>FR990107.1:10000000-10617954 GCA_905404275.2 Hedya salicella | reverse complement strand
TTTTTAAATTCAAAGTGACTCCGAATTTGACGCGAGCTAAGCCGTGGGCAACAATTTTAATTCAAGAGTAGAAATCTGCATTAATCATAATCTCTTAGTAGTAGTAAGTCATTGCCGGCGTAACAATTCAACAATGATTGCAATCACTTCTTTTAAAAAAAAGAGAACTGCCTTTACCAAAACGTCGTATACCGAGACCTCTAAAAGGTAATAAATACTTTTTCGAAAACCGAATCTAAATCGGTTCCAAACGCGAGATAATACATACATTCCTGCATAAGGGTCAAACTGAAAACCTCTTTTTCTTTAGACGGTTAAAAAATACGTGTAGTCCTTGGGTGAAGCCGCGGGCAAAAGCTAGTGTTAGTAATAATTCTAACACCATAAATTTTTCAGGACCTTTGGAAAGGTCATTCTGTAGAACCCATTGCGTTAGGTTTGTTTTGTAACAATCCCGAAATGTTAATGGTTTCGTAGAACGTAAATTTTGACAAACATGATTTATTTTCGATTTTATGGCAGTCAATATAAACCTGTTAGGACCTAATGCTGGGTCAGCCTAGATTTTTACCACCATTGTACCAGCTAATTTGGCTTCAAGTAGCAGTTATCACAAGCAATTATTTAACTTGCCGTGTTAGTATGTATGTATGTATGGACCGAATGTTGCAAATTTTGATGCACTTCCCGATTTCCGATTTAGCTAAGACTTGGCCTACTTAAATATTTAATTTGGGTGACTTCACTTGCCGTGTTAGTATGTATGTAAGGACCAAATCTTGCAAGTTAAATTTGATCCACTTCCCGATTTCCGATTGAGCTAAGATGTAAATTCTGTGACAATCAATTTATTGAATTGATTTTATGTCATATAATGAAAACATCGCACCCGCTCACGGGACAATAGTATCCCGGATTGGGAGGCGTGCACGGAGCTGAAGCTAATGCGTAGAGGTTCTTTCGAAAATTTAATGAAATGTGAGGGGTATACACATCGCGCAGATACGGACATTGCCCGTGTCATGGAATCCCTATCGGTGGCAAAAAGCAGGAACGTAGTATACCGCCAATGGATTCCACTGGTGGTTACTACGTTTCTGTGTTTAGATACAGCGCTTATTTGTATTTTATTGATTGGTTGATACTTTCTCTACGAGAATTCTAAATAAGTGTTCCTAAGATTGATGTTATTAGACTTATAGTAGCTCTGTACAAGATCGTAACAAGATAAAACTGTTAAGACACCTGTAAATTAAGAGAACGTATACTTCATTGATGAGCTTTTGCTTACTTCTGAGGCATCTTAACACTTATTTCTCCAATTTAGCACAAAATAACATAACAGGAAGCTGGTGACAGAAGTAATTAATCTACTGTAGCGCTCACAACACACTCGGCTAAGCCGCGAATAGTTCACGAGATTTAAATGTTCGTTTCCAACTAACAACCCCAAATCCCCGCAAATTCGTCTAATGTGAAATGGCCATTTCCAGAGCATCTATCTCTCTTACCCTGCCTTGTCCTACCTTATGACTTAGCAACGGCATAAATTAAGCAAGCGAACGTAATGGGGCAATATTCGAGACAAGACTGTTTTATTACCATACTTCGGCTGCAAGTTTAACGTACATTTTAACTTATTGCTGAACACGTGTATGTATGCAAAATAGAGGGGCGATAGAGGTTGTATGGTCGGGTAATGTCGTTGGTGGATAGTTTGGTTTTGGAATAGGTAGCTATTTTTATTTACAAGCTGGTATTGGTGATTAAGTTTTCCTGTTTTTTTTTTTGTTCCTTAAGAAACCGCCCATTATTCCGCTCTTACAGCCAAAACGAATCTCAAGACACCTCATAAGTTAAAATCCATTAAGACTCTCATGTCGAAGAGCGTGTTAAAGTAAACATACATTCATTATATACACACTCGAAAAACATTACCCTCCTTCTGACGCAACTGGTCTAACTTTGAGACCCTGCCTCAACCAATAAAAGATTTCATCAGTCCGATGACACCTGAAGAATACCTACCTTCAAAAGTGCAGTTTGCATTTGCATAAAATTTGTAATATCTTATATTGTTTTGAACACTATAATTAAAGTCTCTCATCAAAACAAGTTTTAACAAGCAGATGGTATCGGCCCGTACCGCAATTAAACGAATGGCCGAAACAACCCGACGAAGACTATTAAACTGATTGAATTCCATTTCTTGTACTTTACTGTTAATAAAATCGCTGGTCGATAGCCTTCGGTGTAACCAAGGGGTTCTCTTTGACGTATTGACAAATTGATGAACTTGATCTAGTGTTTTGTGTTTTCAATAGTGGCCGGTATAGCTGGGTTTGTCGGAAATAAATGTCGCTTCGGGTGACTAGTTTGTTATAGGTATTTGGGTACCCAAGAAGTGTGATGTATTCCGATGAAATAATAAAATAATAATCTTTATTCTGTATGTAGGCCGCAAGGGCCCTTTTACTAGTCAAGGCATTTCCCAAGAAAAAACCACGGTTGAGAAGAAAGCCGAAACAAACTCAACAGTCAGTATTTTTTTCTAACTCTTATGTATTATATTATATTATTTGTACTTAGCCTATCATAAATATATGTTTTTAAGTATAAACTCAATGCGTAGTTCTCCAAGAAAACAAATCAAATCGTATAAAACTAAAAATATAATATAAGGAAAAAAGCAAAATATGATTTTTGTAAACATCTTACGTGCATATGATATGGCATCTTCTTGTAGGTAAGAACCGTCCTGGTGAAAGTAAATTATTTGGTTTCTGTTTTGGGCCATGCATTTTTTTCTGTAAAATAGTCCTGTACCTTATAATATGACTTTGCCATTAGGCTTTTTGTAATATTGTTTGAGAGCTAGAAAAAGGAATTTTAAAGCATCACCTGGTAACTTATTTCAACAATGTATACATTGCCCTTCGAATGATTTGGAACTTTATAATGGCAATTTTGTTTTATTTCATTAATTTCGATGAAAAGTTTATGAACAAGTTAACTATAGAATTGGGGCTGTTTTTATATTATGCGTTTAAAAGACATCAAATGACAACTATTAAACCAACGTACATTAGTTAAAGTAATTATTCTTACAAATATGATGATAAAAAAAATTATGCTCAATTTTCAGAAAAAAGTAATTCATATCAAACTAGCCCATATACGGACGGGCACATATTGATACAATACGAACACTCATATTATACATACAAAGATATTTTAAAACTACTTTATAAAGTAGTTTGAACCCTTATTAACATAATAGTCTGAGTTTAATTTCTTATTTTCTACAAATCAGTAATTTTTTAACAAATATTGTTTTGGCTTCAAAATTAAAACAATGCACTTTTTATAATCGGATAATCATAAGTCATTCTGTGTATCATAGTTTTCAGTGTAATCGAAATCTAGCCATAAATAACCAGCGGGGTTATTGCCTAACGAAATTTTGACACTTGGTATCCGAATCAACTGTCATAGTCTAAAGCATGACACTTGATTGTGATTGCGAGCGTCAAACGCGTTATGCAATACGGGGGCAGGTTTTTTCGCACATATTAATTTCACACATTGCCAGAGTATGAAAGTGTCCCTTTGTCCTTCATAACAAAGTTTTACACACAAGTTTCAACGCTGTACCACCTGACATACGAGACGCTAAAAATGAAGTCCTATTTATAATCACTGTTTTTGGTCTGAGGCTATGATGAGTTATAACGATAGATCACTGACCCATCACATTGACTAAAGGTGTAACAATAATAATTATACTATTATAAAATTGTAAATATGAAATGTCTGTACATTGAAGATATTTTAAAAATATATATTGTTTTTTTTTTGGATTTTTTGTATGTTCGTATGTGTCGTTGTGGCTTCATCACACAAAATCGGTTCAACGGATTTCAACTATTTTTGGTACACGGATAGCTGGATATCTCCAGATAGTTACAGGATACTTTTTACTCGACTGCGATGAAGAAAAAAAGAGGGGTTTTACCTTTTTCTCCTCCGCGAACGAAGTTGCGGGCGCCTTCTAGTTATTGATATATAAATTAAATAGAAGGTGCCCACCTTCTAGTTAATTTATAAATTAGAATTATGAATTTACTGTAAAATGAATTGTTTTTTTAGGAATAAATTCTGTATTCTGTACCATGATTAAAATAAATTTGATGTTCTTTTATGTAAAAGTTATGTGTTATTGGTTACATATATTGGCTGCATAGTTTGGATCCACTTATCCACCAGAACATTTACTTTTTTTAAAACATTATCTCTCTCTGTTCATAGACAAAATGTTTCGCCGTACCGCAGAAAACACATTTATACCTGCGGTGTGTACCACATAAAGTGAATTTGAGAATGGGGCAGCCGATTGATTATATTGGTGTTTTTTTGTGTAAATGGATAAGCTGCAATTTCTTGCGTTTGATTGCTATGAGCCCTGTATCAATATGGCCCTTGTACCCTCATTCCCCTTACCTATGTTCGTCAGTTTCTTTATTCTCTTTTTTCCTTCAAAATTTTCAACATTTAAACTACTTTAGATCCGCTTTTTATTTCCTGGCTGCCTAAAGGGTGAATGTGCTTCGTCATTAATAAATGACAAAGTACCATTAAAATATACCCATCTCGCTATAAACATAATCATTATAGATAGGCCCACTGGTTGACATTAAACCGTTGGGGTCGGCAGATTAGAGAAGAAACCACGAACCGGCAATGGTGCCTGGAATGATTTTGTTACTAGGTGAATCAATGATATTTACAAGTAACTTTTATCATTGATGAAAAATAGAATTCTTATAAAAATAGCCCGAATACGGGCACATTGATACAATATGAATACTCATATTATACATACAAACATTTATGAAATTCACTTGAACCCTTATTACCATAATAGTCTAAGATTCATTTCTTATTTTCTACAAATCAGTTATTTTTGGTACCATTTTTTACTTAATATTATGGCAAAGGTGCCTTTTTGACTAGGTGGATCGATGATATACGCAGGAAAGCAGGTAGCGATACTGGAGGAGATAAGTTTCTGTCAAAAATAGCAGTTTTGTGACAATCTTTTATTGCCGACGGTACTTTTCTTTGAACATTCGTTAACTTCTCACCGAGACGATAATAAGATTATAAAGAGCCGAAGCTCGGTACAGTACGATTACTTTGAGTTTACCACTGACATATGATTTTATTCCATTGGATATTCGATTTTAACACAAATGGAAAAAAGTTTATATTAATTACATACTGTCTAAACGTCGTTTGTTTGTAATAGAAACTCTTTTGTATTAGTGTTAAAGTCAGGTCAGAGTTAAACTCAAAGTAATCGTAGTGTAGGATTGCGTTATTATATTACAGAGTTCCTATGACCACCATCCGGTCCCATCATCAGATCAGCTCGATGGTGTCATAATATTGTATTGTCAATCAGAAACCGTGAAGTGGGTAAAATTAAACTTGCGAAATTGACCCACACATACTAATATGCATACTAACACGGCAAGTTATATAAAAGCTTGTGAAAAGGAAAGCCTTATTGTGTCACACAGTGAGCTGTAAAATCATGATGTTTTATCCCTTTACGAGTTGATTATAGCAATACTCTTTCTAAGTGCATCTCTATCCTAGGAAGATATATTCCGAATTGTATCTTTTGTCCTTCAGCAATTCAGAGTGTGTCCTTTCAGATGTTATTTTATATATGGAACTATTTTATATAAACAAAAAATGCTTTCACCAGTATGTTTTAGCTCACAAAATAATGAATAGAATACCGTAATAGCATCAAATGGTTGGAGAAATTATACGAGTAAAATTTCCGTATACCGTAACATGAAAACATGTAGTACTTTTTTTTATTTACTAGACGCTGCATGACACGTTATCTGCTAGTTTCTAATCACTTTCCTTGCTTTTATCACCTTCATAAAAACAACTGTGGTTATATAATAATAGCCGAGGAAACAAATTAACTTATTATAGCATCATTAAAACGTGCCTACTAAGAATTTAATTAAAAACAATGTTTAGAGTTCCCGCAGTAAACACCTGATACCTGATATAAATTCACTCAACTACCTACAATTCTTCTTTAATGGGCGACCTACGACCGGGATCGTTATCGCGGAAATTTAATAACAGTCAAACAAGTAAGACCGTGGACTCACGGACACGGCATTCTTCTAGCACAATTAAGGGGCTCCAAGCGTAAAAGTACGATTTCTCATGGTTTTTGTTTTGTATCTAGTCCCTGGAATGGCCAAAGTAACTTTCAAAATATGATTTATATGTTAGTTCAAATTCTATTTAACACTTTCTTGCATTCGAAAATTATAATATATTTCTATGTAATTAATTAAGGATTATTACAGAGAGGTCTATAAAAATAAAGATTGCGTATCTAGTCTCTTATGCCTAATTGTTCATTGTGAGAAGATCTAACTTGCTAAGCAAGCATTTTCTTTAAAAAGCGTGTATTTTTTGAGAAAAGTGGCAAAAACTGGGTTTTTGTCGTAAAAATAACAAAGTTTGATGGCATTTATCTTGGTTTCGGTGGCTCTTGAAGATTAACTGAAACAGTATATTGGTAAAGACGGTCGCAGTCAACATGATGAGACATATACAACACGGAAAAGCGAAGAGCTTCAGATCGAAGGTCATTCAGAGCTGTAAGCCCCTTAAGTGGACGCCCAGGCAACGAAACATTTGAGAAATAGGTATATGAAATAGTACAAGCTTTGCTTAATTTTGGACCAGGGGACCGTTTCACAAAAGCTTGTAACTTATTTTACAAGTGAGAAAGAGATTTATGCTTGTATTACAAGTGGAAGTCTCTTTTTAGGGTTCCGTAGCCAACATGGCAAACACGGAACCCTTATAGTTTCGTCAGCCGTCACAGGCATTTTACTCAAAAAACTACACGATGTACATTAATGAAATTTGGAATATAGGTGTTTTATGTAGGCCGCTACTTAGTTTGATGGTTAAATAATCAGATAAAAAATCTAGGGGGGCACTCCATACAATTTAACTGAAACTGAAGAAAAACAAACCGTAAATATCAATGTGTGGCACATATTCGACAGATCTTTTAAAATCATTTTGTGGTTCCTATTTTTTTTTTTTGATTTACGCTTCTCAGCAAAAGGACTTAAGTGCCGTGAAGATTCGCTTTCAGCTGGTGCACTTTTTCATATCGCATTTTTTTCATTAGCAGTGCATTTAATGTATGAACGGCTGCGGAACCCTAGGCTTACTAACCGTAGCGACGATACATAGGTACTAGTGGTATAGATATTTTATTCAGAGACTCTGGCAGCCCATGTTTTTTGTATGTATCAAAAAGCATTCGAGATAAATTTTTTTTCCCTAGGCTCGTTAACCGTAGCGACCATAAGTGCGTGGGGTGCTTATACGAGTACGTATGTCCCATGGACTTGGTCCTTTTTTTATGCTTTATTGGTGAAAATGATCGAGTTTCATCAATTATAATGACGCCACTCCTATTGTTGGACTTGGTACTTATTTAGGGATACTCCAGCAGAGGACATCTATGAATGAAAATGATGATGACTTTCTTTCTTGTATGTATCAGAAAGCATTCGAGATGTATCCTTTCGCTAGGCTCGGTAACCGTAGCAACCATAAGTGCGTCGGGAATAGCTTATGCATATATCTCTTGGAGTACTTATTCGGGGATACTGCGGGCGCCACAACAATGAGGCTTGAGGGCCAGGGATTGTTTAATTAAGCCAAGTTAACTACCCGCTGTGCGCTGACAGCACATTAATAACGCTTGTTACAATTGAATTACTATTTCGCCTACTACGTCACTAAAATATACCAGGTGATTTGAGAACTATTGTGATGATTTTTAATGGTGAAAATCAAACAACATGGAATCAAAGGTTATTCGCAGAATTAACGTCAAAATGTAATGTAATTTTACCTCATAATCTCCGAATTAGCCTTATTCGGGTTCAGTTAAAAAGATCCTACTCACAAGCTAGACTCGCTCCCTGGAAGGTTAAACAAGCGGTTTAGCTTTAGGGACTAAGATGACAGGTCTTTATGATGCCTTGACTATGACTGTACAAGTACAGAACCAACAATCTATCCCCTTACATCGCGGCGTGAGACAAGGGGATGTCATTTCCCCCAAATTATTCTCAATCGCACTGGAGGATATGTTCGAGACTCTACTCTGGAACGGACGCGGCATAAATATAAACGGCTAGTACATCTCACACCTACGATTCGCGGACAATATCGTCATCGTGGCTGGAACCCCTCAAGGCTGGCAGTACATGCTGAGTAGCCTAGCTGATTCTTTTGCATGTATCGGCCTCCGGATGAACTTGGACAAAACCAAGATTATGATAATGAATATGTTGATCCGGAACCGATCACTGTTGACGAAGTCTCTCTCGAGGTTTACAGTAAAAACAACATCGAGAGAGAGGCTCACAGAAGAATACGGCTGGGCTGGGCAGCGTTTAGGAAACTTTGTCAAGTCTTTTCGTCGTGAATACCGCAAAACTTAAAGACGAAAGTTTTTAATGAGTGCGTCCTACCAGTTACGACATTAGGAGCCGAGACGTGGACCAATTTAAGGTCATTCAGAGGGCTATGTTCGGAATTTTTCTGAAGGATCGGATCCGAAATGAAGTGATGTAACAGAGTACCAAAGTTTTCGATATAATCCAAAGGATTAGCAGACTGAAGTGGCAGTGGGCCGATCACATTTGTCGTAGAACTGACCACCGTTGGGGCAAACGTGTTCTGGAGTGGAGACCGCGTCTTGGCAAACGTAGTGTGGGGCGCCCTCTAACTAGGTGACACGACGACATAAGAAAAGTGGCTGGCAGCGGTTGGAAACTGAAAACTCAGTGGCATTCCATGGGGGAGGCCTATGTCCAGAAGTGGACGGAGGTGGGCTGATAATGATGATTATGACATCTATACTATTATAAAGTTGTAAAATGAAATGTCTGTACATTAAAGATATTTTTAAAAAATATATTGTTACGGACTATTTGGAGGTCCCTCAAACGAAAAATTTTTTTTTTTGGATTTTTGTAGGTTTGTATGTGTCGTTGTGGCTTCATCACGCAAAATCGGCTAAACTGATTACAACAAGTTTTGGTACACGGGTAGCTGGGTATCTCCAAGTGGTTATAGGATACTCTTTACCAGACTATGCAGAAGAAAAAACGAGGGGTTATGACTTTTTCTCCTCCGCGAACGAAGTTGCGGGCATCATCTAGTACATAATAAGGAACTCACAAGTGCAAATAAATAATCAGAATTGTAAATGTGTGTGGTTTGGTCGAAACGTGCGTCGTGGTTAAGAAAGTATATCGATGTGTTGTATTTATAAATATACCCTGACATAGGTTGGTATATAATTCTAAGGTTTTATTTAACTTCACATTTGTACGTATAGAAATAAAACAATTTAACGGATTATATCGCGTATATTATCTCATTTTAGTTCCCGACGTTTCGGAAGCTTTCCAGCTTTCCATGGTCACGGGAGGACTGAGAAAAGATGTATTTTCCTCTGTCAAAGTTACAATTTTGTGCAAACTACCCATTTTTTGAAAAAACACAAATAAAGGTGTACATACATGCCAGATGGGCCTAAGCTGTAAAGACAGTTACACATGTGCCAGAAGGGCTTAATTATTTTATTCTAATAATTTACCAAGCAGCATTTCACAAATGAGGCGTACTGAGGAGAAAAGAAACGCTGCAAAGAAAAACTCCCAGGCTACCTCATTACTAATTATAATATTTAAAAACAGAGACTATTAAACTACTTTAAACAGATAAGATATTTTACACCGTTCGGAAATTAAGGTTTTGCAGTCCTGTGTCTCGCTTGTTCCTTGATGAGATGTATTACAGGATCCCAAGCAGGTGGTAGTGACAATCCATCTTCTCTATTGAAATTAGGATGCTTTTTAATCTCAATAGCCTCGCGTAGCATCCTGGGAAAATATCTTTTTTCTTTGGCAAGGATAGAAGGTTTATCAAACTTAATTGAGTGGTTTGGTTTGTCAATGACATGTTCACAGACTGCAGACCTATTACACCGACGGTGCTTGACATCTGCTATGTGCTCCTTCACCCGGGTTGATACACTGCGTTTCGTTTGACCAATGTATGAAAGACCACACTCGCAGTCTAGCTTATAAATGCCTGCACTCTGCAAAGGGGTGCTACTCTTCACGGGTCTAAGGTATTGAGACACCTTCTTCAACGGCTTGAAACATATTTCAATTATCTTATCTGTTTAAAGTAGTTTAATAGTCTCTGTTTTTAAATATTATAATTAGTAATGAGGTAGCCTGGGAGTTTTTCTTTGCAGCGTTTCTTTTCTCCTCAGTACGCCTCATTTGTGAAATGCTGCTTGGTAAATTATTAGAATAAAATAATTAAGCCCTTCTGGCACATGTGTAACTGTCTTTACAGCTTAGGCCCATCTGGCATGTATGTACACCTTTATTTGTGTTTTTTCAAAAAATGGGTAGTTTGCACAAAATTGTAACTTTGACAGAGGAAAATACATCTTTTCTCAGTCCTCCCGTGACCATGGAAAGCTGGAAAGCTTCCGAAACGTCGGGAACTAAAATGAGATAATATACGCGATATAATCCGTTAAATTGTTTTATTTCAATGAGTAATAATCGCGGAAACAGAAGAAAATATTATAAACAGAAGAAAATATTTGTACGTATATTTACAAATCTTGCAAATAATATTTGAACTATACTTTCCCTAAGCCTACACCTACATACCTAAGTAACTTCGATGATAATATAATAATATGCAAGGGCGTCGCCAAGGGGATGTAGGGAGCGGCAGCCCTCGGAATCACGCACCGAGGGTATCTACGAGAATCCAGTGTTCGCAGAGCCCTACTCCTAAGCAAAATGTACGCGGTGTGGGGTCGTTTTATATTGATTACCAATAGACAGACAGATTCATTTCGTGGGTACAAGAGTTACTACGAGTATGTATACAAAATTTCAAGTTTTTAGGACAACTGAAAGTACTTTTACCCTATAGGTTTTCCATTGACGGCAATTTGTATGGAAATACCTTTTTTAATGACTGTGTTTTAGGACTGTGTCGACTTAGAGGCTTGATTCTCTTTACAGCATCAAAAGACCGCAGACAGTATTTGATGTTAAATTCAACTTGATACCTCCACGTGTTCCTGAGAAAAAGGATCTTAACAGACAGACAGAGAGACGGACGGACGTACAGACAGATGGATAACAAAGTGATCCTGAGGGTTATTTTTTCCTTTTGAGGTATGGAACCCTAAAAATTAATAGAAACGGGCCACAGTTTCGAGTGGCTGATGTTAAATTACGTAATAAAGCAAATAAAATGAACTTTAACGCCAGTAATGGTTGTAAAGTGGACACGCAACTCGCGATCCTTATCGGAATTGTCATGACTTCTGTTATAAGAAACGTAGCTAATAAATACTTGTGAACAAATTAAAAACAATATAGCAGTTTTTTTTATATATTAAAGTAGGTAACTAAGTAGGTATATGTGGGATCTTAAGAACCATATTTCACCCTCTTATGATTGTGGTATTATCAAGGACTATTAAAACAAGAGGACTGACAGTTGCTATACTTTGGATCGTGTTCCGATCGCAAGGAGATATTATGGCAAAAACTAGATGGCGCTTTCAAAGTATACATTTAACAATGTTATAAATGTATAAAGGAACATAGTATAGTAACAATTAAATCGCAAATAGCTAATAATAAATAAATCATAGCATTTAATAACTGTGTCACGGTTGCAAAGTTGAACAATTGAAAAAATATTCTTATACATAGATGGCGTTGTACATATCGGGGAACGGCTTTTTGTATGGAGATGGTCAGTCCTCTTGTTTTAGTGGTCCTTGGTATTATCAAGGAACTTAGCAATTGTACATAGTTCGAATGACAGTAAAACGAAGTGAATCAAACTGATAAAAGGCTGGCACTGAAATTCCATAACGGATGAACGTATCGTAGCCGTGTTTGGGCTTGTTAAGAGTTACATATCCACTCGCATACACATATGGTACCGATAAATTTTGTGTATGTTCAATTCTATGAACAGTGACTTTGTATGTGCTAATATTTATGCATACTGACAAGATATATGCGTTACAAAGATACTAACTACATGTGTCCAATAAATACAGTGAGAGAAAGATTTGTAATGTTCTATAGGGCGATATTCCTTGTCGCACCCAGTTACGATCCCGGTAAATAGCTTAGGGCGTAGGATAGGCTATAAGGGCAGTAGCTTCTGGTGGTTATGGTGATATAGTAGCGTTCGTCAAAAGCTTGTCATTCAGTACCTTCCTAACCACGAAATGCCGCCAAGCAATATCGATCGTGTTTAAAGTTTAAACACGAATGCAGTTCATAGTCGTACTTGATTACGAAGTCAGAACTTGTCGTTTTCAAAAACTGTTATATATTTACTGTTACATGATAGCTTAGTAAATTTGTGTTCATTTTGGATCCTTATCTATATTATAAAATCAAGAGTGACTTAGTTTGTTAATTTATTGGTTTCTTCTCTTAAAGCAAGCACTAGACCGATGTGGAAAAATATGCAAAAAATTGATTATCTTACTTTGTGGTTTTTAGATCACGTAAGTAAGATTTGTACCTCTAGTAACTGCACGCTTCCCAAATTGAATATAACATATGTTTACCTCACGGACAAAACTACTAAGATATATTGAATATCTTATTAAATTCTCTGAATAATCCTGGTAGTACTTCCTTAACAACGCGTCAATTTCACTCCATATTAACTCCATCCGACAACGGTGTCACGGTTAATCCTGTATTACCCGTGGACTAATGTATGGCGCGGGGCAGGTGCAATGAACCAAAATCAATTAATGTAATTGCCCGGCCACTTTGTGTTCGTATTTGCCGGCTTATTAGCTCACCTGGATTTCTTACTAATGTAAAATGTATGTAGATTTCCCTGCCGAGACTTAATTCGAGTAATTCTACGAACAATTGGGAACATCAAGATTCCCAGAGGTATGCATATGTCGTATACTTACGTTATGTGGAATCAGAAACTACGCATATAAGTAGTTAAGCTTCATATTGATTTCTTTTTAGTAATCGACGTGACATTTGTCCATTTGATTCTATGAAGACATTTTTCAGTTTATTAGGCAAATTTACGACTACTTTTTGAATTTTTACTTCTTGTCTAGTAGTAATGTGATTCGATATAACCAACTTATTAGCTTCACCTTGATCACTTTATTTAATGTTAAACGTATTTAGATTTCCCTGCAGATACTTAATGCGATCAGTTCAGAGAAATACTGTTTCGTTTCGACTATCAGTATTTCTAAGAATTGCATTGTTCTTTTTCTGAGCTAATTTGACTTTAAATATCTTTTTACAAACAGTAGGTATCAAAGTTGTAGACAGATTTACAAATTTCTAGTTTGAAAACAATAATTTCAGGTTGCGTTGGGCAAAAAGTTTTTCGTGAAAGAAATACAAAGAGTAAACTGAGACTAATTACATTAAGTAAAGACTGACTTTTTTAGATTCATTTGTTTTCAGGAGTCCCTCGGTGTATCCAAATTAGTTTCATTTGGGTTTTGCAATGATTATATATGCATCATTCTGTTTGAAATAAAAGAAAGTTTTTATTAAGGTTTTCATTAATTAAATAAATACTTTCGTTTTACATATACGAATGTACGCGTTCATTGTTTTATTTTAAATATAATGAAATTTAATAATAAGCATAAGAATATTTATTTGCATAAATGTAGTGGTAAATACAAATGAAAAATAATTTCATATAAGGTGCGTACCTACATTTTACTGAAAGAAGCATGCAAATTTTGTTTATTACTAAACTAAATACATAAAGCTATATGTTATTGCACTTTATTGTACTACTAATTGATAAATTATATAATTTCAATACTACACTATTGGTTTCATCTCAAATAATCATTAATACTTTAATAACAATTATTGGGTATAAAACTAAAAACGAATATCAATTAATGGTGCTTATTGCACCTACCTACCTTCCCTATACATGCCTCTATTGCAACCCTGAAATTGTGAACTAGACTTTTTTTTATAAACGACTTCGTTTTGATATAATCATACGTTTGTGAAGGAATGTTTAATTGGAATACTGTTGTCGTAAGCATACATTTTAATACAATGTACTTATATGTATAGTGGAATACAAGTATGTACAGTAAGGGAAATTTAAACACGTACCTTTTTCGCTCTTGTCACAATGACAATAAGTAATAAAAAGGTTCAGTTTCCCTTACTGTACATAAGTTGCATATCCAAATATCAAAACACTTTTTTCAAACAGAGGCATAAAGCTGTCATTCCATAATTTACAACGTTGTTGTTTTTAACATGAAGGCTTTGAATTTTGTTTGGCTTGCATAAAGATTTATTTAGCTGTAGGTACGTATAAATCACACAAAGTTAACATCACAAATCACAACCCGTTTGTAGGAAAATCGGTTTTCAGGTAATAGGAAAAGGGTTGCTGTGCAACATTTCTCCCTCGATTTACACAGTTGAAGCGTGAATTAATTTACATAAGAGCTCGGAAACAAGAGCATTGATTTACAAGCAATATGCATTGCAAACGGAAACGTGCTGAATTCCAAAACTGTCAACATTTCACGTATGTTTTACAATCATGTCAGGTGCACACGCCGCCCACCAAAATGTAGTAGTACCTAATGAGTCCTTAGTCCCATTGCCGCGCATCGTACACATTCACTTTTTGAGCGCGCAATGGATGCAAAAATTGCTCGCTCTCAAAAAGAAAGCCTTTTTCGTATTTGTGTATTATTTATTTTATGAAACTGTCAACGTTACGCGTACCGTGTCTGTGTAAATATTTTATACTAGCTTCCGTCCGCGACTTCGTCCGCTTAAATTCGTTTATCGCGGATGAGGGTATTTTTCCGGGATAAAAAGTAGCCTATGTCCTTCCCGGGACTCAACTATCTCCATACCAAATTTCATCTAAATCGGTTCAGTGGTTTAAGCGTGAAGAGGTAACAGACAGACAGACAGACAGACAGACAGACAGACACACTTTCGCATATATAATATTAGTATGGATATGGATTATTTGTAAGTCAAAGGTTTGTTGTTTTATGTTATAAGGGGCGAACGAGCAGACGGATCGCCTGATGATAAACGATCACCGTCGCCCATACACACTTGCAACACCAGAGGAGTCATAAATGCGTTGCCGGCCGTTTAGGTTGGAGTACCGAAATTGTTAAACAGTATAACAATTGTTTTTAGGGGGGTATTATGTTACCAAGGGATGGTACGACAATAGTATTCTAATTAAATATTACTTTTATACTTACCCGTGGTCGAATGACAAAAAATGTAGTTAAAGGCATTTCAATAAAACTCGTCGGAGCATCAGGCGATATCAAAGCGGGCTCCTATTTCGCCCAAAGATTAAGCCTGGCAATTCAAAGGGGTATCGCGGCGAGCGTTCTCGGGACGATGCCTCAGACGGTTTCTATACTGGGGGACTCATTTTAAAATTTTGAACTAGTATTTAAATAATTTAGAACATATGTGACATAAATTAAGGTTGTAAATTATTCCTTTTATACTTAAACATGCATATGATTATTTCAAAATGAAATTGTTCATAAAAAATGTCAAGTTCACAATTTCAGAGCTGTAGTAAAATAAGGAAGGTAGGTTGATAAGGTAAGCACCATTAATCAATTATGTTTTTTAGTTTTATTCTGAGACTACATAAAATCGTTTTTTTTATTTTTTATTTGCATAGTAATTATAAAAATATAGAAATAACGAACGTGTACTTAAGACTTCCGGGTATTAATTCGATTAATGATTATATTGATAAACTAACTTTCTTTTATTTTAAACAGAATGACGCATGTAATAATTGCAACTTGCAAGACCCAAATTAAATTAATTTGGAATCACTGATCCCCCAGTGCATCCAAATTAGCTCCAGACAACTGAACCTAAAAAAGTCAGTCATTATTTAATTACTGTACATACCTAGCTCCATTAATAAATAAGCACCATAGATAATTTTTATTCGATTCGATTACGCTGTAGCCATAAAAGATAGGCTACAAAATAACACAATACATAATTAATCCACAATCCGACATAAGAACATAAACTATTACACATATATTATATAGATAGATACGACTACAAAGACTTTCAAAGTCAAAGAAGGGCTGTCATGTAGTGATAAATTGAGTTCTCGAACTAATCAATCTAACCTAGCAAGTGGAATGCTTTACGTTTCAAATATCCATTGTGAATTTAACATTAGGCACCACTACCGAGACCCTTCGAAAACGAAGTATGTCGCGTAGATAAATCATTTTTACGAGAGAGCATCGAAACGCAAGCCAATGTTAGGGAAATGAAAAAACTAGGCGTGAAGGCGTGTGCGTACCGGATCGCAAACAATGCAGGATTCCGTAGTTGAAGCTAAAAATCTACGCTTAAAGTTATGATTTAATTTAATAGGTATAAAAGATCGTATCGCTATAGGATACTTCTGATCGATCCCTTTGTGAGATGGGCAGTTTATCGGCAACAACTCAAGCACCTATTGCTTTATTAGGCTTAAAACTGGATAGTATTAATTTATAGGCCGTAGATTTTTGTATGGTATGAATCTTATCATTAAGAAAGAGAGGAACTCAATTCTGATTTTCAAGATTAGCCCCTCAATAAGTAAACATATTTAATCAAGCTTGTTTCAGTGAATATCCCCATTTTTTTTTTTCAAAAGACTTTATTTAGGCAATAGTGAACGTTAGAAAATGTTTGGTCATCTAGTCACATATATGGAGATTGATTATCATCTCCGAAAATCGTTTAGCAGTTTTCATTAATATATAATTTATAGGCCCGAATAAAATGTAGACAGGCTAGCCTGCGGCTTCGCCCGGGTTACAATGAATTAAGAGGCCTAGATTTTAATCCATCTATCTGCCAAGTACTATCTAAATGAGTTTGAAGGTTAACGCGTAGCTAACAAACATCTTTAATAACTTTCACGTGTATAATAATGCAATCATCATCACCTAAAAGACGCTTTCTGCTGGAAATAGGCCTGCCCCAAGAAACCATGACTGTTCCAGCGCCGCCCGCATTCAGTGGCCTCCAGCAACCTTCACTAGGTCATCGGTCAGTATAATATAAACTTAGGTACCTACGAAATATACCACGATATACAAAAAACAGACAGATCTAGGCGGCGGAACACGGTCCGGAGCATAATGACCCAGCAACGAGGGAATCAGGACCCTCAGTAATGAGAAAATCGACGCGAGGAGGAGGATGCAAAAAACATCTAAGCTCTAAATTTCATTAACACAGACTTTGAGTTTCTGAGTAAAAATATGACTGAAAATACTGTGAGACAGACGAGGCTTAACTTTATAAATACAGAACCCTAAAAACCCGGTTCAAAAGCTCGATAAGCCTACGATTGCCACTAACTCGGACTTAATATGGTAAGGTCTCACTCTGAATATAGCTAAGGGGAAATCTTATAAAACTCAATTTATTTAAAATCGGATCCTGCCCCTACCTCCCATTGGATCGGGAGGATCTTGCGGCCCTGGCGCAGCGAATGATTTCAATTCTAGATAAGTAGATTTGTCGTTCATATATTTTTATTATTAACTGGTTTTTGCTCGCGGCTGCACTCGTGTTTAATACGTTGGACTTGAATATTGGATTGGTGAATTTCATTTGAATTCGTTTTGTGTAAAAAAGTGTACGAGTAGTGTAAAAATGAGTTTATTACTGTTAAACCAAAAACATGCAAGTAACATAAACTCTTATATAATATATATATTTTTGTATTATTTTTACAAACTGTAAAATTGTAAGTAGGTAAATCTAACCTAACATGATTGTCTCGATATGCACTTGTGTGCTTAAAAATGCTTATTTACTATATGTACTCATATATAGATATTGCTAAATACACAATTTATGTATTTTCTACCATATTCTGTTTGGTACTACGGATAACTTGTAACACAAAAATTAAGGCATTTAAAGATGATAAATATAACATTTTATAATGAACCAAATAATATATTCTTGAAACTCTTTGATATTTGTATAATCAGTAGATAATATGCAGCAGGAAAGATAATTTTCTGTAAGAAAACCAAATATTTAAACGAATGATATGTATACTAAAACAATCTATATGTATATAAGTTTCAGCAAATGACAATTTATGACACAGAATATCTAAGTAATATTAGTCTCTAAAAAGTATACGATCAGAAAGCTCTGAAACATAACCCGACTGCAAAATGTAGAATTTGTGTAACATTTTGCAATATTATTAACTAGCTACTGCCCGCGACTTCGTCCGCCTTAAAGTCGTTTATCGCGGATAAGGGTATTTTTTCGGGATAAAAAGTAGCCTATGTCCTGCCCCGGGACTCAAACTATCTCCATACAAAATTTCATCCAAATCGGTTCAGCGGTTTAAGCGTGAAGAGGTACAAGACAGACAGACAGACAGACAGACACACTTTCGCATTTATAATATTAGTATGGATTTAAACTTACACGCTGTCACTTATTATCACAACACAACAAAACGGGGCTAAACCGTATATGAATATGATTTATTTAACTACCTTTCGTTGGTAATTCTTAGACGTTTCGGACGTCGCGTTACGTCCATGGTCTCGAAGCAACTGGAGAGGCGGGTCACCATCTTCTAGTGGCGCGAGTTTTTTCCATGTACCCGCGCTTGGTTTTGATGATTAGGTTAAACACTATAAGGTACAAAAAGTACTAGACAGACAAACTACACTCACGACAAACGTCCGAATCGGCGAAGAATTACCAACAAAGGGTACTTAATTCAAAAAATCATATGAATGCGCGATTAAGCCCCGTTTTGTTTTGCCTTTGTTACAACCAAGACAAATTTACCGACACCTCATACGTGAAAATCCATCAAGCCGATTACGATTCGGCTGCAAAGTGTGCCAAAGAAATAAATCTACAAACCTACCCACATACATACTGTAGAGGTTGCATATCACATTGATCATATTACAAACCTCTGCTAGTATACAAGACAGACAGGCTAGTAGTTTAAAAGTAGACGATGTATTTAAATTAAGAATGACGCCCGTCTCTTAATTTTTTTTGTTACTATGTGTAGTTTAGAGTTATAAGCGAGCATTAAGAAACTCCCATTATTTATTTTTATTGCTCTACCTCTGACCTCATCCACTTACCATACACTCGAAAAACCTAACCCTTTCTACCGCAGTCGAGTAAAAAGCAATATCAGTTAAATGCGTTCTATTCTCAATTCATCCAATGCCCTTTGAATGCGTGATCACGACGCTGCCGGGATTTCCCTAAAGAGGCTTAAAACTTTTTGCAATTTCAAACATGAATATTATCAAACTAAATCCAGAATAAAGTCAAGTAATTCTTGGTACTTTTAATTTAGTTAGATGCTATTCGACCGAGGTTTCAAAATATTGGAATTTGAGGAATAATTTTATTTATTATCTCAGAAGTATTTTTATTTATTTCCTTTTTTTTGAGCTTTTTTTCATAGAAGATTATCCCCTAATATTGAAATTGGTATAATATGACCCCCCATTAATATTAAATTAAAAGTTAAATTAAAAGTTAATAAAAGTACAATAATATGTTTTATAATTTGAAACATTGTTGTTCCTATTGTCGGGAAAGCCAAATAAGCTTATTATTTCATTTTTGAATATTGATACGAATAGACGATTGATAAAATAATTGTTTTTTTTATATTATGTTAGCAACATAACAATTTATTAAACAGCAAACTACAACTTTCGATACCTACCCCTCCAGTAACACATTACATTTATTATTTTCATACGACGAAAGCAAATAAAGATTCACACTACTGATACTGTACTCAAGTAGCAACAAGCTCTATTAGAGCTTATACAGCACTTATAACGCTCAAACTGGCTCTATAATGACCGTATAAGCTCTTATACAGCCTGTGTGCTACCTGAGTGGGCACGTAAGAGTATGGAGGTAAAAAATTGCCACATGTCATTTACAACAAGGCGCATTTAAACAACAGCTTCATACGTAACGGTGAACTTGCAAATCGCGAATTATTTTAGAAACGGCAGGTAAAAGACAACAAGAAACCAAATGATTTAAACGTCTTTCCCATTTGACATCCACGTAGCCCCCAACACTTAGCATGTACAATTTTACCCACATCGCTCCACCTCTGCTTTGAATTAATTTGAATACGAATGGACCGTGATGAACATCGTCTGATATTAAATTTGTGTAAGACGTTAGACGTCTTGGAGGTTGCTTGAACTCTGAGGTTTACCGTACATTACACCATGGAAATGGGAAAACTTACAGATTTTAAGCCACGCAATTCTGTTTCTTTTTTACGCAAAAACAAATTTAATGTCCTATCAACATAGATCAAATTCTCTAATTTTCGGGAATCAAATAACAAACCCTTTTGGTAATTTCTTGAAAATAGATCTGAGCAGAAGATGTGACCAAAAAAATTATCAACTCAAAGAAACTTTTAAGTTATTGCTATTAAATGTCTTACTTTTTACAATGCTCAATGTAACTTAAAATGTTGTTAATTGGCCAGTACGCTTGCAATTCCTGCATCCACGTAAAGTATTCGAAAATTAAGCGTTATCGAACAATATTCATACTCATTCGTTCTCCAGTTCTGTCCGTAAGGTACTCAAATGATACTCAAATACTCAAATGGTCTGACCAAATCCACTGTACGCTGGACACCAAACTCCACGATGTAGAAAAAAATAGCGCAAGATAATCCTGAAGAGGATTACCCTATGTTCCGGGGATCATGACCCTCAGCAATGAGGAAAGCGATGCAAAGAGAAGGTTATCCATCAATTAGGTATAAGAATCTATGGTTACATTCACGTACACGTTACAACGTATATAAGTTGTTTTAAATAAAAAAACATTATTTTGCTTTTTTATCTTCTATATATATATATATTTTTTACTTTTATAAGTTTTGATATGTTTTCTTGAAGAACTACGCATTGAGTTTATACTCAAAACATATATTTAGGATAGGCTATGTACAAATATTGTAATAGATAAAAGACTTATTTCGAAAAAAATGTCTGACTGTAGAGTTTGTTTCGGCTTTCTTCTTCTCAGTGGTCTCCTCTTGGGAAATGCCGTCGAGTCAGACTTGTAAAAGTGCCCTTACAGCCTACCTACAGAATAAAGATCATTATTTCATTATTTCATTATTACAGTCTATCCGGCTTCTGGCTCCCACGGTGTATACTTAGTCTGTGTAAGTATAACCTACCGCGGTCTTAATTTTATGACAATTCCCTTGGCGGTCTTGTCTAGTGTGCAATTAATCTTGCATGCAAAAGGGAATTAGATTTCACTGAATAAGATTGTGTTCTTTAGCTCTCTATACTTGATTACATAAGCTTAAGTCTCTTACGGTGAAATAGCTAAATTGGGTTTACATATTCATGCGGCCGTGTAATGAGGTAGATAATATTCACACATGCGGATGTAGGTGTGCCTAATATTTTGACTACAATTTATAAAGTGTGAAATCTAAGACGTGTGTAGGGACGTTACTTTCTAAGCCTACCAGTAGCGTGGCGTCCATATAAGCCGATTCCCACCGGCTTGCCCAAGGGAAGGCTTACAACCCTTTTTCTTTAAAAATGAGTAAATGAATACGCTTCGGCTTTCCTGACGCCACGCTTCTGAAGCCTACTTACAATTATTATCAACTTTTGATATAAGAACGTCACCATCACAAAAAAACACCTCTTCATACAACCGATTGCTTTAGTATCGGAGTTTAAAAATTTTCCTTAACTATTTCGACGTGGGCCCCATATTATGAGTTGATCACAAATTGTTAGTAGGTAGCCTTAGACAGTAACGTTCTGACTCCCGTCTTATATTCTAGTAAACCATAATTATATTTCAATCATAAATATCTTAAGACTATATTTTTCCCACGATTTCGTCCGCTTACAATTAAAATCTCATAAAATCCTTAGGGCACATTTACGTCTCTAATGGAATATTTGTTTTAATTTACATGTGCCTTTTTTAAGTACCTAAATAAACAGACTATAGTTGAATAGTAAGAAGTAGAATAGTAGGATAGTAATTAGGATGGAAGATAATAATCCAGAATTTTAAAATATTTACCAACTTGCACGAAAATCCTTGAAAAGAAATTTTATTCCATGAATATATGACAGGCTTAGCCGAAGTGAAAAGTGAGAGGTGATTGAGTAAAATACGACGATTAAGACTAGATGGTGTAATGCGACAAAAGATCCCTAAGGCTGAATAAATGATGATGGCTGAAAGATGAGAAGATGAACGCGACTGGGTCGAGCGATTAAAATGAACTATGCGATAGCTATTTAAATAAAACAATTTAACGAATTATTTTTTCTCCTCAGTACGTCTCATTTGTGAAATGTTGCTTGGTAAATTATTAAAATAAAATAATTAAGCCCTTCTGGCACATGTGTTAAGTCTTTATAGATTAGGCCCATCTGGCATGTATTTCCCTTTATTTGTTTTCTCAAATTGGGTAGTTTGCACAAATTGTAACTTTGACAGAGAAAAATATATCTTTCCTTAGTCAACCCGTGACCATGGAAAGTTGAAAAGCGATATAATCCGTTAAATTGTTTTATTTAAAAGAGTAATAATCGCGGAAACAGAAAAAAATATTATATACGATAGCTATTCGTATGTTTACTACACTCAACAGCAAAAATTTGGAATCACCCAAATTTATATAACAGCAATAGGTTTTTTTTTAATTATTTGACACTAGTTTTATTTACATAATATACTATTCTCGGGAATTACTGAACTATATTATCAATTTCCATGATCGTACCATAAAAATATCAACATCGTAAAATTACGATTTTTGCAATATCTCGCTCCGTTAACGTTTTTATTTTCCATGGGTTTTTACGATTTTTCCAGTTAAGATTTGAAATTAAATAAAGATCATGACAGGTCTAAAAAACTTTCAACCCTGCACTAGTGTAGGAAGTGTAACGGTATTATACCGACACGAATTTTTTGCTCTTGGGTGTATATATTTCATGAGGGGATCCGTAGACGAAACAAGGCCACCGACATAGCATACAGGGTAAGCAACCTGAAGTGACAATGGACAGGGCACATAGTTCGAAGAACCGACGGCCGCTGGGGCAGAAAGGTTCTAGAGTGGATACCACGTACCGGCAAGCGCAGCGAGGTTGGGTCACCCGCAAGGTGGTCCGACGACCTGATTAGGGTTGCGGGGGCTCGCTGGATGCGGGTCGCCTCTATCCGGCCCAACTGGAAATCTATTGACGAGGCCTGTGTCCAGCAGTGGACGTCCAACGGCTGAAATGATGATGATGAATACATTTTGAGCCCCAGCGTAAACCCAAAATATCCGAAGTTTTTTTTTATTTTATACTTATCATTATACGCTGGGAAAACAAACCCCAGTTACATTATAGGGTGCGTACTGAGACTGAATGTACGAGAGAACTGTTCATATTAATCGCCTTGTGTCCTAAAAAAATATAATTAGTCCGTCAGTTAAATTATCAGAAAAAATTGGATACGTATTTTGTCTACAAAAATATATGAAGATATAGCCCGTTAAAGTTCTCCGTGATGACAGTCATGCGCCCCCACTCCCAAACTTTGACGCGCTTTATCTTTGCCTTTTTTTGTTTGATTGACAACAGGACTAATAAGATTATTATTATTATTACCCAGGTAACTACCCTATTGTAGCGCAGTCTGAGAAAAGTGAATCATAAACATCCACAAAGCGGCTGGTTTTATGAATACTCTTTCCTATAAGTATATTGGAAAATATCATAAACATTTATCCTTATCGTTATTTCCTTTACAATATTATAAACGTGAAAGTATGTAGGTACGTTCCACTTAATTCAAAAACTACTGGTCGATTTTTATGAAACTTTCCAGTTATGTACCTTATATATCAGAATAGGACATAGATATACATGGTATGTCAAATTCCATCCCTTTTAAGGACGAAAAAGGGGATGAAAATTTGTATGGACAGTAATTTTTTTTTACGCTAGGAACTTCAAATCTTCGTAATATGCTTCACATTTAAATTAGTAAAATATCGAGTTTTAGGGAAAGACATAAGCTACTTTTTATCCCGGAAAAACACCTTTTATCCGCGATAAACGAATCTAAGGCGGACGAAGTCGCGGGCCGCTCTTGTACTATTATAATGTTCTAAAAATTTAATGTTTGTATCTTCGTATGTGTCGGTGTGGCTTCATCACGCTAAATCGGCTAAACGGATTTCAACTATTTTTGGTACACAACTGCTGGGTATCTTCAGCTGGTTATAGGATACTGTTTACCCGACTATGCTAAAGAAAAAAAGAGGGGTTATGACTTTATTGCGAGCGACGAGCGCTTTCTAGTATTGGCATATATCTGTACGATACAGGTGCACAGATACTTGGGCAGGAAGGAAGTAAAGAAATGCCTCAGGATCTTAACTTAGGTTTAGATTGAAATTTGTCGACTGTGTCTGTAAATCCACTGGGAGCATCCTTATTATTTTATATCTCATGGCGTCCTTGCTGCATCCGACGACTGTCGCATTTCCTGTGCAGCAGTATATAATTACATCGATATACATATATAATAGTACATGTTTGTCTGTACTTTTATAGACTTGTAAGAATGAAATGACTATTACAATGAAAATGTTTATAAAAATAACTGAAACTCTCCATTAAAGGTCACTGAATCGAAAAATGTTTTTATTTTTATTTTTGTATGTATGTATGTGTCATCATCACGCTTAAATAGCTAGATAGATGTCAACTATTATTGATATTCGGGTAGCCGGGCATTCACAGATGGTGATAGGATACTTTTCCGACCATACAGGAGCAAAAAAGAGGAACATGATTTTACTCTCCTCCGCTAACGAACTTACAAGCACTTTTTAGTAGCTTACTTATATATATCCAGTATTGTCTGTAAAAATCCAAGTCTCCAGTGTCGCAATATGTTATTGTTATCTTCATACCTACAAAGTGCTCTTAATGTAAATTCGTTAAATTTTGATAAAAATTAAGATAAACCTCCCAATGCTTGACAGTTTAATTCTAATAATAAACATCCTGCTTGCCACCTCTATTGCTCCGAATTAAGGTTGCACGTGCCAACTAATGGGACCTTTACTCGAACCCAACTTCCTGATACATACCAACAACAGGACAAATCTTAAACGCACCTCTTTCTAAGTGGTCGTGGATGATATTCTCGTTCGGGGCAAAGCAGCTCAGCTCACACACACTATTTATTGACATTCTGATTCCCGGAAGTCCTTAAGATAACTTCTTAAAGACATCAACATGTTAATGGTAGCGCCCCAATACATTTATTATTTATGTTATGAAGAACCTAGACTCAATCACAAAGAGTTCTGAAATCCACAATTAAAATACCATCAATAAAAATAAAACTGCCATTACAAAGTTCTACGTTCATGAAGTACCTACGAATGATTTCGTCGGCCAATGTTTTTTTTTTCATTTTTCTCTTTCCAGCTCTCACAGGAGACTCCTTAAAAAGCCAACTACTGCCGCAAAAAATTTTGACATCAGAATATCGAAAGCATATTATAGGATGGACGACAAATTAACAGTCAAAAATGCATGGCCTAAACCAGAAACCAAATAACTTACTTTTACCGGGACACGGTTCTTATAAGAAGGCATATCATACATACGTAAGTCATTTTACAACTCAATATTTTGGTTTCTTCTTTAATTTATTATAATTTTACTATAACAGTAAAAAAAATATGTTCTCTAGTAGAACTACACAACAGTTACTTAAAATTATCTTTAAGATAGGTTAAGCACTAATATTGTAATTAATTAGAAAAAATAGTGACTGTTGAGTTGGTTCCGGCTTTCTTCTCAACAGTGGTCTCCTCTTGGTAAATGCCGGTAGACTTAGACTTGTAAAAGCGCCCTTGCGGCCTACTTACAGAATAAAGTTCATTATTTCATTATGTGCGTTTGGGCTCCCCTGACTGTCCAATTATTGGTACTTATAGCTAAAACCAGTTCGAAGTCAGTTCCTAAAAAAATCTCTAAGCGATCAAAATATTCCATTTATCTGCATGTCGTTATTGTGCGTAAAATATCAATAATATTTCGCACAATCAAACGTCAAATCTAAACTGAAAAGCACATTCTTTACCTTTCCGTATCGTGCCTATCACGAAGGGCATTTTTCATGTCTGTGCATTTTTTTGTATTTTCGTCCCTTAAGAGGAACGTGGCTGCCTGTCCTTTGTGTTTCGCGTAATAAAATCTGGTGCGACGTCCCGTCCCTCGGCCCCTTTAGGGGCTGTAACTTTTTCTTTCTTGTCACCAATATTTTATTCGTCTATAATTTACCGGAGGGTACGAAAAGGCTTTGTTTCATTAAATTTTGGACATAGGGTCCGGTGCTGTCCGCTTTATGTTCTCTGGTGAGACTCGCTGCTTTATATTGTCTAGACTGGACATTAGAAATTGTTGCTTTCACTACAGCTTTATGTTTGTAATAGAAACTGTTACAATATGTATGGCTTAATCTTATTACGGTCTTTAAGTAGTTCTGTTACAACAGGGGTGGGCGACTATTAAGAACAATAGATCTGAGCTAGCAGAAAATAGTGATCACTTACTTCCATCATATTTTTTATGTGCAAATGTTTTCAATTTGTTCAACATAAATTATTATGAGCATTATCTTAGCTGTACAATGGAACAAAACAAAATCAAAATATTAAAAGTTTTTGACTATAAATTAAGTAAATACCACTAACCTAAATCATCCCAAAAACCCACCTATATTTTTCTAATCAAGATTCCAACATTTTCATTGAATAACTTTTCTAATAATGTAATGCTAAATTTATTTCATAATATTTCAAATATTCTGAAACATATTTCAACGTTCGTCTAAAAAATCCTTTAGAAGTCTAGTAAAATAGGCACTTACCGTAAGTAGCTTTAGTAGATATTTCAATATTTTAAATTAAGGGTTAAGATTTTTTTTTCATTTTGTATGTAATGCATTAACATACTAAAGGAAGTGACCGCTTCTAATTACGCTTCTATTACAAACATCACCTTTTCGCCACTTATTTTATTGTTGCAAACAATTATTATACTAAATTCGTATAATACTTGAATGTATACAGCAAGTGGGAAATACATGTTTATTAATAAACAAATTTGCGTTGATAGTCCAAGGGTCATTAAACTTTATTAAGTACATAACATTGTATACGAGTATCATGATATACGGTTTTAGGGCGGCCGTAAAACGTCAACAAACTTATAATTTCGGCTAATCTAGAACAGGCCTTAAGGAAATTTAATTAACTTTAGCTGCGAGTTCAATTTATTATCGTTCATAAAATCTAAAGTGTGTGGCTGGGTGTAGCCAGCCTCGCGGTCGGCGAAGGAAACAAGTGTCGAAAACTGAACTTATCTCATACGGTTCACGTCATATGTTTCTGCAATCTGATTTAAACTGGAGAGCGGCATCTGGGTTAATTGGAAGGCACTTTGACGATACTCTACCAACTTTTATTTGATATAATTATAAATTGATTGTTAGCCGAACCGGTAGTTTGGAAAACAAATGCTAGGTTAAATATGGACAGGGCCGACTCATTTGCAATAAGTTTGACGGACAAATACCTTTCTCGAACGTATAAAAACACATTTTTGCTACTTAAAATTATAACACCGATAACTACAAGAAACGCATACTTAAATTTTTACTTAAATTTTTAGATGATAGTTCCCAATTGCAGAATCTCAAAGCTGATATAGTATTCTTTAATTATACGATAACTCAGTATTCGCGCTAGAAGAATCAATCAAATTATTTTAAGTCTAAAAAACAAATTGTTTAAACATAAACTACCTCTTTCTGGAATATTTCCGAATAAAACCTCATGGTGACTCTTATAAGTTTGAGTCTACTAAAGCATTGACACATATGACGACATGAATAGAAAGTTAGCAAGAATCTTGCCATGTCATCTCTTACTCGTATTTGGGCATTTTTATTTACGGTTAGGCGAAACTTAAACTATATTCAAATGGTGTCTGGCCTGTCATTTTTGTAACGAAATTAAGCTATTTGATATTAATCGTCGACAACACGTAAGACCCATGTTTAAATGAAAATACCCATTTTATTCTATGTATTTATAAGTCAGAATACACTGCATGTACCTAAAAACCCGTGTACCGTATCGGTGTAGCTCACCAAATGTGAGGGTACTCGTAACAGTAAAAATTATATATATCGAGGTTTTGGATATCTTTCTATTCGATGGCTGACTTAAGATTAATTCCTATTAAATTTAAATACATACATCACCTACGTTTTAAATACCTGCCTTTCTGTCTCACATACTAACATAAAGGTTTTATACCTTAACCATACAAAGAAATTGATAAACACGTTCAATATTGGTTAACATGTTTAGCCCTTGTGTCATGACAAGGTTTCTCAGAGTCTGCTGAGGCAGAAGTTTTGGGCACGAGCACAGCTAAGTAATAAAGGCACTACTATACAGTTAAGATATAATAAAGTTTACTGAGTATAACCTGGTTCAAGACTAGGGCCACCAAAGCAACTGATACCTCAATAAAATTACCTTAAAAATTCCACCATCTCAGTAATTGTGAAGAAGTCAGAGCGAATGATAGCGGCAGAGTGAAGAGATCAATGTGATATCTCCTAAGCATGGAACCGACTTCCTAATTACCCAGAGTTTTATAGTACAATATGTTATATAGAGAAGACATTTGGAAATGTGGACCAAATCGTGATAGTGACAAGTCGGCTTCAGGCCCATTTCAGACAAGCCATCGTCACCGTCAGTTTTTTTTTATATTAAAATTAGTGTTTTTTCCGTTATATATCAGTGAAAAAAACAGGTAGTGCAATTTTAAGTCTACCTCACTCATCACACTGCTCCCAGCAAGTCTCCATCAGGCCTTCCTAGACTACAAGACTACATTTGCCCGTACATGGTCTCCTATCTAAAACCGGTCTGGACCAGCCTACTGCCAATCTTTCGAGTAATGTCGACCAGATAAGTTCTGCGACAGGCTATTTTCTTAGCGGATGTTATCCATCAAATATTTTTCATCGTTATCAATATTTCAGCCAGAAGTCAGAAAGATTTCGAATTCTGAACTCTGATAGCCGATCTTGATAATACTCATAATCTTTTTATTATAATTTTTTCATCATCATCGTATCAGCCTATTAGACGTCCACTACTGGAAAAAACCCTCCCCGAAGATCTCCACAACGACCGTTCGTGCCCTCATCACGGTTCCCCGCGATTTTGACTAGATCGTCCGTCCATACTTTTAGGGGTATCGACACGCTGCGTCGTCCTGTACGCGGCCGCCACGCGAGAACCTTACTGCCGCAGTGAATGATTTTTTTAGTGTTAGAAACTTTAATTCATGAATTATTGTACCCCATTAGGCAGGCACAACCGGAGCGAGCCGTCGGGCTCACTGACTCCGTGTTGCAACACGCTGCGACTTGGTGACTTCGCGACGTCAACTCATAAGCTTGGACAACGACCAACTAAGTTTAAAACTGTGTCTCACCGGCGACAGGGAGGTGCGAAATTGATTACAGTTTGCTGAGATTACAGCGCAGTTCAACGTGGGAGTTGAAGGGGGTAAAGAAACTTGTGTTGAGATTTTATCCGCTGTATTTGTGTGTTATAGAAAAGTAAACAACGGAAATTGCAATACAGTGGAGTCTCTGATGTTAGAAAGTGGAATTTATTTCTTATAATATTAACAAAATATATTGTATCTTGTATGTACATACTTTGTTCAATTTCGCCCCTCTACGAGATAGACAAGGTGAAGGTCACAGAATGAGGAGGGATGCGAGTGTCTGATAGTCAGAAATATTCTTTTTTATTTTTTAATAATGATGATGATTTCTAAATATGAGTATACTAATCCTAGTGCATATTATATTATATCAACATAAATAAGGATAGCTATTGATTATATTGATTCTTATATTTTTTGTATATTTTTGCAGTAAGATAGGTAAATTAACAAAAATCTGGCAATAATCTACTCACCGACAGGTCAAGTTATATGGTTTGGGTACCAGTTGCGTGGCGTCCATATAAGCCGATTCCCACCGTTTGCCTAAGGAAAAGCTTATAAGCACCTTTTTCTCACACGAGTAAAAGAATACGATTCGGCTTCCCTTGTAATTTTCCTGACGCCGCACCTCTGATACACATAATCAAGAAACATAAATGAAATACAAGTTAATTATAATAATTAAACTGTTTGAACACAATTTATCACTTTTAAAACACTGTCAAGGAAATGTTGAGTCAAATTCTTGCCGTTTGATCAGCCACTCGTATTATTCGACTTTCACAGTCGACATCCTCCTTAAAAGATGTTTTGGCGTTGAAAGACACCCGTTTATATGCTCTTTTACAGTACAATACCTCGCTAATGGAGGAGAGGTGTCATGTGTACCGCCCTTAGAAGATAGACCTAATTAAATACATACAATACGCTTAACAAGATAACATTACAAATTAACAGTTTGTAGCTCTGCTTAACATTGCAATAATGTAATGCGAGTCTTCCAATTAGTCGAACGAAACGCTTGTTTGTTATTTTTAACGTTTGACGGGACCATGAGAAATTTTTGCTATTCTGAGAATCGTTTGTTCATTGACACCATAACTATTTCCCGATGCGTTGTTACAAGACAGGTGGTGTCATTTTTAACAAAACGGGGACAAATCCTCGGTGTTTGGTTATTGTAACGTTAATTTTGTACAATGTATGTCCAAAAAGAAAGAGAAAATATTTTTATTTTACATGGATAGTGTGAAATGTGAATTCTGGCCGATATTCAATCCAATTCCATTATTTATTTCAGGCATAGAACTCATATAGTGTAAGTAATACAATTATGTGCTTATGAAACTCAGTGTTAGTAGTGATATTAATTAAAAAACACATATAAATGAAATATATGAACATACCAAATATATATCGGCTATGCATAGGGCACATTCTGGGTACGTATATATTTTATGTAAATACTTTCCCACAATATGTGTCTCTTTCTTTTCACACGACGATTAGCGAGACGGATCAAAATGTAAGATTGTACCTACATGCACAATTTAACCAGAGAATGGCATGAGCTTTTCGCCTAGAAAAAATGTAGTGTACCGAAGGATATACAAAATAGACACCTACGTCTTTAGATTACATAAGCGGGTATTCATGACGTGAAATCCGAGTACTGCTCGACATGTTTCGGTCCATTTCAAATACCTTACTCATGAGCGCGTCCTTACTCATTTGAGTGGACTCCGACGCTGCCCACCTTGCACTGGATTATGGAGATCTTCTGAATGGACTGAAACTTGTCAAGCAGTACTCGGGTTCTTCGACGAGAGTAGCCAGGTAAACCCCGTTATGACACTGAATGATTTTTTTTATGAACCGTCTCGATATACATTTTTTTTATGCAACAATGCGATTGATTTTTCGCCTTTTAAATCTCTGCTCAATCACAATATAGGGTAAGTGTTAAACTTCGTAGTTAAAAATAATTAGATAACCTCATGGTCTTACGTGACGCGATAACCTTTAGATAAATGATTTACCTATTTGCAACTGCATGTCACATTGACAGACAGCTGCAATCCCTTGCAGTTCTTTGTAATATTGTTTACGACACATCTGGCCATAATGGCCATAATGGCCAGGTGTGACGTCAACAATACCACATTATGGCCAAATGAAGAAAAAAGAAAGACCTCTATGGCATATTTACATACCTCGCCTGCGGCTCGGGTCACAAATCCCTGCGTTTTCGGGCTTTCTTTCTTTTACAGCCCTTGGTAAGTAATGTACTATTGTTCAATATTGGCGTGGAGTTTATTTGCTTTGTACATATTAATATATGTTACAATAGTAGATTTTTGTAATTATTGTGGAAAAACTATGATACGAGAACAGTCTTAACTAATGAACACCCGAGACTTTTATATATCGACTTATTTTCCTCATTTTTTTATTATATTTATATCCGTTAGTACCTGGTGATTGTCTTTGATTAATTGTCAGTGACATATAACTCTAAGTAAATACAAAAAAACATTCAACCGGTACTAAAAAGCAAATTCAGTGCGACAAGATAACGGGGTTTAGAGACTTACAACCAATGTAGGTAATCTAAATATGTCTGATTCTCACTGGAGTAGTCTTATAATTAAAATGGGTACCTACGTTTGCCAAACGAATCAAGCCGCTGGACAGGCCTACTTTAAATATGTTTAAGGATTATTGGGCGTGAATAAATTTTTGATTACATTGACCCACATCTAACATTTTACGCTGGCCAACTGAAAATTCACCACTCGATTTAAAATTCAATTATGTTTCGCGCTGTAGTGACAGCAGCCGTAGAGGCATTATTTGGTTACCACCACACGTTTTTGGATACGTTTTACAATACAGGAAAAACTCAATTTTCTAATGTCAACATGGATGTTTGATGGGTATTTATTGTGACGTGGTTTGTGAAAAGTTTTTTGTGACTTGTTTTGTTAAAAATAACAAAGTAAAATGATACTGAACTGTATGCGCCAGTTAGCATGTTTATTTTTTTAAATACCATGCAGAAAGAAACTAAAATAAAACTATTACAAGTAAGAAATGAATTGACAATATTTCATTTTTTACTTAAGTTTTTTTTTTCGATGAAATCAAATAGAGGATACAAAATTTGATACAAACTCATTTTGAAATTTTCTATAATATTCCGATTTCAAAATATCCAATTTAATAGTATGTAATTAGTATGTAAAAAAAATCAAAAGTTCCTCATTCTAAAAGAGCGTAGACGACATTATACGCTCTATTAGAAAGTGCTTACTTTTACTGAGACGCATTTGCTTTTGAATTGCTGTTCAACTTGTGTTCTGTGGCATTGCAGTGTCTGTCACAATTTTGCTAATGTACTCGTACTTATTTCACATTTCCCGAATAATAATCTCATCAATTATAAAAATAAAAATAAAATTATTTTGGTTTCCTTAAAAAGAAAATAATGAAATGGGTGTCGATTTTATAAATAAAGAAATAGATAAATAACTATTACTGGACAATTTAACACAAATCGGACTAGACCCATGTTAAGCTCTATAAGGCTTGTGTTATGGGTACTAGACGACGATATATTTAATATTTATATTACTTAGAATCTTGAAATGTTATATTATTAAACTCAAGCGCAAAATTTCATACATCACATGAAACTTGTTCGAGATATCGCCATTATTATTTTGATTAATCTTTTAATGTGAAAACGTCACACAATCTGTATCACAATACTGCTTCCATCTTGGACTGCAGGGGATCACGATTAATTTTCTTTCTACTTAGATCTTTAACGACACGTTTGGCTCAGTGGGTTGCACAACGGCCTACGAAGCTGGAGGGCTCGGGTTCGAATCCCGGCCAGGGCAAGTGTTTGTGTGATGAACACGAATGTTTGTTCCTGGGTCTTGGATGTTTTCTATGTATTTAAGTATTTCTATTATTTATCTATATGTTATGTATCTATGTGCCCATGTAGAAATCTATTGACGACGCATGTGTCCAGCAGTGGACGTCCTATGGCTGAAATGATGATGATGATGATATATTATGTATATCGTCGTTTAGTACCCATAGTACAAGCTTTGCTTAGTTTGGGAATAGGTCGATTGGTGTAAACCTGTCCCTGTGCTATTTATTATTTGTTAACCCTCGACAAAAAGAGGGATGTTAAACAAGTAGGGGGGTTTTTTATTTTCTATAGTTATTATTTTATTTATCTTGTGTCAATGTTGTAATAAGCATCGCTAGCATAAATTATGTTTCATTTTAGCGATGTGCTCTATTTGTATTCTAAATAATCGTGATGACATTTGTTTCTCATTGCCATATACTTTGTCTACTACTACTTGATTAGCGGGTCGAGTGATATTTCTAAAATTGAAGTGACAAGCGTTGCAATGAGCTAATTTTGCTATATTGAGCCTTATCCTATAAATTTCAACTTGTCAATGAATGCAGCTCTAATAGCAGAAATCTATATCCGTCGGTTATTCACCCGCAATATGCCAATGCCTAGTTAAATTTGACTCCTGATAGCGGTCGTCCAAGTGTCTAAATTAGAAATCAACCACACCATCAAATGCCGGATAAAATTTTCGTTATTGTACTCGGATACTAGGACAAAAGCTATGAGAATAGAATTAATCCCAGAAAATTCGATCGTGCTCAATTTGCCTCTCTTTCTTCATTGTATTAGAAATGTATGAATATAATATAAAAATAAACTTTAGAATCTTTAGAATTACATCTAGAAGGTTCCCGCAACTACGATCGCAGAGGAGAAAAAGTCATAACCCCTTTGATATCCATCTGGGTATCAGGAACTTTATACACGGGTGGCTACCCATGTACCAAAAACAGTTGAAATCCGTTTAGCCGATTTTGCGTGATGAAGCCATAACGACACATATAAACAAACAATTTTTTTTTTTAGTTTAGTGTTATAGATTAGTTTTAATGACCTCCAAATATTTCGTTGCAATCATTTTCTTTTAATATCTTCAATATACAGACGTTTCATTTTTACAACTTTATAATAATATAGATGTTAAATTACAAACCCCTTGCTAATAAATGGCAGTAGTAAAGTTGAATGAACTAGTCTTTAGCTCGTAGAAATCTGTGTGAGATGCTCGTAGATATACAGGATGACATCCGAAATGAAATCAGATGAATGACAAGGCGTGTCGGAGACTAAAGTCGCGATATGTTTGACTTATTTCATAATGTAAAAAGAAAATTATATTATTTCAGAAAGTTCGTCAATCAAGGTTACGTCAATGATCAACATGTCAAAAGTAGTAGTGTCGCCATGATTGTCGGTTAGTGGTACATTTATGACTAAATAAAACAAACATTTGTGACGTTTTATACATTTATAGAACATCTAAATTTAAAGTGAAAAACGATTTCTGATTACCTCTCCGATTTCAATCTGTATCTCCTTGTTGACCATGATATTGCGTCTACTAAGAGTAACAACCGCCTTATGAGATGAAAGTAAAACTTTGAACAGGAACTTCGTCACTAACAAAGGCTTAGAACTCGTAAAGTCAATAGCAGAGCAACGCCTCGGGGCGCGGGTAGTCGTAAGGGAAAACTTTGGTACTTTGAAGCGTTCGTTAAATGCTTCAGAAGTTCATATCCGGAAGCAAACACATTTTAAAAAAAAAAGCAAATACATTTAAATTCAATTGTGGAAAATGCTAGTTGACCATGACGAAGATTTATTTAAAGTAAATCAAAAAAAAGTGTTTCGTTCCATAAATCTGAAAGGTCATCAAGTGCCGTAAAAAATAAATGACAACCAGGTATCGAAAGACTCAGCGTGGACAAGCCCCCGTTTAGGTGAGCTTATGATTTGACGAAAGTTGCAGGAGTTTATGGATGATACCTATACTAGCTTCTGCCCGCGACTTCATCCGCCTTAAATTCGTTCATCGCGAATAAAGGTATTTTTCTGGGATAAAAAGTAGCCTATGTTCTTCCCCGAGACTCAAATTATCTCCATACCAAATTTCATCCAAATCGGTTCAGCCGTTTAAGCGTGAAGAGGTAACAGACAGACAGACAGACATACAGACAGACACACTTTCGCGTTTATAATATTAGTATGAATATTATTTTTAGGCCTTTTTTTACCCGGCTGCGGAACAACAAAGACCAGCCCCCCTACTGCCTAACGCGTTTGACGCTCGAAATCAGAATCAAGTGTCATGATTTTGTAAGGGCTATAATAGTTGATTCGGGTACCAATTGGCAAAATTTCGCTAGGCAATCTCTTCTCTTCTTATGCGTATGCTCTTGGCAGAGCAGTCGTGGTCACTCGTGCGGTTTGTTGGTAGCGCGTTGCACAATCTTCCTTTAATTCCCTCTGGCTTGACGTCTATGAGCGTTAGGCAATAACCTACTAGGTTATGTTTTATAACAAGTTTTGACAGCCAATGTGTTGCTACTCTCCACCAAAATGCTCAACCGAAATCAACTCGGTGTGTCAATGGCAGTGTACGTTATACGTCAAGTCTAAACCAGACTTTGCGATCCGACAGGCAATGAGGCCACACCGTCAATCTTCACAGTTCAAATGACGGTGGCGCAATAGTAATGGGATTACTGTCACTGTCACGCAGTCGAGGCCTGGCAGAGTTATTGTGGAATGACGCTTTGGCCGAACTTGAAATGCACGCTTTGTCGTTGAGTCCGTAGGCGTTCAAAATTTAATCACGGATTTGCAAACGATGTAAGGGTCCGGCTACACACTCAATCATGCTTTCGCAAATTTCAATTTACACAAGCAAGCATGTGTGTTAAGACAGCCAAACGATGTACCGCATAAATGGTTTGCTCAAAACGCTCATAGGCACAAACGTTTGCACCAACCGGTTTGTACAGATTTTGTAGGCGGGTTTCGCAAACAACCGAATATTCTAAATGGTGTAGGTTCGATCCTACTCTCGATAGTTTCTGACGGAATTTATCGAATTATATAATTCTTGTCCATGCTTGTGGAAAATCAAATCAAAAGAATACTTATTGTATAGAAATTTAAAAAATATGTTTGGCTGGTCGAGAAACTAAGTGAGGTAAGTTCAACCTCTTAAAATCTAAATTAGAATGACGTGTGGACGCCATACAGTTTTTGCGCCAATTTTTGCGCATCCAAGTCGCTATCATGTAGACGCCATAAAGTTTTTGTGTCAATTTTTCACCAACCGTTTGCGCATGAAAGTTACTACTGTGTGTACGCCATATAGTTTTTGCGCCAATTTTTGCACAAACCGTTTGCGCATGCAAGTCTCTATCGTGTGGACGCTTTACAATTTTTGCACCAATTTTCCCATACGAACTTCTACCCTCTCTCTCACCCTCCTCAAGGGATAATTGCTCGGATTAAAACTATCCTGTCCTGTATCCTGTCCTTTCCAGGGTATCAAAGTATCTCCATAGTAAATTCCATGTAAATCAGTTCAGCTGTTTAAACGTGCAAAGGAAATAGGTACAGACAGACAGGCAGATTTACTACTACATAAATGTTCAAGGGCTAGGTTCGAGTGTTACGTTTGAGTTACGAATATTTACATGTATTTTAATAAACATACCCTTCACTCTACATATACCTCTTTTATACTAGTTAGAGTTAGGGTTAACATAGACAGATGGATGCTAAAAGCCTTTGACCATTTGTTGTGGAAATCTTAGGGTGATTACCTCTCTGCAAGTTATATAACTACTGCATATTTTTGATTTACCGCACAAACATGAAGAGAATAATGTCTGTAGATTATTTTAAATCGGCTGCATTACAGAACTTGGGCCATAAAAACCGCGTTATCCGTTTAATACGTCCGCCATGATGAGTTGCGAGAACTGGGGGTGCTATTACGTAACGTTGTTCGTAATAATTGCTTTTGATGTGACAAAAGTTTGTAATTCGATGCGGTAATGAATTTGTATCTCTTTAAACAGTTTTTCTTTAGTGGTTATATTAATATGACTGAAACAATTGAAAAAAAAACCTGATGAACTTCAAACCACTAAACCGATTATTCTGAAACATAAGATCAGTCTCAATAATGTTAACTTCCAGAAAAATTTAACTAAATCAAAATCCATCCATCCGTTAAGGAATTAATATACAACAGTATACACTTATATACGTACTAGCTTGTGCCCGCGACTTCGTCCGCCTTAAATTAGATTATCGTGGATAAGGGTATTGTTCCGGGATAAAAAGTAGCCTACGTCCTTCCCTGGGACTCAAACTATCTCCATACCAAATTTCATTCCAATCGGTTCAGCGGTTTAAGCGTGAAGAGCTAACAGACAGACAGAGGTAACAGATGCGCTTCGGTGCCACTTTTATCATGCGTAGGTACCGCAAAGGAGTGGAACTCGTTGCCTGCGAGTGTGTTCCCCGACCATTCTAGTTTGGGCGTGTTCAAGACAAGAGTGAATAGGCTGTTTCTAGACGGGTTTGATACATCCCTGGTCGCATCGTCACTTAACAACAGGTGAGATTGCGGTCAAATGCCCGTCTATCGTCTATAAAATAATAAATTAATAGTTTAAAAAACACTAGAAAACAAGCTTTACAAGACTTTTCTAACAAATCAAAACACAGCTATGATACGATGTTCTATCATGATGTTGCAGTTCATATCTTCCGGCTCCATCATCAGATCAGTTCGACAGTACCAAATTATTGTATTGTCATCAGAACTACATACAGCTGCCAATTTTCATGACGCTACGATCCTAAGAAGGTGGTAAAATTTCTACCTTAGATTCCATTACATATATAGTTAGTTACATACAGGTCGACCTAATAAAAGCGTGTTAAAAAATAAAGAAAGATGACAGACAGACACACTTTCGCGTTTATTACTAGTACTACTACTAGTATATATACTAGTGTGGATGCAAAGCTCATAAAATCCCTCTTTATTCGTCTGGCGTAAAGAGTCATCTCTTTACGCCGTCCAACACAAAACTTAAGTTCCGCCACGACAGCTCACTTCTAGCGGCGCGTCGAGCAAATTCTCTTATCATTGCGCGGTCGACAAGCTCACCGCACATCAATGCGTCTATATGCCTAGACATTTTTGATTAGATTCTGTATATAATGTTATAAAGGAGTTATGTGCAGGGCATTCAGTGTTTTGCTACTGACGTGTGTAATAGGAAAAACTTGGTTGGGTACGAAAGTAACACAACCCAACTTTCGAAAGAAAATTGCTAAAAAGTGACATTGAATCATAAGGTGGCCTAGGAATAATCAATAGACACTCAATCGCATTTCTAAATAATCCCAGCCATATAGCAGGTGCATAGAGCTTTAATGATCGATCATTATGTTATTTATAGCATTTTTTTGGCTTTTTTTTTAGCTTGAAAACCGAAAACTATTCGATGGACATGTATGCATATATGTATAGTATGAATGAAACTGACATATATCTGCATTTACTTAATAAAATATATAATAAATAGCCAGAAATTGCAGCAAAACTACAAAGTGTTACTTTTGTCCCCGGTCTCCCCTACTTGTCGCGCGACAAAGTATGGCACGCTAGAGATACAGGTAAATGCCACTAAGAGACAGTTTGTTCTCCACTAAACAGTGTTTCTTTGATCTGACTTCAACTTCGGGTGGCATACACTTAGTGTTTTGATAGATTGTTGTGATTAGGTAGGTATATAAAATACTAGCTTCTGCCCGCGACTTCATCCGCCTTAAATTCGTTTATCGTGGATAATGGTATTTTTTCGGGATTAAAAGTAGCCTATGTCCTTCCCCGGGACTCAAACTATCTGCATACCAAATTTCATCCAAATCGGTTTAGAGGTTTAAGCGTCAAGAGGTAACAAACAGACAGACAGACACACTTCGCATTTGTAATATTAGTATAGATGATGAAAAATTATTAAGTTTCTGTCAAAAAAATCATATTTATGACAAGTTTTTATTGCCTACTTACTATCTTTTCTTTAAGCATCCATCAACTAGGTACTCACCATGACGATTGTACAGAGCTAAAACTCTGTAGAATTGCGTCGTTTTTTTATAGAGTTTATATGACCACCATCTAGACCCATCATCAGATCAGCTTGATGGTACCGTAATCATAACAGACATAAATATGCCAAATGGTTTGCAAATTTTGAAACCAAAACTTAGATAGGTATTTATTTATTCTATACTAATTAAGGTATCTTCTAGCGCCCAAGATGGCCCGGCTCTTAAGATGGCCCACTATCAATTATTTTGTATTTTTTAAGTTCGAAATGTTTAAATTTCGCACCCTTATTCGGTTAGTACTATAGATGAAACTACAACCTTATATCGAAGCCAAGAAAGTTGAACTAAAGCATAAGATGAAAGTGGGCCATCTTAAGAACCGGGCCATCTTGGGCGCAAGTACCTTATACAATGAAATGTCTGTACGTTGAAGATATTTTGGAAATATAATAGGGACGATGACTAATCATGTAGACTAATCATTTTTATTAATCATGTAGATTAATAAAAAATATTGGGCAGGTATTTTTTCTTTTTTCACATAATCGAAAAATAAAGGCAGAGTCAAAATGTCGCGTGACGTCACTCCTAAGTACAAATTTTACTTAGGAGTGACGTCACGAGCCCTAAGAAATCTTACTCCTAAACTTTAATGCGATTTATGCGAGTATTTTTTCATTATTTTCAAAAAGCATACAATACGTGTCGCATATTTTTTTATTGTCTGACGGACTAATTAGTATTTTGATTTTCATTCCCAATCATCGTGCCTATTGCAACGGACTATGACGTCACTGAATCGAAAATTATTAGTTTTTATTTTAGTACGTTTGTATATGTCGTTGTGGCTTCATAACGCCAAAACAGCTAAACAGATTTCAACTATGTTCGGTACACGGGTATATAGAGTGAGATTGTACCCACAGATGGTTATCAGGGGGCACGAGAGTGCCCCCGCCAAGTCGAGCGCGAAGAAAACACTGCCGTACCATCCTTTACTGGAACCATTTCGCCGCATGTTCACGCCCCTATTTGAGAATCTCTAGATAAGACCAGAACGCAGAAATTTTCGTCATCCAGTAAGCTATACTCACATACTTAAAAACCAAAATTTCAAGTCTGTAGGTCATTTAGTTCCGAAGTTAAGCGAAAGCAAAGTTTCGCATTTATAACACTCACTCACTCACTCATGATCATCAGAATAGAACTATTACTTCCCATAAACTCAGAGAGCTGAAATTTGGTACAGAAATAGGGTTTATTGGCCATACAAAGGGAAAACTATCAAACTAGGATAATTGAAGATCTGGAGTACCTGGTGACCCTGGTAATTAGAAAACACAAGAGCCCAACCAAACTATTAGAGATCGACATACCGCCTTTACAAAAAATATTTAACTTGGTGGGCCGCTTCATTTGATGTCAAAAATCGAAGGTTTCCCAAGGCCCACGTTTCTACAAAAAGAAGTGAAATCCCACAAAAACATTTTGTAAAACAACTAGCCAAGTCTCGATGGAGCTGCTTGTTTATCTCTAAAAAGTAATGAAATCTAGACAAAGTCGTGCCAAGTCTAAGGTTCTTTACTGCGATTTTTTTTATTATTATAGTTAATGTTGTGTGACTTGGCCGTTGAAGGGTACACAAGGGTACAAAACCAAGTGCTCTTAGACTTGGCTAGTTTTTTACAGAATGTTTTTGGTGGGTAGGGTTAACCCGACTACTTGGACGCAGTTGCGTTGAATGTAGCTGTTATGTACTAAAAGGTCTATCTTCTATTATATAAATAATCGAACATTGCAAGTTAAATAAAAGCTTGTAATAAATATAAGAACAATACTGATATTTACTAGTTACACTGCATATACGGGTCGCATTCGTCCCAAAGAGTATTTCAATAAAATAATAAAAATAAATTATTACAAATTAAAAATTTATACAATCGTAACTTAAATTTTGACAATAAAACCTCGCTCATTTCCAACATAAAAACTTGCAGTCACATTTTTTTCTCTTTAATAATTTATTGTGACTCCTCAAGCCTTTTTAACGACTTCTAATTGTTACATGGGCCTCCCCAACTCTTTTATTCCCATCCATTTTGATGAAGCTTCACGTCCTAATTAAAAAATATTATGAAAAGCGTAACAAATCACATTTAGAAGCAGTCATGGCAACGGTATAAATCAGAAATTCCAAATTCAAAATGATTTGTATATTTCGTACTTTTGGCAAATTTATTTGTAAAGATTCAGATTATAATAGATTCTCGTGTTGAGCGAATTCTATTATATTTAACTTGTCGCGTTCGTGTTTTCATTTGAAGAGGTGAGAGTCTTGTTCTGTCATCTCAAAGATCTCCGTCGAATATACGAGTTGCCTATCGGAAATTATTATCAAAATGATTTGAAACACAAAACAAGTAGTTCTGAAACTTGTTCAAGTTTACTCGTTTACTATGACTATAATATAGAAGCTCTATATAAATTCTACTACATGTAATGTACATTGCAGTGTTTTAAACGATCCCAAGATGCAAGACACAAAATTCCACTGAGAGTCGATTAAAAAGGATTGAATTGTTCCGATTTGTGATACCCAGTACGACGGAATCCAAATTGCGCTTGCGAGTAACTGGTAACTATTCAAATACATGAGATGCAATATTTTTACTTTCATAGGGCTGTATGTTGTGACACTTAAAATGTTCGCAAAATGTCTCGACAACAAATTGTAAAAATAAGACAAAGGTAAAAATTATAGTCATAGGGTCTGAGGACCAGAAACATGATTTGCTTCGTGTTTATCGCGTGCGAAATTATTAATTTGTGTTTATCTTTATTTCGAAATATGGCCACGTGCGTACACGCTGACCGTACACGTAGGTATATATACTTGAGAATCCTATTATATTTTGAATCAATATACATTTGTATAGGCAGATAGACACGTTAACTTTCATTACTACCAATTTGTTAACACATTCACTGCCAGGAACCTGCCTAGAAACCTTTGTGTGCGAATCCGACTTAGCTATTTTTTTTAAATATAACTCATTTTTCCCATTTATCCCCGTGCCACTGTAGCGTAGCTCTAACAGACATTTCTTACGCCCAAGTAATTTCCCTTAACCGACATCGTTCTAATAATTTACGGCGTTCGTACGAAAATTTTGCAACATTACACTGCAATTTCGCGGAGTAATGTCTCGCGTAATTACCCATGGTGCCCTGTACAGGCATCCGTCACAGGGCGACGAATCCCGGCTTTGTCGCGCGCCTAATGGGGGTGTAAGTGACGCTCACCTCATCACTCAAAATATGTTTAGTGATAAGCTGGCCTGACGTTCGACAGCGAATGGGAAGGCATTTTTTAGAAAGGCATCTGTAGTTGCCATATTCTCGTTAGTTATCCCATATACATGCGAGAATACTTTGTCAGCCAACTCGAACGTTGTGTATTTTTTTCGCGACATATATGCCAGCGCTGGCACTCCCTCCCGCGACTCTCTCTCTCTCTCTCTCTCCCTCTCTCTCTATCCCTCTCTCTATCTCTCTCTCTGCTGGTCACTGGCGGCGAGATGTAGACGGCTGAAAATAGTCATTGTCTAAACGGTCTGAGGTGTGCTGTACCTAAGTCGCTGGCGCCGTAATTCCAAATCAGCCTTTATGTAACGGTGTATGGTTGCTTAGTGCGCGGGCTCCCAAATACCGTCATATGTTCAACAGACTCCCGCAGCTCGGCTACCTATACCAGGGCCAAAATCGACTACGCATTAGAGTCATAAACATTAAGGGGCTCCCATACGCGAATGACCTTTGATCCGTAGCTCTTCGCTTTTCTGTGTTGAATATGTCTCATCGTGTTGACAACCACCGTTGTTACTAAAATACTGTTTCAGTTTATCTTCACGAGTCACCGAAACCAATATATAAACGCCAAAATTTGTTATTTTAACGACAAAAAGCCAGTTTTTGCTACTTTTCTTAAAAACTTTAGAACCTATTTAAAAACCAGTTGACAATTTAAAAGTTACCATCATTACTCACTTATTGGTTTTAGTCCCATGTCTAAGCGTCGCTTGACGAGGGAGCGATACCAATTGAAGATAGAACAAAAACTTTAGGAATATATTTTTTTCTCTTGATTTAATGAGTATTATAACACTCCAGTTGACAAAAATATAGGCCAAATACCAAGCTACAATATTTATATATTTTATTTAGTTTGCAGCAAGAGGAATAACTTTATATCACTTTAAAAACAGTGAAATTTTCCGGGTAACCCCTTATTAAGTCGACTTTCTCACTCGCGCTTTATAAGAAACAATAAATGTAAGCGAGATGGTGCGACATATTATTTATGACTCTAACGTTCAGCTGATTTTGGCCCTTACCTTATGTTAACGACCGGTTTAGCTCAGCATGAATAACGTTGCCTGCAAAGCTGAAGATCCTGGGTTCAAATCCCGGTAAGGGCAAATATTTGTGTGATGAGCATAAATATTTGTTACTGAGTCTTGGATGTTTTCTATGTATACAAATAAATATACCTATTAAATATATCGTCGTCTATTACTCATAACACAAGCCTTATTGAGCTTACCATATGGGACTATAGTTCGATTTGTGTAAAACTTGTCCCGTAATACTTATTAACTAGAAGGCGCCCACTACTTTGTTCGCGGAGGAGAAAAAGTCACAATCACTTTTTTTCTTTCGCATAGTCTGGTAAAAAGTATCCTATAACCATCTGGAGATACCCAGCTACCCGGGTAACAAAAACAGTTGAAATCCGTTTAGCCGATTAACGTGATGAAGCCAGAACGAGACATACAAACATTTCTTTTTTACAACTTTAAAATAGTACTAGCTGTTGCCCGCGTCTTCGTCCGCGTAGAGATGCAATTTATAGTTTACAAAGTTTCACCCCCTTTTTCGTCCCTAAAATGGATGAAATTTGACATAAATTAACCTGGAAAGTTTCATAAAAAATCGTCCGTCGTTTGTGAGATTAAGTGGAACGTACATACATACTTTAATAATATAGTAATAATATAATTTAATGTTAAACGACCAAACACAACGCGATTGACTCTTACTAATTTTTTGGAAAGGTTTACCGCGTAGATTTTGATATTATTAATAATAATAGGTATCACAACACAACCAACGAAAAGTAATTAAATAAATCATACTTATACGCGATTAAGCCCCGTTTTTTTGTGTTTATAATGAGTGAAAATCGTGTAAGTTTAAATCAATGAATAATAATAGTTGTTTCTTAGAACTATCTCGTAATTACGTGCAGTGGCAGTGCCCTGTACAATTTATCGCGCGCATAATGATGGTATAAGTGACGCTCATCTCATCACTCAAAATACGTTTATTGATAAGCTGACCTGACGTTCGACTTTACGGGAACGTTATTTTATTGACTTTAGAGCCCCGCAGATTTTTGACTATAGAGATTTAAAAAAAAGTTATTTCTGAATATCATTAAATTTAGTGATATTTGCTGAAACGACAATGACGAAAAATAAATACCGAAAACAAGCAATTGGGCTGAATAGAGTTATACGTATACGAGTAGCGTGTATGTAACGTCTATTGGAGTGTATGAAACACTCACCTCATTACTCAATCTACATTTAGTGGTAAACTGGACGTTCGACATCAAACAAATGGAAACGCATTTTGAATAGAAAAGCTTTCGTAGTTTCTATTATGCATCGTTCAGTAAGAGGAGCAATTACAGTTGGACAATTTGGACATGTACGTATATGAAACGCCTATATATTATGTAACACTTACCTCATCACTCAAAGTACTTTTAGCGATTACGGGCGGCTCATTTATTACGTAAGTCAATTTTATTTTTCTTACAAAGGGGTCTAGGTTATTTTTACGTAAGATCACAAAAGTAAGCTTAAATTATTTGTTATTAGGTACTATAATTTCAAAACAATTAATATTTGAGTAAGTATCACTTTTTTATAACATAAACGGGCGCGTTTTTTTAATAGTTCTGCTACTTTTTATTTGCATTTTTGGTAATTACTGATCTAACGTAAGATATAGATATAGGGGGGCTCGTCCAAGTCTTATTATTTCTTACTTAGGGAGAAAGTGGACAAAATGGTCTTACGTAATAAATGAACAAGCCCTTACTACCTCCACGCGATCGTGAAGGTATAGTTACTTATGTTGTACCTGTATGTTATGTCTAATAATAAGCGACATTCCAAAATTTAATACCCGTTATTTTATATTAAAAGAATACCGGTATTCGGTATAGCCTGACTAATTTGTCACTTTGGTCTTTTGCAACAGAAACTACGCCTTCAAATCCCAAGATGCCGTAAAAGCTTTATTAACTCAGTGTTTTCTAGCTCGTCCCAATATTACCTTCCACGGGCGGGCAAACATGGCCGATGTGTTATCTTTGTGCCGCCGTAACGAATTTGTGGTGTTAATGCGTTTGCTGTGTAAACGGGCGGGCGGCATTAGTACGGGCGCAGAAATAACATTGGAACAACGTTCAGCTTCATTCCGATATACCAAAGTGATATTCGGCAGTTAATAGATTTGGGGATAAAGCTGTTTACGTCCGTAGACTTCTTTACTAGTCGTAAAGCCCCCACGTGTTGCATTGGCATCGCCAAATGGTCCAAGTGGTACTTTCCGGTAGAAGGCCACGGTGATAGCGCACTGATTACCTGCATAATAAATGTACAAGTCCAAAGGCCTCTCTTTTGACCTTAGCAAAAGCTGCGCGTAAGCTTGCGAGCCAGAGATAACCATGCACGAGCAAGAGAGTGACTAAATTTCGAAAGCATTTTGATTATTGTGGCCCTGAAAAAGTCAACGTTCGTTTATTACGGCCGCCGCACCAGTAGATAGTTTTTGCTCTGCAACGTAATCTCGGTATGCACCGCATCTGACCTGACCAAGCTTACCAAGCCAGCCGCGATTTATAGGCCGCGAGATATAATCGGGATGTTGACAATTATTGTCAACTTTTTTCTGTGAGATGATACAGAATTATAGAACAACCTCTCCATAATAGAAACATTGATGAAAAAAGTACTGCAATTTCATAAAAACTTACCAAGATAGAACAATGTTAAAATCATATTTTTTGACTTTCCCAATAAACGCTCCATACGTCACACGTGCCTTAGGCACGTGTGACGTCACACATTCCTACCTCATAGGTATGTGGAAATTAAGAACTTTGTTCTGCAGCTATTTTAAAACTTGCCTTTATAGAAACGGTTTCACGACAAAAGTTACTATACATTTCATGGGTTATGCAATGGTATTATTAATATTTTCTTCTGTTTCCGCGATTATTACTCATTGAAATAAAACAATTTAATGGATTATATCGCGTATATTATCTCATTTTAGTTCCCGACGTTTCGGAAGCTTTCCAGCTCTCCATGGTCACGGGTGGACTTAGAAAAGATGTATTTTCCTCTGTCAAAGTTACAATTTGTACAAACTACCCATTTTTGAAAAAACACAAATAAAGGTGTACATACATGCCAGATGGGCCTAAGCTGTAAAGACAGTTACCCATGTGACAGAAGGGCTTAATTATATTATTTTAATAATTTATTAAGCAGCATTTCACAAATGAGGCGTACTGAGGAGAAAAGAAACGCTTCAAAGAAAAACTCCCAGGCTACCTCATTACTAATTATAATATTTAAAAACAGAGACTATTAAACTACTTTTAAACAGATAAGATATTTTACACCGTTCGGAAATTAAGGTTTTGCAGTCCTGTGTCTCGCTTGTTCCTTGATGAGATGTATTACAGGATCCCAAGCTGGTGGTAGTGACAATCCATCTTCTCTATTGAAATTAGGATGCTTTTTAATCTCAATAGCCTCGCGTAGCATTTTGGGATAATATCTTTTTTCTTTGGCAAGGATAGAAGGTTTATCAAACTTAATTGAGTGGTCTGGTTTGTCAATGACATGTTCACAGACTGCAGACCTATTACAACGACGGTGGTTGACATCTGCTATGTGCTCCTTCACCCGGGTTGATACACTGCGTTTCGTTTGACCAATGTATGAAAGACCACACTCACAGTCCAGCTTATAAATGCCTGCACTCTGCAAAGGGGTGCTACTCTTCACGGGTCTAAGGTATTGAGACACCTTCTTCAACGGCTTGAAATATGTTTTTATAGAAGCACGCTTCAAGATGTTTCCGATCTTGTCTGTGACCCCTTTCACATATGGTAATACGGCAGGTTTACGCTCGACTGTTGGTTTCTTCATACTGGGATTCTGCTTGGAACGTGGTATCTGGAGCTCGTTGGCTCGAAGCGCACGTTTGACATTCTGCAACTCAGCAGTCAGATGTTGATCGTCGCAGATACCCCTGGCTCTCTGAAACAAAGATTTACCCACTGTAGCAACTTGACAGGGATGGTGGTGAGATTTGCCATTCAAATACCTATCTGTATGCGTAGGTTTCCTATATACAGTATGACCTATGTCATTGTTAGGACCTCTAATTACTAGCACATCTAAGAATGCAAGTGAATTTTGATTTTCCAACTCCATAGTGAATTTAATTTTACTATGCATGGAGTTCAGATGGTCTAAGAAACACTAGATCTAGGTAAAATAGTAAAGGTATCATCTACGTATCTTTTAAAGATCCTCGGCTTGACAGGTGCCAATGAAAGCGCTCTCTCCTCGAAGTCTTCCATGAAAATATCGGCGACGACAGGAGACACCGGACCATGACCATGTCCACCCGTGACCATGGAGAGCTGGAAAGCTTCCGAAACGTCGGGAACTAAAATGAGATAATATACGCGATATAATCCGTTAATTTGTTTTATTTCAATGGTATTATTAGTTATTAAATTTTCATACTTTAAAAATAGACTGGCCATCCAAGTTTTAAGGATCATAAAACAAGCTACACGTTAAGGTGCGTCCACACTTGTAACATTTGCTCGTATCCGATCACCGTGCCGTAGCATGACTGCATATCGCGCTGCTTGGACGCTTACTGTCGGCGCGCCGATAATGCCGCACTCTTCCGATACAAGTGTGTGATACGCGTAGCAAATGGATTTCGAGTGATCGGATCGGCGCAACGTCCAAACGCGTGATCGTGACACGCGATCATGCTACGCGACGATGATCTGATACGGGCAAATGATACAAATGTGGACGCACCTTTAAGTATCCAACTCGTTTTATTTTAAGGATTTCATTCAAAGAGACTGCTATTTAACGTCAAAATGCTTTTTGCCTTAATTTCTTGGCATACTATCACTTCGCACATGTTTCTTTGGCAGAATAGTACATTGGCATAAAGTCGATTAGAACAATACTCCTATGGTCGAATAATTGTGTCGCCGAAATTTATATGGCATAATATTCCGTTTGCATCCTTGAGTGTAATTATGTTATAGTAATGATGTAGAAAGCAATAATTGCTCATATATTTTTAGTAGGAGCTCATGCTTAGTTGTGGGTGTGTACCACAATAATATTTTTATTGATGTGTCACAATATTTCTAAATTCGTAAGCCAAGTCGGACCTGCGCGGCTCGCTCGCTTTGCTCGCTCGTTAGGGTCGCAGTTCAACCTAACACTCCTCCTCGCTTCGCTCGTCGTCGTACCTAACCTAAGCCAAGTCGGATCTGCCTTAAGGTGAAATTGGTAATGTTAGGAATCGTAAGCCAAGTCGGACCTGCGCGGCTCGCTCGCTTCGCTCGCTCGTTAGGGTCGCAGTTCAACCTAACACTCCTCCTCGCTTCGCTCGTCGTCGTACCTAACCTAAGCCAAGTCGGATCTGCCTTAAGGTGAAATTGGTAATGTTAGGAATCGTAAGCCAAGTCGGACCTGCGCGGTTCGCTCGCTTCGCTCGCTCGTTAGGGTCGCAGTTCAACCTAACACTCCTCGCTTCGCTCGTCGTCGTACCTAACCTAAGCCAAGTCGGACCTGCCTTACTTACCTGCCTTACCTTCGTTTCTGTGAGGGACGCAGTTTCAACCTAACCTAACCTAATTTTCTGGCAGCGATTCGGTTCTGTGGGTATGCTATGGTACAATTATGCCGAAATAAATTCGGCGGAACTTATTGTGCTACATAAAATTCTGTGAAATAAAAGTTGGCGATATTAGTATTCTGCTATTCAAAAATGTGCCAAATGAATACCTTGCGACATAACAATTGTGGTAAGTATATAATTATGCGATAGTATCATTCGGCTAAAAATTATTGTGCGAAAACGGTTATGCGAAATGTATTTTGGACAATAGAGATTGTGCAAGATAAGGGGTACCCTACAGGGAGGTCTGTCTCTTCCGAGATCCCACGCTCCCTGTCCACCCCTGGATCATAGGCTCCTGGTCGGTCAATACAGTTTGCCTTGATCATAGCCTGGCATCCGCCGGACAGGGGGAACTGTGTTCCCCCCGGGAACCTCCACCTTCCCCATAGCTCCGCCAAGTTTTCTCCAACTAAAGAGTCAACTGTCGTGATGGGCGAGAGATGCTCGCTCCTGTCCAATTTCTACGCGCCATGTCTATGACACTACTCAATAGTACATTGTACTAGCGTTTATTGGACCCAAATTACATGGAAATCTACTGCGATACGAGTACAGTTTCATCGTACTTCCATACCATATGAATAACAGTCGACATCAACATAAAGAAGAGGTAGCTCACTCACCCTCGTCCGGTCCTCGCCATCCGCCCTTATTGCAGACATAATCGCCTTTAAAATGACATTTCGCGCCAAATGCTCACCTGTCATTCTTGTCTATGGCAACTCGCGTCGTACGCGACACTCCCCGCAGCAAAAAGTTCACTACAGCAGGGTGAAGAGATGCTTAGTTCACTCGAGGATCTTCTCCCGGGCCCGGACCGCTGCACTTCGCTTCTCTCTTCCTGCTACGTCATTCAGTGGTACATCAACAGGAGTAATCAATTCCAATTGATCGTTATACCCTAACGTACTAGGTTCATCGTTAGTGTCTTTTCTCGCATCATTATCGACAAGGGGAATGTAATAATCACTACTTTGGATATGGTCATTTACATCTGTGTCATGTACTGGACTGTTTTCACGACTATTTTGATCGATTGGCTCTGGTACACTGATACCAGGTACTGAGACTGAAGTTTCTCGTCCATTTTTCGAGTCTGTCCCTGGTGTTTCGCCTTCTTCGCTATCAGCCTCAAGTGGGTACAGATGGCCAATAGATCTGGTGAAAATGGAGTCATCCACTTTTACTTTGGCAACTCTACATTGGCCGTCAGTGCCTTTGATTAAGTCGACAATTTTACCGACTATCCAATTGTTTCTATTTTTGCTATCCGCCTTGGACAAGATCCCCAAAATTAGGTGTGCGATAAGATTTGATTCTTGGTTGTTTTGGTTCCTGACGTAATCTCTCTCTCAGACTTGCAAGGTACGGACAGATGAACATTCTTTTAAACTCGTCTAGAATCTTCAGACTTCGTTTCCAGCTTGCAATCAGGTCGACTTTCAGTTATGAGCCGATTGCTGGTATTTTCACTAATGTTGGATCTGTTGTTACACATTTTCAAAAACTTAGAAAATCAGATGGGCTTAGTATATGGTCTAGCTCAGGTCCAACTTTGGTCAGAGGTTTTGAGTTTATTACAGATTCTACTTCTTTGATGACGGTGAGAAGTTGACTGTGATTCAGTAGATGCTTTTCCAACGTGCGCTTAAGACAGTGTTTCACTAGGCCAACCAATCGCTCATAGAACCCTCCATGCCATGGAGCAAGTTGGGGGATGAACTTCCATTCAATACACTTCTCGATGCAATATGGTTGTTTCATGACCTCGCTGGTTAGCCTGAAATAAGTCGCGTTGTCCGAATAAATCTTCTTCGGAGTGTTCTTGAGTGCCGCAAAACGTCTGATCGCTAAGATTCCTCCGCAGTTAGGTCCTTCACTACCTCGAAGTGGATGGCTCGCATTGTTAAACAAGTAAATAATGCAACCCATCTTTTTACCTTGTTATTTGCGGAGTCTTCAACATACAATGGGCCAAAGTAATCAACACCGGTAAACGTAAACGGTACCGGTACGTCACCCTTTCTGCAGGCAGTGCTGGTGTTGGTGGAAGCTTGTATGGCCCGCCTCCATGTTTTAGACATTTTGAAAATTTTTTGATTATTTTTTGTACTTGTGCTTTTCCTTGTGGTATCCAGTATTTATTTCTAATTATACTGAGCGTGTTAGGAGTACCAACATGATAATTACGTTCGTGGGTTTCTTTTATGATGTCTCTGGTAAATTCTGCATTTCTGGGCAAGAGTATGGGATGCTTCATATCGTAACTCCATGTTGTGTTACCCATCCGACCTCTCGTTCTCAGTATACCATCGACATCCAAGAACACATCCAAATTCCTAGCCAAGTGAGTTATTTTTCCTTTTAACTCTTCTAGAAAGCTTTTTCTTTGCAACTCCTTTATTTTTGCTGTGGTTTCATCTTCTGCAGTAGGCTCAGTCTCTTGTGCTGGTTCGTCAAGTTCCATCAAGTTATTTTTGGGCTGTTCTGCGGCTACAGTTTGCAACATGTCCATAGGCTGTTCACCTGGACTCTGATCCAGGGCCTCCCCAACTGAAAAAAGGGTGCTAAAATGATTATCATAGTAACGATTTGTTGGCCACTGAGCTTCATCCAGCTTAAGAAATTCTGACCCATCGAACCACAATTCTTTTTTGTGTTCCCAGTTTTCAGGACGTGTCGCAAGGTCAGCTGAGTTAGACTTGGTATTTATGTAGTACCATACAGCTTGTGGTAAGTTCCTTTTTACCTATTCAACCCTATTTGTCACGAAGGGTGGAAGCAGTTTGTTTGATCGCATCCAACCAAGAACTACAAGGCTATCAGTCCACAAAAATTCCTTATGTATGGGTATGCCAATATTAGACTTCACATACTTCAGCAGTCTGCTTGTTATTACGAATCCTAGTAGTTCTAGCCTTGGGATGCTAACGTTTTTATCCTTCTTGTTTTTACTTTGAGCCACATGCGATTTTGCCATCACGAAGGATACTGTACTTCCTTGTCCACTCGTAACTTTCACATATACTATTCTAGAAAATGAATCTTTTGAAGCGTCCGAAAACCCATGTCGGTCATATATCAACGAGGTATCTGATGGCATAGTTCCAAGATGCCTAGGAAGTTCCACGTTGGTGACGTCTTTCAGATTCACGAGGATTTGCTCTAGTGACTGCATGATGTCTTCAGGCAATGTATTATCCCACTTACATTTTCGTTCACATATGTTCTGAAAGAAAAGTTTTAATGGGAGTACAAGAGGACATACAAACCCGCACGGGTCATACACTCTAGCCAGCGCTCGTAATACTTTTTTCTTTGTTTTCACTGGATCTTGAGTCAGCTGGCTTTCAACCCATCTTAACTTCAGTTTGTCTGCATTGATGTCCCATGATAGCCCAAGAACTTTCACTTCCTCGGCTCGGTCATATTGGTGTTGATCTGGGATAGAAGCTAAGAACCCTGTGCTGTTGGAGGTCCAATCTCTGATGTTCATTGATAATTGATTAAATACACTTCTGGTTTTTTCATAAATCTCAAGGGCTTCGACAGTCGTATCAGCTTCTGTGACCAAATTGTCTACATAGCACTTATCGGCCACTGCTTTTACTATCTCATCTTCAGATTGCATCATATGGTGTTTAATTGTGGCTGTGAGAAGAAAGGGACTTGCTATGATTCCAAAAGGTACTCTGCAGAAGCGAAAACATATTAGGTTGTCATCGTTTGCTTCCTTGCTTGTATCCTTTAACCAGAGAAATCGTGTAACGTCCCGATCTTCTTCATGTAGCCCGACTTGTAGAAATGCTTTTTCTACGTCAGATGTTATACCTATCTTTTTTGTCCGAATCTTGAGAAGGAGGCTAGTCAGGTCTTCTAGCATATAAGGTCCACTATATAGGCATTCGTTTAAGCTTTTGGATCCACATAGTTTAGCCGATGCATCATACACAATCCTTCCTCGCTTCCCCTTCTGTTTAATTATATGATGGGGCAGGTAGTGAATGGGATGATCATCATTGTGTATGTCATGTGGATGCACAAATTCTATTATACCCAAATCCAATTGTACCTTCAATATGTTATGATATTCCTTTGAAGAATCTTCATCCATCCTTCTCATTAGGCTTTTGAGTCGCCCCAAAGCCAGTCCAAAGTTCGATGGCAGATCAGGTGGATATTTTACTTCATATCTTTCATTTTTATATTGTACGGTCTCATTGAATTTGTGTACAGCTTCTTCATGACATGTGGCCTTGGGAGAGTCAGTAATGCCTATGTTTTCTAGAGACCATAGGAATTTTATATCGATGTTTTTCAATGGCAGATCAGGTTCGGTGAAATATGGGCAATTGGGTGTATGACATTGCCAGTATGCAGTCACAGACAAGATATTATTCTCATTATATGTGTTGATATTTCCTAAGTCTGTATCGATGAAATATATATTTTCAGAAATCTTGATTTTCCTTTCCCGTATAAAAGAGCAATAGAAATCATTTCCGATTAGGACATCTACGCCTTCACCTGTTGTGTCATCATCTGCATAGACATCAACCTCGTTGTTATGGACGTTAGCTATAGGCACTCTGTCTGTTATATGTTGCACTATATTTACATTAATGTGGCATCTGGTGCCTCGCTTGGTTTCTATTTCAATTTCAGCAGACGGGCTGGACATTTCATGAGGGCTTGAAGCATCAAATGTGAAAATTAATACGGAATCCGTTTTTTCTGTTGGTAATTGAAGTAAGTGAGCTAGTTTCTTTGTTATGTATGATCTTTGGCTGCCGCTGTATTATAATATTATATAGACTTAGAATAAGACCTGAAATGCCTACATAACTTATAAGCTAATAAAAAATATAAATTGTTCAATAAATTAATTTCATACCTTTCTATCTAACCCCGATAGAAAGATATGAAATCATTCCTTTGACTTAACAGTCAAAGGAATAAGATTCATATGTTCGAATCAAATATCAATTATATAAAGCCCATAAGGCGATAAATTACATAGTAAACTGATGTATGTAAACTTTCCACAGGAATTGCACAACATTTGCAACTATACAATAACATTGGTAATTTTCCATGAAAACCCAATATGTTGCACAATAATTGTTAATTATAATTCTGAGAAATAATAAAATTACCCCCTCCCTAACCAATATACGGCTCGAGTATAAAAGCCGAAGCTAATTCTATTGGCGATAACTCCACTATGTGTGCCATACAAATGAACACACAAATATAGAAATAGTCCTCATACTGTTCAGTTGTCAGTAATCAGCAGTTACTATTCAGTTGTTATCGGTACTATATACCAGTCATCGGGAATACTTACAAGTCAAGGGAAAGTTATCATTCAGAAACAATCGTCTAGTGAATTAGCTTCAGTCAGATAGATATCATAGTTACAATAGAAAGCCAAAGTATTGGTTTAGGAACGGGATTTCGATACAAACTGTGACTTTTTTTTCTCAACTTCACCTATACTGCTCTTAAAGCTATCGAAAGGGGTTCAGACTGCTTTTACAGTCCTCAGTCTGCACATTGGTCACTTCGAGCCGGATTGATCCTAGGCTCAAAAGAATAAGATGTCACAAACAAACGAAAGTCCGTCTCCGTCGTCAGTAAGGACGACCGACACCCCCGGCGGTATTACCGACACCTCCGAGCAGAGCTCCGAAAATACGACCACGACACAGACCTCCGAGTCATCAAGGGTCACAAGAAGTGCTGCGAGAAGCGGCGCTACTGCACCGTCGTTAGCACCTCCGCAAGCGCCTACTGGTGCTGGGCGGAAGCGGCTGGCGGCGGCGCAGCCCTCTGGAGCCTTGCCCGCGCCTACTGGCGCACAGCAGGCTCCAGCTCCGGAGCTCTACTGCGACGTGCAACAGGCGGGCCCTAGTCCCGGCCCGGCTCCCGCGTTCCTCGCGGGCGCCGCCGGCGAGACGCAGGACCCCAACCAAGCACGAGCCCCCGCCGATATCGTGGCGTCGTCAGAGAACGACGCGCAGCGGTCGGCGATGGCACCAAGTACCGCGGTTGAAAAAGCCGTTGCGCCAAGAAAGGCGCAATCAAAGGCCTCATCGCGGAAGTCGACAAAGGAGAGGCGAATCCAATTAGCGAAAGCGCGGGAAGTGCTAGCTGCAGCCAAACTAGTAACGCTGGAAGCGGAGCTAGAAACTAGTGAAGAAGAGGACAACGCGAGTGCCACGACGGAAGTGAATACAAGCCGGCAGGTCGAGACCTGGTTGGACCGGCATCACCTCCCAGCCCTTGATTTGAATCCCCATAATTTTTCTTCTCAGTTACAGTATACGACGGGAGCGCCCGCTTTTACGCAGGCGCCCGGCGCGCATGCGCACCCAGTCCCTGCGGCCACGATGCCCCCCGCGCCCCTGCGCCGATGTACGCCGTGCCTTTACAGGCCACGCATACGCCGCCCGCGCCTGCGCCTACGGCCATGCAGTACCCATGGCTCCCGCCCGCCGCGCTTCTCGGCTCTGCGGGACCCGCTGCGATGGATGGATTGGCGGTACAACCGTACGCGCCGAACAACGACATCATGACCATCACAGAAGCGATCCGGAATGCCATACTGGCAAGCAAGCAAGATCCCCATACAAGGAAAACGGCGGATCTACCAGTCTTCACGGGTTCCCGATGGCAATGGCTGTCATTTAAGCAGGTATACACGGACACTGCCCCGTACTACACGCCGGGCGAAAATACGGCGCGACTGCAGACAGCTACCCGAAACCTGAAAAATACGGCGATAAGTGATTTCGTCATATCCGGTGCCAAGCCGGAACTCATCATAGAGAAGCTAGAAGAGTGCTACGGCAACACGGCGACTCTTGCGGCGCTGGAATATAAAAATCTCCGTGAGCTGCCCAAGCTCACCGACAGCGCGCAAGACATCTGTTCGTTCTCGCTTAAGCTCGGAACGATAATGGCTACGCTACAACTCGTCGATGCCCAAGAAAGCAGATATAGCTCGGAAGTCCTGCGATCACTCCACGATAAGCTCACAGTGAATTTGCAATCAAAGTGGTATACCTACTCAGCTGACAAACCGAGGCGCGAAAGCGATGTCATGCTGATGGTGAATTTTATGAGAGAAGAAGCTAGATTACGAGAACCGTACACTGTAATCAACGATGCAACCCAGGTGCCGCCGCGCCATCAGCCCTTCCAGCAACCTAGCCATTACAACGCGCCTTACGCACCGCGTCCGCCCGGCCAATTTCCACGCTACAATGCGCCACGTACATATCCGCAGCCCGCCGCCGACGCGCAGCCGCGACCCGAGAGGACCCATACCGCCATGGAGAAGAAATGTCCGGTATGTGAGAGTACACAACATAGTGGGGGCGGAGAGTGCGCGAAGTTCATAAATATGTGTTTAGACAAACGGCGGCAGATCGCGAGAACGACGCAACTGTGTTTTAAGTGCCTGTGTATACGTAAAAAGCAACATTTTGCAAGAAAATGATTTGTTCGGTGCCTAACTGCGGGAAAAATCATCATGTGCTAGTGCATAAAGATAATTTAAAATTAGTTACAGATACAGTTGCGACTGAAACAGTGTTGTGTGCATGGACCCACAAAGACTCCCTCCATCGACCCCGTCCACTGCGCCGCCGGGCCCGCAAAGAAGCCCACCTACACTGCGAGCACGCCGGACGGAGTCTACGCTACGCCGCCACTGGCAACCTGTCCGCCTGCACCTACTAGTGCCGCTCGGAAGCAGCTGGCAACCGCGCAGCTCCCAGAAGCCCTGCACACGCCTACTGGCGCACAGCGGGCTCCCATGCGGGCCCCGCAACTTAGCGCGCCGGCGCCCGAGCCGCCACTCGTACTCCATACGAGTGACGTCGGCTGGGCCATCAGTACCAATCGGCGCCCCCGACGCCGCGCTCGCCGAGCGCGACGCCGTCGGTCGCGCCGCCCAACCGCGCAGCTCCCAGAAGCCCTGCGCGTGCCTAGTGGCGCACAGCGGGCTCCTACACCGGCCCCGCGACTTATCGCGCCGGCGCCCGAGAGGACAGCGCGCCGCCCACGGCGCCCGAGAAATCGCAGCGACGCGCCTTACGCACCGCGTCCGCGCCGCCCACGGCGACAGCGCGTCGCCTGCGGCGCCTGAGACAGCGCGCTGCCCACGGCGCCCGTGTCATCACAGCAGACCTGAGCATCGAGCCACAACAGCCGACGTCTGCGTGCATCAGGCAGCATCAACGGGTCACCGGCACCGGCGAAGTTTCCTATGACTAAGGTCATAGTGGCGGGAGAATGTACCGGATGACCCCAGAATTATAGTATTATAGTATTATATAGACTTAGAATAAGACCTGAAATACCTACATAACTTATAAGCTAATAAAAAATATAAATTGTTCAATAAATTAATTTCATACCTTTCTATCTAACCCCGATAGAAAGATATGAAATCATTACTTTGACTTAACAGTCAAAGGAATAAGATTCATATGTTCGAATCAAATATCAATTATATAAAGCCCATAAGGCGATAAATTACATAGTAAACTGATGTATGTAAACTTTCCACAGGAATTACACAACATTTGCAACTATACAATAACATTGGTAATTTTCCATGAAAACCCAATATGATGCACAATAATTGTTAATTATAATTCTGAGAAATAATAAAATCACCCCCTCCCTAACCAATATACGGCTCGAGTATAAAAGCCGAAGCTAATTCTATTGGCGATAACTCCACTATGTGTGCCATACAAATGAACACACAAATATAGAAATAGTCCTCATACTGTTCAGTTGTCAGTAATCAGCAGCAGTTACTATTCAGTTGTTATCGGTACTACATACCAGTCATCGGGAATACTTACAAGTCAAGGGAAAGTTATCATTCAGAAACAATCGTCAAGTGAATTAGCTTCAGTTAGATAGATATCATAGTTACAATAGAAAGCCAAAGTATTGGTTTAGGAACGGGATTTCAATACAAACTGTGACTTCTTATTCTCAACTTCACCTATACTGCTCTTAAAGCTATCGAAAGGGGTTCAGACTGCTTTTCACAGTCCTCAGTCTGCACAGCGTTCAGGAAAAAATTGTCTACCAAATTGACCGACCTAACCGCCACGCTAATGTTACCATGGGCAAAATAAATTATACGAGTTGAAACCATCTTAATAGAGTTAATTATTCCTGTTCGAAGCTTATTTTAATTATTATATACTAATTATTATTTTTTTAGTAATATTACCAATTACAATACTGGATGAACAGTCTTAAAATATTAATAAAAAATAAAAACAATCATTTTTCTTCGAACCGATAACGGAAGTCATGTCACTTAACGATAAGTGGTGGTAATCTCTAAAACCATAAGACCACGAGCATACTTTACCAATTTTTAATTTAAGGCGCTATTACACTATCCTAAATATTATCATACGTCATCCACAAGTGAACACAAATAATGTTTTTGTCGATTAGATGTTTTGTAAAGAAAATTTAGACAGCCACAATAGTATTCCGCTTCCTTATATAACAATACACTATAGAAATACTCAAATAAAAAACAAGTTTTCCTTTTATTTTATTTTTTCTTTGTTTATAAATCATTTCAATCTTGCATTATATTATTTTTCAGATTGAAATAATCATTGCAATACATTTGTTATTTCACAGACTTTTTGATAAAATTCACTATGATTTTAATTAGGATACAAATCTTCGCTATATTGAAGAACGAATCCCAGCTTATCTCCACCAAATTTGTCGCCCACTTTGAGATAATAACACATTATGCCTTGGATTCACATAAATTATAATTGGGGCAACAAAGATTTTTTTATGAGATTAGTGTTACACACACATATAATATACTCATAGGGTATGGATACACGAATCGACTGGTCTCTTATTATCATAGCAAGATAGTATGACTACTCAGCTGTGGTTATGCCACTGTAAACATTCATTGCCATCGGTCAGGCCGGACAACACAGTCAACTCGCTCCGGTCTAAGCACATTGGTACCCGGGTGCCTTCCACGTTTGTGGTACAGGGTGGTCTGTCTCTTCTGAGATCCCACGCTCCCTGTCCACCCCTGGATCATAGGCTCCTGGTCGGTCAATACAGTTTGCCTTGATCATAGCCTGGCACCCGCCGGACAGGGGGAACTGTGTTCCCCCCGGGAACCTCCACCTTCCCCATAGTTCCGCCACGTTTTCTCCAACTAAAGAGTCGACTGTCGCGATGGGCGAGAGATGTTCGCTCCTGTACAATTTCTACGCACCATGTCTATGGCACTACTCAAGAGTACATTGTACTAGCGTTTATTGGACCCAAATTACATGGAAATCTACTGCGATACGAGTACAGTTTCATCGTACTTCCATACCATATGAATAACAGTCGACATGAACATAGAGTAGCTCACTCACCCTCGTCCGGTCCTCGCCGTCCGCCCTCATTGCAGACATAATCGCCATTAAAATGACATTTCGCGCCAAATGCTCACCTGTCATTCTTGTCTATGGCAACTCGCGTCGTACGCGACAACAGTCAACATCCCAATTGGTGCTGTTTTAACTACTACCGGCGACATCTAGTGTGAAGTGATAAATAGACTTGACTAACTTTGGTGGGAAATATGTGGGGTCCCGTTATTTTAAGTTTATTAATATAGAAGGCCTAACCAGAGAGATTCCCCTCTCTTGTTATAGTATGAATACTGAAATCCAATAGTTGTTGACAGATGGCAATCGAATTGCATACACACGCGTATGAAATTTTGGGAATCTGTTTCAGTTACCTACGTAATGTGGAATGAGGCTAAAATGGTACGAAATATCGAAGCGTAAGATTAAGTGGATATGGCAAAAGATTAATGGTTAGTCTTGGAAAAATAATCATTACTGGGTAGGCTGTTGTGGAAAGTAATGACGAGTCTAGTCTAGAGGACGGCCGGTCAAGCTAGCCTTGCTTTTCATACAATCATTTATTCATCAATTCTTGGTTTCTACGTAATTATATAACAATCGAGACTTCAATTCAACCACATAAGTATTCTTATTGATTTTTTTGTACTAGACGATGATGTACTCCTCCTCCCTTTATCCTTCCTTAATATATTATAAACGGGAAGGTATGTATGTACGTTCCACTTAATCTCAAAAACTACTGGACGATTTTTTATGAAACTTTCCATTTATGTATCTTATATATCAGAATAGGACATAGACTATAATGTATGTCAAATTTCACCCCCTTTAGGGACGAAAAAGGGGATGAAACATTTCTATGGACAGTAAATATTTTTTTACGCTAGGAACTTCAAATCTTGGTAATATGCTTCTCATTGCAATTAGTAAAATATCGAGTTTTGGGGAAAGACATGAGCTACTTTTTATCCCGGAAAGATACCTTTTATCCGCGATAAACGAATTTAAGGTGAACAAAGTCGCGGGCGGCTGCTAGTACTATTATATTTTTAAAAAAATGAGCCTATTTGAGGGTCACTGAACAGTAAAATATTTTTTTATATCTTCAAACATTTTCGGTACCTATAAGTATTGCTGGACATCCGAGAATGGTTAGAGAATACTTTTTACCCGACTAAGTGAATGTAAGAAAGAGGGTTATGACTTTTTCCTAGTCCAAGAGCGAAGTTGTAGGCACCTTTTACGAGTAACATTAATAAAAACAATATACCGAAAAACAGTTTTAAACCTTGGCCTGACAGCCCCTTCAGTCTTTGGCAGTCGTTGCTTGTTAATTTGCGAGGAATACGGAATTAAAAAATATCTAATCAGTCTGCCAAACACAAGGAGTTCTTCCAAGAATTTTAACGAGATCATTTAAAAAAGCTTAATTAAGAAAAATATCTGCGAGGAAAAACTGTAGTAAAACGGTGCCGGTATAAAAGTATAGCCCACGATTAAAGTCAAAGCAGCTGCAGAGAAAAGGCAGGTAACATTATTTTAACTTACCTATGACATTCGTTTTTAATGACAGCATTTTTTTATAACCTGAAGAAATGTCAATCTGACCGGTATCTCTAGCTAACATTCGAAAAGGAAGGTAAATAAAAGATATTCAAAGACAATACAACAAACAGCAAGAGTATAAGGTTACCAATATATCACTTCAAACGTTTTACAGTAAAGTGGTGACATTTATCTACAGCCTACGGTAAGGTACTTACATTTCGAGGAAACTTAACTTGAGCGGGATATATATTACGATCGGTTTTGCCCGGCGGGAGTAAAGCCCGAAGCTGCCGATCCTGGATTCAAAACCCAGTAAGGGCAAATATATTTGTGATGAGCATACATATTTGTTCCTGAGTCTTGGATGTTTTCTACATATTATTTAAGTAATAAATACATATTGAGCTTACCATGGGACTAATCATTGTTTGATTTGTGTAAAATTGTTCCCTAATATATTGACGACACGTTTGGCTCAGTAGGTTGTACAACGGCGAAGCTAGTGGTCCCGGATTTGAATCCCAGCCAGGGCAAGTGTTTGTGTGACGAGCACGAATGTTTGTTCCTGGGTCTTGGATGTAATTAAGGATTTTCTATGTAATTAAGTATATAATTTATCAATAATAATATTTTATTTAACTAAAAGCTCGTAATTTAAACGATAAATACATAGATTTCAAATTAAATTAAAGTAAATTATAAAATTAAAACATTATTATTAATTCGCAACGCAGGCTTCGTCAAGCGGTAAACAAAATCGAATCAGCGACAAGCTTCGTCATAAACATAAAACACACCAATAACGTGTCATCCGCAACAGGCTCTGTCAAAGTTGTGAATTGATAACAAAATTATAATATGTATACTTTATATATATATAATGTATATCCGTGTATATATTTATCTACATATTATGTATATCGACGCCTAGTACCCATAGTAGCTTTGCTTAGTTAGGGACTAGGTCGATTTGTCTAAGATTATCCCTGATATTATTTATTATTATGTATTTATATAGCACTTGTTCACGCTTTTACACCACTACATGATTTTTGTAAGATGATGCTGACTGCGCCGTCTCTGGTTTTTTTCTGTATGCGCTTTCAGTGGGTTTAAATGCGAACATAATAAGCTTTTTATTAAGAAACCTGCAATTCGTACCACCTGATGTAAAGGGGACAAGGAACCGAAGATGTAGCTCGGTGGTTCAATACCCGCCTGTTCAGTAGTGACTAGAATATAACACAAATTGTGATAACCCAAAAAAATGTGGTGGCATCACTCACTTGTTCTTAAATCATTTACTTGGGGTCGGCGCAGCATTTTTTGACTTCCATACCTCTCTTATCACCCACATCCTTCCTGTTCATGTCGTCACTTACGCAATCCATCCACCTTCTCCTTGGTCTATCCCTTCTCTTACATCCCTCCACAAGCATACCTAATACCCTTCTTGTCACATGACTTTCATCTTTCCGCATGTCATGTCCAAATGACGAAGGAGTGTTTCATTAAAAACGATATCTGCTACGGAAATGATGAACCAAATCTCTTCATGCGAATATCCATTCTATATGACAACTTAGGGATGATACCAAATAAGGTCACCTTTGTCTAAAACAAACACATTACAGGAAATTTTAAACAGTAAACTAGACGTTTAAATCGAATTAGTTAGCGAGGCAGATTCCGACCGTCCAATAGAATCAAATTAACTGGCGGCACTCAGACGTTTTCGAGCCGGCGACAAAAGACACTTCTTTAATGAGGCTTCAATATTTTATACCGTTATTAAGACTGCTCTTTAGTGTATTAACTTACAATAACATCCTTCGTCTGCTCAGATGAAACACATCTACTGCTTTATAAAGCTCTCCCGCAAAGATATCCACAGCCAACGGTTACCAGCAATTTTGCCTAAACCCTCCAGTCCACCTTGTTGGGAATGTTTTATGACTTAGTGTTTATGGCTGCTTTGCTATGATAACTGACCTAATTACAATCATCGTAGTCATCAGCCAAAAGACTTCCAATACTGGAGATAAGCCAAAGAACGCCACCACGACCAGTCATGCGCCACTCCCAGACTCCAGTAACCTTGACCTGGCCATCATTGTATCTTGTATATTCGAGTTTTATTTATTAAAATACCCACATTGCGTTACTCAGCTCGTGGTCGCCACTTAAAAAGTCATGGCTCCCAGTGGCCATCGATTCTACCGGTAATGTGCCCTGCTCATTGCCGCTTAAGATCTCTCCATTCCTTAATCGATTTCGTAAAGAAACTCTGAAGGCCTCTTTATAGTACTGAATGTTTTTCCCCACTGCACCATTTTCATGCTTCTCTGTTTGGCCCTATGGTTGACTGGTAGAGAATGCCTTTTGGTATTAAGTTCGTCATTTGTACTTACTTTTGTTTTGTGCAATAAAGTTTAAATAAATAAATAAATAGTGAGAGTAAGAATGGTGGGTGTACCCTAACTTAAGCAAATAAAAACTATACTAAAAGACCAGCCAATTGCAAGTTGGACTCGCGCACCGAGGGTTCCGTACAAAATATACGCTACAAATGGCCGTATCTATGTAAATCCAGTGTTAGCAGAGCCCTACTCTTAAGCAAAATGTACTCGGTGCCCGATCATTTTATATTGGTTACTGATATAGACAGACAGACATAAAATTATACTGTTTTTAGTATTTGTTGTAATAGCGGCAACAGAAATACATCATCTGTGAAAATTTCAACTGTCTTGCTATTACGGTTCATGAGGTACAGCCTGGTGACAAACGGACAGACAGACAGACGGACGGGCGGACAGCAGATCTTAGTAACAAGGTCTCCTTTTACCCTTTGGGTATGGAATCCTAAAAAGTACTATTCAGTACCTACAAGGCCCATCGTTACACTAATTACAGCTCCAATTATAGTATTTATGAAATATTAATTTATACGTAGGATCCGTTGGGGTACAACAGAAGTATAGCAAAGTTCGAAATGTTACCTTTATTTCAACGCCTTAAGAGCATTTTTGGTTAAATTTTAGCTTTTCCCATAGTTCCGTCTTACCCCAGCACACCTTATACGATTTGTTTTGTTGTGATACAATACACTTTAATACTTACTTATGACGGGTAACAAACGAATCACATGTGAATTCCGCTTCTTACTCGATGTTATTAAAATGTAATTAAGATTCGATTCGGACAACAGATAATTATTGTTTGTTTCTTGGATTATCGTCAAATGTATATATCATTCTGGCACTTGATCTCTTGTAAAAGAAAAACAAAGAATTTTGAACATTCTTGACAAATTGTGAAAGATAACAATAAAATAAACCTTTTTAACCGACTTCCAAAAAAAGAGGAGGTTCTCAAAACGAATGTTTTTTTTTTTTTTTTTTATGGATGTTCACCGATTACTCAGAGACTATTCGACCGATTTCAAAATTTTTTTTTTGGTTTTATAGAAGGTACTTTCTAGTTGGTCCCATTTAATTTTGGTGAAGATCTGATGATGGAATTCATGAGGAATTGAAGGAACTCCTCAAATATTGTAGGCATACATATAGCGATTTTGGTACTATAAGAAACATAATAAGCATTTGCATTCAGAAAGTCTAAATTGGTGAAGTGGAACTGATGCAGAAGACCACAGAATGCCATCGGAACTCCTCAATAATGAATTTACGGTTGGCGACAAAATATCTTGATTAATTTAGCTAAGCAACTTCATAGTCACAAATTTAAATGTTCCTGATAAGAATGGTACCATCGAATTGATTTGATGATGGAGCCGGAAGGTAGGCACCAGATCTATGTAATAAAATAATGTATCCTAGCCGTGTTTGGGCTTGTTCGAATCGTCACGAGATACAATTTTAAGTAACGAATAACTACAAAGTGTAAAATAAATAAAATTTTAAACAAAAAAATAAAACCGACACCAAAAAAAACTAAAATGTAAAAAATAACGCCATAATTCAGTTTCTTCAAATTACTTACAAGTAACCGTTTGTATACTCAATCTATACAGTATATACAATTAATGTTATTTTGGAGTCGGTGCCATCGTGTCACAACTTACTAAATTCGTCAATTTTCAATATTTTACACATTCTTTATATGGCACCGACGCCAAAATAAGATTAATTGTATATACTGTATAGATTGAATATACAAACGGTTACTTGTAAGTAATTTGAAGAAACCGAATTATGGCGTTATTTTTTACATTTTAGTTTTTTTTGGAGTCGGTTTTATTTTTTTGTTTAAAATTTTATTTTTTATGAATCTATTACTTCATTGGACTTATTCCGATTAAAAATAAGGTACTTGCGCCCAAGATGGCCCGGTTGTTAAGATGGCCCAGGAGATTTGTATTTTGTAAAGTTCGAATGAGTTTAAACCCAGTTTAGTTATTTACAGATAATTTTACTACGGCAACGAGAGTTGCCAACAGGACAGTGCCACGTGGGATATTTTGCATCAGTTATGTTGTCGTTAGTTCAAATTTCATACATTTTTCAAATTATTGGATACTTACTTAGAAATACTTCAAACATTTTATAGCTTTCTCTACAGCCATGTATTTTTTTTATGCTGTAGGGGGCAAACTAGCGGAATTGGGGTTGTAATTCGCCTGGTGGTAAGCGATCAGCTTCGGTCATAGACACCTGCAACACCAGTGGAGTAACAAGTGCGTTGCCGGCCTTTTAGGTGGGAGTACCTACGCTCTTTTCTTGAGGGTTTGAAGTTCACATCGGTTCGGAAATACTGCCGGCGACAATTTATACTAAAACTAATTGAATGCTGTTCAAACAAGTGTACATTATTTTATCACAGCGTTTTGTTTGTCCTGATCCGAGACGAAAAAGGATGAAATGGTCACTACACATGACTTTATTTCGTGGTTGGCCCCATAATAAAACGCACTCAGTGTAACCCTCCTAATCACCCTGTCAATACCCACTCATGGCCCTAAAATTACCCAGCTTAAGTTAAACTAAACATCAAAAAGTTCAAAGGACCCATCAAATCACAACAGCACTGGAAACATTAGGCAACTTAATACCCCATCCGCAAGTTTTTAATAAAAAAATCCAAATCTTCTTTGAATCATTCGAAACAGTTCTACTTATAGGTCAGCGACACAAAATAGTGGTTAATGGCACTGGCACCGGCGACCCTGCATTAAGCCTCTCGAAGCCTGAAATTAAATCGACCGTGTGATTTACATTTTAATATGTCGAGGGACTCACCTGTCGTAAAATCAAATTTATGGTATTGACTGAATAACATTAGCCATTCATTTGATCGTAAACCCCTCGACTCTTTCTCTCGTCTTTACGGTGATGAAATTAGCTGATCAATTTTGTTTGAGCCTCTAATGCGATTGAGCGCTGATGCTTTTTAGAGAAAATGGAAATACTGTGTTTCCTTTTTTCAACAAAACAAATTTAATCTTACGAGTCAAAATTGGAGGCTTACTGTTAAAAGAGCTCGCAAAATTGGATGTCAGCGCTGATAGATGGCGTAATCTTAGGCATGAAGACAATCAACTTCTTATTTTATGTTTTTTGAAACTCTAATAATACACTGAAATTATTTTTAGCGTGATTATTCATTTATTTACAGTATGATTACTTTGACTTTACCACTGACATATGCTTTTATTCTATTGGATATTCGATTTTAACACTAATGTAAAGGAGTTTATATTACTTACACACTGTCTAAAAGTCGTGTGTTTGTAATAGAAACTCTTTTGTATTAGTGTTAAAGTCGAATATCCAATGGAATAAAAGCACAATTATGTCATTGTTAAACGTAAAGTAATCGTACTGTAACTTTGTCGAAATGTAAACGCGTTTCAAACGTTAATGCAAAATAAATATCAGGCTCAAATGCTTAATGACTCAAATTGTACGAGTATTATGGACTCATATGGATATAAATACCACGATAATCATACCTGAGTACCTACTGCCCGCTGCAAAATTAGGCAAAAACAAACGCGAAGGCCCCATCTGTGAGAAATATTATAGGCCATTAGGGTGTCCGCACTACCTCAGTAAATAAACTATCTGCTATTATACGAACGAGAGTTTAAGTCTGCGCCGAATGTACTGAAACGAGCGTCGTCAGCAAAGGCAAAACACCTAGAGTAAACAAGCAAGAATTATTCATGAAGCTATTTATTTGTATTGCTTACTTACCTTGCTTTCACAGAGGCTCGGGTTTTTGCACTTGACTGCTTATTCGCGGTATAAAACTTAGATAAACAGGCAACAATATACTCTCCGCTAATCAGGATTGATACGGGTAGCTAAAAGTGAAGAAGACTGCTATGTGTTTCACGAATTTGTACATGACGATTATGTTTACAAACTTAATACGCTACGCGTTAATTTAATCTATATGTTTATGTTACAAGGAAATATTGATCAATTCAATGCTATAAAACAATTTTGAAACTCACATTACTTCCAGTTTGTTGAACACTCTTTGATACATTATGAGAAAACACTAATTCAGATTATTACATCAAACAAGTTTTGTGTATCTATTATAATTGAGGAGGTTAGGAACAAATGGTGATATTTACGCATTCATTTCATTTGTAAATGACTCCTCAAATAATATAGGAGCGTGGGCCATACTGTGGGCCTTGCAACAATGAACGACATTTAGCAGAAATTAAAAATGAAACAATATTTAAACTAAACACTGGCTATTTATTTCAATTACGTAATTTAAAAAAACCATTAGCCCCAAATGCGCACCTATTTTAGCAAAAGGTTTCAGCTATATGGAAGTTGTTTGAAAGGTAATCCGAGGAATTCGGCCGGATGTAGATGGCACCACGCACGCGACGGCAACGGCTTCCAACGGCTTAGTTTAGTTGTATGGTGGCCCTACCGGCCTGTTAGAAAATGTGCCGTGTTTTTAGTCAGCGCAGTGTTTGTTGATGCATTTTTTTAATTCCTACAAAAAAATACGAGTAATTTTTGTATTCAAATTTATTTTATTGGTTGGTACCTGATGTATTTGTAAGTTGCTGCATTAATTAGGGACGAATTTAGGAGAGCAAGGCCTTTGCTCAGCAGTGGGACAGTTAAGGCTGAAAAAAAAATTATACGATGATTCTTAATAGGTTAGCAGGAGTAGGAAAATCTTAAAGCTAAAATTAAGCTTAATAGACGAGGTCTCGCGCAATTACCTCACTGTTTAATTAATTAAAAGTTAAAGTATAATCAAAACTTAGAACCACTGGATACATGGTTATCCTATAATTGAAGTAACGTACGATACGTCAAGTGCCATAGCTTTGGCGGGTACAATGACCAGATTGACAAATTATTACTCATAAATTTATTATTGCCCTTAATTTTTTGAAGAGGTTATATTCTCACAGATACAGATTAGTAGGGTGACAAGGAATTTAGGATAAAATTGATTTCATCAAAACAAAGTTTGTTTAAATCCACCTAATTATGATTTTAACGTGGCCGCCATCAATTACTTACTTCGAAAAATTGGTTCCTGATCACCGATTAAAAATAACCGTGTATAAATTTATTATATTAAAGATTATTCCCTAACCAGTGACATAAAATGTTTAATCCTTAGTCACTTGTATGATCAAGTTTACCGTATAATATAGATAAATAATAAAACATCCATCACTTTCAAACAAGTATATGAATGTGGGCGTGACGTCATTTACCTATCGCATAATGAATGTAACCATCTTGGCCCCCTGATCATTTTTAACCCCTAATGTAAATGCTAAAGTACGTTTATTGGATTGTATGTTGTGTGCTTTAGAAAATAAAAACAATACCTAACTGATTAAAATATCTGCACTTTTGTTTTACTTAATATATGAAAGGAAAGGATTTCAGTTATATAAAAGTTGACGAGGTTGTTTGAAAGGTAATCCGAGGAATTCTGTCCGCGTCAACCGGCCGGATGTAGGTGGCGCCACGCGCGTGACGGGAACGGCTTCCGGCGCGAAACGTGTCCTGGATTAGTTTTGTTTTGAGGCGCCCCTAGCGGCCGGTTAGAAAATGTAATGTGCCCTATTTTCATTCAACATAATGTTTGTTGGTATTTTGGGCTTGAAAATGAAATTCGAGCGCCTTTTATATCGAAGATTATTTTACTATCTACTATTATAAAATTTTTAATTACCTAAGGACTTTTACCGGACTCTATAGTAGAACTTCAACCCCGTAGTAACCATCGAGTGCTGCAGAAACATAAATTCCGACAAGTATCGTAAGAGCGAGAATGATTGATGCTTTATTATTTATGTATCGCGCGATAAAACCGATCTTTAAAAACTCACTGATCTGTTTTGATAAAAATAAAATAATTTTACCAGCTGCAGTCCCACCAGTACGTGCACTTCAGCTCGTTTGTGGTGCGCGTGCCGCGGCCGCTCCAGGACACCATCGCAAGTGCAGACTTCTGGCCTAAGGGTGTAGTGTTTCGGCAGTTCCGGGGCAATCTGCCGAATCCTACACCAGATCAGACGACGCAACGGAGCGACGTCACCTAAATCGAAGTAGTTTTAAGTTTTTACATGTGTTTTTGTAGTTCACAGTGCCTTGGTTTTTACTGTAATGCTGTGTAACTTTTTAAATAATAAATACATTTGTTGCATTTTTTTAATATGCGTCGCAAGTCACAATGCACATAGTTAATTCCTCAGTTTTATTATATTTAGCTACAAGTCAATTTACACTAATATTTACTCAATAATTCCAATACTAGGTAGTCTATATTTCATTTCCCGTTGTCATTGCACGCTATATTTGATATTGACCACAACAACATAATTATTTTAATATTTATTCCTGGAAATAAATCAAAATTAATATAAATACTAGTATCAAGTTAAAATTAATGTCGAAAACAAAATTCTGCAGTCATAGAAACATATTATACGTTTTCAAGTAAATGCCATATTAATAAGTCAGTAATCTAAAACTACTCTAAAGCGCTGACATCAAGTACAATCGAGCCGTTTGACTGATTGATCGAACTCACCTTGTCGAGCATATTAATTGGAAACTCACGCTAACTTCAGCAATCCCGCACCCCTTTCATACTACGAGAAAATCAACACCGACCAAACACAAGAGCTCAAACTAATCTAAACTGGGTCGGAAAACCCACGCACTCGAAAATCCACCGATTATTTCTACAACCTCATATCTTTCTTAGAAACTGTTTAGAAAAGTATACTTTACACTACAAGCGCCGAAGCTCCTTTAACAAATCGCACGAGAGCGGCAAACATGGAATTGAAGCAGTAACAATATGAAACGTCGAAATCTGCGTACCCGTCACGTCACGTACCGACACTCTGTGTTTTACGACAACAGTAAAATATGATACAAAATAAACGTAAACATTACAATGGTCGAAACAGTGGGTTTTACTTTACGTGTCCAAGGCCGTTGAACCCTAGCAAAGCCGGGGATTTACTTGACTTAGTGGTACGTGGACAGTAAGTGAAATTGAGATTATAACTACAATACCTTATGTACAGTACAGCTGGAATGTTATTTCTGTGGTTTTGTTTCGTTCCAAAACATTTATAGGTACCGTATGAATGTAATTCGATTTTCGTTGATTAACGCGACTGTGGCGAACGGAATACACATTTTAGCATAATGATAAAGCGTAGTCTCCAAAACTACATCGGAAAAATGCAAGTTGCATTCCAGTTACTTACACAATATACAAAGGTACTTTTTTAACATTTTACGAGATCTGGAAATAAATGTATGGACCAGGAAAGCTTGAATTTAAAAGTCGTTTTCGAAGAAAATAGTTTCAGTAAAATGCCTTTCACACTTACTTAGTTAAAGCTTATGGAAAGAGGTATCCGATATTCGTAACATAAATTCACGTTGTTTTTGCCAGGGTGCACTCTACAAGCATTGCTTGAGAGCTTCTGAGCATCAATAAGCTAGAATTCCTAGACAAAAACTAAAAATACAGATTATATACCGAGTTAGGGAAAGTTGCAAATATTTACATGTTATACAAATAAATCTTCCAATTTAAGCCTCAATTTTACGTAGCACGCAAATTCTTTCATTTTGAACGAAAATAAATTTCCAAAAGTGATTCATTAAAGTAATAGGATAATATGATACAGCAAGCTCTTTGATTTAACACTTTCTTGTGAAATAAGTAATTATTTTAAAAATTCGCGTTGGTGGAGGGATATACGAAAATAACTGTATAAAAAGAACTGAAATAAATTGTTGAAAACTTTCCATTTTTCGTTCAAATCCATCCCAAAATAACTGGAAGTGAAAGCACTTTATACTCATATTTATGTTAAGGACATTTGGCAGCATATCGTAATCAGTGTTAAATATACTATGTGTGTCATTCTTGCATCCTGTTAGTCTGCAGTCTAATAGTTATAATTTGTAGCATATTTAATACTAAATGTATACACAATCTTATGAAACTCAACCATACATAGCCACTAGCGGGTCCCAAAAGAACATTATAATAAAGCAGGTGGTATCGAACTCAGTGGAACTAAAAACATTTGTATTCAAACGCAAGTTCAGCGTGCAAAATGTTGCCAATAATTCCGAATGTGGACGCTAAAGTTCCTTTCTTACTCCTCTATGCAACAGAAAACGTGCCTTATGGATCGCTACGTATAATTCAATTCTATATTGAAACTGGTATTGGAAGAGTCATATTGCAAAATCATGGAGAGTCCTTCGTATTGAATGGCGCTCATGAACCGTAAAAAGATAAAGGATGCTTCCTGGGGTTAGCCTTTAAGGTTTTATTTCCTCGTTCGATAAAGTACCTGTAATATTATCGTTATAGATTTGCTCTATGGCGATATTCTCAGGCACCAGAGCGCGTCTGATGGGAGATGAAGCCGTAAAATGGACTAGCGCAGCGTTTTACTGTAATCTTGTTGCACTAGTATTACTCGTACAGCAGTTTACGGTTAAGTCTAGGGTAATATGACAGCTGGTAGGTTGGAGGTGGTAAACGTAATTACTGTTATGGGTGTCAGTTAGTAGACCGTGGAGGGCGGAGAATTCTAAACAACGCTGAATGAAGAACTTATGGCTGATCTAAATATAATGGAACAAACGCACCGAATCCGCTGGTTCAGCCACTTGGCATTGTTGAGGGATGATCGAAGCGTAAAGAAAGAATATCTGGGTCGACTAACTGTTGGGTGCCACAGGTATATCTGGAGTGGTGCGGTGGAGACAAAACTGACGGGTTGGGCTGGCAAGTTGAACAACTGGCTATAGAAGACAGAAGTAGTGGCATAGTCGTTATTGGGGGTTTTAACTCTTTGAGTGTCACTAATCGTATATGCGATTATAAAGACATCACCTTAATATAAGTACAATGTGGCTCGTAATTTACGCTAATTCTGTAACAGAATGCTCCCGGAAGCACAGATTTATGTGGAAAAAAATCGCAAGATCATTGGGTTCACCTTCTGTGTAATTATAACTAAGAACATTCTGTGAAAGAATATCCCTCAGATCAGAAAACAAATCAGTACCTCCACAGAGCAAAACTATCCATACTATTTTTTCCCCCGATAGTAGGTATACATTAGGATTATACAAATAGTTTATATTTACATCGTATTGTTTTCTATATATATGTTTTGAAGCACTCGTTGTGACATTTGTACAGTTCCCTTATATGAATACATTTTTACTTTGGTCTAGCTATATATGTACATTAGTAAGGTTTAAAAAGTTAGCCGCCAATGTGATGTGTATTTTTTATTTTATCTTTTTCTTTAAAATACCTATATCTAAAAATATAAATTATTTGTAGATTCTGAGTTCCCCTGACGATGCCCGGTGGGGCAGAAAGGATCTCGAGTGGAGACCGCGTACCGGCAAGCGCACCGTGGTAAGGCCGCAATGTGGTCCGACGACCTGGTTAGGAATGCGGGGACTAGCTGGATGCGGGTCGCCTCTATCCGGCCCATGTGGAAATCTATTGAGGAGGCCTGTGTCCAGCAGTTATTTATTATTATCGGGAAAAAATATGATACCTCTCAGACACTTAATGTCTAAATGCATAAACCTGTTTTAAATCGGTCGTTCATATAATATCTAGTCTATTTTGTTTACTTAAAAGGAAATCAGTTTAAAATGCTCTTAGGTTTATTTCTATAATGCGGGCGAAAAACAAGGAAATTCTTTGAACAAGTAAGCGGATTATACGCCGTGTTTTTCACGTCAATACGAACAACTTTTCCTATCGAGATGAAGAGACGTTTAAAAAAAATCTACTGTTACATACTGTGTTAGTAGTAACTCAAAAAAACGCGGTGTATATTTAGTTCTGGATTAAACAACTTTAAATGTGTGATGATGTTTAACATAAACAAACTGAATACAGATCGAGTTTTTTAAGCATACAGTTCGTTACACAGCGTTTCAGGCAGAATTGAAGCTTTACATTTGCTAATCAAAAGCGAATGTCATCAAAATATGTTTTGATGACAGGCAACTCGCTGGCACGCAGAAGTTGAGATCCGGCAATTCGCGCCATTCTCATTCAAATACAGCAACACAAACTTCGGCGGCAGGTGCTCTGTCCTGCCGTGCCATCGTCCCAATTTAGACAGAATCAAATATTGAACTATACAGGTTGTAACGGAAACATCGTAGAATACTTGGTGGGTAATAATAGCGTATCTTTACGGCACTTGCGTCCTTTTGTTATGAAGCGCTGTTTTTCGGCAGTGACCGAATATTTGATTTATTTAGGACACTGAGAATTTTACGGGACGATATCTAACTTTATCTTAAGCTATTATAATATTTAATCGTATGTCACTCTACCACTCAAGGTATTTGGAAGCCTGGAGATTAATTTAATCACAACTGGAAATTGATACTTGTACAAAATTTCTTGAGACAGCAGTAATGTATATAATTATACCCACCAACAACCACGTTGGTATCCATCTCACATTTATTACCAGCAGACAAGGATAATGGCGGTCCTTTGTGAAAAAGGTTTCCCTACCTGCAGCCCTGCATACATAATTTCAGCATAAAATCTACAAATTCGAGAAAGTAATTACTTATTCAAAAAAACTCTTTTTGAGGGCAAAAATTTAATAGAGTCCTTCAATGAATAATAATTAATAATTATCGACACTTCTTCCTCGTGGCGGCTCAGGGTATAAATTCAAATTTTTACCTTTATAAAATAACTAGAAGGCGCTCGCAACTTCGTTCGCAGAGGAGAAAAAGTCATAACTCCTCTTTTCATTAGCGTAGTCGGGTAAAAATTATTCTATAACTATCCGGAGATACCCAGCTACCCGTGTAACAAAAATAGTTGAAAACCGTTTAGCCGATTTTGCGTAATGAAGCCGCAACGAAACAAACAAACATACATTTGACATCAACATAGTAACCGTAGCGTCCCAATATATTTATGAGAATATTATTTATGTTATTAAGAACCTAGCCTCTTTTAGTAAGAATTAAGATATCCACAATTTTATTACTAGAAATAAAAACAAAATCGCCATAGAAAGTTCTGCGTTCGTAAAGTAGCCAAATCATTCGTAGGCTAATGTATACATTTTTATAATGAGCTACCAGATGATGCTTTAAAGTTACCGTTTCCAGCTCTCAAAAAGTACTCAAAAGAGTCCCTAATGGCAAAGGCATATTATAGGGAAGAGGACTATTTAACAGACAAAAATGCATGGCCCAAAACAGAAACCAAATAATTTACTTTTACCGGGACACGGTTCTTATAAGGTAGCATATCAAACGTATGATAGTTGTTTTAAATAAAAAATAATAATTTGCTTTTTTATATTCTATATTTTTTTACTTTTATAAGTTTTGATATGTTTTCTTGAAGAACTACGCATTCAGTTCATATTCAAAACATATATTTAGGATAGGCTAAGTACAAATATTGTATTAGATATAAGAGTTATTTCGAAAAAATTACTGACTGTTGAGTTTGTTTCGGCTTTCTTCTCCTCAGTGGTCTCCTCTTGGGAAACGCCGTAGAGTCAGACTTTTAAAAGTGCCCTTGCGGCCTACTTACAGAATAAAGATCATTATTTCATTATTTTACAAAAAAAACACAAAACATTTTTTTTCGCTTCATGATCTCCAAATAGTCCCTTGCAATAGTGTGTTCTTAAATATCTACAATGTACAGACATTTCATTTTTACAACTTTATCATAGTAGGTATATCTAGACGAGTAGGCGCTCCCAAACTTCGTTCGCGTACGAGGAAAAAATCGTAACCCACTTTTTTGCTTCAGCGTAATTGCATAAAAAGTATCCTGTAACTATCTATGGATGTCCAGCTACCCGTGTATTAAAAATTGTTGAAATGTGTTTAGTCAAACATCCAAAAAAATTGTTTCCATTCAATGTCCTTCAAAAAGTGTGTATAATTTTTTTTTAAATATGTTTAATGTACAGACCTTTCATTTTGTATAACTTATTATATCATAGATTATCTACATAAAAAAATATTGAGGCAACCCTGAGGATATAACTCGTATATAGGTACTACGTAACTTTAATGAAATCTCACTCAAACGCTCATGATTGAATTTAATACAAAATTCTGTACAGTGAAAGTTTCGTGAAAAACTCACCGTTCTCCCAGTTTTTATACGACCCAATGAAATGTTAATCGTCTATAAAATGAGGTTGCCTTAAGCTGTAGCTATGGCAACAGCTACGCTGAAAAGTTTTACGTTCAGAACGAAGTTACTTGTTATTGTACATAACCTAACAATTTGAGAAAGTAGTTAGTAAGATTAAAGATTCGACCAAACCATTGCTTAAAACACGCTGACCGCCAATACAGCAACTTTTTTTCGATTCGACCAGATGAGATAATGAGACACTCACAAAAAAAAAAGAAATACCACATGCCCACCACACCGTATTTATATCACATTATTATATTTCAGTCACTTGTTTTGAATTAAAATAAAAATCACTTTCAAAACATACCAAGTTTGGGCTCCTCCAAATATGAGACGGTTGAATCATTATTTGTAAAATATACCTAAAATGATATGTAATAGCCTCATATTCAAGCCCAAGAAAGCAATTTCGAAAATATTTACATTTATTATTTTTTTCATATTACAAAATGCATTACAGTGTATGTAGTACAAAATATCAATATAAATATGATTAAAAACTCCTCGCATTAGTATTGATAATCCTCAGTGTCTAAAATTTAACTTTTTATACATGTTTCAACTAATTGTGAATTTATACATACATACATATACAATCACTCCTTTTTCCCATTACGGGGTAGGCAGAGACTACCTACTTCCACTTGCCACGGTCCTGGGATACATCTACCGCTTCATCAACATTCATTGATCGCTTCATTTTGTGCTGTCACAACCCTTTTGCTTTGTCTCATTCACACACAGAATATCAATATTTCTCGCATCCATCATCTGACATACTTCATCTATTTTATCATTCATTCCTCCCCTTACATTTAACGTAGCAAAGCGGCTCTCCATAGCCCACTCTTCGCTCTCGCTGGGACCGAGACGTGATGGGTTGCGAACCACATCGCCGCCATTTGCGTTCCCACGAGAAGCTAGGGATAAGATATCCGAACACAGCAGCGCCCCGCATACCAGGTAAGGGCTCAGCCTTATTCTGGGGTCACCAGTCCCAGGGCAATTCGGCACGCTATAACGACTAGACTCGCCTCTAGCCACGCATCCATCGGCACGACATACCTTGGATTGGAGGAATAGGAGAAAGGATAACAGGGTAGAGAAAGGAATTGTACGAATTTAGACAGGAGAAAGGGTTAAAGGATACTACTGTCCCGGAAGACTATGTATGAGCCAGAAGCAGCTCGGGGAGCCGGGGTCGCATACCCGTATACCTACCATAACAAAAATGCCGGAAACGCAACTTCGTATGAGTATAATCCCTGACTATATAGTGATTTTATAATATTAAAAAATATTTTAAAAAATACTTAATCTTATTATTTTCAAAAAAAGATGACGTCATAACTCCTATCCTTTTTTTTTCATGCTACGGGACAAATTGATTCGTATGGCCTAAAGATCAATCGTTCCGAATTTCATGCTTTCAACAACATTTGCAGCTTTTTTTGGCGTACCGCTATTGATAATTTCCAAACAGCTGAACCGTTTTTTATACCATATCCATAGCTAAAAACTTATAACACTACTTTTTTTGGTTCCCAAAAAAAAGAACCATTGTAAAAGCGCCATATCTTAGGAACTACTCGTGCCAGCTATTTGAAATTTAAAAAAATTATAAAGATGGCTAGCCCAAGTATATTTAAAAAAAAATCTGTAAAAATGGGCCAATATTCATATTCATATTATTGTTTTTTTTTCTGTGGACAATTTTTACAGTTACACGAAAAACTAAAAAAAAAACATTCCCGCCCCCTTTTCTCCGAAGTTTACCAAGCGAAATTTATGAGATTTTGCTGAATTTGTATAAATAAACATAAATATAACATGAAATGTACGACTATATCTCTAACTTGATCGATTTTATTTAAATTTTCAAAAAAACATATTTTAACAACCCGATTGCGTTATGCTGTTGCAACCAATTTGTATGGAACGCTATAGATATCAGGTGCAAACTTAACTTAACCGGAACCGGGTAATAGGTAAGTGAAAGTTTATACGGAACCCTCGGTGAGCGGGTACGTCTCGCACTTGGCTGATGTTTTTTGTTGGGTTTTATAAAAATCATTCATAGAAATTCACTATAAACCTAAAGGAAAAAACACAATCGAATGGCGTCGGTTTCGGTGTTTGGCACACGTTGCGATGTGGGTAATATTTTTAGATTTATTCGTTCGAATATTTTTAGTGTAAATGGATTTACGATGAAAAATGCCCTTTCATGTCCTCGATGCGTAGGGCTGTCATCGACGTAGTCTTAACATACTGGGCAAATCTTTCATGGGATTTGTTAGATCATATTCCTCAAATCGTTATTTAATTGTATAGCCTGACAAGTCACGGTACAACCCTGGCTTAATCGCTACAAACAGTTTACAAATAGCAATTGTGTACATAATGTGTAGTGTTATATAGTCAGGACAGTATGAATTGGTTTCATGTTAATATTAAAAAACTATAATGTCTTTGCAAAACGGTAAGCAGGGTTTTGAAACGTGGTTCTTAATTTTGAAGACATTTTATTTTTTTGCTAGGACGAGGTATTTAGTTTTTTAGTGGTGGGAGTGGATTTTTTTTTTTTACAGAAGAACAATAAAATATCCATACATGCAAGGAAAAATATTTGAATAAAAATCGAAAGAAGAAAAAAGTTTCATATCTGTTATCTACTACAAAGAAATGTAAGTAGGTAGTACAAAAGAAAAAAGTACACCAGCAAAATTAGTGTATCTTCATGACGCTTTTGTTGAGAAGCACAGTTTTTCGGCAATAACTCAAAAACGATATATCCGATCATATTGAAAATAATTTCAATTGAAAGTTTTTTTGATCGTTCGAACTTTATAATTTCTTTTCATATTTACATAACAATACGGATTGAAAGATGCAATTTATACTACTTTCGGAGCGATTCATTCCGAATAGTTTTACTTAATCAAAAAGATACCTAAAACCAATTTTAAAAGAACTGTCGAAATATTTATTTTTGCCGTTTAGCTACCAAATTAAGGAGCGACTTACACAATACACCTATACTTCAAATTTCATTAATAATTTTAATATGTATCTTTGAGTAAAATGTCTGTGACAAATGGACGGACTGACTCTACTTGACAAAACTATAAGGGTTCAGGTTTTAGCTACGGAACCCTAAAAATCCATTTCAAAAGTTTATCATTCTAAAAGATAAGTGACTAGTAACTGGTCACGGCGTTGAAAATCGTACATTGCATATCTAGCTTTTGCCTGCAGCTTCGCCCGCGTACTAAACGTAATGTCTACATTGCAAGTTTCCGCATACAAACTTTGGACCTGCATTTCACGCCCCTAGGGGATGAATTTTGAACAATCCTTTCATAGTGCACCCCCTGACCTTAAAAGGGACCTACGTGCCAAATTTGGAAACCCTAGATCCAGCGGTTTGGGCAGTGCGTTGATATATCAGTCAGTCAGTCAGTTTCTTCTTTTATATATTTAGAATACCTATTGTTCTGAGGTTCTTCTTGTGCGTTGTGACTGTCATTTCGACTAGTGTCGTCATTTAGAGGATTGCTTTGCTTCCTTCACATTTTCCTTCATATATTTCAAACTGATTGGGCTTTGATGTAATACCTGGGACAGACTTGCTACTTGGAAATATTAAAATTTATCAATATGGACAGGATACGAGTAGTCGGCTACTATCTTTATTGTCAACACAAAGTTTAAGGTTGTGAATGTAATACTTATAAAAGTTACGTGCTGTCACTTTACGTAATGACGCGTCATATCTGGTGATTTAAATATTTGCCCGGCGAGGACTTTATTATTGCATGATCATCGAATATGCACAGAGTGTGTAACCACTATGTACATGAGGGGCAACCCTCACACAATAAGCCAGTTTAGGGAGCTTGTGGGAACACTGACAATAGACGTTTTCATGGATAGATTTCAACTTTATCTGCATCTATATAAATATAAATGATCACTACGTACTTTATTTTGCTACTACGAAATATGTAGTAACTGTTTATGACGATAGTAGTGACGTTTTTACTAACTGCATTTATCTCGAGGGTATTATTAAATACACGCTTTTTTAAAGGAGTGATGAAATGTGGAAAAAACTTAAGGGGCAACCCTAGCGATTCGATTTCTAGTTTTTGCAAAAACCGGAGCCAATTTTACAATAGGAGGCAGAAACAAAAGACCGTACCTACAGGTCGGCGTTTTTATTGAACTAACACTCGTCCGATTGCGATAAATATTAGGGGAATACATAGCGCTTTTCCATTGATTAATTGTATTGTCGAAGTGTTTTTGTTTTGCATTTCTCGGAGGTTAGTTCAAGAGAAACGGCAGCGTTGTTTGCTCTCGACGTGTATATTGGAAACGGTTGTTTTATTCTCTTTTTGGCGTTGCTTTTGCTAAAAGTATTTATTACTGTTACTGTATTCGGCACTTACACATAAATTTAAGAGAGCAATCAGTATCTTTCATCATTCTTAAGATCTCGTATATAATAGATCATACAAATATCTCAACGTACAGTCGGCCGTAGATTAAAGTGCCCCGTCTCCTCCCTGTCATACAAACATATACGGTAGAGTGTCAATAAATATTCTCCGCAGCTGACTGTACCAGAGATATGGGCAGCCACTGGGCTTTGGTACTGACCAAAGTACTCTTAAGTACAGTCGTTAATATTTGGATAATATTATTAATGTATGAAGTTTACTCGACCTAAGCGATTTGGTACGCGTCAAAAGTTGATGTAGTATCCCGTGACGTTTTTCCATTCTAGTGGATGAATACAGGAAATGGTAATTGTACCTCTCACAAAACAAACGAAAAATATACAAGTAAATAAGAGTTCAATTAAAGGTACAGAACAAACGCTAACGCAAACGCAAGTCAGGCACACACTCAGAGCTCAGCTGACACCAGAGTCATACATAATTATCATACAGAATATGTACAGTACAGCAATATAAGTTCCCGAGTTTCCCCAGCATATATAGTTGTGCTCTTCCCAGGTGAATTTTTCACTTCGAGCCCTAATCTTTGAAACAAAGGCCTTCTCTATTATCGCATAGCCGCTAGCTACCGAGTTAGAACGTGCCACTACAACATTCATATTGAAAAACACACGGTATCGACATAGTATTAAGGTATAAAAGGTAAATTAATATGAGTGCCGTATTGCTTCGGGGCGGTCTATCGTCTTACACTACCAAAACGTAATATCTTGAATATCAGTGACATTAAATTTGAAGCTTAATACTATGACGATACCGTTTGTTTTTCAATATGAATGTTGTAGTGACACGTGCTAACTCAGAAGCTAGTGACTATGCGATAATAGAGACAATGGCCTTTGTTTGAAAGATTAGGGCTCAAAGGGAAATTCACCTGGGAAAAGCCGAACCGAACTATACAAGGAATAGTTTTAATGTCAATGTTGGTGTCCAATAGGAATCACCCATGAGCCCCTCGCTTTTTAAAATCACAATGGATTATATTAAGAAAGATCAAAAACACCCGGGCCCATGAATCCTGCTGCATGCAGATGATGTAATCGTAATTGAAGAATAGCTGCCGGAGCTTCAAAAAACCCTATATTAATGGGAAATAGCTGTGGAATACAGGGGATTACGAGTGAGCCGACAAAAAATGGAATATATGTACTGCAACTTTTCTAACAACAAGGCCCACAGAAATTAATGCATCCGTGGAAAGTTGAAAGTAAAAAATACAACACAAAATGCAGCATAATCGGCTGAATACCAGCGTATGGACACATAGAGTGCTGCAGTAAGGATCACATTACTAGAAAAGTGTTAGCCATAAATGAGGGAAAGAGAAGCGCTTACGACATGACGACACTAGGCATCACACCTGAATTGACACAGACTCCCCAAGAATGGCGGAAGAGTATTTGGAGGTCTTTTTTTTTGGAAGTTACTGTCACTTGCTTTTTCACCCCTTGTTCATTCTACCCACTACTCGATACTTGGTACTGTAACGCCTGTAACAGCTACAGAACAGTTACAATTACTAGAAAAAACTTGTTTACACGGACCGCCTTAACACCTTGAAAACACTAAATTAAGTCACTAAGTAATAAAATATTAATTTCACCATTCTGATGCAGTCAGTTAATCTGCTAATACTCGTAATTTACTTGGAACTGGTAGAATAGTATTTATTCTAGTTGTTTACACTCCATGTGTACAGTGTACATCCCACTCAGCTTGAGAGACGTTGCCTGCTTTTCGGTGTTCTACAGTCTATCAGGGAGACGATTCGACTCCACGATTTCATTCTACCTACACGTTTACACCATCAGATGTTTAAACCAGGACTGCAGCTTAAAGGACTTGCCTGATAACAGAATTGACATTATTACTGCTATTAATATTGTTGTGTGTAAACAAGTAGGCTTTGCGAACTAAATTTTTATTGTAAACAGTATGTATATAGGTTATAATAGTATAATTAGTATGTAATGATTGTATTTTCAAACACAATGAAAATTATATAATTGGTATTGTGTTTTGAATTAAAGTTGAATGTTGACCATGACTTGAGTAATTTTCTTTTTTTAATCCTTACCAGTAATAAGATCAAGTGGAGGAAGCACAAACCTACAAACGGGAATGCCATCCCTGGCTACTTAGAGCTGGGGTGGGACACATTGCGAAAGGTACAAGGACTGCGGGGGTTGAATGAGTTCAACCTGACTTGAGACTGGGTGCTGTGAGGAAACTGACAGGGGCTTAAGCTAGATTGAGAAAGTCTTTCTGGCCCTTCTCTTCGCGCTTAGGCACGAGAAGAAGGGCTAATAGTGAAAATGCGTCCTCGGTAGGTTTGTGAGCATTGCATTCATATTCACATTTCTCATTATATGTGTTAGTGTGTGTGCTATAAAAAGTCGTAAAAAGGTATAAGTAAAGCTTTGAATAAAGCCAACTGACTGACGTGTAAAGTTTCCAGAACCTACTTTCAATACGCGTTATACTCAAAATTCCATATATTTTTTATGCCGATTGACTAATAGGAGTGTGGCGTGAGACAGGGTGGGCTAAGCTCTCCTACCCTGTTTAACGTTTATATTAATATACTACTCGAGGCACTCAGCAGAATGCATGTTGGCTGCCACATTGATGACGTATGTCTCAACAATATAAGTTATGCCGATGACATGGTTCTGCTGAGTGCGTCGGTGTGTGGCATTAGAAGGTTACTGACGGTTTGTGAGGCATACACCGCAAGTCACGACCTTAAATACAACGTGACGAAAAGTCAGTTTATGGTCTTTGAGGTCGGACGGAACCGGACAACGGAAGTGCCATGCATCAACCTTAACGGGGTGCCCCTGGACAGGGTTGATGCTTTTAAATACCTAGGCCATTTTGATACGTGGGGCCTTAAAGACGGTCAGGGCCAATATGATTGCCCGCAGATTTGCGCGCTGTACAAGGGAGGTAAAAGTAACCTTGTTCAGAGCTTACTGTATCCTCTCTACACGTATAGCCTGTGGCTCCGATATACGCAACGAGCCTACACGGCCCTCCGGGTTCAATTTAACAACGCGTTCCGGGTGTTGGTGGGGCTGCCCCGCTTCTGTAGCGCATCAGGGATGTTCGCAGAAGCGAGGGTTGACTGCTTCTATAGCACAATGCGCAAGAGGGCTGCATCCCTGGTGCGCCGGGTGCGCGGCAGTCCCAACAACATTGATTGTCCCTATTTACGCCAGTGTTGTAGGCTACATGCCGCGATTTTGTGTATTTAATTTTACTTACTAACCCATAGATTTTAAGATACTAACAAAATATGAGTGTAATTAATTGAAATAAATAGTTTTATTATTATTATTATTACTAATAAGCTTGCAGAGCAGAGACTGAAGCCTTTAATAATTTTGAACAAAAAGGATTTACTGGAAAGTTCGGCTCGTTTACTTACCTAGATTTTAACAGAGCTTTTATACACTAGAATATTAATAAAAATCATTTGTTTACCAACAATCCAAACAATATGAGAATAACAAAGGAGTAAACACGAGAGCAAATATTTCGGGTCATTCTTATATGAATAACAGGAATAGGTTTTTATTATTATTAAACACTAGTTTTATTTGCATAATATATTATTCTTTGCAATACCCAATTGTTAGCAATTTCGACGATCTTATCATAGAAATAACTATATCCAAAAATGACGATTTTTGCAATATCTCTCTCCGTTAACGACTTTTTTTCATGGGTTTTTATGAGTTCTCTTTTTACCTGAAAGCTGTATTTTTTTAACTGTTATTTTTGCAGTTAAAATTTAATAAAAATTATGTCAAAATTAAAAAACTGTACAACTGCACTATTTTAGGAAATATGACGGTATGTACCGACCCGAAATTTTTACTCTCAAGTGTTTTGAGGTCGTTATGACTGCGTTTGTCAAGTAATTTATCTGATGGGCACGGATTCCGTTGTATTTACTTCTTTTCCGCGCTTATTAGTCATTTAAATAAAGCAATTTAACGGATTATATCGCGTATATCATCTCATTTGAGTTCCAGACATTTCAGAAGCTTCTCAGCTTTCAATGGTCACGGGTTGTCAACCCGTTGAACGGACTCCATTGTTATAAGAATATGTTAATAACTTAGGTATTTTTGCTGCTGATTGTACAATCGTTTAGAAGTTTTAACTTATTCACTGTCAGTAACTACGAGTGGAGTAAGTTTTCCAACGTATGGAGAATTCACAGTTTAAGTAAATTTTCGAAACTTTTTGAACTTGCTAAAATGTTTTACCGGTTTTAAGATGAAATCTCGTAACTGACGGTCGTAAGACGTTTTTGTGAATTTTGAGTAGATGACGCTAATAATTAAACTGACTATGTGTGATTCGAACTGGATTTCAAATTAGGAGGCATTGCGCAACCCAGGGTGGGGGGGGATGAGCTTAGCCGTTTTGACTCGATGAGACTATTACAAAGATATTATGACACACAATAATACAGGGACAATCTTACACAAATCGACCCCGTTCCAAACTAAGCAAAGCTTGTACTATGGGTACTAGGCGACGATATACATAATACATGGATAAATTATAATACTTAAAAACATAGATATTCTAACCGAGAGATGGCGCTGGTATCAATGACATTCGTGGATCGCTGTTAAGATTTTTCACGATATTCTGTAAGGTAACTCGGTTCGCGGAGGAGAAAAAGTCATAACCCCACTTTTTTCTTCAGGGTAGTCGGGTTAAAACTATTCTATAACCATCTACCCAGCTTGATGAAGCCACAACGACACATACTAACATACAAAAAATCCAAAAAAAACGTATATTCGATTCAGTGACCTCTAAATAGTCCGCTTCAATTATTTTTTTATATCTTTAATGAACAGACATTTCATTTTTAAAACTTTATAATAGTATAGATTAATAGTATAGACGACTTGATACAGAATGATAATGCAAGATTCTAAATAGGGTACCCTTTAGATACGGAGCCCTAAAAAGGAACTAAAACCGTTTGCGTGTCAGCCAAATGACGCAATTCAAAGCGAGGCAAGTTATTGCTATTGCATGTAGCGACACGCTCCTTGATACGCTTATGAATTTATGGCTCAATTCGGTATGAACTTTAGCAGCCTGTACGTGCCTCGCTTCTACCACAGAATAGATAATAGCACAAGTATAGAACGCTTGATCTTAGCGAAAACCGCGCGTAACTGCGTGAAAACGAGGAAGCGAACCACGCGCGAGCGAGAGAACGACAAATTTTAGCCACCATTGCGGCGCTCAAATTATAACCGTTCGTGGTTTACAGAGTATGGTATGCACTAAGTAGTGTTTGCTGCGCGGGTAATCTCGGAGTGTGCCGCGCAGAAAATCAGTGTCATCTCTGTACCTATTGATAAAGTTTAAATGCTCTTGATCCTTACTTATCCTAAATAGTAAACAACATTCTAACCTAAAAATGCATTTAATGGCAATATCTGCTGTTTTCTTGCTAGGAAATAAATTTAATATATGAAATTGGCTATGAAGCACTAATAAAAATTCCTGTTACTTTATTTACGAGAAAACTGAGATTTACCTATAATAACTCAAGATAATTTATCTGTGGCGTCATGTCATCTTCGGCGGTAATTTTAGATTTGACTGTACTTGAAATAAAAGAATTCGTGGTGTAATTGAGTTCTTTTTTGGAAGGTAAAGCCGCGAAAGACATGCATGAAAGGATTTTATCTACGAGTACGTTGGGTAGCTTGTGGAATTCCTACGAAACAGTTTGACTTTGGGTAAATGATTTTAAGCCAGGTAGGACAAGCATTGAGTAGGCACATCATCCTGGAACTCCAAAAACGGCGGTTTTACCCATAATCGTCGATAAAATCCATGATTTTGTTTTAAGTGCCAGAAGATATGCGAATTAGCTGAACCCACAAACATCGCTTCTAAGCGGGTGCATTTTATTTTGCCCAGCGAATTGCACATGAAAAAGCTTCGGGCAAGATGGCTGCCGTGGTTACCCACTCTGGAACAAATGTGTATTTGCATGCGAACATCTACTGACAATCTGCAGGTGTTTGAAAGAAATCCAGCGGAGTTTACCGTTTTGCTACAATGGATGAAACCTAGATTCATTACTATATCCCGGAGACGAAAGAACAGTCCAACAATAAGTTAGACGTGGTGAGCCAGCTCCAAAAAAGCCAATGTCATTCCCTCTAATGGAAAGGTTTGGTCTTTTAGGATGCAAAGGGAATCCTCTTAATAGAAGTCCTTGTGAAAGGAAATCCATTACTGGGGCATACTATGAATCACTTTTGGACCAATTACAGGTGGCGATACCTGAGAAACGGCCAGGTATGGCAAAGAATAAAGGTGATGTTTCGGTGCATTCAAGTCATGTCGCTACACAAAAATTATCGGCGTTACGATTTGAACTGCTTGCTCACCCCGCTTAGTTTATCGCCGGTTTTACTCCTTCGGTATCACCTATTCCCAAAACTCTTTTTTTTTGTCAGAGTAGCCTATGTCCTTCCCCGGGACTAAAAACATCTCCATAGCAAATTTCATCCAAATCGGTTCAGCGGTTTAAGCGTGAAGAGGTAACAGACAGACAGACAGACAGACACACTTTCGCATTTATAATGTTATAGTACAAGTATATAGTATATATACTATATAGTATATAGTATAATAGTATATAGTATATAAGCATATAGTATATAGTATAGTATGGATATGGATTATATGGAACCAATCTGGATGTACCTCCTTTCAAAAGAAAACATATATTTTTTAATCGGTTTATAAACGACAGAGTTTTGAGGTAACAAACATAAAACAAAATTCAACGTAATTGAGAACCTCCCCCTTTTTTGGGAGTACTTATACATTCTGGCAGTGTGTAGGTATATGTGACGACTGGTTTAACTCAGTGGGAGTAACGTTGCTTGCGAAGCCGAGGTCCTTATAGGTTAAAATCCCGGTAAGGGCAGATATTTGTGTGATGAGCATAAATATTTGTTCCTGAGTCTTGGATGCTTTTTATGTATATAAGTAATAGGTATATCCATTAAATATATCGTCATCTAGTACCCACAACACAAGCCTTATTGAGCTTACCATGGGACTAGTTCAATTTGTATAAAATTGTACTATATTATTTATTTATTTATATGTTTGATATTCCGTCATGGTCACGAACGCATTAATAAATATATTAACCAATCAAGTTGGCTTCGCATATTCAGTTTACAAGTTAATTGTTAATAAAATACTTTAACGAAATCACCGCAGTGAAATCCGGCTACCGCATCGTTTTGATTGATTGAACTTGTTCTGCGGTCCAATCGCTCGCGATTCAGGCTTTATTTTGGTAATGAATACAATTGCGTGATGCACTTTATTATAATACAAAACAGAAATGAGGAGATCCTTCGAACCAAAGTGATCGACATAGTTCATAGAATTGAAGCGATACTTGGGGCACTTTTATTTTTTTAGGTCTGGTTCCGGTTGCTGCAGATATCCTTGGGAGGGCCTTTGCCCAGCAGTGCACGTCTTTCGGCTGACTGATGATAAAATTCCTAAAATGTTTTGCTGCTGATAAGCATGGGACCGCCTGATGTAGTCATATCAGATGAAAGACGTGGACTCTTGAACATAATTGTTTATAATATGACCAATAATCATACATCGCTCTATTGGCGACATCGCAATGACACATCGAATACGTACGTACTAGAATGTCCCTATCTTAACGATGCCGAATAAGACTCATGCACATTATACAGGGTGGAAAGGCACGACACTCCTTTCCGCAAAAGGGGAATCCCCCTTTTGCGTTTAAATTTAGTACTGTATTTCCTCTGAAGAAACTAGGCTCATATTCGTAAGCGTTTTGAAGTTAGGGGCAGTTAACTTTTAATGCAAAATACTGCACGTTACAACCTTTAGGTTCAGTAACATTTAACAAAAACACAAGCGTCAGTGACCTTTATCAAAATAATATTTGTACCCATAATATTTCCCAGTCATTATTACAATTATGTGTGTACACTTTCATGTAGGTAGATAGTACATAGTAATATTAGGGTTATCACTAAGAAGAACATTAATTCATTTTAATATTTTTTACTAATTGTTCGTAACAAAAATCTAAATATTACGAATCGATTCTCGGTCACTTAAACTAACCCCCCTTTGCGAGAAGGATCGTCGTGTCTTTCCACGCTGTATATATATTATTTTAATCATATCAAGAAGCTATACAACCTAGTATATGTTAAATAAAACAGAGACGCATAAAATAACACAAATAACGCCAGGAACACACGCGCTAACACCATTGCACGAAAACTTACGATTTGTATGAAACAGTCAATGCACCAAACAGTCTATAGCCAGTCGACCGTTTCGAACGATTTACGTTGTCCGATGCCGATTCTTTCCGACTACACGTCGTTACCCGGAATAGATAACATTTGTTTCGTTAGGAGGTGTACATTCCATGTTAGTAAGGTGTCAGCTGGATGCGTGGCGGGAACTTTATGGTTGTTTTAGATTGTTATGGGAAGTGCAAAGAGTTCGAACAGCGTTTAAATTGTCGCGGATTGTTACAGCTCGTTTGGTAAACCATATTTTATGTTGTAAGCGTGTGCCTTTGTGATTTTACGCTTTGAGTACGAGTTCCGCCCAGTAAAAGCGTTTACACCCCGTGAAATTAGGGCTAAAGAGTAGAATAGAGAATATAGTCAAGCTAAAACTATTGACCGCGAATACGCTTGTCACGCGATACACCACCACTCGTCCTTATCGTACTGTTTTTAAAGGAAAGAGACAGAAAATAAAAATCGAGCGACAAAAAAATATTCTAGAAGTACTACTGTAATAATACTTATACGCTATATTCAAGACCAATGAACATTCCTGGTACACTCCTGGGGTTGGAGTGTTCCAGAAGTGTTCCATATAGTAGTGAAGTAATTTTGAAAGAACTTACGATTATCTGGTCTTCGGTTTGATTCAATTTTCGCACAGGTGATAGCGAATCCGAAATGTTCTATTACAGAAAATTATTAAGTAATCCTAGACCGGGAGAGTCTTAAATGAGACAACCCTGCAACTCATAGACTAAAAGGCCAATTTGAATGTAACTGAGCTTCGTAAATCGCAACATCTGGGCCACATATACTAACCAGAATAAATACGAGCTCTTGCAGTTCATAATATAGAGACCAACGACTAGGCAGATGTAAAACTTCCTCTCAGTCTCAAAAACCATCGAGAATGGTTCGGGATGAGCACACTATCACTATTCAGAGCACCCGTTGAATAGACGAATTGCAAGGATGATTTACCAATCTCCATTTTTGCTATTAGAAATCAAAAAAATATATAAATCTAAAGGAGACATCACCCAAGAGAACTGGGTCTGTAGATTACATATAAATATGAAAGTACCTAATTCATCTTACAATTAGAACGTTTTTTCAGGCAGACAATTAGTCCAACGTTCTGTCTGTTTTCGACTTTGACTAAAGATCAGGTGGGATAAGGGGAACATAATTTATTTCGTGGGGAAAGAGAAACCATGCAATTGGTCCAACGCTATTTCCATTGACACATTACGTCCGTTTTCAGTGTCACATTTATAACGTTTCTCTTACCCCACCTGACCTTAATTGATTTCTGGTCGAAATCGCCCTGATACTTCCACTTCAATATCACTTTCATCGACCGTAGAAGGTAATCGTAGAAACACTTTAGCTTTTATATCGCGTATATTATCTCATTTTAGTTCCCGATGTTTCGGAAGCTTTCCAGCTTTCCATGGTCACGGGTGGACTGAGAAAAGATGTATTTTCCTCTGTCAAAGTTACAATTTGTGCAAACTACCCATTTTTGAAAAAACAAATAAAGGTTTACATACATGCCAGATGGGCCTAAGCTATAAAGACAGTTACACATGTGCCAGAAATATTGCATGTTAAATAAAAGCTTGTAAAAAAGATAGAAACAAACAAACTTACGTATTAATGCCAGAATAGCGATAATATGCAGTGGCGTGCAGGGCTTTTGGCTAATGTAGGCAGTTTGTCTGTGCCTATATGGAGCCATGGTCGTTCAGGGCTTCAGGGTAGCGATAGGGGCGATATTATGGTGACGCCATGCAGAGATATAAAAGAGTCATAAAAGTTAAAGTTGCCATAAGATACGTATAACACGTCGCCATAACGTGCTATAGGTATTATTTATTTTTAGTTTATATTTGATATCTATGTTAGGTAATTATCTATAAGCCCCAGCTGCCTGAAAATAAATGAATTTGAATTGAATTGAAAATCATATATAGTAATAATGGAGCAGTACGGGCCTTAATGTTACTTGCAACATATTGAGAGAACACATGGCTACATTAATACATAACACGGCCATTATTACCATCCAACGCCTATTACCAAATGCGCATATTGCATTTAATCATTTACGAGTTCTATTTACCCAGTAAATCTTGTTAACGGGCTAATAACATATAATCCTGATATAGAGGCTTTGGACTAACAAATCAATTGTATTAATTGCCAGCCAAACACAATCGGAATTCATGATCTGAGGATAGTACATCTAATGCTAAAATATGACATGGCATTAGAAATTTTGGCCGATTACTTTAACGACCATAAAAATGTATATATTCTGTAATACATATGTGAAAAAGGGAGGCAAGGTCAATAGAATAAACGTGATTGTTACCTTCAACGTTAAAATAATTGAAATCTCATACAACATTCTAATATTTTTAAACTCAATTTCTTGTTTATATCTGCTACAAAAAAGTTTTCTAAAAACAAAAGTTAACAATCAAATTATAGTGTCTTCTGTTTCCGCGATTATCACTCATTTAAATAAAACAGTTTAAACGGTTTATATCGCGTATATTGTCTCATTTGAGTTTCCGACGTTTCGGAGGTGAGAAAAAATATTGTTTTCTCCGTCAAAGTTACAATTTGTGCAAACTAACTACTTTGAAAAAACAAATAAAGGTGTACACACATGCCAGATGGGCCCTTATGTGTAAAGACAGTAACACATGTGCGAGATAAAGAGAACTGAAGAGAAAGAATGGCCGCAAAGTAAGCTCCCAAGCTACCTCGTTAGTAATCATATTACTTTAAAAAGTCGAATTATTTACACAAAGCAGATAACTTAGGATATATTGAAGCTCAAGAACTTGGCTTGACTCGCTGCCATGTCACGTAATGTTCCTGACTAAAGTGTTTCTACGATAGGATTGCGCGTTTAAGTAGGTAAGAAAAAGAAGTTTCAATGCATATGAATGAGAGATACCTACAACTGTTTGAAGGGAAACATAAAGTGAAAAAATAATGGCTGACATAAAAACCAATTAAGTTTCATGCCACTTAAACCAAAGCTGTGCACAATCTAAAATCCTTTTATCATCCAGAGATTATTCCAACAACCTGCCGAGACGCTCAGCGGCTCAAAAACCATCACGAATAGCTACTTTTAAAAACGCATTAAAAGTAGAGCCCAAACGCTGGGAGGCCAACGGTTTAAAGTGCAGTTTTTGCACTTTTAACACAAGCGCTGCAATGTTAGAACAAGTAGAAATAAAGTAAAAGTCTCAGGAGAAAAATGCGAGTTGAATAATGGATAATTTTCTATTGAAAACCATCTGCGGACTGAAATAGAACGATGGCACTTTGTCACGCAAGCTTGCCTAAACGGGGCTTGTTAGATATTATATTTTATATATAAAGTATGTCTCAAAGTGACGCATTTCTTTAACGGCGACAAGATAGCACAATAGCTTATCAAGTTACAGATTCATTAAACAACGTCATATTACAAAAGGATCTCTCGTTTCACGTGAAATCGAACGCTGAGTTCAATTTTCTATAACGTCAAAACGAAACTTCAATACCTGAGGTATAGAATTCTTTTCAGGTAAGAAAGTAGCCAATTTCTTTCTGCATTCAGCAGGACAATGGGGCGGCGACGTTAACTTGACAGGCTTTGTTGTGGCTCTCGCTGCCTGCCTCCTAAGTATTGCGCTTAGATTAACGTTACCCACAGATGCGGATTTTTGACTCGTTGTAACGTAAAGGCGAGAATAGGGAAGACATTTTGGACACCTGTTTACCAGAAATTAAAATGTAAGATGCAAATTAATGGGTATGTATACATAGAAAATCCTTTATCGAGCCAGCGAGAGTCTAATTCTTCACTCATAAAGATAATATTATGTAGTAGAAAACTTCCATCAAGCATAGGGATGATTTTTGTGTGGTTTTCATCGGAAACGGAACCCTTATAGTTTCGTCATGTCCGTCCGTCCGTCCGTATGTCACAGGTATTTTACTCAAAAACTATAAGACGTATACTGATGAAATTTGGAACATAGATGTCTTGTGTAAGCCGCTACTTAGTTTAATAGTTAAATAAAATATATATATATCTAGGGGGGCACTCCATACATGTAACCGAAATTGGAAAAAAAAAGTAAATATCAATGTGTAGCACATCATTCGACAGATCTTCCAAAACACTTAGATGTTTCTAAAAAAAATGTTTGACTTAGTAAATAGTTTCGAAAATATTCGCTCCGAAAGTAGCAAAAATTGTGTCCCCCCCTTTTACAAATATAAAGCTTAGTAAATACTTCCAACAATAATGATAGTTTTTATGTTATTGCCAAAAAACAGCGCCTCTCAACAAAAAGACGTAAGTGCCGGGGAGATACGCTCTTTTGTTAGTGTTTTTTTTCATATCGTATTTTTTTCCTCTGTAGTGCATTTTTTTGTATAAACGGCTGCGGAACCCTACATTGAGCATGGTCCGACATGCTCTTAGTCGGTTTTTTTCGTTTTAATGTCGCTTGATTCTTTCTTAGATAACGTAACGTGATCCAATTAATCCATGTTTATTGATTGTTGATTCATGGATTCGTTTTAGATTTTTACACGTAAATTGTGACACATCTACACGTTAAAATCATCTAAGTGAGATATTTCCTCAGTAGCAACAGCATTAAGAGCTCACTAGAGATTTTAAATTCCGATTCAGCAAGAAGTTACTTCATAAACCACCACCAGGAAAAAAAACTAACCAATTTATGTATTAACAATTGCTAAGATTTAAAAAGTATCACACATAGTTTCTCTATTCTCCGAAATCTCAATGAGACGTCCTTTTCTCTTCCCGTTAATTACTGTGTTTAGTGTTGCCAATTTAGCATTTTCTGTGCTAAATTTAGCATAATTTCGACCGGTTGAGCTTTACATTTTTACATTTAGCTATTAGCACAATTTTTCGCACTATTTTAGACATTGCAATTTTATAAAAAAGGTCAGCCGGGGGAAATGCGTCTATGTCTACATAAATACGTTAATTCTGTTCAGGTAGTAACGAACATTTTTAATTAGTTTTGTAGTTACGTAATTAATTTTATTTTTAGTACAATTGTTAAAAATATTAGTGTGGGCTATAAAAAGGCTTATTGAACAACTGTAATAATAAAAAAAAATAAAAAAAAATATCTATTTCTCGAAATTGATTTGTATACAAGACACTAGTAAAACGCCTGTGGCGGAGACGGACGGACATGACGAAACTATAAGGGTTCCGTTTTTGCCATTTTGGCAACGGAACCCTAAAAAGTGTTATCTATCCGTACTTAGTGTATTTATTTTTATTATTACAGTTGTACAATAAGCCTTTTTGTAGCCCACACTAATATTTTTAACAATTGTACTAAAAATAAAATAAAATTAAAATTAATGTATGGATTACCCCGCGGTAATCCATACATGTAACCGAAACTAAAAAATAAATAAATTGCAAATATGAATGTGTGGCACATATATTGCGACAGTTCGCAGGTCCGTCCCCATATGGAGTACTGCTGTCACCACTGGGCTGGAGCACCTGTATATCAGCTTGGCCCTCTTGACTCGGTTCAAAGACGCGCTGTACGAATTATTGACGATGACGATGCTCACAAACGGTATTGAACCTTTAAGTCGAAGGAAAGACTTCGCCTCTTTATGTGTGTTCTACCGCCTGTATAATGGGCTGTGTTCCGAGCAATTGTTCGACATGATGCTTACAGCTACCTTCTACCATCGCATCGCTCGCCATCGGCAGGATATTCATTCATCCACACACCTTGGAACCAAAATGGTCGCGCACCGTGCGGTATCAAAGGAATTTTCTACCGCGCACACTTCGAATGTGGAATGACCTCCCTGCCGCGGTTTTCCCTGGAGGTTATAGTATGGGGTTCTTCAAGAGGGGAGTGAATAGGTTCTTAAAGGGTCGGCAACACGCTCGTAATACCCCTGGCGTTGCAAGCGCTCATAGGCTGCGGTGACTGCTTAACATCAGGCAGGCCGTACGCTTGGTTGCCACCTTAGTAGTATAAAAAACAAAGTTATTTTTAAGCTTTTGAGGTTTCTAAAAATTTTTTTGATTTAGTGCATATTTTCGGAAATAATCGTTCCGAAAGTGGCATTAATTGTGTGTGTATCCATCTATTTTCTAAACGGTTTGTCCAAAACATGAGAAAAAATTACAAAAATAAAGCTTATAATAAATACAACGAATATTATTTTCAATATGATCGAATATACCGTTTTTGAGTTATTGCCACAAAGACGCGATTCTCAGTAAGTGCCGAGGAGATACGCTCTTTTGCTAGTACACTTTTTGGTATCGTATTTTTTTCATCTATAGTGCAATTTTTTTGTTTGAACGGCTGCGGAACCCTACAGTGAGCATGGTCCGACATCGATATGCTCTTGGCCGGTTTTTTTATTTAGCAATTTTTTTAATACAATTAAAATTAATATATATCGATTTAAAAGTAGGTACGTACTCATACAACCTTTTAAACAACTTGTATTTAACTGGTGTTCCCGCACTATTTCTTAGTTTTGAATATAATGATCACAATCAAAAAATATGTAGGTTTTCCAACTATATAAATATATTAGCCACGGAGCCTACGGACGTCCACTGCTGAACATAGACCTCCCCTGTAGTTCGCCACGAGGTGCGATCCTGCGCACACCGCATCCACCGACTCCCCGCGACCCTCACGAGGTCATCCATCTACCTAGTCGGGGGCCGTCCCACGCTGCGCTTTCCTATGCGTGATCGCCAATCCAAGACTTTACTTTAAATATTCATAACTAAATGTTTTTTAAACAATTACGTTTATTTTCTACTAACTCGACTTTATCCCTAATCACAAATTTTGCAAGTCAAATTTAAATTATACAAAAGATCCCGCAATTACGTTTCCTCAAACTAAAATGACCCATTGCCTTTGTTACAGCGACCCTCCCAACGAGGGTTCAGGCAACTCAAAAGTCCGGGATATTTGGATCGGTTCCCTCCGGCCCTTCCTCCACTAATATTATTTATATGTCCATATTTATTTAGAAGTTGTGGCGTCCTCAGGGTCCCATACTTACCGTTTTGCTATAAAAGGAACTGACAATATCGGGACATTTGCCACAAACTTTACACCTTTCTATTCGAGTAATTTATATCCTTTCTAATAAAAGATAGGAGATAAACGAAGAAAAGGGTTTTATCGAAACACTTGCATACTTTGTTTTTTTAATAGTTCAATATTGGTCAAATGCCTCTCACCTAGATTTCTAGTCATCCTGATATGCTACATCTACGGGCCTATGATACTCGTAGTAGTGTTTTTAGCGCGATAGACAAGTGACAATGCTTTCGTCACTTTACCAACAAGTAGGTGTAGCATTTCAGTATTGCGAAACTAACCAACACAGAGGGGCTACTCTGAAATTCAATATTCGAATTTCGTATTGCGCCATCTCGCTTACTCAAATGCAGTTCAACATTAGAGCGAGAGGGATGGTGCGATATGAACTTCGAATATCGAAGTTCAGAGTAGCCCCTCAGATCAACTTGCCGATCAGTTAATGAGGTTCAAGGTCACCTAGTCCACGGCCGAGATTAACGCCAAGTCAGGCATGTGGCATCTCTGGAACGGTCTAGCCCACTTCTCTGTAAATGTATACGACATACTTGGGCTGCCTTTAGTGCCTTTACACCAACCATCAATCAACTTTGGATTTGGACTAATATCGACAGTTTTTAAACGCAGGGTAGTGTTCCGGATCTAGTTGATGCTTTTCTTAACGGGTATTACTACTATAGGTGCATTCTACCAGAACGTCTATTTTGTTGGGTACGCGACGGCTATGACAGCTACCTTAAAAACATATAAAAAGTCCAAGAATTCACTAGGTACCAAGACAAAAGCCAAGTTGTAAAATATTGACATACCAAAAATTGACTTCCTAATCCTAACTTTCTTAAAAGTATGAAAAGAATGGCGTCACGTACCCGACATTCTGGTGGAATTCATCTATAGCACAGAATAAGTAATAGTACAAGCCTATAGTTACTAAGGTTTGCACTTAGTTCATTTATGGTGTTAATAAAAAAAATCCGACGCCTTAATTGTAGAATTAAATATCAGTCAGGGTAACACTTGCAGCCATTTTTGTATAGGCGCTTCACATTTCTTCTTGTAGCAGTAAAATAGCATAGCAGAATATTTCGAAAAGTTGATTTTTTGTTCTACTTAGTATTCAAATAATATTTAATCACTTCTTTCCATTTACGTACGAGAGTTGATGAATATTTTTCATTCATCAATTTTCCTTTGAATCATTGCAGCTTTTGCGAGAATTAAACAAAAAAAAATGTACGTTTTAAGCATGCAGCATTTTATATTTTTAAATATAATCTGCATGTAATAACTTAATTCGACGTATCGACGTATTGAACAGAGTAAAAACTGTTTCGCAAATAATAAAATATCAGTAACTGAAACCATCGAACGCATTTATTCGTCTATAAAATGTATCTAATCGATATTCCATTAACGGAAAGAGAATTTAATCTTATCAGCGATAATATTTATGTGACATTCCAAATTAACCTAGAAAATGAAGTACTCATTACATTCACGAGTTGTGATTCTTGTGTCATCAAAAAATGGAATATAAAACATGTTTGGTTTTTGTGTTTATACTTAGTGTAGCGCGTTGTAACCAATGTAGTGAGAGGGACTTGAGTGAGTTGTTTACGAGTGATACTGGACTCTGTCATGAAGGAGGCAAGTGGACGTTCAGTGAAGCCTCTGTCAGCATCGACGAGCACAATAATCTTTCAAATTTCTTAACTCCTGGTACAAAACTAAGCTGTATAACGTCAAAAACACTATCTTTGTCAAGCTTTGGAGTTTTAGAAGTCAAGGTCTATTCAAAGTCAATAACAAAAGAAGACTATGTGACAGTATTGGTTTATGAAGCAGAAGGGAACACTGTTATTGGACAAACAAGCATCTCAGGAGAAGAAAACGAAGTAAATGATGGATGGCACATGTTAAAAATTACATTAGAAGATGTTGGACATTGCAATGGTTACGTGAGTACATTTAATTCTATGCATTTCTCGCTTATCGCATACTAATTACAGTTGTTCTATTTAGAATTCGTGTGGATACACTGGTTTCTATTACTCCAAGACAATAGCAATCAAACTAGTGCTTTATTGTCATAGTTAATACTTTAAAATAACGGCCTATAAATGCGGCAGAAATTAATAATATGATGCCTACCTAGGTTACTACCAACTTCAAAAGTAAATAATAATTATCGTACTTATGAAAACAGTATCCACGTCACTCTTTCTGATCTTATATAGTTAGTCCATTAACTTATCTAAGTATTTGAATTATTATTTATTGACAATAAGTCAACAAATGATGTCCGAGTATGTAGGTGTACCTTATCGCAAAGATTGTTTTATCCGATTAAATATAAATGACGATGTTATTCATACATGGTCAATTAGTGAATCATGTTTTATTTACGGAACTTTGTAGACGACGAAAATTTAGCACTAGTTACAGTCACAGTGTAGAACATCGCACAGAAACAAACTTACTTAGGCGGTTTTACTGTAGGATCTCTAATCTGCTAGTTATTTTGGAGTCGGTGCCATCGTGTCACAACTTACTAAAATCGTCAATTTTCAATATTTTACACATTCTTTATATGGCACCGACGCCAAAATAAGATTAATTGTATATACTGTATAGATTGAGTATACAAACGGTTACTTATAAGTAATTTGAAGAAACTGAATTATGGCGTTATTTTTTACTTTTTAGTTTTTTTGGAGTCGGTTTTATTTTTTTGTTTAAAAGTTTTGCGAAACCTGTAATTCAATAACGGGGCCCTCGTGTAATAAATAACATAACTAGGTAATGCAAAATGTAAAAAAAATCCTTCACAATTTACCGGTTACCTATATCTATATTATTATAAAGTTGTAAAAATGATGTATGATGTACAGATACATTGAAGTTATTTTAATTTATTTATGAAGTTATAAATGATTGTAGCGGACTATTTGGAGGTCGCTGAAACAATAAATTGTTTTATTGGATTTTTTGTATGTTTGTATGTTCGTGTATGTGTCGTTGTGGCTTATTCACGCCAAATAGGCTAAACAGATTTCAAAAATTTTTACATATACAAGTGAAGATTGATTACAGATTGATACAAGTTCACAACTCGCCGTCAATACTTTAGTTGATACGGTAAATGAGAAACAATTCAAATTTTAAATTTTGTTCCAGATTACACTCATCGGAAATGTTTCTTTAAACTCTGACATCCTAGTAGCATCGGTTTGCTACTCGCCCTTTCACGAACACAAACCACTTTCCGAAGATACTGCACCGTTAACTTCTGATTATGAAGCCCCTGATATTTATGCTCTGGATACTGGTTCAGTTTTAATATATCGACTGCACTCAAGCAACGAAAATGAAATTAACAATATTGATATGCCCTTACAGAATAAATCTTTCAGGATATTCAACAGGGAGGATTTCTGGACGCCTCTGACTATTTCACTTGCAGTTATTTTACCATTGATTTTCTTAGCTCTGCTTAGCTGGGCTTGCTTTGCCATAGGGAAAAGATCAGGAGCCAAGCAAGATCCCGGAATTGTATACGAAGATGTAGATAATCTGCCTAAACCGTATATTGTTCCAAGAGTAAAGAATGTGTATGCAGAGTCTGTTACAGGCAGCAATTATGGCGGGAGAAACAACATATATTCAGTTTAATTGTCATTCACTTGTCTCAGCAAGAGCCTTATTACGAAACAAACTCGTGCGGTACTGAGGGCTTTTTTTACCCGCTCTTGCACCCGAATATTTACACAACTTTTGGATAATTAAATAAAAATGATTTTGGTCCATACGTTTTGTTATTTTTACAGGATTGTATTGTTACAAATATGTACTTTATTCTTGTGTACTAGACATACTATTAATAATTCAACGATAATAAGAAAATCCTTGTGTTTTTAGTGAGATTCTGTTGAAAAATATCGTACAATAAAACGATTTACTTATGTACGAGTATATGTACAAAATAACGAAAATTTGAGGCCGTCGTGCAAAATAAAGATATTTTGAATAAACAATTGTGAATAAACATCATCAAAGGCTCAAACCAAACTTATGACTTTGCGCGCTTTTCAGAAACCTACTGTTGGTAATCGGGTAAATTTTGTTAGAATATTCGCGCTTTAAAAATTTGAGGCCGCTACATAGGTACAAAATAAAGAACTAACTTATGCAAATAATCAATCAGAATTTTAAATGTCTTAGAAAAACAATGTCAGAAATACGTTTCTAATGTTTTTTTTTTACCAAATTAAGCGCTCTCAAGCCATGTTGCAAAGTACTTAGTGCGGATCTAAGCATAAGTACTTCACGTAGTCATTTTGAACATCACGTCAGAGAAAGAGTCTACACTGCGGAAGGTAGCTATGTACGTATATTTAAGCCAATAATTAAAATTAGAGGAGCCACAAGATCACCAGTCAACTTCGGATATTATTTATGAGAAAGTTACTTTATTAGTTCAGTAATTAATTTTATTTTAGCTTTTAATACAATATGAACAACTTTACGATGTATTTTGAATTAAAGTTACTCACAAAGTAAGTATTGCCTATCATTTATCTATCGGTAATAAAATGTCTTGGCTAATAGTTATTTCGCGAACGTAAATCTTATCAAATGGTTAGAACCTCAATAATATTGTTGACTGAAACATGAAACGTTCTAAACAAAATCTAAAAACGGAGGAAGGTAGTCATTCGTAATGTTTGTTGCTTTTTTGTGTATGTTCCCTGATTGTTCAAAAACGAAATGACAGGATTATTAAAAACAAAATGTTCGCTTGAGAGGAGGAGATACCTCCATTTTGATCCCAAATCATGTTGGTGAAGTTTTAATGATGGGCGCCGTAGAGTATATGGAAATGGGAGCCATGAGGAATCGAAGAAACTTCCCAAATATATTGATTTCGGTATTTTTTGCAGCAAATTAAGCATTTGTATTCAAAAAATATGAACTGGAGAAATTGAGCTGTTGAAGTAAACCAGGGAACGGTCCATAGTGAAAATCTTGGATATAGAAAACTGCTATTTTTAGATGTTTTCTTGATGATGTACCTAAACCTAGCATAAAGACGGCTCTTCAAAACTCCCAAGGGAGAGCGGTTATATAATTAACTAAGGTACATGTGATCTATTATTTGTCTTTAAATATTTTGTTAATTCTGCGAAAGGCAAAGTTAACAAACAGTTCGTTCGGGTATAATTTAGGTAGTGTTATAACGAGGAGTTTATGCCTACAATTTCAAACGGAATTAGAATTGGGATTTATTTCGTAGAATAAAGATCGACTTTATTTCGATAATGCTGTAACTATGAAATATATGCTTTTAAATGTGAACTCTATTCAGTACACCACTAAGGCTAAGGTTGCTGAAATATATTTACAAGAAAGTTTATTTATACTAGTAAAAGTTAAATATTGGAGATTGTGCTGAGGTGTGTCGATAAATGAATAGAGTAAGGTTAATTCTGTTAACGCTTAATCATGTATTCTGCTGAAATCTCTGCCAATTCAGCTATGTAAACGGGAGCTGTAAATTGCTGAAGCTGTGTTTTTAGATAATCACCATCGTCCACTTTGACTTACATCTCGGATCGATGGACGGCCGGAGCGTCAACATCTCATGTATCTCCTGATTACGCCTCATAGAGAGGTAAAAAACGTGTCGAGGATTACGAGCTGTTTGGTGGTAGTTTTATATTGGCTTACATATTATTTTTCTGAAGAGGTGGGCACGTTATTATTATAAACTGCATGAAAATATACGCACGTTTTAAATGTATCGCTTATTCTGCAAACCATCTCTGTTATGAAAACTGCACGTTGATACATTAAGATCATAAGACGGCGGAAGTCCGATTTCCACTTTAACAGACGCTCGGTAACTGAACAAACCTACCTCGGTGAAAGGCGGTGTTTTTTTACTTAATGATTTACGGTCCACTGTCAAGTCGACTCTATATATGTATTTACATATAAAGTAAAACATACTTCTATATCATGTATACATAAAATCTATAAATGGCACCTTTTTCATGTTTCAAAAATCTCGAGAAAAGGTAAATAATCCATGCTAACTAATAAAATTATTCCTCACTAGTTTTTTCCTGTGGTTTTACTCAGTTGACATTATTCTTGATCAAAGTCCAGCCGGCAAGAGTCCAGTTTTCTAAGTCCAACGGTTTGAGCTAGGCATTGATAAGTCAGTTACTCAACCGGGACTTCTTTTTTAAATACCCGCCAAAAAATAGGTGTGTTATTAGTTTATCTCGGGTATATGTGGCATCGCAGAGCGCCTGAATCGGTTTGAGTTACTTTATTTTTTTTGTTCGAAAGGTAATTTTATCGAGCGCGCTCTTTTAGCTGTATAGTTCAAAATTGGGTTCAACTATTTGAACATTATGAGGCTTTTTTTATATCATTGTTTGTTGCTCACAGGACAATGGTGTCCCGGACCTTTAGGAGGCGTGCGTGGAGCCGAAACCAACGCTTAGAAGCCCTTTCGACAATTTAATTAAATGTAAGGGGTACACCGTGCGGGTGCTGTTTCTGCCCGTATCATGGGACAGAGACAGCACTCGCTAGATGTACGAACTATTGGAGATTGATGAGGTCTAAATACGCTGGGTTAGGGGATTGAAATGCTGGACTAAATACTGGGCTTTTTTTCAACAATTACTCGTTAATCGCTATTAATATATTCAAGGCGAAAGTAACTCTGTTTGTCTGTCTCTCTGTTACTTTCACGCTTAAACTACCGAACCGATTTTTATGAAATTTGAGACGGACATATGACGGATTTTATCCCGAAAATTACCCCGAAAGTGGGTTAACATTGTGTGGAAAATTGTATGAGGAATCTATAATTTCTCAAGTAAGGGAGAAATTTGGAATGAAGATACGAACAAAATATCCCTGAAATCATCCCCCCACGGTAGTATGCGAGATAGACAGGCAGGTATTTTAAAAGTAGGTGATGTATTTAAATTAAGAATAGCGACTGTCTCGTTCTAATCTTGTTAATAGGAATTGATCTTAAGTCAGCTGTCCAATAGAAAAGATGCCTATCGAAAATGACAATTTATATTGTTTTACTGGTTTCTGAGCTACTCGTATATCCTTACAGTACTCATTTCTTGGTAACTGTTGTCGGCGGAGCTAGGGGTAAATCGCAGTTGTAATTAAATGATATTTCTATTGGATTTACCTATTTTATGTATACAAGTTTTTCTATTTCAATTAATGCGAGTATTTATATATAATACTGTAAATAATTAAAAACCCATCGTTGTGACTGATTAAATGTACATGCAATGCAAGTTTTATCTGTTAATTGAATCTTAAAACCACTTTTGATATCCTCACTTAAGATAAGTAGCAGCTCCGTTTTAAAAGCGTTAGTATCCCTCGAACATCCTTATTGTCACTAAGAATACGAAAGACATCATGAAATGTTATTCCTAGTTGTTTTTATTGCTGCTTTCACGGCAGTAATAAGTGAACATTTGTTAGGAGTGTCTTATTATATTGATGAAAATTATTTTGATACGTTTAGTGATAAACAATGTGCGAATTCAACACAGTGGGACTTAGTGAGTTATGGACATTTAGACGTTGTGCCGCCGTATGAAGGAAGATCTCTATCAATAAGATCTTCTAGAAACAGTTGTACCGCCTCTTTCCCTATCGTGTTCCTTAATGGAACTTTAGAATTAACGGTATACCTCCGGACAATATCTAAATACAGTGGAATAACGGTTTCTGTGTTTGATGAACATGATGTAGCTATAGTGTCTGTCAGATATAGAAGGTCAAACAGGAATTTTGTGCCGGGTTGGGCCGTAGTTCTTGTGCCTCTTAAAAAACATACCACAGGATATGTAAGTTTATGAATATACATATTATATACCCATTTGTGAAAAATGTACAACATAATTCCTAAACTTATAACAGCCTATATAAGTATCTTTAAACAATTAATAAGTTCAGATTTTAAATTTTACAAACTGTCTAATAGCTTATCTTCACATAATTTTTCAATTTTAAATGCACTTGTAACATGTTACAAATATTTATGTCCTTTTTCAATCCTCCAATTGATTTATAAATTAAATGTTTATAGATTTCATTGGCAGTATAAGCGATAAGTGAAACTATAAATTATTGAAAACAGTTTCTCTATTCTGACCGCCACTATTATTTGATCTCGAAATAATAAAGATATCACCGGCAATTTTTTATAAGGAAATTTTACTTTGATATGAATTAAAATTTGCTTATTGTAAATAGCACTTTTCTAATACAAGAATTTATATTTCCACCATAGGTGCAAATATTGGGACAAAGTCTTCATAGCGAATTAGTTATCGTGGATTCTCTGCGATATGTACCTGATAGTGATAACTCAACATGTACCGAGATCGATGAAGAAACTCAAACAATCAAAAACAACAGAGTACAAAATACATTAACTACGGATGCACTAAAGGAAAGCAACGTACCTGATCAAAATATTTTTGGTTTCAACAAAAATGGAATCATTGTCAGTGAGGTAAGTTATGATGATATAGACGGATCTGGAGAAGGTGAAACTGAACCATCAGTTACTGACGATCCTGATGAGAACACAGAAGATCAAGACACCGAGACAGTCACCGACCCGAGCCCAGAAGAAGATATCAACAATCCTGATCCTGGAAATAATAGTTTCTGGAATACTTTTACTATCACTTTTGTATCAGTAGGCGCGTTTGCAGTAGTAGGATCAGTAGGTGTATGCTCGTATTACATAGGGAAGAACAGAGGTATTAGCCAGAACCCTCCACTAGATCTGGAATCCGTAGCACCACCCAGCCCTATTATTCCTAGAGCAAGAGCCATACGATAGGTTCGGTAGAAATAAAATATTACATAATGATTGTAAAATCAACCTAAGCTTAGCATATGAAAATTAGCATTTTTGTGCTACAAATTTTGGTTAAGCTATAACTGAAGCATATTGGACACAAATATTTAAGTTAACAAGAAGACGTCTTATAGTTATTTCGTCGAATGGAATACTCGATTAATGTTCGTAAAAAAAAGATTACTAGCTCATACTGAAAGTGCATATGTGTATTATAAATTAGTTAATAAAATATTCCATATAAATATTTATTTCATTTAATGCCAATGACATAATCAGTAACAACGCACGTTACGTTTAGCTAGTGCTATAGGATTATCGGTAAAAAAGAATGGCCCAAATAATGTAATTACTCTAAACAGTGAACGCAATTGAAATAAAACAATTTAACGGATTATATCGCGTATATTATCTCATTTTAGTTCCCGACGTTTCGGAAGCTTTCCAGCTTTCCATGGTCACGGGTGGACATGGAAAGGTTAAATTGTTTTATTTCAATGAGTAATAATCGCGGAAACAGAAGAAAATATTAGTGAACGCAATATTTTGTTAATAAACGGGCAAAGTAACTCATGGGGCCTTAGGCCTACGCACGGCAGTAATTTAGTACGAAATAATAGACAAATTACGTGACATTGAGAGTGAATCATTACGTAAGTAAACGTAATGCTTTGGATATCCCCAACTTATTATCGAAGGATTTTAAAATTAATATAATTCAAAATTAGTTTTGTGAATGTTACTAAGCTAACATTTTAAAAATTAGGGATAGGTATTTCCAATAAACGTGTTTGTATTGTTTTTTATTGCCACAATGGCAATCATATTATATACAGTACACATATGTGTACTGTATATAATATGATTGTATTTTGGTCTCTACTCAAACCACACCAATTCTATAACCACAAAAAATAATAATAATAGGTCAAGCATGACTCGGATTCACGCTGAGAATCTCGAAATAAGATTTTTTATGCTAATTGTATGGTTGCTATTTGGTTGCACGGAACCGTCAGTGCGCGAGTTCCACTCTTACTTAGCATAATCATTTAATCCTGACGACAACTATGAAGCCCGCGTAATCAGTTAATCACGCCAACAGACAGTATTGTGTCAAGGTTTTTACGACCAGACACGCATTTCCGACATTTTTATACAAGCCGACATGTTGCAGAATCTTCTCACGTCACAGGTGACGTAACAACTGTCAGAAGTCATTCGTAGTGTTCATACGACAGGTACTTTTTTCTTTGTAGTTCTAAGGTGCATCGTTTTGCTAACTAGTTACCCGACTGCGCGACACAAAGGAGGGTACAGCACAACACAGGTAAAGTTCTTAAGGCGTTGACCCAGAAGCTATTAAAGGGTAGTTTCCTGTATTTTTTCTTTTGTCAATCAAACAAAAAAAGACAAAGATAAAGCGTGTCAAAGTTTGGGAGTGGGGGCGCATGACGTCACGCCGTGACGTCACGGGGTACTTTAACGGGCTATATCTTCATCATTTTTTGTTTAATCAATAGAGGAAAAAAGACGTGTCCAGTATATTCTGATAATGTAACTGACGGTATAATTATATTGTTTTAGGACACAAGCCTATTGCTTAATCCGCGCGCCTCATTACCCGGGGCGTGCTGTTATGTTTTATTTTTATTTTTTTATGTGATTTTGACATAATATATTTCAAAACGTTAACGTTAAATAAACAATTTCGTATTTATTATACGCGAATTATTTATAAACAGGTTATTGTGCTTATGTAAATAAATAAATTCGTTTATTTTATAAATGATATTGGATACATATTTTTAGGGTTCCGAAGCCAAAATGGCAAAAACGGAACCCTTATAATTTCGTTATGTCCGTCCGTCCGTATGTCACAGGCATTTTACTCAAAAAGTACATGACTACTGATGTAGAATATAGTGTCTTTTATTAGCCGCTACTTAGTTTTTATAGTGAAATAACATATTCCATTCATATAACGACAACTGAAAACAATTTTTTTCAGCAAATATATTTTTCAATATATGAATTGACAGCACTTTTAAAAGGATTTTAAGGTAGCTAAAGCAATTTTTTGATTTACTGAATATTTTCGGAAATAATCGCTCCGAAAGTAGCATAAATTGTGCGATTACGACTTTTACGAAGTCAGAAACCGCTAGAAATCTAGATATTTCCGACACCCAAATTAATTAACATTTATAAGTCGCTCGAAATGTCCATGAACAGTTCAGCATTTTTAAATCAAATCGTGCAAACCTACTGCTTTTGTAATAGATTTTTTTATTCATGCTTTTTTACAAAAATCTTCGCTGAAGCACCCAAATTGATTAGTGTTAATCTGTGACGAACTAATAAAAACGTTATCGGGTGACTAACCGTGACGGATTTGGATAAAACGTTAACCTCTGTTATTCGGTCTGGCGAGGTAAACCGTGGGAGTCTGAGGTCAGGTGGCCCTCTTGTAGCCCTTGACACATGTTATCATAATCATTGTGATGCTTCCACACTAATATAAGAGAACTAGAAGGTATCCCGCAACTTCGTTCGAGGAGGAGAAAAAGTCATAACACCTCTTTTTCCTTCCGCCTAGTCGGGTAAAAACTATCCTATAATGATGGGTTTTGGATCAAAACACACAGGATTGAATTATAGAAATAAGAGTTATTGCATAGGAACAAAACCGTATGACAGCAGTTGCATTGCAAAGAGATCGTGAAGATTAACCTACAAAATCAGTGACGTACGCAGTGGTGCCATCAGACAGAATTTTTTACACTAAAGTGACATCCTTAAATTGTTTGGTTTATACAACCAAATCTAACATATAACCATCTGGAGATACCCAGCTACCCGTAAACCAAAAATAGTTGAAATCTGTTTAGCCGATTTGGCGTGATGAAACCACAACAACACAAATACAAACATTAAGAAAATCGATTTAAAGACCTTCATATAATCCATATTACTTATTTTTTTGAAAATACCTTCAATGTACATTCCATTTTTATAACTTTATAAATCCTATCCCAATTGTTTGAAGTTGGTCGTTTTTTTCCATTGAGTAATTCTGAAAATACAAGATATAAACTGCTGATGAAAGTAGTAAAGTAGTAATCTTTTGTAACTATTTTACGAATTAAGTGTATTTAACCTAATGTAATGTGAAGAAATTATGATAAAACGCTTTGAAAAATAAAAAGATATTCAACAATTTAGGTGCTTTTCTAAACATTTTGGTGGCGAATGAATTAATCTTCATTGTGAACGGTTGGAAGAAGTTTTCTACTGCACTGTATTTCATCTTCTTTAATGTATGAATTCAAGTTTATATTTTAAATAGCCTTTTAAAATTGAAATATTACTATTGTCTGAGTGCGCAGACGTAAAGTAAATTATTTTATTTGCACAAAAAGAATATTTTCTACTCCTAAGTATCAACAATAACTTAAGCTTAGAATGTATAAGTAGGTACAATATACATACATATCAAGTTCAATGGAGTATTAAAAAGGTAGCCGCATTTAAGGTTCATGCATTTTTGAAATATTGCAATATAATAATTTATTTGTGAACAATTAATACATAACATTTAGCTATGTTAGTGGTAAATTACATGAATGAATTAAATTTCCCTCTCAACCATTCTAAAAATTATTTAATTAAAATTTTCCTTTTTTAAGTATATTTTGAGATTCATCCCTAATACAAACATAACTATACCATGCATTTAAAGCAATTTGAAAATATTCTTTAACCTTATTAAAATTATAAATGTGAAAATGTGTTTGTCGGTTTCTCCTTCTTTCACGTGATATCGAGGCACCTTAAAGGGAGTGATAAAGCTATATTTTATCTCGAAAAAATGCAAGATTCCCGAGAGATAACTAAAGTAGATCGCATGTACAAAGCCGCGGTAAAAACATAGTTTAGTGATTATTAGAAGTTACAGACTGAAGACCGAGGCTAGAGTATAAATATGCTATACTAGCTTTGACCGTAGCTACCGACCCAACCTCCTTCTAGACTGAACTAGCCGAACACTATTCCAAAGAATATTACTACAATATAAAATCTCATAACATTTTTCACCTTTTGTATAAAAGCACCTTTAGATTTTAAAGTTTTTTAAAATATTACTCTTATGATCTCATATCATATGCGTCATACGAGTTAACTTTCAAAAACTCGAATCAGATATAAAATTCATTTAAAATTGGCGCTTGTATACATGAGACTAAGTTGAGTTTGAACGTAGTAGGGTATATTTTACGAGAATGGATCGCTGTTTATGTATGCATGATATTAATATGCGTAATGTGTGCGAATCAGTGCATCAAACGAGGGCAAGGTATACAAGAGGCATCCTTTTGAGAATACTATCAAGGAATTTAAGTTATTGATGATTAAATAATGATCTTTATTCTGTAAGTAGGCCGCAAGGGCACTTTTACAAGTCTGACTCTACAGCATTTCCCAAGAGAAGACCAATGTTGAGATGGAGAAGAAAGCCGAAACAAACTCAACAGTCAGTCATTTTGTCTAAATAAGTCTTATTTATTACAGTATTTGTACTTAGCCTATCCATTAAGGTAACTAACTCAAAGAGAGAACAGAAAATGACTTCCTTTTGATTTTATGCGTAATCAGATATTGCTGTTGATCAGGCAAGGTATATATGTAAGTCCATCTTTTAAGGACACTGTCTAAATAAATTTGCCATAGTCAGGCAGCTCAAATGGAACGGAGGATGACCTCTCATATTATGCTTATCCAATACTAGAAGGTGCCCGTAACTTCGTTCGCGGAGGAGAAAAAGTCATAACCCCTAGTTTTTTCTTCAGCGTAGTCGGGTAAAAAGTATCCTATAACCATCTGGAGATACCCTACCCGTGTACCAAAAATATTTAAAATCTGTTTAGCCGATTTTGCGTGATGAAGCCGCAACGACACATAAAAACATACAAAATATCCAAAAAATATATTTTACGTTTCAGTGATCTCCAAATAGTCCGTAACAATATATATTTTTTAAATATCTTCAATGTACAGGCATTTCATTTTTACAACTTTATAATAGTATATTAAAATAGTATATTAAAATAGTATATTGCTGTTGATCGGGCAAGGTACGTCCATCTTTTGACACACTGTCATAGGATGAAATTTGTCATAATCAGGTTCAAAGGGAACAGAGGATGACATTTGATACCATGCATATTCAGTGTATATTGCCGCATTCTGAAATGCATCAAAGCTTTCAAGCTTCTGTTACTAACATTCAAGTTAGCCTCATCATTAATCATGATTATCAGCCTTCCACAGCTGGACACAGGCCTCTACCAATTAACGCCATCATGACCGGTCCTGCGCTACCCACATCCATCGGACTCCAGCGAGCTTCGATATCCTAGCGGCCTTAAAGAACAGTAGCAGTACATGCAGTAAGTAGAGTCTTATTAATTCAGAACTTAGATTTAAGATGATAACAAGATTATCTGCACATTGCATGATCTATTCACAAGTTAATGCGCTACCAGAAATTGCTAATTACGTATGCAATCAGCCTCAGATACTAAGACGGATATCGTGATAGTATCTTGATGAGTATCTGGGCCTGATAGATCAATTATCATTTGATAATCATACGATGATAGGAGAGCTAATTATAATTTCGGATATTAATCCAATTTTGATTAGGAATTGCAAAACATTTATGTTATACTAGAAGACGTCCGCAACTTAGTGAAAAAGTGATAAGTCCTCTTTTTTCGACATCGCAGTCTTATAAAAAGTATCCTATAACAATCTGTGAATACCCAGCTACCCGTGTCCTAAAAAAGGCTGAGATCTGTTCAGCCGATTTGGCGTGATGAAGCCACGACGAATTTTTGATTTAGTGACATCCATTATAGTCATTATATAATCATTTTTTTGGAAAATATTTTCGATGTACAGACATTACATTTTTAAAACTTTATAATAGTATACCTAGATGTACAATTGTACATTACATATATATATGGTTACGGGCTCCGCCCGAAAGGCCATTGTGCGCGCTGGCTAGGGATCTAGCTAGCCTAACTTTGTTCAGAAGCGCAAGGTCCTACAGATGTTTCCACAGGTTTCCCGGAGTTACCTCGGTGTTATGAGGATTTCAGCCCGTTGTTTAGCTACGCCGACGCGACGCAACGCGATCGGCCGACTGACGACCACGGCATGGTAGGCTTTTTTTATGCTTTGAACAGAGCATATAAATGGTTGTTAAATGGGCAGTGAGCATTTATGACATCAGCAGAATATTAATTTGATCAGGTAAGGTCAACTCAGATTACAGTTTTACTGACTATGCAAAAAAAACACATTAACCTGTTGATTGCTAAAGGCTTTAGGTGCGTCGTACCTGCAGCGCCATTGTCAAAAACCACAACCCGTCGTCTATAGTCGATTAGTGCGTATCAACACACTTACTGGCACTAGAAAAAAAAAACCCAACAAAAAGAGGCGTGATATAACAAAGATAGACGTGTGTATCTGTGTGTCTGACTGTGGCATCGTAGTTTCTGAACGGATGAACCGATTTTTAGTTTTTTTGTGTTCAGAAGCTCTCCTTCTCTTTCCTCGAGAGAGTTTTTGTTGGTTTGACTTTTTGAGTGCCAAAACCAGTAAATCACTTCGTCATCAACGTCGGCAAAATTTTAATACTTAAATATTGTCTAATGTATTCATGCATCTAGAAGTAATGAATTAAGTTCGTTGCTATTACACCAGCACCGAAAGAACATGTCTTTCTTTGACTCCGCTTCCCTGCACAAAAGTGAACCGTAAACACATCAACATATGGTCCTAAATCGAACCGGATTGAATACGGGAGCGATGCAGCCGCGGCCGGCGAATACAATAGGATCGCAGATAAGCAGAGTTGTTTACGTCGTTTCGTGCAGATTTTAAGTTACTTTAAGTAATTAGTGACTTATAACAAACATTGAAGTGCATTTAAAAGTGGGAAATAAACTGTTTTACATTACAATAAATATCTATTCCGTGACTATTGACTATGATATGAAGTGATACATATTGGATTAACTTATAAGTGAATAAATATAAGTGTTAAAAACTAAAATGGCGCAAGTAGGAACCCCGAAACAAACTCAATTATTGACGAAGTTAGAAGATGTGGCCGGCATGTTACAAAAGACGCAAGCAAACATTAAAAAGTGTCCGAAACAAAGACTTACTGAGGGTTATGTTACACAAAGGATAAAATTGATTGACGATTATTGGAATATGTTTAAACAAGCACATATTAACCTTCTAAATTGCACACCGCGTGAAAAACGGGGAGATTTGTTGTATTTTCTTAATGAAGATTATTACACAGTGGAGGACCTTTATCTTTGTTTACAAGCAGACCTAACCGACTTATTGAATAAATGGGAGTCGCAAAAGAAAACAGTAGAACTGTGTAATAACATGTCAACGTCGTCACACGAAGGGCAATTAACGTTCGTAAACCTACCGAAAATTCAACTGCCTACGTTTTCTGGGAAGCATGAAGACTGGCCTACGTACCAAGATTTATTCACCGCCCTCGTACACAATACAAAACTTTCAAGTGTACAAAAACTACATTATTTAAAAACAAGTATCTCCGGTGAAGCCGAGATATTATTGCGACACATACAAATCACGGAACACAGCCGAGGGAGCTACTTAAAAAACGCTTCGGAAATAAGAAAATGATTGTCAATTCTCTCTTAAAAAAGTTGTTTGGAATTAAGAAGATTCAAAGCCAGTCGGCAAATCAAATCAAGACTTTGTTTGATACAACTATGGAATGTATCGATAGTTTAAATAATTTAAACATAAAAACTGATTCTTGGGATCCTGTTATCATATTTCTGGTGGGACAGAAGTTGGACACAGCGTCATTAAAGGACTGGGAACAATTTACGCATAAATATGATTGCGAAGACATGCCCAGATGGGAAGATTTAAAGAAATTTCTTGAAGCTAAGTTCCAAACATTGGAGTTAGCCGCGGTAGTCGTGGCGCCTATAAGAAGTCACAAACACACACATCGTTCCACGTCACAGCTGAAGAAGACAGTTTATTTCAATCTGCACATGCAAGCGTAACTTTACAACCTACATGTACCTATTGTAAAGGCGATCACTATATATTCGACTGCAAAGAATTTACTAAACAATCAGTGGAGCATAGACAGGATTTTGTGAGAAAGAATCGATTATGTTACAACTGTCTTGTTCCATTTCACAGTGTTATACGTTGTAAACAAAAAACGTCGTGCCGAGTCTATAGGAAAAGACATCATTCTCTTCTACACCAAGTTAGAGAAATAAATCAAGAAAGAGAGACACAACCACAAGTACAACCAGAACCAGAAATGAAATTAACAACCGCACATCTTTCGAAACAACAACCTGGTCGAGAAGTGTTACTAGCTACAGCACAAGTAGAAGTCAAGTCGAGTGATGGTAGCACACACATACTTCGTGCTTTAATCGACCAGGGTTCAGAGGCTTCATTTATATCGGAGAGAGTAGTTCAACTATTGGGTTTGACGAGAACTAATGTCAACGGTGTGGTCTCTGGAGTGGGAGAAAGTACACAAATTAATCTTAAACATTTGGTTGCATCAAGATTGGAAAACAAGAGAGTAATTCAAGTTAAGGCATACGTTTTAAAGTCTTGTCTCCATGGCTTGTCAAGAGGTCCACACATTAGAACTGGCTGATCCTACTTTCTACACACCGGGCAAAATAGACATATTGCTAGGTGCTGACGTCTTCTGTCAAATTATTGAAGAAGGACTGCGGAAAATGGATGATGGGGTGGTAGCTCAGAAAACAAGTTTAGGGTGGATACTCTCAGGTCAAAAACAAGAAGAGAAACACAACGACTAACACAATGTTGTCACATTACATATCACAAGGATGGTCGCAGAAGATAACGATTTACTAAGAAGGTTCTGGGAGATAGAAACAGATTTGTACACTAAAAAGAGAATATATAATATTTACCTCACCTGGCTGTAGTTCGAGATGACAAAGATACCAGTAAAGTACGAGGTGTTTACGATGCTTCCGCAAAGGGCTTACATGTCCATTCGCTTAATGACGCCATGATGATTGGACCCTCTTTACAGTTGGATCTACAAAGCCTAATTATAGCTTGGAGAAAACACAAGATTTACGTCGTGGGCGACATAGTTAAAATGTACAGAATGATTAAAATAACAGAAGAACACTCAAATCTACAACGTATCATTTGGCGAGAGGATCCTAAAGATGAGTTCGAGAGCTACGATTTAACGACTGTAACATTTGGTACCGCTGCTGCGCCATTCTTAACAGTGCGTACATTATCTCAACTAGCCGACGACGAAGCTCACGAATTTCCTGATACTGCACCTGAAATAAAGAAGTCGTTTTATATGGACGATTTGATGGTCGGAAACGAAAACATCGAGAAAACAAAGCAGATGTGTTAAAGAAATATTAAAAAGAGATTCAGATGAAGTTTTAGAATTTTTGAAGGAAGGAGATAGCACAAGAGACCATGGAGATCAAACTAGACAAGATTATTAAAATACTGGGTTTAACATGGAATAGACAAGATGACACATTTGAAATAACAGTAAACTTACCTGAGATGAGAATTCCTGTAACGAAGAGATCGATTATTTCTGATGTTGCCCGCCTGTTCGACCCATTCGGGTGGCTAGCACCAGTAATAATCACAGCAAAAATTTTAATACAGAAATTGTGGCTTAGCAATTTGGGATGGGAGGATGAATTGCCATCTAACTTGAAAGAAGAATGGTTATGTTACAGAGAAGAATTGATTCACTTGCAAAACATGAAAGTACCACGCTGGTTGAAAACGATGCAAGACACTGAAAATATAGAATTACACGGTTTTGCAGATGCTTCTACTCAATCATATGCAGCAGTTACTTACCTAAGAGTGGTTACAAACGATGGCGTGCAGGTTTCTATGATTGCATCTCGAACTAAAGTTGCACCCTTAAAACAACTTTCGGTTCCAAAGTTAAAGCTTTGTGCTGCAGCCTTATTAGCAGAATTGATCAACGACATTGCAGAACTTCTGAATATTCCCAAAGACAAAAATATTTGTTTGGACGGACTCAATGGTCGTACTCTCATGGTTACAATCACAGCCCAATCGTTGGAAGACGTTTGTAGCAAACCGAACAGCAGAAATAACACGCTTGATAGATAATGATCGATGGCGACATGTACAATCTGCACAAAATCCCGCGGATATAGCAACGAGAGGATCAAAAGCTCGAGATCTAGCTACACAAAATATTTGGTGGAATGGACCAGAGTTGCTTAAAGAAGAAAGATCAGAATACGACAAAATAGATATTACAGAAACAAATTTAGAGTCAAAATATTCACATCACACAGTTATAGAAGAAAAATCAATATGGGAAAGATTTTCAACGATGTCTAAAATGAAAAGAGTTTTGGCATACTGTAGAAGGATGTTAAATACAGGAAAAGGAGAACCAACAGAGAATCAACACTTAACACCAGTAGAAATGGAAAAGATTGAAGAAGAATGCATAACATACTATCAAAACTTAGTATATGGAAAATATATACAAGACTTAAAAAAAGATGGAAGAGTTAAAAAAAGGAGTTCTCTGATCACACTTGCACCATTCTTGGACGAGAAAGGATTGTTAAGAGTGGGAGGACGACTTCAGAATGCTTCAATGCCAGAAGAAACAAAACATCCAATTATTATTTCCTCAAATCAACATATCATTAAATTAATTATTAACGAGGCTCATATTAGAACACTTCATGGTTGGAATCAGTTAATGATGTCTTATGTGAAGACCAAGTATTGGGTTATCGGATTGAAGTCATCCGTCAGAAAATGCATTCATAATTGCAAAATATGTGTTGTGGATAAGGCAAAAGTCAAAAACCAATTTATGGGCCAACTACCAGCTGTGCGAGTTAATTCGCCCATTTATAAATAGCGGTGTTGACTATGCCGGCCCCGTTCTAATAAGAACATTTAAAGGCTGCGGATTCCATGCAATGAAAGGATATATTTGCTTGTTCGTGTGCATGGCTATTCGAGCTGTTAATCTTGAAGCAGTCACAGATTTCACTTCGCAAGCCTTTCTAGCTGCTTTTAGAAGATTTGTTACGCGCAGAGGCCATTGCAGACATATATGGAGCGACAACGGCACTAATTTTATAGGCGCTGCCAAAGAGCTGAAGTACATGTTTGAATGTGGAAAGAACAATATAACTAGCAAAGTGGCAGAACTATTGGCTACTGAGGGGACAATATGGCACTTCATACCACCAAAAATGCCATCATACGGAGGCTTATGGGAGGCTGGAGTTCAATCAGCAAAGCGACATTTGGCCAGAGTCAATAAAGACACCAAGCTTACTTATGAAGAACTGACCACATTACTGGCACAGATTGAGGCATGTCTCACTTCTCGCCCTCTATGCGAAATAGATAAAACGACAGGAGTGCCTCTGACACCAGGCCATTTCTTAGTGGGTGAGCCTTTAGTCAGTGTTCCTCATATAAATTATGAGCACAAAAATGTGAACATATTGACCAGATGGCACCTAATTCAGAAGATGACACAGAACTTCTGGCGTCAATGGCAATATATATATATATTTAAGTACGAGAGCCCGGAAAATTCATACCAAAACAAAACACTGTCGCAATCAAACTAGTGTTAGAAACATTTTTTTATCGATATCAAGTAAGTTTTGTTTAAAAAAAACATACAGATGTTCAGGTACATTATTTTATAATCATTCACGCGAAACGCAAAAGAAGTGGTAAGTTAATGGTTTGTTTTATATCTGTTATTCCATCTAAAACGCAACGTAACTTATATTATACCAATTACAATGAGTTTAAAAAATTTCTCCCTAAACGTCGAGTGAAGTCGAATGTTCATTTCGTATGCATAAATGGCTTTATAGCGATAAACGAATAGTCTTCTCCCAGAGAATGTTGAAAAATTAATGATTATCTATCTACTCCTATCACTATAACAAACCCAATAAGATGTCATGTGCTGCTGTGTGTACTGACGTGGATTTCGAGGATGAAATTGCATCTCTATCTGTATAATTATACAAACCTAAGTGAAATTTTTTATCGATTTTTTTTCATTTGGTGGGCCGTTTTTTTCTCATATTACACAACTATCAATATCCATAAAAACATGTTTGTAACACTAGTTTGATTGCGAGTCTTTTGTTTTGCTATGGATTTTCCGGGCTCTCGTTCTGCAATCACATTTTTTAAGGACAATTATTTATAATGCTTTTTAGTCACTTGAGCTGACGGATCGCCTGATGGTAAGCGATTAAGCCTGATGGCAAGCATCACCAGAGGTGTCGCAAGTGCGTAACCGGTTTTTCAGGTGGGAGTATATACGCTCTTTTCTTGAAGGCTTGAAGGTCGCATCGATCCGAAAGATTGCAGGCGACTATTCCACAGTTCAGCGTGCGAGGCAGAAAATTTCAAGCAAAACGCAGTTGTGGACTGCCACAACCATCTGGTGAGGATGGAAATATTGTCGCGTAGGACGATAGCGGAAAGACGCGGCAGGGATCAATCCGAAGATTTCCTTGGAGCACTCCCCGATACTCGTTATACTTGGCTGCTAGGTGCTTAAAAGATTAAGAAAATCCGTGCAGCCGTTTGAAAATTATCAGCTATTTCCTAAGTCGGGGGTGGTTTATTGGCTTCACCGATTACTTGTTACCAGTACCATCTAATCCGACTTGGAGATGAGCCTTTAGCATTAGTTATCGTATGATGATTAGGTTAACTAAAACGTCCGCGTAATATTAGTAGATAATTATTTATAGAAAAGACAGAAGCTAAATCGTGACGACTCTGCTGACTTAAGATATGGATATTTTGCTAACCCTAGTATCTTTTCTTATAGTATGTTAGAGATTGATCATTGAATTAAGCAGTTAAATTAAAATAGGCAATGGAGTCATTGACCTTTTGGAGCACCGATTGTCATTTAAAACCAAATCTAGGCCATTAATAATGAGGAGGAAGATGCGTGAGATACTACTAGCTACTGGTATGTATCTCATATAATAATCTAATCTATCAACTTGATTTCCAATTACGAAAGTATATCTACAGCACTTAATCAATGCAATATATAAGTACCGATAAAGGTAATTTCCCTTGTAAATTGTCTCAAAAATATGTTATGTATATCATAGGTATACTTTAGATCACGTGAAAATATGGGGAAAATGGATCAAAGATTTTTTTTTGACCACGGCTGTAATATTGGCTATTGAGAAATTAAAAACTTTATTTAAAAAAATAAATGGCGGACTTAATGCCACATGACATTCTCTACTAGTCAACCACAGGGCCAAACAGGATCTTACTATTAACGTGTGGTATTGCAATTTTTCTTTTTAGAAAATATACATGACTGTTGCAAAATTTAACCCTTTAGTTTATGCTGCCATCTCAACCGTTAGTATTGTTTGATCGCGTATGATCAAGCCTATATCTTTAAATATATCTGTTTATACCCACCTCAGCAACTTTAGACGCAATTAACACCTGCGTCAAATTTGGAGTCTCAATATGGCCACACATTTGGTTTTTTGAATGACAGTTCATATAGCAATTCAATTAGACCGATCTTACGTCAGTTTGATAGTTTGCTTTGTATGGGATTCGACACTTAAGAGCAATCCATTCTATAAACAATATGCATAGTCGAATAGCATGCGATCAAATACGAGTATCTAACGAGTTGCTAGTTTGGCAATACGAAAGTGATATCACTGGTACTTTTGAGCCACTGGAATACCAAAAAAGTCATATCATGTTGGACTGGTTTTGTATATCTATTGCATAATCGAATGCGAGCGTCGTTGTGGCTTCATCACGCTAAATCGGCTTATCGGATTTCAACTTTTTTGGCACATGGATATCTGGGTATCTCTAGATAGTTATATGATACTTTTTACCCGACTATGCTAAAGAAAAAAACAGGGGCTATGACTTTTTCTCCTCTGCGAACTAATTTGCGGGTCATCTTCTAGTTTAGTTATAAAACCGACCGTACACGACCAATTCCACTCAGTTTAAATTACGGATCCAAATTACATTTCATTTCATAAATTAAAGGAATCAGAACATTTTACAATATGAAAAAGATAATAAGGTAAACAATGCCCAAGGTCGAACCGTAAAGTAAATATGTCACTTTTCAAAAGGATTTATTTACTATGTTAATGATTCCTTGAAAGTGTGATTTATTATAAATAAATTTAAGGTTGAGATTTGAAATCAGGTTAAAGGGAAGATAAAATCTTTTTATAAAGACACTTCCCATGTACAATAGGGATGGCGTAACACACCGAAGGCTGTTGGTGACATGTGCACAAAAGAATTGCAGGGGTCTTGGCCCGTGCGGTAATGCCTGACTTTACGCATTAGCATTTATATTATTGCACTAGTACCTGCGGCGTTATTTGATTTACGTTTGTCGCTGTCGCGAGGTCAGACAATTGGATTATTTTCACACATGTACATTTCTATACCTTTCCTCATTCGGAAATTTCGTAATCGTAAATCTTATGAAAATCATGATGTCGCAAAGTATTTTGAGTCAGTGCCATCAAAAGAAACTGCAAAATTGACAATTTAAACAAGTTGTTGTATACGCGGCTAACAGCGACTCCGATATAACAATCATTCTATATATATGTCGCAGGGAAATTGCCAAAATGGAGATTTGATCAAATCTCTAAGGGATAGGACCAAATCACGTAGGATGTTAAAATGGCGAATCAATTTTATCATTTGTCTAGAAAAAGTCAGTCATTTGATTAAATCTTTAAATCAGTTTAGTGAAACGCCGAGATCAGCCAAAAAAGGCAACTCGTTTTGTCATTTCACCAGATTTGTTTAGTGATTTCATAAATCCCTGAAACACGTCAGTGATTTGACGAAACTAACTCGCAAAGTCAACTCGTTTTATAATTTCACTAGACACGTTCAGTGATATGATAAAATCTTTATCATATCACTAAACGTGAGACATAAGAGGTTTTATAATATTAGTGAAATGATAAAACGAGTTGAATTTGCGAGTTCGTTTCGTTACATCACTAAACAAATCTGGTGAAATGACAAAAGGAGTTGCCTTTTTTGGCTGATTTCGTCATTTCACTAAACTGATTCAGGGATTTTATCAAATGACTGACTTTTTCTAGACAAACGATAAAATTGATTCGCCATTTTAACATCCTGCGTGATTTGGTTATATCCCTTAGGGATTTGATCAAATCTCTGTTTTGGCTATTTCTCTGTTTTTTTTTCGTTTTTTTTAACGTTGGGGAAATGCATTTATGCATCCCTCATAAGCCGGGGGACTAAAGCGGGTATGACGGACTAATCAAGGCCGATGCATTGGACTACCGTCTAAAACCACCAACGAATGCCAACTCCGCATTTACTTGGAGCGTCGCAGGATCGCTTTAAGCATTCGACCACGTACGCTCTGGCGGCCGGCTCCCACAGAGCCGCGACGATGCGGGCGACAGGTGCCCCAGTTCTGTGGACTTTTGTATGCAGGAAGTCCCCCGACTCCCTGCTCGGGGTCCACTACAGCGGGAGCAGCAGATGCGCATAATGCCGGGCTCTGACCCCTTACCGTCGCCGGCGGAGCGGATTTGCAAGAGGGTCGTTCTCGCGTACCCGCTCCGCAGCCTCCTTTAGTGACAATACTTCGCCATAGAATGAGGCCATCGCATTCCATACCTCCTCGCTGTCAAGCATAGCGTCAACTTCGCATGACAGGGAGAGGTCCGTTCCTACTGCCGCATGTAGTACAGCACGTTGAGGGTCCCAGGCGGTACACTCCTCTAGAGTATGGCGGGCTGTGTCTACTGGCGCGCCGCACTCATGGCAAACGGGGGATTCCTCTCTGCCAGCTATGCGATGCAAGTACTTAACAAAGCACCCATGATCGGTAAGTATCTGCACCATATGAAATCTCAACGTGCCGTGACGCCTGTTGATCCAACGTTCTAAGTGGGGAAGTAAAGCTCCCACCGTACTACACCGTACGACATATATATTATAGATTGAGTTGAAAAAAAGGTTAATTTTAAGTAAATTTAACAAACTAAAACACGCAGTATGTTCCTACTTATTAATTAACTTTTTTCAGCCGGTAATTTTTTTTGTTAAATAAATTCGTAGAAGGATAGTTGGACATCTAAGGCTGGTAAAAGCTTTTTACTCGGTTACGCGGAAGCAAAAAAGAGGGTTATAATCTTTTCGTCTTCCCCAAATGAAATTACAGTTACCTTCTAGCGTAGGCTATCCTCGTTCATTTCCCAAATACAAGAGTAAATGCATGTAATACACTAAACCTGTTTCGTGTGCATAGTGGACTAAGTAGACACTCTATTTGCTGATGAAATTTAATAATGCACCGCCATTTCAGCGGCAAGTCATTTTCAATGTATTTCATAATTACGATATTAAATCAATCACATTGACCCATGTGGAATATTTAGTTTCCCACAGATACTCATATACTATTTGTTTCTCGTTAGTTTACATTACGTGGGCACAGAACCTAGAAATAGTTTATATTTTTTGTCACAATTGTTTTCTAGATATACATTTTTAAAACCTTGATGAGATATTTGTAAAATGTTCTCGTCTGTTTTATCGCCATTTCATCGAGGCTACCAATTTATATATTTAAAAAAACAAAGCGACATAAAAAAAAACTACCTCTAGATTTTGTGCCTACGTAACGAATACTATCGCAAAAAATGTGAGACATTGGAAACTTAATGTTCCCGATTCTCTAATAGTTTTTTCATGTTTTTAAAATAAATCATAATATGAATTAAATTTTAGCCAATTTACATGAATTTAAAATATGATCGTACAAAGAACATTAAAATCATAATATGTACATAACTAGTAGGTATATGGGAATGGAATGTCACAGATGAAAAAGGTACATGTCATTATCTATGAATTATTTATGATAGGCTGATTTAAAAAATTGATGAAGTAGGGTTGAAGTAGTATCTCTTATTAGTCTGTGAGTTGAAGAATTTAAATGTACTGAGTAATTTAATGTTATTTGTTCATTAATGATAACCTCATTCTTTCTTTATATTTTAATGCTAAATAAATCAATAGTTTCAAAAAACACTAGAAGACACTTTTTACTAGACTTATCTAACAAATCCAAACACAGCTATGATTTTCCATCGTGAAGTTCCAGTTCATATGTTCCGGCTCCATCATCAGACCAGTTCGACAGTACCATATTATTGTATTATCATCAGAACTACATACAGCTGCCAATTTTCATGACGCCACGATACTTGGAAGATGGTTAAATTAGTTACCTTAGATTCCATTACATAGTTACATACGGGTTGACCTAATAAAAGCGTGTTAAAAAATATAACACGCTTCAGTAATATGAAATAGGTCAATCATGAGCATTTAAAGATATGACGAAAAATATTATATTGTTTGTATTCTAACAACCAAAATTGGCAAATATTTACCAGGTTTTTTTTTTTTTATAAAGACTCAAATTATATCTACTCGGCACCGCAATAACAAATGCCTATCATCGAAACACAGCATAAATTAATATTAAGGGAACATTAAGGAAAAAGGGACTTTTTTATATCTGGCGTCACTTAATTAACGTTTAGGAACATCAAATAATAAGCAAATTGCTTCTGCCATCTTGGTCGGCAGAGCATCACTAAGGGAGCAAATTTCTTATCTGATATTTCCCATCTTCAGTCGAGCCTCAAGTTTTTGTCTTCTCGTCTCTTTTGTTTTTCTTGTATCAGTGAAGGACAGAAGTTCCGTCGCACGATAAGGTTGTAGTTTATTTTTGTCGTTGGAAAACAAAGCAAATGGCCGACCACATAATAGCGGCCCAAAGTCATTACCATGGAAAGTATTTTAAGAGGTCAAATTTATCCTGCTATTGGTAACGATCGCCCACTCAGTCGTTAGGGCAAAATTAGACTGTGGAGAAAACGTGATGGAGCCACAAATATGTTTTCTGATATTCAAGCAAAGTTAATATCGTGACAACGAAGTATCACATGTCGTGATATTGAACTTGTCTCTATTTGGTTTGGTACAACTATGGCTTGTCTTTATCCATAGTTTTGGGTAGTTGCAGGTACATCCTAAAGTTTAAGTCATCTTATCCTCATGACTGTTGATTAGGATCACGAACCTATGAAAAATTAAAGATGCCACTATAGCTACAACTGGTATGATCATCCGATCTTCTATTGCCTGTGTCTTCAGGCTTTGGTATTCAGCAATTCGAATAAAAGACTGCTATTTTCCTCGGCAAACTCCTTTGACTGTCAGCGGTCCTCTTCGTGTCCTTTTCCTTAACACAACAATTGGAAAATTTACAATTGAATTGTCGACCATTTTATAATGTCGATGCAAGCTTTGTGCTTTGATTAAGGGTTATCTTCGCTCTCTAGCAGCAAAAAGCTTACGTATGTTATATCGGTGTTCAAAGGGTTAACAACGTAAAGAGATTTTCCCATTAGACCCTGCTGTTAGGATACATTAAGAGTAATCCGGTTTCGAGTTTGGCAGGCAGGCCTTTTGATCGGAAGCTAAATATAATTGGGACGGCGGATGAAATTAAAACTCCCGAGAAGATTCTCCGCGAAGTCGCCAAGATAATTGCTCGTGAAAGATGAAAAACAAGATAAAATTAATGTGCCGTCCCCGGACACTTCAGTAGTTCGTAATTAAGCACCCACTTATGGTGTTTTGTTTGCGGGATACAGTCTGTTCTACCGAAAAGAGCGAATTTTAAGAGTTACCGATTTTTTGTTGAGCACAAAGATTGTTTGTAAATATTATTTTCAATTATTTTGTCAATGTTTTGTGAAATTTACATAAATACTCATGTAGTCATGTCCAGTCCAGAACTTTATACACAATAAGGGTAGTTTATTTGTATAGAATTTGCATTTTTTTCTACTATTTAGTGTCAATCAGATATTACAATATCTGAATGGGCAAATATATCATTACATGTCTGATTTTTTATACCCATTTAAATTGCCTGTTAATAAACAAAACTACTTACCTAATTTATGAGCCATATCATTATTCTCGGTATTACTTACATTGATACGGGTTTTGTTGTAAGTGGGTATAATTTTGTGAGTTTTCCCAACTAGCAACACAAAGTCTGTTAAAAGTTGTGACAACGTTTTACATACAACTTCTGGTACGATTAGGTTGGTCGTATAAACATAAGGAAACCGGTTATAAAAGGCTAAAATGGTGCAATTTATAAGACCTACGGTCGCGTAACCGTTAAATAAAGGTTTACATGTCAGCAAAAATAGTTAAATAAAGGTAACATAGTGGTTAAAGATAGACCAAAACATTGCATAAAGAGTAGAGGAAAATCTTTTACGCGACTATAAGTCATATAAAGGTGTTAAAAGTGACGATTACGAAGTATAAAGGGTTTGTCGTAACCTTTACACACTGATTACATGTGTATGAAATCGCATAAGTGTTTTGAGATTTTATTTATTCAACACTAAATATTCCTCGATATACGTTGTTTCTTGTCTGTTTTTGTGTGTTGTAGCATAGTTGGAGAAATAAATAGTCAACTTAAGTTTGATGGTTTGTTATTAAGAATAATATTGAACCTTTATGGAGTAGTTGGCAAATGACGGATATCGTTTAGATCTATGGGAATGCCACTTTATTGGTATTGTATATTACGATACTTAGTAATTTACTGTCGCCCTCCAAGGATATTACAATATTTGACAAGTTATAGTAATATTTTGTTAATGTTTTATATGATTAATATCAGCCATTGCAGTACAAGTGGTTGGCTTTTGGTTTTAAGACTTGTATAAAACTTTTACGTATGTTTTGGATATGTTTTAGGATTCTGTAAAAACTAGAAAAAAAAACTATGTAATTGATTAAAAGGAATATGACAGGTTCATCTGTAACTATTAGTTTTAATAAAGTTTTTGTTTTTCATTTATAAACCACGTGTTGAATAAAAGTTAGGTAAGCGATGCACTAATAACTTAGTGTCATATTGAAGTCATCCATAAAACCACAATATAACCATCGTATAAAGGTATTTTTTAAACGTTTATAAGTCAATAAGTTGTTTAGTTGTTTAAATAATGTCCTTATTATGACAAAATTGTTTTTATTAAAACATTTTAACGACTGAAACGTTTTTATGACTTAGACTTATGCTAAGTAAACGTTATAATAAAAAACATTATGTGATCGTCGTATAATTTGGTTACAAAAACGTTTATTGGACGTTGTAATTGGACTTTTTAGTCAGACGACTTAATCGGCAGATGTATTACGTCTATACGACAAATAGTTAAGTTAATAACCACTATAAAACAATTATGTGACCAAAATGTCGTATAAAGGCTTACTTAAACGACATCTGTGCTTGTTGGGTTGTTTTTACGTGACAACGTCTTATAAATCGATGAACGCCGGCTGCAACCACGAAAAAGTGTCACGTTCCGCTTATTGTCCGACCAATTTTTTCAACAGACGATATAAAAAATTATATTTATAGGACAGTACATGAGCAATCTAAATGGGATGGCAAAATCTACCCTGCAAAAGTCGTGATAAGCAAAGTTCTAAGAAATCACGTCGTCGATATACATGGATAAGAATTCATTGCCTTTCTGTGATACACAAGTAAGATTATCATTGCATTAATATACAAATTGCCTTCGTGAAAGGTACTTTTATAAATTATTAATAATATGGCGACATTATCTAATCGGTATGATTGAAGTTATATTTACCTAAATACAGTTGGTGTTCTAATCCGCGATAAAAAAAATGCACGATGCAAATGATTATATATCTTGGGTCCCCCTCATCTGTTCTATGAATATTGTGTTTTTTGTATATTTTTAGGTAGTATTTTTATGTTTTAAAGCAAGGTAGCAAGTACCATTTTGCTTTCAGAATTTAGGAGATGCTGCGCTTAGTATAGTTGGTAGAACAACCTTAGGTTGAAGTCCTAGTAGGAAGTCTTGGTTTTTATATCTCGAATTTATAAAATCGGGTTTAGGTACTCTCCCATCTGTCAGAAAATATTACAAATGGGACGCATTTCGGTACCTATTTTTATTTTAATATGTAATATTAACGATTTGATATATTTATTTATATCTTGTATATTTGACACAAACATTTCCCGTCCCTATTATGAGACACGAATAATTATTCTATAAAAGACGTATTTGTGCCCATAGGGGTAATTCCACATCGGTTGGCAGGCCGGGATTCGAACCCGGGACCGCCAGTTTCGTAAGCCGTCGTGCAACTTAGCCAAACGTGTCGTCAATTTAAATATCGATACCCTAGTTCACACTCGTACTAATTACAGTATTTTTTCCCATGAAATTTCAACTTTACGTATTTGTGCATTAACATACTAATTACAAGCATTTTTCTCAAACAGTTAGTGCGATTCACAGTTAGTAACGATTGTGCTCTAAGGTATCGATATGGCCTCCTAAAGCCCTAAGATTTTTGAATTTAAAACCATATTTAACTATATAAGAGTTCAAAACTCGATTTTAGTTTGTAGATTCTAAAAGCAGGCCTTACGATTATAATTTTAGATAATAATGCCTACTTACACAACTTATACTGTATGTGTGCCACAAATTCAAAATGTTTTCCACGTGCAATGAATGATTGCTCCCGCCGTTTCCATTCCATAAGCACAATATTTTAGTTATCCGCTCTAGCAATTGTCTTCAGTGAAATGCTGTAAATGGTATATTGTTCCATTCTTTTAGCGAACAAGTTATGCTAAGTAGGACTTCGTCTCAGAGTTCTTATTATTATGAAAGCACTTTCCATTTTTTCCATCTTCGGGACTCCTTTTAATTAGAAGATGTATTACTGTAATCTAAAGAAGATAACGTGGCGGATAATAATTGGCATAAGAAATATAAAATGAGCCAAATTTATCTGCTTAATACTAAAAATATAGCCCGAGTTCAAAAAGCTGGCCACGTTAACTCACCTAATTAAATTTTCTTAGAAAGATTTTGCTGTGCGACGAACAATTAACCATACAACTATCTATACTAATATTATAAATGCGAAAGTGTGTCTGTCTGTCTGTTACCTCTTCACGCTTAAAACAACGAATCGATTTTGATGAAATTTGGTACTTTCTATCCCGGAAAAATACCCTTATCCACAATAAACGAATTTAAGGCGGACGAAGCCGTGGGCAGAGACTAGTATTGAATATTTTCGTCGCACATTTAACTTTCATCGGGTTTGTATGGTTAACTACGGCTAACGATGGTTCAATTTTTTCAGCCTCACCCATGTTTTGTCTAAACCAGGTCCTATAAAGATACAATTTTTAAAAATAGTACCAAACTTGTAGAATTTATGTTGGTTCAACATTCTTGTTTTTAATACACCTACTTAAACTTTATCTCGTGTCGTTTTCTGCCAACTCTTCTTTTTTCGGATATTATCTACCGTTGATGTACATTTGCTTTTAACGTTCTAAGTGTGGCGTACCTACTTGTATAAGTACGAATAATTAATTATAGTTCAGACCTGATAGATAACAGCATAGCAAGAGTAACGACTGAATTTACTTAAGTATCTGACTATAAATGTTTAACCGATGTTTTTCTTTACAAACCAAAATTACAAAAACCGGCCAGTGTAGGGCTCCGCAGCAGTTCCTACGAAAAAATGCACACACTACACATGAAATAATGCGTTATAAAAAAGTGCATTAGCAAAAGAGTGTATTTCCACGGCACTTACGTCCTTATGTTGAGAAGCGCCGTTTTTCGGCAATAAGTCAAAAACGGTATATCCGATCATGTTGAAACAATTTACGTTGAAAGTATATATTAAGTTTTATCTTCGTTATTTTTTAAATATTTTTTAAACATTCCGTTTAGTAAATAGGGGGGGCACAATTTATTATGCTACTTTCGGAGCGATCATTTCCGAAAATATCCACTAGATCAAAAACATTTTTTAGAAACCTCAAAATTATTTTAAAAGGTCTCGGAGTATGTGCCATTGATATTTGCTAGAAAAAAAACAGTTTCGGTTACATCTATGGAGTGCCCAATGAAATATTTATCTTTATTATTTAACCATCAAACTAAGTAGCGGCCTACACAAGACACCTATATTCCAAATTTCATCAATGATGGACGGACGAACGGACGAAATCGAATCTCGATTAAAGTACATAGTCCTTGACACCTTAAGTAGTATAGTCCTTAACACGTTAGGCACTTGCATCACTCGCTACGCTAAGGATTCTAACTCAGAATCCCTCGCCACTCTCGTAATGCGCTTGCTCGGGATTCAATATAGTAGGCACTAGCAGCAAAAAAATTACTGCTGTCTTTGACGCAAATAACTATTGTTCTCAGAACAAAGTGAACAAAAATACACACATGAAAATAATCATTGACCATTTTCCTTGCGTAATTATATTTTTAATCAAGAACGAATAATAGAACAATGCCTTTCAGCTTTTGCAGTAAATAAGAAAGACAACGAGTGTATGGAACGCTTAAAAAGTTCTGGACCGTTTTGATTGAAAATTATAATGCCTATTTATTCTGGTAGCACCGAGAATTACCGGGCGTTCCTACTTGAAAAAGACCGTGATATATTTCTTTAGGTTGGCGAAACGACTTTATCTTGGCGCTAATATCGTCGCCGGGAAAACAATTTCGCTCATATTAGGAGCAGGAAAATTGCGTTTTTATAAGCGTAGGTACAGATTTTTTTTATAATGGAAATAAATGGCCGAGAGTTGGTACTATTTCATGACTATCGAGTTAGCGTTATCTTTTTGGATTTATTTGCGATTTGTAAACCTCAAGCTAAATAGGAATTGTCTTAGAATTAATTTGACGTCTTTGAAAGATGATTTTGTCACGCAGCAGCATGTCAAGTTAACTGTAAGAGATCCTTAATAGGGTTAAGTTCGCCTTTGTACTTAAATCTTTTACGTTAGCACTTGTAACTGGTATAAGTGTACAATAAAGTGTTTACAGACATATATATGTACCTACATACATACTTACAATACATACATGCACTTAGTAGTGCTTTTCACGACACTTGCTAGGAATAAAAAAATAAACTAATAAAACTTTAACTAAGGTTAATATTTATACGAATGACTATTAGGACAAATATCTTTTTTAAGTTTTTGGGGGTGTAGTGTAGACTTCTAAAATAGTTTTTCAGACCGTCAAATTTTGGGCAGGACAGATTTCAAAAAAGGCAGCCGTTTTCGAATTCAAGATCTCGAACACACTCGTCCATCTATTGCTTTCCAGCTTCTACAACAATGTAGGGTGATTTATGGAAAGACAGAAGTTTTTTTTTTTTATTATTATTATAAAATAGATGGGCATTTGACCGCAATCTCACCTGTTGTTAAGTGACGATGCGGTCAAGGATGTATCATGCCCGTCTAGAAACAGCCTATTCACTCTTGTCTTGAACACGCCCAAATTATAATGGTCGGGGAACACACTCGCAGGCAACGAGTTCCACTCCTTTGCGGTACGCATGATAAAAGTTGTACCATAGCGCTTCGTGCGGATTCGCGGAATATTGACCACGTGCGGATGGAACGAACGCACGCGTTGTGTGTCCCGATGATGGAAAGGGGCTGGTGGAATTAAATCATAAAAAAGAATTAAATGTAATTCCCCCGCACATTCACCGAAATGTAACCTGTAAAAGACCGACAGACGAGCGACCCTACGTCGATGCTCAAGGCTCTGCAGCTTAGTGTCAGTTAGAGTAGGGTCGCCAATAAGCCGCCTAGCTCGTTTGTCAATCGAGTCCAAAGTGGCCAGTTGGTATTTAGCTGATCCGTCCCAAAGGTGACAGCAGTACTCCATACATGACCGGACTTGTACTTGGTAAAGCATTAAAAGCTGTCCTGGAGTGAAATACCGGCTAACCTTGGAGAGGATTCCGAGTTTTTTGGCTGCAGTCTTTGCTTTGGACACGATATATTGACCGAAGTTGAAATTGGCAGTCAACTGAACACCAAGAAGCTCAAGGCTGCCAGTCAAATATGTATGGAAGTATGGGAAAAACTAACATTTTAACAGTTAACCTTTAGAAATACCCGCCACTTATGTCTTATCCTCAGTCACCTTACTATTATGAATCAGTGTTTAGAGTAAAATCGACTAATGACAAATATCCCTGGAAGACTTTACCCTCAGTCACCTTACCATTATAAATCAGTGTTTAGAGTAAAATCAACTAATGACAAATATCCCTGGAAGACTTTACCCTCAGTCACCTTACCATTATAAATCAGTGTTTAGAGTAAAATCGACTAATGACAAATATGCCTGGAAGACTTTACCCTCAGTCACCTTACCATTATAAATCAGTGTTTAGAGTAAAATCGACTAATGACAAATATCCCTGGAAGACTTTACCCTCAGTCACCTTACCATTATAAATCAGTGTTTAGAGTAAAATCGACTAATGACAAATATCCCTGGAAGACTTTAACCTCAGTCACCTTACCATTATAAATCAGTGTTTAGAGTAAAATCGACTAATGACAAATATCCCTGGAAGACTTTACCCTCAGAAGACCTAAAGTAGGTATATATATATATATTAAACACTTAACAATGCCCTTCTTGCATGTAGTAGTGTACAGAATAGGCTTGTGTCTTAAAAATATATAAGCCCGTCAGTTAGATTATCAGAAAATATTGGACACGTATTTTTTCACTACCACATCCAAGAAAGTTTTTTGTTAACTTTTTTATCTATGACGCGCCAACCAACATAGCAAGAAGATAAATTAAACTTAAGTGGAAACGGGCAGCTATAGCATTCACAAAATATGCGTCAGCGTCGAACGCAGAACGCAGCTCTGACGGACCCGTCGCTACTATAACATGACCCACTTAAACTATTCGTTTTCTGAAGTCAGTTTTGTCAACCTGCTTGACCGACCAATATATTTTGTCCTGTGATCTGGAACTAGTACCACTACTTCACGTGTCTAGTTATATTAGGAACGAACTAAAGGTGGTCTAGTAAGTAATGCATAATGACACCTCAAGTCAAATTGCTCACAGAACGTATCGCAGTATGCGGATGGGATATATAAAGTCTTAAACGGTTACCACCTACCGGAAGATGCTGCGTCTGTTGGATTCTGGATGCTCTGTTGAAGGTCGCGGGGTGGATGTGGATTAGGAGAATGTTCAGCAGTGACTTGGCTGATGGTGGTGATATACGAGTAGAACTAAGAAATGTTCGTTCCGAACATCTTCATTCTTTAAAGACAGTAAAAACACTGATAAATAAAAGAAGTCCGACTTCCATAGACATGCATCATTCAAAGCCGAACGCGCCCTAAATTCGCAGCTTTGCCTCTGAACTAAAACCTACGAGGAACATTTTTCCCACAATGCCTGGAACAAATTGCGTTCCTTATTCATCTCTACTTTCACCTTATCTTGCGCCCCGCTGAATCTAAAATGTGTCTATTGTCTACCGGGATCGAGTTCCGAGTTCCGTGACTACCCTCGGGCTTGCCATAGATAAGTCGCCAATCTAGCGACTTTGAAATGTAAAGTCGCCGAATGGGCGACATAAGTAGTTGCTATAATAATTATTGATTAAGCAAAGTAATACTCCCCCAGTAGGGTATATATGAAGTAAAGGTATTAACAAAAGTACATTTTTAATTACATAATCGTCGGACTTTGATATTATTTTGTTGTCGCGCAGAATTAAAAACATTATTAATATAATTACGCTTAAACTAAAACTGGGAAAGTGACCTGCGATATTAGAAAAATAGCAACAAGCATACGAAATGAAGCTAAATAAAAAGTTTTAAATATAGCACTTAAGTATTTCTAACATATGCGCACAATTGTACCCACATTCCTTTTATTATCTCTATAAATCGCAGTTGGCGACTGGAAACGTGCACATGGCAACACTGTCGCGCAAATAGACAATACTTACAGGCCATAAAATTCCTTTAAAAATAATTAGCTGTCTGTAAGGTCGGTTTACGGACGATAATTTTACGTGATAACGTGGAAAGAAAGCCGAACTACCTACCCTACCCTACCCTACCCTACCTACCTACTAACCCACCTACCTACCTACTTACCTACGTACCCACCGACCTAACTACCTACCCACCTACCTACCTACCTACCCATCCACCTAACTACCCACCAACTTACCTACCTACTTACCCACACCCACCCACCTACTTACCACCTACCCTCCCACCTACTTATCTACCTACCTACCTACCTACCCACCTACCCACCTACCAACCTACCCACCTACCTACCTACCTACCTACCTACCCACCTACCTATCTACCTACCTACCTACCTACCTACCCGCCTACCCACCTACCTACCTACTTACCTACGTACCCACCGACCTACCTACCTACCTACATACCCACCTACCTACCTACCTACCAACCTACCTACCTACCTGCCAACCTACATACCCACCTACCTACCTACCTACCTACCCACCCACCTACCTATCTACCTACCTGCCAACCTACATACCCACCTACCTACCTACCTACCTACCCACCCACCTACCTATCTACCTACCTACTTACCCACCTACCTATCTACCTACCTACCTACTTACCCACCTACCTACCTACCTACCTACATACGCACCTACCTACCTACTTACCTACCTACCCACCCTCCTACCTACCCACCGACCTATCTAACTACCTACCCACCTACCCATCTCTACCCACCTACCTACCCACCTACCTAGCCACCTACCCACCCACCTAGCCATCTATCTACACAACTAAATTCCCACCTACCTACCCACCTACCTATCTACCTACCTACCTGCCAACCTACCCACCTACCTACCCACCTACCTACCCACCTAGATACCTGCCTACCTACCTACCTACCTACCTACCTACCTACCTAAACCTACCTACCCACCTACCTACCTACCTACCCACCTACCTACCTACCTACCTACCCACCGATCTATCTACCTAACTACCCACCTACCTACTTACCTACCTACCTGCCCACCGACCTATCTAACTACCTACCCACCTACCCACCCACCTACCCATCTATCTACCCACCTACATTCCCACCTACCTACCCACCTACCTATCTACCTACCTACCTGCCCACCTACCCACTTACCTACCCACCTACCTACCCACCTACATACCCGCCTACCTACCCACCAACCTACCTACCTTCCTACCCACGTTCATACCCACCTACCTTCCCACCAACCTACCTACCTACCTACCCACGTTCATACCCACCTACCTACCCACCGATCTATCTACCTAACTACCCACCTACCCAAATACCTACCTACTTACCTACCTACCTGCCCACCGACCTATCTAACTACCTATCTACCTACCTACCTGCCCACCTACCCACCTACCTACCCACCTACCTACCCACCTACCTACCCACCTACCTACCCACCTACATACCCACCTACCTTCCCACCTACCTACCCATCTACCTATCCACCTACCTGTGTACGCAGTCGCAGTCGCACAGTCGCAATCGCAATGTAACGAGCGGCTCGGGACACTTTTTTGTGTGTGCAGCCGGGCTGGCCGGGCGTTCATCGATTTATTAGACGTTATCACGTCAAAAAGAAAATACTTTTACTGTCTCAATAATTAGAGGTTGACTGACAGAGCGCTGGCAAAATGGGGTCGCCAAATTATTCTACGCCGACTTACCTTTGTCTGACTCTATTATTATCAGTGATTGTAAATTTGGTAGCATTTTTGGTGCAGCGATGGTGGTAGAGTGCCATAGGTGTGGCAAATTTCAACCGAAATGATGAATGGTATATTATGTCTTTGCCACCTCACTTTGACTGGCTTTGCAAATAATCACAGACCGAAATTCTCGTAGCACTTTCATCTGTCATTAGTGAATTTTCATTTATCGACTTTCAATGTACGATCGATAAATTAAATTTTAAAATAGATTATTAATTAGTTACTTATCGTGTCATGTACTCTTTTAGATTCTGGCAATTAATCTGATAACCTTTCATTAGTACTTTAATGGACATGACACTATGTCTATCGTTTGGTCTGTATATGCCTTATTGTTCATGCCACGAAATAAAGGTATTGACTATTTAGCGATAAGGGCCTGTTATTCACTTCTACTATGAATCTTCTTTTATCAATTGTGTTATGTAGTGTAATTTTATCGATAAGTGAGAACTCACTAATGTAATGACAGATGAAAGTGCTACGAGCATTGGAAATAAGGACCAAGCTTCCTGGCTCTGCAAATAATGCACATAAGTACTAGGGTAAATACGAGAAATACGCTGTAACTTGTAACACATAAGTACAAATACCCGCATTCCTTTTATTGTCTCAATAAATCGCGGTTGGCGACTGGCGGCGCGCACCTGGCAACACTGCGGCGCAAAAATCACGGCGCGAACAATGGCGCCGGAAACGAGCGCGTTTCCTCTCCATCCGAACTAATTAAGCGAATTCTATTCAGATAGTGCCAGTTTTTTGCGCAAATTGAAAGTAGGCTAACAATTCACTGATCTTACTCTATTTGTACAGGAGTTTTATTTTATTTCGACTTTTCAAAACAGCTCCGATACCATAGAGGAGGAACATTTTCCGTATGGTTCAGTATCCGAATAGGAAATACGGTAATTACTTTACTTTTTTTAAATTACTTATGCATCTATTCTTTTGATCTTGTACTTATATAATACAAAAATTCTCATAGATACCAGACTTGTCTGGTATCGATTAAGCAACTTTATTGTCATTTAGGGTATATATGTAGCGCAATTTTAGTGCTTAAGATATGCTTTACGTCCTGTAAAGTGTTTGTAAATAAATACTATACCGGATACTATATACAATACAGGAATAATTCCAACTGGTAAATTTCCGTCCTTTTTGCATCTCAGTAGGTATAAAAGGCATGTTATAGTAAATTTCTATTTTAACAAAAAAAAACTAATAAATGTATAATATCAGTATCATTTCATTTACACAGTACCTACGAAGACGATTAATTGTGTTTATTTTTAAAATTAAAAAATTAAAAAATAATAAAACACCTCTAAAAATAACGTAATTATAGCAATCGGATGCGTGTCTCTTTCCGATTGACAATTGTATATTTTTCCCACGACGTCAATTAAAACATATCTGCAGTTCAACCATGTGCGATGAGTGATAACTAAATACTGATGACAATAATCATGATGCAAGTACAGCCAAACAAATGTTCAAATGTGTATGGTAAGTAATGTATTTTCATTTTATTTTATTTTTCGGGCTGAATAAATCATCTAATATACCTACATAGTGATATTGTAGAGTAAAATAAAATAAATTGTTGTTATTCGTTATTAATTGCGCAAACGAGTGGAAAACAAAGAAGTAAAAATATTTAAAATAAAGTTAAAGATTAAAAGTTGTGGTACGGAACCCTTCGTACGTTAGTTCAACTCACACTTAGCTGGTATTTTTGGTGATAAAAAAGTAGCACAGAGATATGGTTATAATTTTCGTGTAATAACTATATTAAAATTATATAATTACAGAAAATAAGTATAAGTAGTTTTTGAGATATGGCGCTCTAATAGTCGGACAGACAGACAAAACAGACAAAGTCGCACCATATCTTTTCGTCGGGATTTAAAAAGGATGATACACTGAGCAGCAAAATTACATGGATAGATTTCAACCATAATTTTCCAGCATTACATGAGAATCGTTAGTTACAATCAATCGCATCGTTTTTCTCTAACAGCATCTTTTGCCTTATATTTAGGTTACGGTTAGTTGAGTAAGCTCCTAGTTATTAAGCCTTCTAATAAAGCAATGAAGCGTCCCATTATAGAAGAAATTAAACATTTTTACTGGAATATAATTATAAACCTCAATTTAGCCGCTGGTGGAGTTAGAGCGATCATAAAGAGGTTTTACTACAGCGTCATAAAATCACGTAGGCGGCTGCGGAGACCTTAATGCAAAATTCGCTTATAAAGTGTGGATCCTTGGGGAATTCCAACTTCAAGTTCATTCTCTTTATGGGTGATATTTAAATTATAACGTTTGAGTTTTAGGTGCTTAAACGAGAGGTCGACGTGTTCTGATGTATGTATGTGTTTCTTATGTCAAATAAATTACTCTCTGAAGGCCGAAAATGCTGTGAAGTTACAACACTGGGCGCTTCTTTGTGCCAAGTTTTTGGTGTAGATCCTGTATCGATATAAACAGCTACATATTAATACATATTTTACTTTGTGTTTCTTACGCTAGTCTCCACACTTACGGGTACATAATTATGATGAATTTATTTTTGTGTGAGTATTTTTGAAAATGAGATATAAAATATTATTAGTTCTTTATTAAATTACGTATAGGCGGATATGTTATTTACATTGTATATAAAAAAATAAAACACGCCATAAATTTAATCGCCCAAATCTGACCTGTTGTGGGTAGGGTTTCTATTAGACTGGCTGCGTTCCCCCTTTGTACTGATATGTCATTTCTTTGGGCGAGGCACGAGCCAGCCCCCTATAGTTTCCGGTAGTGTCTATGAGTCTTTTGTAACCGGCTCCCAAGAAAAAGTTGGTTCTCAATTCGGTTGTATTTTTTTTACCTCAGAACTCCGTCATTTATTTACCGATTTCGAAAGTTCTTTTTTGTTTGGAAATAGGGGGCATCCAGATTGGTCCCATATAATTTTAGTGAAAATCTGATGATGGCATCTATGAGGAATTGAAGGAATTCCTCAAATATTGTAGGCATACATATGGCGATTTTAGTATTTTAAGAGACATTATACATTTGAATTCAGAAAGTGTAAATTAGTATAGTGGAACTGATAAGGAAGACCACAGAATGTCACTGGAACTGAATGATGAGAGATATTCAATTAAAATAGCTAAGCTACTTTATAATCTTCGCAAATGAAAATGGCCTTGATGACAACGGTAGCAACGAATTGATTTGATGATGGAGCCGATAGACCGGATCTCTTTAATAAAATAATGTATCCTAGCCGTGTTTGCGCTTGTTCGAATTGTCACGAGATATAGTTTTAAGTAACGATTAACTAAGAAGTGTGAAATAAATTAATTTTTCACTTCTCCTGCTCAAAAAGTACGTCATATTATAAGCTTCGCGGAGCGAGACTAAAATAGTACATTTAGCCCCTAGGGTTTAAAAGAAAGCCATATAATCCCATACAAATTTCTATGAAAGTGAAAAAAAAAAACTTGCGGTCAGCTACATACTACTTACGAATAATTTAAAACAAACAAACCAACCTGATCAGATTGGCCAACATTTCTGATCGAATTGCTCAAACTGTTCTTTTAATTTTTCATGAAATATACAATTTTAATGTTAAGTCTTTTTTATTTTCTGCAGTCGAAGTGAAAAGCAGAGTGTTTAACACGTGGCTAAAAGCCATTATGACACTCAGACATATTTGTCTTCGCTCACTTCGTGAGCTCGTTTAAATAATCACTTCGTGTCACAATGGCTTGTCAAACAATATACTATTTTTATAAAAAATAAAACCAACCCCAAAAAGAAAACACAAAAAAGGATATACAATTAATCTTATTTGCCGTCGTCAGTGCCATCTAAATAATGTGTAGAATGTTAAATTTACGTAATTATTTTAGTAAGTTGTGGTACGATGTCACCGACTCGAAAATAACATTAATTGTATATAGTGTATTAAGATTGAGTAGAAACACCGTTACTTGAAAATTAATTGAAGAAACTAAATCATGTAGCTGGTTTTTTTTTTTTTACTTTTTAGTGTTTTCATTTTGGAGTCGGTTTTACTTTTTGATAGGGTCTGAAATAATTGGTGGGCATCAGGGCTCCACGGCCCAAGTGTCTCTACAGCTAACGCCACAAATATATGCTGGTCTGTTAGGCCTATATACTTGCGGTAAAAATATCTATACATTCGTAGAAGTATTGGTGGATTTGTATTTCTTTAACGCGAAATATTGGAACCAATCGACATGTTTCTACAAGTAGGTACATATAATACACAGGACAAATGACCTATAATATTAGAGCCTTCGATAACACCATAGCGAACCGATACTCGTTTTGCTAGTAAGTATATTTACACCAAAGCAACTGCTCCGGAGCCATCATTATCCATCTAAAAATGCAAGCTTTACGTTAACACGGAAACAGAATACAAAATAAATAGCTTCGTATTAATTTCAGCCATTGCCCAACTGCTTTGAAAGATGTTTTCATTTCGCAGCGAGAAGTTTCTTGAGACAATGTTTCCTTTGCGAAGAAGCTAATGTTTATTCTTTAACTTTGCTAAATATACGAGCAACAATGAGGAAATGTTGTCAGTGAAAACAGTATGTTTTACCACTTTTTGAATTGTATTCTTTTAATCCTTGTATATATAATGGAGCTTAGATCAAAGAAAATGAACATTTGTCAGCTTCAGCAACACCTACCTCACTTAGACTGTTACCTTTAGGCAATCAAAAATTAATAGCGGAACTCCAAATAGAATACGAATGATTATTAATTTAATGTACTTTCATGTAAACCTTCTCAACGATCTTAATATATGTACAGAGCCGACTTTGAATTGAATCTAAATCAGTAATAGAAAAAAGACTTTTGTATGACTTGAGTATTTTATTTATGAAAAGCAAGTAGGTTAATAAGTCACAAAAGGTGACATTTCACAGAAACTTGTAACCGTTGAAATGAAAATACGTAGACTGCCAAATACAAAGAACTTGATCAAAATTAGTCCTTTTAGGGTTCCGTATCAAAAACGTACAAAAGGACCCTTATGGTGCGACTCTGTCTGTCTGTCTGTCCGCCTATTAGAGCGCCATATCTCAATTCTTCTGTCTATCTTCATGTATTGCACAGGAAGTATTTAAAAATCTTTTTTTATTTTCCAAATAAACGAACCCTAAAAAAGTGTTTCCATACAAATTGCCTTCTATGGAAAACCAGGTATGGGTACTTCCAGTTACACCGCGTACATCTTGCTTAGGAGTAGGGCTCTGCTAACACTGGATTTTCATGGATACGGCCGTTTTTAGAGTATATTTAGTACGGAACCCTCGGTGCGCGAGTCCGACTCGCACTTGGCCGGTTTTTTAATATATCTGTATGTTGTGCCATCATTACGCCTAATGTTTATACAGATGTCAACTATTTTTGTTACACTCGCATACCTTTTAAAACTAAAAAAGAGGGTTTTTTCCCGTTCCTATCGTACTTGCTGCAAGGGGAGAGGGTGACATGTTTCTCCCCCGCGAAAGAAGTTGCGGACACTAGTTATCTATAAAGTTTAGCCCTTTTATAAACCGACAAACAGCCTGCATGATTCATCAACGTTTTTTTAGCTACAGCAATCTTGATTTCTTTGTCCAAGGGAGTTGCAAACAATAACATATTATATGATATTATGTAACGTTATTACCCAATTACGTATTCTATCCTTGTACCACCGATTATCCTTGTCAGCTATGGCTTGTCGCGCCTTCCGTGTGTTTGTTTTCTATTCAAATTAGTCAAACTGTCCTATGGGATTGTTGAGTTCCTTTTAAATAAATGTACAATACTATAAAGTCAACTGGGACCATTCCGTCTAGGTATGTGGCCAAATGCTATTGGATGGACGACTGGTTTAGGTAAGTGACGTTGCCGGCGAAGCATAAGGTCCTGGGTTCAAATCCCGGTATGGGCAAATATTTGTGTGATGAGCATAAATATTGGTTCCTGAATCTTGGATGTTTGCTATCTATTAAATATATCATGCATCGTCTAGTACTCATAACACAAGCTTTATTGAGCTCACCATGGGACTAGTTTGAATTGTGTAAAAATTGACAAAAAAAAACAAAAAACTGCTTAAGTGCGAGTCTGACTCGCGCACCGAGGGTTCCGTACAAACTTCCACTTATTCCGACTTAACTTGCCGCTAGAGTTAAGTTTGCCTCTGGTATCCATGGCGTCACATACAAATGAGGGGCAAACTTAACCAAATCGAGTTATTCAAAAATGATTTTTGGTGATTAAAAAAAAGTAAGACAGATAGATATATGGTTATAATTTTCGTGTAATATTCATATTAAATAACAAAATTCCAGAAAATTTCACTTTTTCGCTTGGTTAACTTCGGAGATAAAGGGGGCATGGATTTTTTTACACATTTTCCTGAATAAAATGAGATTTAAGAACAATAAATAAATTTAAAAAAATGTCCGAAAATGTACAGATCAAGCCCTTTCATATGATATCCTATTTGACCTAGTGAGTAGATCTTCAATTTTTGCCCCCTTCATATTGGTCGTTTTTTTAGAAAATATTATTATATTTTTACCCGACTACGCGACGCAAAGGAGGGTAATGTGTTTATCAGTCTATGTATGTATGTATGTATGTATGTATGTATGTATGTATGTATGTATGTATGTATGTATGTATGTATGTATGTATGACGACCGGTTTGGCTCAGTGGGAGTAACGTTGCCTGCGAAGCTGAGGTCCTGGGTTCAAATCCCGGTAAGGGCAAATATTTGTGTGATGAGCAATAAATATTTGTTCCTGAGTCTTGGATGTTTTCTATGTATATAAGTAATATATCTATTAAATATATCGTCGGCTAGTACCCATAACACAAGCCTTATTGAGCTTATCATGGGACTAGTTCGATTTGTGTAAAATTGTCCCGTAATATTTATTTATTTATTATTTATTTATTTATGTATGTATGTATGTATGTATGTATGTATGTATGTATGTATGTATGTATGTATGTATGTATGTATGTATGTATGTATGTATGTATGTATGTATGTATGTATGTATGTATGTATGTATGTTGGTCCCTATCTGGCACTCTAGAGACCAAACGCGTGGACCGATTTTGATGATTCTTACGTCAATCGATTCGCCTTAATTGGGCTAAAGACATGAAAATGATAAAAACTCAAAATGGCGATAATGAGACGCCATATTGTGAAAAAGAAAAAACGAAAATCGTCGTACTATGTCTTCATTGAATAGGGATTTGAAAATCATTATTAGGCTTCTTTTATCATTTTTAATTTTGAATGGCCAGTTAGGAACTATAACGATTTAAAGTTGGTTAGCAACCCGTTCTCACTAAATTTTCATTTAATTGTACATAAATCTGTGTAAGCTTCTCAATAACCCCCACGATAAAGACTGCGAAATTTACTGACTTATAATTTTAACTAAAAAGTATAAAATAAAATAATAATTTAAAAAACAAAAAACCCGACTGCTTAAAAAAAATAAAAAGAAAAAAACAAGTCCATTACTTACCCTTGTTAAGTTATAATGGAAATGTTTCATGATTCATGATCGATATTCACATAAAACAAATAATAAATTCTAATGTGGAACACAGCGATTTTAATCAGTCGGGACCCATTGGTGGGAAGATTTGCGTCGATCAGTCTATGTATGTATGTATGTATGTATGTATGTATGTATATATGTTTGTTCCTATCTGGCACTCTAGAGACCAAACGCGTGGACCGATTTTGATGATTCTTACGTCAATCGATTTGTCTTAACTGTCCGAATGTCACTAGACATGAAAATGATGAAAACTGAAAATGGCGATGATGAGACGCCATCTTGTGAAAAAGAAAAAAATGAAAATCGACGTACTATATCGAATGGAGTATCAATGAATAGGGATTTAAAAATAATTATTAGGTTTCCTTTATCGTTTTTAATTTAGTATTACCAGCTAGGAACTATAACGATTTAAAGTTGGTTAGCAAGCCGTTCTCACTAAATTTTCATTTAATTGCATTGTAATAAATCGGTGCAAGCTTCTCAATAACCCCCACGATATAGATTGCGAAATTGTCTGACTTTTATAGTTTTAACTAAAAAGTATAAAATAAATAATAAAAATTAAAAAATTTTTAGTGTTCTGTAACCAAATTGGAACCCTTATAGTTTTGTCCGTATGTCACATTTATTTTACTAAAAAGTATAAAATGTAGTTTGATGAAATTTGAAGTATAGGTGTCTTATATAAGCCGCTACTTAGTTCAGTAGTTAAATAACAAAAATAAATATTTCAAGGGATGGTACTCCACTCAGTCATGTAACAGAAGCTGAGTTTTTTTTCTGTAAACATCAATGTGTGGCACATATTTCGACAGTTCTCCTAAAAACACTTAAAGGTTTCTGAAAAAAAAAAAATTACGTGCATATTTTCTGAAATAATCGCTCCGAAAGTTGAATAAATTGTGCACCCCTTTATCTCTTTAACCGTTGATCCAAAAATATGAAAATAATTGCAAAGGTAACCCTCAATAAATACTTTTAACGAAAATTATTTTCGATATAATCAGATATATGTATACCGTTTTTGAGTTATTGCCGAAAAACTGGGTCCCGTGTCCCGGGTAGACCTTACTATTTTTTCTCGGGACTTTGTCAGTAGAATGATTGAGAGACCTTGTATGAAGTACGTATTAAAAAGTGATTTTCGTGAATCACTCCGAAGGACCACATTTTTATCATCATCATCATATCAGCCCAAGGACGAGCACTGCTGAAGAAAGCATTTCCCACCCCAAGGATTTCCATAACGACCGGTCGTGCGCCGCTCTCATCCAACGATTTCCCGCTATCTTCAACAGATCCTCAGTCTACCTTATTGGATACCTGCTCAAACTGCGTTATCCTGTACGCGGTCGATACTTCAGAACCTTTCTCCCCCAACGGCCGTCGGTTCTACGAGCAATGTCCACCTACCTTCATGAAAAAGAATTACGTCGATGTGTCATGGATAAAGGCCATAGCAAGTTTATTTTGTTTCTCGTCTCATACGGATACCCTTTGGCAGTTTCCGCTGTCACGGCCATTCATGGGGGCCGGATAATCATTACACATACTCGCAAATTACAAAAATATCTGGTACCGCTCTTTTAAACCTTGAATATCTTGGTAACTGCATCGATACTGAGATTATTTTACTTGAGATTTAATTTTTCATTTTATATTTTTTTAGTGTCTATATCTTTTAAGTTGATTGCACTTGTAACTGGTTATTATCTACATACATATTTAATTTAACATTTTTTAACTAGTCACTCTGTGAGTTGTAGACCTCGCCAATCTTTCAACCACCATATAAATAAATAAATGGGACAATCTTACACAAACCTCCCTAGTCCCAAACTAAATAAATCTTAGTAATATGAGTACCCATATTACTACGATTTATTTATATTATCATACTTAAATACATAGAAAACATCCAAGACCCAGGAACAAACATTCGTCTTCATCACACAAACACGTGCCCGTGATTCGAACCCGGACCTGCCAGATTCGTAGGCCGTTCCAAAAACTGAAGTGACAAAAAATCTAAACGTATAATTGTCAAACCTGCTTACAAAACTTCAAGAGAATCGGTTATACTCGTATCGGTACATACGAAAGCATTTTTGACCAAGGTGATAGGGAGACCTTTGCTAACGCTCGGTCAATAAATTTGTCACTCTAGTGATAACGGCTTTTGAATGATAATTTATTGTTGCATTTCCTATTCTTTATAACGACGACAGAGAAGTGACCACAAGATAAAGTTACCATAGTTGACGATAATTTTAAGTTACTTTGGCCAATAGCCATTTTTATAACTCCTCATAACTACGAAACCTCCATGACTCATAAAAATAAATGTATCATCGTAATTGACTCCTGAATGAGATAAGTACCTATATAAATAATAATTTACATAGTTGTCTGACATTTGCTAGAAAAGCTATTCCAATTCCTAGAAAGAAATGCAGACGTTATGATCTATAAACGTTATGTTGGCTTGAACAAACATGAGAACATAACGTTAAACGTACTTGGCAAAAACTCATGTCACATCTTTAGCATTTCAATCAGCAGTCTATAAACAAGATAATAAACAATAATCACTCGAATACGACATAATTATCAACTTCCGAATAAGACGCGCGATCACATTTCCTCAATTATCGAAGTTACAATTTCTAATTGGTAATCAATCCATCATGTCATAACAAGTCGATGAACTAAGCAACAATGAGATGAAGTATTTGAATAATTACAATAATTGCAAACACAAAAAGCTATGCGTCTGTCTCTGACGCTGAATATAAAGGCACGAGATGCGTGGAGGCGTATCAATCGGTGGATACAAAACGCAGCGTGCGGATCGTTGCGAATTTACTAACATGAATCAATTGGTGAGATTTTAGTTAAATATTAACTAATACAGCTTAATAATTAATTAATATTATCGTACATGTTTATAAAAGTGCAGTGTCAAGTGTAAAAAAACTCAAAAAACGGGCCAAGTGCGAGTCCGACTCTCGCACGCAAAGAACAGCAAGAAAAACACGTTTGATTTTTAAATTTATTTTATTTTGTCTATTATTTGTTACCCTTTAACGAATTTATATCGACTAAGTAAAAATATTGTAGAGTAAGAAGCCGTCGATGTTTTTTTTCCATTCTTTCAACGTCTAATTGCCACGGAAAGACTACCTATCAAATAATAATACGGAAACAAAAAAATTAAAACTATCGCAATAACTTATCGGTCTTATCAGCCAAATAAATTAACTAAAGAATTCATCAGTTACATTTACATTCTAATAACCGTGTTCAAGATACTAGTGATATACCAAAAGATTAACTTCTATTATACGTATAATCCGTTTCGACGTTTTGTGTGATAACTTCGTGGATTTATGTCTACGAGTAGATAATCGCCTAATTATACGCTATTGATAATTGTGGCAATTATTTACAATGGAATTTTAGATTAATCTTCACACGTGGTTGGTTAAGCTTCGAGCAAATTAAACAATTAATCAATCTCAAACCAGATACCCTGATCTAAATATAATAGAAACCAAGATATCATGCTAGTTTAATGAATATACATATTTGCAGGTTTTTTAGTTCAGCCAGATATAGTTTGCATTAACGTTAAGTTTTATAATTATTAAAATTAAAAATATTCGATTTTATCTGAACAATTGTCAACAAAATGCATTATCGACAGAGTGCACAAATTACCATGTGGAGTTTCACTGTAAGTCTACAAGAAGTTTAGGTCATAAAGAAATAAGGACTCATAAAACAGGAACCAATTTAACAAAACAAAACTTGAATGGTTTAAGAACCTAAACTTATTTTTATTGCGAATCGATTGCGGAACAATATTGGACCGCCGCAAAAAAACTAATGTGTTTAATATTTAATTAATCTTCTATCCATTCAAATATTATACAAAAGTTCAGAATGGATAACATCGTTTCAGCCTTTGGGTCTCAAAAATTTGGTATAGGGAGATTAAGAGAAGTGCTAGAGTGAGGGTGCCGTTTGTGGGGTCCTACCTGCTCATGCAAGCAACTTAAATTTAATTTTATGGTGTGAAAATCATTATTTAACGATAGTAATTCAATATTTTCGGCTTAATGCATCTCCTTTATATTCTTTACTGGCATTGTAGCGGAATTGGGTCATAAATAAGAGTATTTTCAACAGCTTAAAGGCACTTTCAATTATTTTAATCAGATATTCCGCTTATAACAATGAACTCTGTTGAACGTAAATGCACTATTGTTTTTTATTATCAAGTGACTCTTCTTAATTACTTATTTAATGTACAATTTGTTCCGAAATCTTTAATACTGTTATACACCATTGTTTTAAAATGTTACAAGAGATTATAACGTTTACATTAGGCAGAAGCAGAACAATAAATCGGTTTTGGTTAAAATAACATGCAAGTATGAAAGCGATTTTCATCTTATTTACTACACTTCGAGACCACCTACGAGTAGGAACCTATTAAAAAATAACCCAGACTTTGAGATCTTTTAATAAAGAATGCTTTAAGTATATAACTAAACACCCTCTTCAAAATTCAAAAATTCAAATTCAAAATTCTTTATTGCGTTAGAAGTACATTTTTATGGTATCTAAGGGATGGGGCCGCCCAGTAAGCAATATTTGCCTGTGTTGGGAGACACCGCTCTTCCTTACGTAAAATAAGGTACTTAGCTAATTACGTTAAAGTACATATACATTCTAGATATTATGATATTTACGAGTATTAAAACTACTAACATAAACTAACAACAAGGTTCAGCTAAATAAAATAACATTTGATTATGCTTGAGATGTTGGTACTGTTGGTACAAATCTAACATTTACGTGAATGTGTTTGTGTGTATTCGTGAATTGCGGGGTACTTATCTATACTCTACACAGTGTGTATATATTTTCATAACAGTAGACTCTCTGTTTCACTGTATGTTCGATTTTTTAGCCAAATAGTTAGCGCCTTTTTACATTCGTGGTAAGATTCTGAGTAAATATCTAATTGTTTATTAATTTTATTATATAGGTGCACTGATTTCGCATTGAACTGCTTCCTGGCAAATTTAGTTCTACTTATGATTGGTTCTGCTACGTTAACTATAGTCCTTTTACTTTTATGATTATTATTGTAAGGCAAGGTCTTGTGTTTTTTTAGAATACATTGCAACATGTATAGTTTTCTTACTGAAAGAAGATCACTAATTCGGTATAGTTCTTCGGTTGGGAATCTTATGTTTTTAAAATACATGACTTTGATTAATGCACGCTGTGCTCGTTCGAGGTCAATGAAGCGACTCTTGGCTGCACCCCCCCAAGCACATATACAGTACATCAGAATAGATTGGCCTAACGATATGTATATTTCATTAAGGAGGTTACGGGACTTAGATTGTTTCTGGATTGTGCTCGGTACAACGTGTCTAAGCGACCTGAAGATCCAGATTAGTTTTCTGACTCTCCCAATGACTTGATCAATATGAGGGTACCAGTTTAAGTGCTGATCTAGGAGGACTCCCAGATATTTGGTTTGGGTAACCTTTTCTATGGTCGGGCAACTACAGGTATCGGTGATAAATTGATGACAGAAGTGGATTTTAAGAGAAAAATCAGAAAACGGTTGTGTGCTAGCTGTAATACTGAAGCACATGTAGTTAGTTTTACTTGTGTTTAGTGTCAAATAGTTTGCTTTTAGCCATTTCGATATCTGTGCCATACCCAATTCAGTACTGTATTTAACCTGATCCCAAGTCTTTCCTGTGAACACAACGGCAGTATCGTCAGCGTACGAAAATAGGTTTGCGTTTGGGATGGCCATATCACAGAGGTCATTAATATACAGCAAAAATAGAGATGGTCCCAGAACACTCCCCTGGGGAACGCCGTAAGAGACGTTTTCATCCCCACTGACAATTTCGCCGAGTTTAACCCTTTGTTTCCTATCAGTAAGGTAACTCTTGAAGAGAGAGAGTGGTATGCCCCTAATCCCATATTTTTCCAGTTTCTGTACAAGAATAGGAATAGAGACGGTGTCAAAGGCTTTTTTCAGGTCTAAAAAGACTGCTAAGCACTTATTACCCTTGTCGAGATTTCCTGTGACTAGCGAAGTAAGAGCGGATACTGCGTCTTCTGTAGATTTTTTCTGTCTAAATCCGAATTGTGCAGTAGACAAAAGGTTAAATTTATTTAAGTAACTTAAGAGTCTAGTGTTTATAAGTTTTTCCATAATCTTCGATATTGCAGGCAGTACTGAAATGGGCCTATAGTTGCTGACATCGTCTCTATTCCCATTCTTGTACACAGGAGTGATAAGAGATTGTTTTAATGAATTTGGAAATATTCCCAGGCCAAAACTAGTGTTTATCAGGTGCGTTATTATTGGGACTACTTCTTTGGATGTATATTTTAGGAAACTTGTTGAGACATTATCCCACCCCGGTGCGCTACTAGACTTTAGGTTTGACAGAGTGAGATAAACTTCGTCTTCACTAGCGGGTAATAAAACGAAAGAGCCTGGCAGCGCTGGAAGATTGCTGAGGTTTAGGTCATTATGAGAGTTGGGGAGAATTTGATTGGCAAGTTCTTTTCCTATATTGGCAAAGTATTTATTTATGTAGTCAGCAGATTCAGCAGGTGTATTTTTAATATTGTATAGCTCTGGATTAATATTATTCGATTTGCTAGTATATGTTATGGCTTTTATATTCTTCCAAAGTAATTTACTGTTATTAATTGATTTTACTATAAGGTCTCTCTCATATCTCCTTTTAAGTTTTTTTAGCAGATTGTTACAAAAATTTCTATAGCGAATATATGTTATTTTTACTATTATATTGTCGGGATTATTACGCACATTTAATTGTAGCTTGTTTCTATTACGTATACATCGCAATATTCCGGGAGTGACCCAAGGCTTAATAATACGCTTCTTGCTAGGTATCACAGTGACTTTGGTGTTTTCTTGTATAGATTCACTGAGAAGAAGTATCAGACGATTAGTTATTGTCTCAGGATCATGACAGAATAGTAATTCGGATAGATTTTTACTTTGTAGGTATTTTAGGGCATCTTCGAAGTTCAATGCTACTTTGTTTTTATTTGTATAGTGCATGTCTTTTGTTTTTGAAATAGATAGGAAAGTTGTAAAATGGTCGGTTGTAGTAGTCTTAATAATAGCTATAGTGGGTGAAAATTTTATCTTATTTATTTTTATAATAAAGTGGTCTAAACAGTTATTTTCTCTTGTGGGTTTTGTGTGACCAGCTAAAAGTCCAAATGTTGCTAACATGTTCAAATAATTTGTTCTGTTCTTGTATTCATGCAAAGGCTCTAGGAGTTTAGGTTTTATGTTTATGTTGATATCGCCAGCGATTATTATGTTATTAGACAAGTTCATGGTGTCTATATGAGTTTTCAAAGAATCTATGAAGGTTTCGGCATTAGTAGATGAGGGAGATCGATAGATGCATAAGACTGTGTTGTTGAGTATCTCTAGTTGGAGGCAAGATGCTTGAGTTACGTTTATTTCTTTTACTTTATGTTTTAGAAAGTTTTTTACGTATAAGACTACTCCGTCATTTTGGTTCAGCTGACGCAGAGTGAAATAACAATCATAATTTTCGATTTGAGGCAGCGGTTTGTTTAAATTTAATCTACACTCTGTAAGGGCAATAATGTCCGGTTTGAAATTTAATTTACTAAGCGTGAGCATAAAGTTATCAAAATTGCAATAAATACTTCTTATATTTTGTGAAATTATCGTTAGATCATTGTTTTTAATGTAAACTTGCTTTATTAAATCCTCTGCAGAGTCACAGTCAATGATACGCGCTATTTCGATACCGTCTACTTCCTTAATTGCACGCAGTGTATCACACATTTTTATTATGTAAAAGTAAGCACTTCAGTATTAGCAAAATGTTATATATTATATGTAATTGTTTAAAAATAGAGTAGAGCAGAGAACAGAGAGATTTGTTATTTTTTTGTATTATAGAGCTTTTTGAGTTTGTGTGTAGTTTTAGTTTATGCATGTGTAAGTGTGAAATATAGTTTATATTGTATTCGTTTGTGAGGGTGGACCAGAGAACAGTATCATAACATACAAACATCATATCATTTTGCACGTTAATATACCAACTTAAACTTAGATTACTAATTATTCGATTACTTAGGATTAGGACATATTTGAGAACGGTCAGTCATTCCTGTAATAGGCGTTGCACTTGTTCTTCAGAATTGATTTGAATAATTGATGATTCATCCGTTTTGCGTATGTATACCTTGCCATATGACGTCCAACAGTACTTGTAGTCTTTAGATTTTTTAAGGTCACGTGCCAAGAAATGCAAACGGGAACCCTTGGACGTAAGGTGCTCTGAGAGGTATATCGGGGTATCCTGGTTAGAAGTGAAGCCCAGGTGTTCAGCGCATAGTTTAGAAGTGTTTGTGGTGTTAAAAGTCTTTGCTGCTTTAAGCAGATCTAATTTTAGCAGAGCAGAGTTAGTCTCGACAATGATTGTCGAGGTCTGCTGATTGGGTTTCTTCGTACTTACTCTATAGATATCTTTTATATCAGATCTAGTTATATTACACTCTAGTTTTTCGGATAAGCAGTTAACCATCGCTAGAAGATCTCGTTTTGTTTCATTTTTCCTTTTAGGTACGTTTTTTATCTCGATGTTTGACTTGCGGGACCCAATTTGCATCTCTTCCACTTTATTTTCTAAGAAGATGATGTAGTCGTTGTCATCTTTCAATTGTTTCTCAATCTCTCCAAATCTTTTTGCAAATTCCTCATTTTGTTTCGTTAGTTCTGATACAGAGGCCTCAATACTTTCGTTTGTACGTTTTATTTCCTTCATGGTAGCTTTAATTTCCCGAAGTTCAGATGTTTGACTGTTTGTAAAGAAGGTGATGAGCTTCCGCATTTCAAGTCTGAAATCGTCAAGCTGCCCGCTTGCAACGAAAGCTGGCTCATCTCGGTGCTCTCGGTTTTTAATTTGACGTTGGGTGACGTAATCTGGAGACGACTCGCTTGCGTCTTCATGCAATTCGCATACTGACATGTTTGTTTCCTCCATTGTTACAATTTTAAAACAGTAGCAGTACCAGGATATCAGTAAATAGAGGTGTAACTAAAATAGTACGAGGGGTCTACTTGGCTGGTCGACAATCGATTACTGCATGTATCCGTCCAGATAAGGTTGAGCTCTGGCGGCGTTGCTTGCAAAAATATAGCTGTCCTTGTTTTTCACGTGCAATGTGCCGTAGCGTTGTTAAGTTATGAGTTGTATTAATTGAATGGGGCGCTTACTTGCAATGCAGCCGCCAAGCTTCACTTTGGTTCTTCAGTCCTAGTACTCGCTGTGATTTTATTTACAATATTTAATATTCATTTTTGAAATTTTCAATAATAGAAATTACGTATAAACACGTCTGCACTGTACAGAAGTCCAGGGGAAGAGGATTCTTCTCCGCAAATCTATCTCTATAACATACTTTTTATTTGCAGAATATATTCCTAATTTCTTGCACGCTGGCCTTTTCGGCGGCGCAGCGGCTAGAAGAGGCGAATACAGGAGATGGACAAAGAAGGAGCACCGGTGGTTATGGGTTACTAAAACCCGGTTACGCGTCCGTTAACTACGGCAACCCCGGAGGTTACGGCGGTTACAACGGATATAACAGGTTTGTGCCACAAAATTTAATGCTATCAATTCGTATCCATGGCATAGAAAGGTGGAAATGTAAAAGGGAGTTCCGAAGATACGGGGGACAGAGAGAGACGGGGCACCGAAAGTTACTGGTTACTCGTACTAGCCTACGCGACCGTCAACTATTTGTTACGCGACTGTCGACAACGGCAACCCTGGAGGTTACAGCGCCTACAATAGATACAACAGGTTTGTATTACAGATCTTACTTACACAGTGCGTGTAGCTATTAACGTCTCTGGCATAGCAGTCAGAGCAGTGGCGGTTACTGGTTGTTATACAATCCAGCTACACGACCATAGACTACGGTAGGTTACGGCGACTATAAGGAATAAAACAAATTCCTGTTATGAACAGTGCAATGCGTTGAGCCGTAGTTTCATCTAATGGAACTTGTTCAGTCTTAGCAACGTAAATATATACAAACACTGTGTCGAAAATTCTAACTTTTAAAACCAAAAATAGGTATCTCTTAAAGATGAAGTTATACAGAAGTTTTTGCCATGTTCCGTTTAAATAAGAGTCGTAATAACGTAATAAGTAGGTAGTTTATATAAAATAATATTTTCTTCTGTTTCCGCGATTATTACTCATTGAAATAAAACAATTTAACGGATTATATCGCGTATATTATCTCATTTTAGTTCCCGACGTTTCGGAAGCTTTCCAGCTTTCCATGGTCACGGGAGGACTGAGAAAAGATGTATTTTCCTCTGTCAAAGTTACAATTTTGTGCAAACTACCCATTTTTTGAAAAAACACAAATAAAGGTGTACATACATGCCAGATGGGCCTAAGCTGTAAAGACAGTTACACATGTGCCAGAAGGGCTTAATTATTTTATTCTAATAATTTACCAAGCAGCATTTCACAAATGAGGCGTACTGAGGAGAAAAGAAACGCTGCAAAGAAAAACTCCCAGGCTACCTCATTACTAATTATAATATTTAAAAACAGAGACTATTAAACTACTTTAAACAGATAAGATATTTTACACCGTTCGGAAATTAAGGTTTTGCAGTCCTGTGTCTCGCTTGTTCCTTGATGAGATGTATTACAGGATCCCAAGCAGGTGGTAGTGACAATCCATCTTCTCTATTGAAATTAGGATGCTTTTTAATCTCAATAGCCTCGCGTAGCATCCTGGGAAAATATCTTTTTTCTTTGGCAAGGATAGAAGGTTTATCAAACTTAATTGAGTGGTTTGGTTTGTCAATGACATGTTCACAGACTGCAGACCTATTACACCGACGGTGCTTGACATCTGCTATGTGCTCCTTCACCCGGGTTGATACACTGCGTTTCGTTTGACCAATGTATGAAAGACCACACTCGCAGTCTAGCTTATAAATGCCTGCACTCTGCAAAGGGGTGCTACTCTTCACGGGTCTAAGGTATTGAGACACCTTCTTCAACGGCTTGAAATATGTTTTTATAGAAGCACGCTTCAAGATGTTTCCGATCTTGTCTGTGACCCCTTTCACATATGGTAATACGGCAGGTTTACGCTCGACTGTTGGTTTCTTCATACTGGGATTCTGCTTGGAACGTGGTATCTGGAGCTCGTTGGCTCGAAGCGCACGTTTGACATTCTGCAACTCAGCAGTCAGATGTTGATCGTCGCAGATACCCCTGGCTCTCTGAAACAAAGATTTACCCACTGTAGCAAGTTGACAGGGATGGTGGTGAGATTTGCCATTCAAATACCTATCTGTATGCATAGGTTTCCTATATACAGTATGACCTATGTCATTGTTAGGACCTCTAATTACTAGCACATCTAAGAATGCAAGTGAATTTTGATTTTCCAACTCCATAGTGAATTTAATTTTACTATGCATGGAGTTCAGATGGTCTAAGAAAGCTGAAACACTAGATCTAGGTAAAATAGTAAAGGTATCATCTACGTATCTTTTAAAGATCCTCGGCTTGACAGGTGCCAATGAAAGCGCTCTCTCCTCGAAGTCTTCCATGAAAATATCGGCGACAACAGGAGACACCGGAGACCCCATTGCCACACCATCAACTTGCCCGTAGAATTCACCATTCCATAGCATATAGCCAGATGTAAGGCAGTGTTGTAATAACTCAGCATATTCTATTGCCATCTGTTGTTCACCCAATCTTCTTTTCACAATTTCGATACATTCTTGAACTGGTAGGCATGTGAAGAGAGACTGGACATCAAAACTGACCATAACTTCATCATCAGTTAATCTCAAATCCTTAATCTCACTGACAAAATGGTATGAATCCCTTGTGTATGCTTCCGTCTTCCCTCGCAGTAAAGAAAGCACACCTGCTAAGTGCCGAGCTAATCGATAGGTAGGAGCATCGATTTGACTCACTATAGGGCGTAACGGAGCACCAGGTTTATGTATCTTTGGTAACCCGTACAACTTTGGTGGCACCGGGCAAGATGGGCTTTATTTGTGTTTTTTCAAAAAATGGGTAGTTTGCACAAAATTGTAACTTTGACAGAGGAAAATACATCTTTTCTCAGTCCTCCCGTGACCATGGAAAGCTGGAAAGCTTCCGAAACGTCGGGAACTAAAATGAGATAATATACGCGATATAATCCGTTAAATTGTTTTATTTCAATAGAAATGTTCAATTTACACCCCCCGCCCCAAATTCGGTTTATTCGTTTTTGCAATAATATTGAACTTTTTTCCAGCGGTTACGGTGGTGGTTATGGTGGTGGCTACGGCGGCGGCTACGGTGGCAGCTACGGAGGCGGATATCAACCCGGCTATGGCGGTTACCAACCTGGTTACGGGCAAGGAGGCTACCCCGGTGGTTACCCAGGATACCAAGGTGGTTTTGGAGGTGAGACAGACGCTAATAAAAACGAAATTATTTTCCATATATACTAATGGTAGTGTCAATGTCAAACACCATCAATTCTTATTCAATGGATATTTGGTCAATCGTAATAAGTATTATGTCCGTGTGCCTACTTCTTATCTGGCAGTTCACTCAAAATAATATACATATAGTTGCGTCATTATTTGGCGTTTGTGTTTTGCCCGATGCTTGACTGATAGAGAATGTATAGAGGCATTGCGTCCACCAATTGTACCTTTAATTTTTGGGCAAAGCCTGTACATTTTGTTGGGATTTCAATTTATTTTTAGTAGATCGAATGAATCTTCATCAAAAACCTCGAAATACACCAAAAATGTACTAAGATGTTCGTCAAAAATATATTCACGAAATGGTAGTGATGGGAACGCTCGAATAATAACCCAGCTGTATCACGAGTATCTTATCAAAGCTTATAAATTAGTTACCTTAGTGCTTGCCATTTCCGTACAAAAGATACAGTTAAAACATTAAATCAAAATAAGTAATATAATTCAATTTCACGGGAAATATTATGTATCTAAAACCTAAACTTAATGCAATGAATGTCCGAGAGTATGAACGAATGTATGCCTTCAAAATAACCGCCTAAATGCATCGTGTATTGAGAATGACCACACCTTGTGGCGCTATCTACAGTTGTGTGCAAAATAATTGCAGTGAAGCCGGATTTTCAGAATCAAGATGTAAATGTGACTTAAGATTTTAGTTATAATCGTGGTATGACTTAACAATAAAGTGCATTCAGGTTCGAAGATAGCAATGTAATAGCCGCCCAAAGGGCTTTTAAAAGGCATTCTCCTGTTCAATGAACTTTGAGTCATTTTCTATCAGAATAGAGTTGCATTAGCTTTTAGTCGTTCGAATTTAACACAAAAGCAATACAACCGAATTTCCTACACTTTTGATTCACATTCCACTGCCAAATTTCTTTATATGGTGGGTGGCCCAAAAATAAAGACACTTTTAAAACACTGTTATTTATATGGAATATACTTTTCGAAATTTGTAATTTTTTATATAAATTTTGAAATATGAATTGATTCGGTGGCCAGTACAAACAGTCCTTGGGTACATAGATTTTATTTAGAAGCAGTTTTTTGCATCTACCTTGTTTTAAAAAGTACTTACTATTATGGTACATACATACTGCTATTATTTTGCACACAGCTGTAGTTAGTACATTCTAAAGGCATCTAAATCTTCCGCCAAGCAGAAGTTTTGCAGACGTCCAAGGGCCTTAGAGTGCCACCTACCTACATACAATTTTTTCTATCAGCCCATACGAATGTCCCTAGAACAATTTTTCCAAAGCCTGAAGCTCTTGTGGAAATCCAAGAGCATCATCGTCGATGGCAGGAGGGAAACAAATCTTCATTTTGCCGACGATGTGTTTATTTTCTCCACATCAGCATCGCAATTGGAGACAATGCTACGAGATCTGTATTCGGCAAGCCTTCAAGTTGGTCTTATACTGAACGACTTAAACACCCAAATAATGACCAACAGCACAAAAAGGAAAACCGAGGTCGTAGGCATACACTATGTCATCGAGCACCTGTAGGTATTTAGGCCAATTAGTTTCTTTTAACCAAATACAGGATAAAGAAGTCAAAAAACCGATCCCAAACGCTTGGAGAGCTATTGGTCTATGAGGAAATGTCTGAAGATGGACATTCCTTTAGCTGCCAAAAGGAGACTACGGTGAACAGACCTATGGTGCCCAGACCTGGTAACATACCGAATTGCATAAGACCAAAATGAAGGTTGTCAGAGAGCCATGGAACGGAGTATGCTAGGTGTGAAAAGGATCGATCGGATCCGGAACACAACGCTCCTCTCAAAAACACGTATTGTCGATGTTTGTGTAAAGACCGCCAGGCTTAAATAGGACTGGGCAAGCTACGTCCGCCGTATGCATCGACAGAGATGGGCTAGGATAGGCACTGAGTTGAATCCTCAGGACGGACCGGCGTCGCGGTCGGTCGAGGAGACGGCGGGAAGACTTGAATACATATCTCAGCGTCTGGCCAGATGTCGCTTTGAATCGGGACGACTGGAAGGCGACTAGGCGGCCTTTGCCCTTGGGCAAAGGCCGCCTGCCCAAGAGCCTGTAAGAATACTGCCCAGAGTGTCCTACTCCTGAGTAGGACACTCTGGGCAGTATTCTTACATCTCCTCGACATCTGATCACACGCCTTCTACAGCCGACCTCCAGTATCCCGTCAGTAGTCGCTTTCGCACTTTATCGAGGCCCACTTTGAACTAGCCTATTCTAAGAACAAACGAATACATCACACAGTCAAGTTATTACAAATCCAGACCCACTACTTAAACACGGCATTAGACGTCCTAAACACTTCCTCCTAGATCCGTAGGATCATATGACCAGAAGACGTAGGATCAATCCTTGAAGAGGATTAGAGCCGAAAGGGTCAACATTATGTATAGATCTTTGTTGTAATGGTGCAAGGACGATGCGTAGATGGATATCAGAAAGAGATATATCCAAGAGAACAATCGGGTTTAAAAGGATTTATACCTGCTTAACTGGCAACGTCGCATATTTCGAGGTTATTCTTAATTATTTTGAGAAATATGAATGTAACTTGGACATGTTTTTAATACATTCATTACGTTATCGGTAGTTACACTGGCACAATGCAAAATTTTGTGATATTGCCTTTGCCTAAAAATGAATTCATGTGTATATCTTGATTTGTAAGAAAATAAAGCTATAGGCGATGATTAGGTGAATTAAACGCATCATAAATCCTAAAGATGCAAGGTATGTATTGAACATACCGTTAAGTTTCATTCAAATCTTACAAAATAATGAAGCAAAATGAAAAAATATGCGACGTTGCCAGTTAAGCAGGTATAAACGCTCTTAATGATTATACATACATACGATGATATCGCAAATAAGTCAATGTATAGCACGTATTCTCTTTCTGCCAAGTGTCAAGTCAGTGTTGCCAACTTTATTTATAAGCCGGTCGCCACAGACCTAACTTAAGAGTCTCCATTGCACCTCATATGCGCACCGTTTGTGCTGCCCATCTTGTACATAGCATTAAAAAAATCCAAACTTTAATACTCTATTCATTCTGTACTCTCTGGTAATGGATTAATGTCTACAGGCGGATATCCGGGAGCTGGATATCCGGGATACGGCGGGCCAGGGTACCCCGGGTTCGGAGGTTTGTACATTATGTACTCACACTCACACGTGTCACGCACTAACTTATCATTTATTTGGTTCGTTTATAGGTCTTCGTATAAATTTGGTTGTCTGGTACAGTCAGCATCAAAAGTAAGTGATAATTTTAGTATGCAATGTGACATATGCCAGTAAAATTGTCAGCTACTTTTGAAGCTGACAAACTTATCGTAACTTAAAAAAAAGTTTGCGCATCTAACAATTACCTTTACCAATTTACGACTATCAGTTACATATAAATGCAAAGATCATAACATCCCGAGGGTGTCTACTGAAGAGTGTGGGTTCAGTATAAGTCGGCTACTGAAGATAATCATCGCCATTTCGCCATAATCACTTATTCATAAAATTGAGAGTTGCATTGAGATAGACTGAAAAACGTATAAGTATTAAACTTACTGTTGCCGAATAAGCCCTATGCTTTCAACCGTTACGTTAGAACAAACATATCGAGTTTTAGTGCAAAGATTCGCGTGCTCTCTATACAACGAACTGTAAAACACCTACATTTCGCCTATCCCAAGACAAACTTTCGTTTTCATCCATCGTTGGTCACGCATGATACATTCTTTGTTCTATTCTGACATCAGTTCATACTTGAATAACTTTACCGAGCGACAAACTTGGCTTGATAAAACGTACGTTTTAGTGCTCGTGAAAATTCTGAGGTTTATCTCGTCCGTGCGGGAAAATCATGACTTCTGAACTAGAAGTTACTGGTATTTTTATTACGAGGTGCCTAAACACGTAGCGTTCATAAAACTGTTATTAAAACACGGGAATTATGTACGTAAACAGCTAACAGGTTCGGTTTGGCGCCCAACAGAAAAGCTAGACTGGAAAATTAACTAAGCTATAAGCAGTTAAGTTAATAAGTTCTTTCACGGCAATTTACATACACACTTGCAAAGTATAACTTTATATCTTTTTTCAAATTAGGCATTTAACCGACTTTAATTCCTTGTTGCCTCCATCGAATAGATATTAAACGACCGAAAATGTTTACTAACTGGCTCCATTCACAAAAAAAGGGAGTTAGACACTACAAACCGAGACACAACCGTCGATAACCCTACTTAATTATAGCTCTATTTACGCTTGTGAGCAAAAATAACGAGAACACGTAGGAAGTTTCTTAACGAAATGTAACCATTTTATTTGCTTTGACATACTAATAGATAGATAGATAGGTACCAATCTCTTAGAACATTTAACTAATAGAGAAGACAAGCTATGTCATTACCGTACAAATTGTTCATGCATTTTAACTGAGGGGTGAGATAAACATGCACAGCACACTACGGAAATATTCCTATCGTATACAAACGTACACAAATAAAAGAAAATCACCTACAAACAAAAAAACACCCACACACTGACAATTTACCGTATAAACTAACCGGAGATTTCGTGATTACTTCGGCAGTGGGGTAATGTATTCGTATTCCGTCTCTAGTGGTGAAATGCTCTTAGGTACCAATAGATACTTTTATACATATAAGTATACAATATTTTTATAATATTCCAGGATACCGCCCAAACAGACCCGGATACGACTACCGGCCGAACTACTCGGGCGGTAACTTCGGCTACCCGGGTAACAACCAGTTCAGGCCCAGCTACCAGTACCGGCCTGGCTTCGATCGAACCTATTCAGGTAACCAATAACCAGTTTTAACCAGAGAGTAGGTAGGTATGGAAATAATAGAATAAGAACGATGAATACATAGTACGTACATTATATACTTGAATTGAGATGATGACAAAATCGTAAATATGAGTCCGTCGTTTAGGAAAGTAATAAATAGTAGTTTGTTAACCAAGGGTTGAAAGTAACCCATTTCGCCCGAGATATTTCTCTTCGCCAATAATTCGAGGGTGAAATGGGTAATTTCACCCGAGATAAACACTCTACTTTTCATTTCGCACACTGTCACCGTCATCGAAATCGCAATCGCGATATGAAAAGCTTTTATTTTAATAATATGACGAATAATATAACTCAATTATCTTTGACTCTGTGGCGAATCGTAACTATAAAATACTTTCCACCCTAGGGATGGAAAAGCTATTTTCCACCCGGCTAAATACCCATAAAAAATTTACTTTCCGAACAGGAGAGATGAAAAAATATGTAGACGTATTTTTTAGTTTACACTTTTGTTTCCGTCTAATTAAGCATTATTTAATTTTGGCACAGGTAACTCAGGCAACTACTTTGGTGGATATGGAGACGGATACAACGACAACTTCAGGCTCGTAGGCCGGAAAGTGGGGGAGGACAAGAAGACTAGCTCCGAAGAGAAGTTCACCGTCTGATATTGTTACACTCAATTTGTTATTCATTAAATTTATTTCTATTTACACTTTTATGTAGTTTCACCTCCTTCGGGTCGCGAAGTTTTTCATAATACCATTGCCATCATTGTCTATAAAGATCATTCCGTACCGTTACTCGAAACTCATTCGAACTTCGAAAAATACAATATAATTGATAGCGGGCCATCTTAAGAACGAAGCCATTTTGGCCGCAAGTACCTACATGACATATATACGTTATAATAGTTAAATACTTAGAAAACATCCAAGACCCAGGAACAAACATTCGTGCTCATCACATAAACACTTGCCCTAGCCGGGAATCGAACCCGGGACCGCCACCTCGGTAGGCCGTTGTAAAAGAAAAAGCGAGTTGCCTTTTTTGACTGATTTAGTCATTTCACTAAACAGATTCAGGGATTTGGTCAAATGACTGCTTTTTTTCGAGGCAAATAATAAAATGGATTCTTTATAACATCCTACTTGATTTGGTCTTATCCCTTAGAAATGTTCAAATCTCAGTTTTGACCATTTCCCTGCTTCATACTCGTACACAGTATACACAGTGATATTATTTGCAAAGTTTATTATAGGAATTGAATTCTTCAATGATAAAGTATTGTTTTATAGACGTAATTTAATAGGGAATATGCATGATTTTTTGCTTTATTAAAAGCTCGTTCATGTAACAAACAGTAGACAAAAATATTTTTTTTGAATAACTTTAAAAATAACCAAGATATAAGCCATCACACATTTCATTCTATCTCTTTCTAGCAAAACGGAATTTAATATGAAGTTTATATGGCCGGCGTAGACTTTGACGTAACAGTCTGTCAAATCGCCGTCTAATTAGCAGTTTAAAATGTCTGTATCATGCGTATATCTTGGCCGATTTTAATTTTAATTTCACTTTTTTAAATCGATTTTCCGGTATTTTCATATTTTGTTAAAAAAACGATAAAAAAAATTCATGCATTCATGTATTACTCCTGAATGTAATCATTTCTGAATTGTAGCTGATATCTCTATCCATTGCAATATTGTTAATTTATTTGTCCGTTACACAAGTAATTAAATTGGAATGCGGCTTACGCGGTCAGATCTGACTAATAATAATAAAACAATAATGTACTGGGATAAATTATATTACATTAATTAATTACATTCCAATTGCACTTAATCATGATTAAATAGACTCAGTTTAATAAAATTTATGATAGATACCCATAATATTAAACAATCAATAAGTTTTTTATTTAGGTGAAACAATTTATAGACCGTGACTTTTGACGTGGCGTTACCGAAAATGACTCTGGAGTTACCAAGATATTGGCCTTTCAATATTATTTTCCCGTTTATTAGGTTTAACAGGCGGATTCAACGTTTTAACGTACACAAGTTTACACAAAGAGAAACCATTATTTAAGGGGCTTACAGCTCTGAATGACCTTCGATCCGTAAGTCTTCGCTTTTCCGTGTTGCATATACAACATCATGTTAACGGCGACCGACTTTACAAATATACTGTTTAAATTTATCACTTCGAGTCACCGAAACCAAGATAAATAAACGCCATCAAACTTTGTTATTTTTACGTCAAAAAACCAGTTTTTGCAACATTTCTTTAAAAATCCACGCTTTTTGAAGAAAAGGCTTGCTTAGCGATTTAGGTCTTTTCAAAATAAACAATTAGGCATAGGTTTTGAGTTTATTAAAAGTTTATTGAGAGACTAGATACGCAATCTTTATTTTTTTAGACCTCTCTATAAAAATCCATAATTAAATACATAAAAATATATTCTAATTTCCGAATGCAAGAAAGTGTTCAATAGAAACTGGACTATCATATAAAGCATGTTTCGAAAGTTATATTGGCCATTCCAAGGACTAAAAACAAAACAAAAACCATGAAAAATCGTACATTTTCTCTTGAGAGCCCCTTAAAGGCATTCTTTTACAACGAAGTTTAAGATGTGGACAGATTTGGGTGGGTCTAAAAGTTAATTCATCCATTTACTCGTATCGCTGATAGAGTACGAGTGTCCGAAAAGTAATTACCAACCATCGAAAAGAAATTATTTTCGTGGAGCGGCTCACAATAAAATTTTCTTTGTATCAATATTATACGAAAATAATCATTATGTTAACAACTTGTGAATTTGTATACACTGACACGGAACAACATAGGTATATCTGCAAAGAGTTTATAATTGTTAATCTCATCAAGATCCACTAAACCAATCCGAAGTCATGGAGTTGAAGAAGGACGCGGCGCCGGAGCGGGCGTTGGCGAAATTGATTGGGAGCGATGACGTCATCAGCTCCGAAATGTCCGGCCTTGGCTTGTTGGGGCTTGCTGACGTCATAGGCTTCTTTTTAACCTGAAAATAAACAGACAATAAAAGGTAACCCATTTTTAATGTCATAGGTACTAATGATACAGTTCAATGAGGGTTCTCTGAAATATATAAACCTCCAGCTGACGTCACTGTAGCGTCAGGTCGATGATACCAATGATACCAATATCAATGATACCAATACAAGAAGTGTCATAATCAACAATCATAGGACAGGGTTATGACATTCTTGTCAAATACCTGCGTAAGGTACAGTAGCGTTCGTTGGTGATTTTTCGATTTCAGAAAACCTCTAATTGAATAATACGATTTTGTTAAGAAATGAAGGGTTAAAACAAACGTGGCGTTTGGACTTTTTGCTTAGGTAGTTTCACGTCTGAAAATATGTATACGATGTTGAACCTGGCTACCCAGACATAAGTTCAGAAATGTGCACACACATAATACTATATTTACTTAGTGGCTTGATTGGTAAGAGTACTTTTAGTACAGTAAAACCGCCCTACTAGGCCAAATGCACATTATACACATGGTTATGGTACAATCTTTTACGCGTTCTCATGTTATAATCTCAATTAAAGTTCTGCCTAGAACGGATTTGGGGACTTCCTTTAGGAATGTTGCTTCTAAAGGGAAGATGAATTATTTTCATCAGAGATACCATTCGATCCGATTATGATTAAGAAATGTATAATACCCATTGAAAATTAGACACTAGAAACGTTAAAATCGAGATCCAAAGCCAGGCATAACTGCTGAGAGTTAAAACGCCCCATACTGCCAAGCGTGATACAAATCAAGCGTGTCGCGTGACGTCACACGATAGACAACACAGACAAATATATGGAGAAAAGAGAATTTTCTTATTTTTTATATTTATTTAAAGATTAAGTGTATGGTTAGCATACATCTTTTCCTTCATTGAACCCTAAAAAATCACAAAGTAACGTTTAATTTTCTTTTGCTAAAGAAATAAGTTTATGTCAAAACTTTGATTTTTGTGACAAGTTTTTATTGCCAACTGTACTTTTCTATGAACATCCATCAACTACTCACCGAGACGATTCTAAGGAGCCCAAAACTCGGTAGGATTGAATTATTTTATTACAGAGCTCCTATGACCAGCTTCCTGCTCCATCATCATCATACTATTGCATTGTCACCAAATTACATAAGTATTGTGATATAGATGCAAAAAAAACCCGCATTGAAAAAACACTGAATCCCAATAAAGTTGTGGTTCATATAAAGAGAAGCATTACATAAGTATGCCAAAGTTTAGTTCAATTGGAAACCGGGATGTAGGTCTAATTTAACTTTAATTCCACCCGAACATACATAGTAACATTGCAAGTTAAATAAAAGGTAAAAAACCAGCCAAGTGCGAGTTGGACTCGCGCACCGAGGGTTCCGTACAAAATATACGCTACAAACGGCCATATCTATGAAAATCCAGTGTTAGCAGGGCCCTACTCCAAAGCAAATTGTGCGCAAATTGGTTAATGACATAGACAGACAGACATAAAATTATACTGTTTTAGTATTTGTTGTTACAGTGGCAACAGAAATACATCATCTGTAAAATTTTCAACTGTCTAGCTAACGTGGTACATGAGATACAGGCTGTGATAGCTAGGCAGCTGAAATGGTGACAGACGGACAGACAGACGGAGGAACAGCTGAGTGTCAGTAATAGGGTCCCGTTTTACCCTTTGAATACGGAACTAGGGTTCCGTACTAGTAACGTTCGCACGTACTAGGAACTCTGTAATTTTGCGTCGGAATATTAAGGAAAGATAAAACTTTTTTTCTCTATTTCACTTTTTATACATATCCATAACCTCATTGCATCGTCCCTATTCTACAGGTTATGCTACGTTAATATGTCTTGTTTCGGCTAGTTACAATTAGTGAACTCGAAACCCAAGCATTACTGTTTTCTGGTATTACTGAAGTATCACACGAGTCATGCGTGTTATGTTTTATTAATAGATTTGTTTTCACACACTCGTCATACCCACACAGCTTCAGAGAGGGATGATTCCTCCGTTGTCACTATTGAAATTAATACAATTAATAGATTTAATAGTAAAAGCAAATCAAAAGCATCAACTTTATTACACCAAATTAACATTGAAATCTTAGTGTTGAATCACGTCATAAGTTTTACGAATTCATATCAAGAAATATGAAGCGGAAAGAAGAAGTAAAAAACCGGCCAAGTGCGTGTCGGTCTCGCGCACCGAGGGTTCCGTACAAAATATACGCTACTAATAGCCGTATCTATGAAAATGCAGTGTTGGCAGAGCCCTACTCTTAAGCAAAATGTACACGGTGCTCGATTATTTTATATTGGTTACTGATATACACAGACAGGCAGACATAAAATTATACTGGGGTATTTGTTGTTACATCGGCAACAGAAATACATCATCTGTGAAAATTCCAACTGTCTAGCTATCACGGTTCATTTCATGAGATACAGCCTGGTGCGAACAGACAGACGGACAGCGAAGTCTTAGTAATAGGGTCCCGTTTTACCCTTTGGGTACAGAACTCCCGAAATGAGATACGGCATGACAACAAATAGCTAGTTTGCCAGTGAATGGCACGGTTGGAATACATTAAGGAGGCTCCCAACTCTGAATGACCTTCGATCTGTAGCTCTCCACTATTCTCTGTTGTATATGTCTCACCGTGTGGACAACGACCGTCATAACAAATGTACTGTCTCAGTTTATCTTCACGAGTCACCCAAACCAAGATAAACGCCATCAAACATTGTTATTTTGACTATAAAAACTGGTTTTGGTTACTTAAAAAATACACGTTTTTTTAAAGAAAAAGCTTAGCGAGTTAGGCGTTTTCATAATGAACAATTAGACATAGGTTTTGAGTTAACAAAAGGTCGATTGAGAGACTAGAAAGGCAATCTTTATATTTATAGAAAAACTAGCTTCTGCAGGCGACTTCATCCGCCTTAAATTCCTTTATCGCGGATAAAAGTATTTTTCCGGGATAAAAAGTAGCCTATGTCCTTCCCCGGAACTCTTAATCTCTGTATCAAATTTCATCTAAATCGGTTCAGCGTGAAGAGGTGACAGACAGACAGACAAACAGACACACTTTCGCATTTATAATATTAGTATGGATATATTCAAATTTCTAAATGCGAGAAAAACTTTCCAAACATGGAAACCCAGGAACTTGAAACAACTAAACCATGTTTTTTTTTACATTTTCGCTTGGTGCCTCTTATGTACTATAAGCTGGATGGAGGGAAACACCGCTTGCCAGGTGTGCCATCTCTTATGAGAATTCGTACTTTACAACGCGCACGCCACGCGCACGTTTACCTGCACGCCACGGCACACATTCGGTGTGACTCTGCTTTTATACAGCAGTGAACTTAATTTGACTTACCGGCTTCTCTTGTTTCTTAAGGCTTGGCTGCGTGGCTACCGGTAACAGGGAGAACCAGTGCGAGTTGCCGGCCGCGAGTACCGCGGCGGCCTTATCGCCGCTTCCTCCAGACAACACGGGCTTGGTGCCGATGATGCCGACCAACTGACTGTGGTGGAGGATTAGGCTGCCCAGCAATGTCTGGAAGTAATTTAAAGTGTTATAAGGCTGAAAACAAAATAACTGAATTCTACGTTGTACACTGGAAATATTTTGAAGGATATTATAGACCCTTGTGATTATTTTTGGATGTGTGTATGTTTGTAGCTATCATCATCAAGACAGGAGGATGCATTCTATTTCTGGACATCACATAGGATACTTTTAACCAACTTTGAAGAAAGGTGGCTATAAGAACTATGAAGGTTTTTCATACGCACGTCCGAAGCTCTTAACTCGCTGGCAAATTCTAGTAAACTTGACCAAAATAACTAGACACAGTCCTTGGTCAATGTCCTAAATATACAGACTGTCCACGTACCACATTTTCCTTACATGTTTTACCCCTTCAACTCCTTAGAAACACACCATACATAGAGCATTTAACCACCGAAGATGGCATACGGACACATTATGCGAAATGCGAATAGATAGTACATATATGCGAAAAATCATGTCAGTTTATAAGATAAATTGTCAGTGTGTCCGTGTTTTTTTCGTTTGTTTAGGGTTCCGTACCAAAAAGGTACAAAAGGAACCCTTATGGTGCAACTCTGTCTGTCTGTCCGACTATTAGAGCGCCATATCTCAAAAACTACTTAGGCTATTTAAAATTTGGAATATTTATAAAAATGCCCAGCCCACATGTATTGCAAAGGAAATATTTAAAAATATATTTAAAAAAAACGACGAATATGGGGGGGGGGGCAAAAATAAAAGTCTAGCTACTCGGTAAAGTAGGGTATCATATGAAAGGGCTTACCCTGCACATTTTCGCACATGTTTTTTATAGTATTTGTTTTTAAAGATAAATATTACACGAAAATTATAATCATGTCTCTATCTAGCCAATTTTTTTTAATTTTCAATAAACCTTTTTGAACAACTCGGTTGCGTTAAGTTGGCACCTCATTTGTATGCAATGCTATAGATATCAAGTGCCCTCGGAACCCTCGGTGCGCGAGTCCGACACGCACTTGGCTGTTTATTTATTACCATGTGCGTTTGTAGAAATATAAATATTTCCGTAGTATGCAGTACGTTGTTTACCTCGCCTACCACTCAAAATGCATGATCTTTTTTTCCGGAAATAACACGGCTTGGCGTTCTCAGTGGTTAAATGCGCTTAGACACTGTAAGATATTTTTACACAATTTTGGTCCGCTGATAAGTGTTGTAACGAGGCGCATTACGACTCGTTGCTTACGAACTGTCTGGCTATGCGCAGCTTTTTAAAATTATTCTTCTGACAGCAAGTTCAAAATTATTTTAAAATTCCATACTCGAACACACGCTCGAGCTTCATTCAATTCTGATCTTCGGAGCTGATCAGATGTTGTTCGAAGTCTCACTCTTTAACAATGTTTTAAAAATCCTCAAGCCTAAGCAGAACATAAGTGCTTTATTCCTGAAACCTTAGTGCTTTGAGTGAATATTATTTATTTGAATACATAATATAAACTTCTAAATAATAATCTACAGAGTAAAACAATACTGTTGATCCGTCGTTGACGACACGTATTTATACCACTAGGCACGGAAACGTAAGTTCATATATATGTATTTTGTAATTAATTGCTAACTGTTATAATAATGTAAATAGCCTATGCCTATGTAGCTAAGGACTGTTCTGTTTTGTCCTCAGGTGCCTTTTTCTTTTACCTTATTTCACAACAATAAATATCCTGGCCCTGGTCTCCTGTTTTACTTATTCCGGATCTCGTGACAGTGTATATCTTACCTGAACTCTCTGGACGGATCGTTTCAAATTCGTTTGCACATACGGATAAAAAACGTCATAGTCAAACGGATCTATTTTCGACCTTATAAACTCGCAGATCTCGTGAGAAAAATCCAAAGACTTTTTATTCTCTCGCGGTATAAGCAATAGGGTCAAATGTCGCACGTCCATCAACAATTGAAGCGCGCATCTCTGATTTATATCCGCCTCTTTTTCTCTTATAACTTTATTGTAGTGTGCGAATGTGATAAAAGTAACTTTTTCGATGAATAAAGTGTGGATTTCTACGGGCAACGTGTGTGGTACGACTTCGTCTAGTAATCTGCTGATGGCGTAGAGGTATTCTTGTAATTTCAAAGACGGCCCTGCTGGTACTTTTATAGTAGATTCTATGGTTTTGCCTTCCTCATCCTTTTCTTCTATTTTTATAACATCCCATTGCTGAAAAAAAAACATTTCACTTTCAATGATGTAAAGTTTGGTGTAAATCTTCTTCTGTACTATTATAAGGTTTTAAAAATGAAATGTCTGTGCATTGAAGATATTTTCAAAATAATGATAGTAACGGACTACTTCGAGGTCAATGAATTGTTTTTTTAATTTTATTTGTTGTATGTGTTCGTTATGGCTTCATCAAGTCAAAATCGGCGAAACGGATATCAACTATTTTTGGTACAACTTACACTTGGTATCTACAGATGGTTATAAGATACTTTTTACCCGACTACGCTGAAGCAAAAAGAGGGTTATGGCTTTTTCCTCCTCCGCGAACGACTTCTAGTTATGATATAACAAAGCGTTTGTTGATATGCATTTCTAACTCCCTTTAGGAGATAAATTTCCAAAAAATCTTTTTAGTCTCATCTATTACATTATATGAAAGTTTTGAAAAGGCATTTTAAAGAAAATTTCTCATTTTTTGTATATTTATTAAAGAGATTTTCAACCTCCTTAACTTCTATGTTCATATTGATCCTGAAACTGAACTAACACTTTCTATTTCTACCAATAAACGGGACAAAAATCCAATCTCGAGGGATTAAGACAACAATCTGATCACGGATCATATGCCCTAATACAAAATTTTATAAAAAACACATACCATCATCAAATAATCAACGTTCGCCTCCAACGTAAACTCTTGTGGTAAATTTTTAGTCAGCTCTTCTACTTTTTCCATCACTATATCAACCCATTTGCCCCAACACATCAAACAATTCTGCTTCAAGAGTCCACACAAATCATTCCACTTTTTCAGACCATTCTCATCTAAGCTTACTCCAAAGGAGTTCTGCGCTTCGGGTATATAGCATTTGCGTAGATTTATCATAATTATTGGTATTGCGTGGATGAATCTTGCCGTGTATATTGCTGTGGTTTTTCTTTGAAGTTCTGTGGCTTGTAGGGTAGGTTCTTCAAAGCATACTTTTATGTATTGGAGCATACTGGAATAAAAAATAATAACGTTTCAGAATGGATTACGTACAATTCCGTATTATTACTAGTAAAAAATTGTTCCAATCGGAATTCGAAAACCGCCTGATTGAAAAAATCCATGGAATTCCTTACTCATGTACCTACGCGTGGCCCGAAAAGCCGGCATTTTTTTTTTAAATAACACTTCATACTCTCGCATTTTGAACACATTAATACGCGAACGCCTATCTCGATGTTTTATTATCCATTAGTTTTGACGACCAGTTTAGCTCAGTGGGAGTAACGTTGCCTACGAAGCGAAAGATCCTGGGTTCAAATCCCGGCAAATATTTGTTTCATGTGATAAGCATAAATATTTGTTTCTGGGTCATAGATGTTTTCTATGTGTGTGTACAAGTAAATGTATCTATTAAATATATCGTCATCTAGTACCCAATACCGATAACACAATCATTATTGAGCTTATCATGGGACTAGTTCGATTAGTGTAAAAAAAAAAACACTATTTCAACGCAGTTTCATGTGTCATTGTCGCGGATGAACTGGTGAATCACTTTTCGTTTAAGTAAAAAAATCGTTAGTACATAGATGTGTTACGATATATTTGATATTATGTTAGATACTACTTAATGCTCAGTTTATTATAAAATTATCTTAATTATCTTATCTTTACCAGCTCTCTATAATATATGGTGGACCAAACATTTTTGCACTTTTAAACATTGATAAAAATGAAACTATACATGTTTTTCTATATTCTATTTATTTAACCTAGTAACAGATAATTGCAATTTATTTTTTAAAAATTACATCCTATAGATGTCCTCCGTCTCGTCGTAGGCACTCCTGCAATCGACTACGCAAACTTTGGAAAACTCGCTGACACATCGCTGGCCCAATATTACAGGGTTCTTTGATTCACTTTTAACGAATTGAAGTTTGAACATTGTCATAGTGACATATAGTCTAGTTTTAACTACTCTGACAATTTAACATAGAACCCTATAATATTGGGCCAGCGACATGCTGCGAGGGATAGCGGCTATCTCATCATCTTTTTATAAAACTGTTTAACACAAAAAGCCCGTTGATTTCCCGTGAAACGCTCCATTATAAATAAAATTGCACGAAGTGACCTATAGTTTCCAGCCTATTTCCCACCGCTCACTCTGACAGTCTCCGAAATATTCAGTTTTTTTTTTTTTTTTTTACAAAAAACGAAGGTACATTTTCCTCATAGCAGCGGACAAAATCATGAGATTTAACTGCCGCTGTGTTCGCTCATTTAAATATTATAAACATTTTACTATATAGAATAAGGCAAACGCCCCAGCGTTCGACAGTGATCCCATCGCTGACAATATTAAAAATGATAATTTTAGCGTTAACCACTAGTATCAAGGTGTCAAACACTGGTGCGCTCACCCTATGCAAACTTGACATTATAATATTGTGTAATAATATAGTAATGGTATTATGCTGGTAAAAATGCGTTCTGTGTAATTAGCACAAATAAGACGCTGACGTTGCTATTTGCAAAAATGTATGGCCACCCTAGAGTGCTTAAATGGGGAATGGATGAAAATTTTCAAAAATCTTGAAGTTTTGTTTATAGATAGGAATAACCCTCCTTATTATCAGAAATAAATTACAGATTTTTCTGTGGCTTAGAAAAAAAATAAAAGATGAAAAGGTGTTGGTGGGCCTACATGCCCGCCTTATACGGTACGGCAAGAATAACAATACATTTACAGCCATTTTAATCGAAAATATCAATACTACATTTGCCGTAAGTACCGTATAAGGCAGTTATATAGGCCCACCAACACCTTTTCATCTTTTTATTTTTTTCTTAGCCACATAAAAATCTGTAATTTTTTTCTGACAATAAAGAGGCTTTTTCCTACCTATAAACAAAATTTCAAGATTTTTTAAAATTTTCATCCATTCCCCATTGTTTAATACCTTTCAATACTATTATCGGCCGTGTCCCGCAGATAAATTTCTATATCTTCCCTATCGCTGTACATTTGTGCCAAATCGTCCTCTTCCTCATACGAGAACAGCAACTTGTCTCTAATGGTCCCCTTCTTGTCTTTGTAGAGGTAGACTCGGAGATCGTCTAGAAGCTTCTGCAGTTCGCTGTCCAAGTCTTGGCAAAGTTTCTCCAAGTTTGTGGTAAAGCCGCGGTCTTGAAGCGACATGCCTAGAATACACAGATAAATTAACAAATTAAAGTGTTATCATTATCAATCAATCAATCAAATAATTCTTTATTCAAGTAGGCCTAGTTACAAGCACTTTCGAATTGTCAGGTACAGTACATTAGAGAAGTGTTTACTGGGAGAAATACAATATGATCCAACATTTGTTGCAAGGATTAGGAAAAACCCAGAAAAACCTAATCAGATCATTAAACTTAAGTATAATATTATTGATAAAAATTATAATTTTAAAAAACAAAATAATTAATAAGATAAATCCCAAATGGATTGTCAATAAAATGAAAAAGAAGAATAAAATTCTAAATGTCCGAGTATATAAAACAATTAAGATTAAAATAATAATAATACCTCAATAGGTATTCGTTAAAGTAATTATACATATACGTACATGACGCTATAATTTACATTAATCCCACGCGGCTTTATCATTCATGTAGTCTTGTGTGCTAAATAAGCTTTAGAAATTAATTTTCGTTTTACAATATTTTTGAATTTACCAATCGACAGCTCACTTATGCTGCTAGGAAGTTTATTATAAAACCTCACACAGTTACCTATGAATGATCGCCTTATTTTATGAAGCCTAGTAGCAGGCACTGCGAGCATATGCTTATTTCTAGTATTAATATTATGTATATCACAGTTCCTCTTAAAGTGGGTAATATTTTTATGTACATATATTCTCATAAATGTATTGACAATGCACTGTCATTATATTAATGTCCTTAAACTTATCTCTAAGCGAGTCTCTATAGTTCATTTTATATATCGCACGAACAGCCCGTTTCTGCAGAACAAATATAGTATTAATGTCGGAAGCACTGCCCCGTAGTAGGATGCCATACGACATAATACTGTGGAAATAACTGAAATACACTAATCGAGCCGTTATCACGTCTGTTAATGGACGAATCTTACTTACTGCAAAAGCTGCAGAACTCAGTCGTTTCGAGAGATTAGCAATATGGGGACCCCCCATTGGAGCTTAGAATCTAATGTTATACCGAGAAAGACTGACCAAGATCCACAACAATAGGAACAACTCAAAAATTATATACCTATTAGCTATTTAATAAACATAAGGGTATATGTATGGTTAGTGTAGTATATCCATACTATTATAAAGTTGTAAAAATGAAGCGTCTGTACTCTAAAAATATAAAAAAAAAACTATTGTAACGGACTATTTGGAGGTCACTGAAGCAAAAACATTTTTTTTTAATGTTTTTATGTGACGCTGTGTAAAAAGTATCCTATGACCATCTGAAGATACCCAGCTACCCGTGTACCAAAAATAGTTGAAATCCATAGCCGATTTTGCGTGATGAAGCCGCAACGACACACAAAAATACAAAAATCAAAAAAAAAATAATTTCGCTTCATTGACTTCCAAAGAGTCCCTTACAATAGTTTTTTTTTAAATATCTGCAATGTACAGACATTTCATTTTTACAACTTTAATAATACGAGTAGTATAGATATCACGAAATAACTTACCTCTCATAAGAGAATTCATGACTTTTATAACTTCACTCCTCGATTCGATAACAGTCTCGCCAATCAAATCTTTCCACACAAACCAATTGATATCAGTCTCCCCTTCATTTTCCAAAGACCTGCTCAAGTCCACCAATATTTGGGTTTTAAACGCGTCATAGACCTTGACCCAGCGGTTGTCTATGATGACCTTGACTCGAGAGGTCAGGAGGGGCTGGAAGTAGTGGCACCAAACATGGACCTCAGGTATATCTAGGGAGGAGCAAATGGCACCCCAGTTTTCGGGAGTTTCTGAAAAAGAGAATACAGGTGGTACGCTTTAACCTCGGCTATCTATTGCTGTCCCTGTCTCACACGCACCTGAAAAATATATCTGTCCTTCGTGCTCCAAAAAAACACGAGGAGAACTATTAGTTGTATGATTTCACTGTATATTAGTTCCAAAAAATCGCGTGTTCAGATCTCATTTGAGTTGGTTAGTGCGCAAAAAATACATAACTATAAAATAAATGCAAGAAGATGGCCCATAAAAGTCTGCAGATCCTAGACTAGACAGACGCAGACGAAAGGTAAAAAATGTATGGTATGTTTAAAGCAGTTTACGCGTTTAAAACCTCTAGGCCTAGGGCAGATTTACAGGGCTCAGTAAGTAGCATATGGCCCCACCTCTCCGCTGTTTTTTTTGTCCAACCATCTTTCAAACACCCTGTATTCTGTCCCGTAACTCATGAAACAATAGTCAAAAGGTTACTTAGAAAAATGCTAATTATCTAGACTATAATAACATACTGATGAGAGCTCTAGAAAAACCGGCCAAGAGCATGCTCAGTGTAGGGTTCCACAGCCGCTCAAACAAAATAATGCACTACAGATGAAAAAAAAAGATATGAAAAAATGCACTAGCAAAAGATCGAATCTTCACGGTACTTACGACCTTTTGCTGAGAAGTGAAGTTTTTCGGCAATAACTCAAAAACTGTATATTCGATAATGTTGAAAACAATTTTCGTTAAAATCATTTATTAAGCCCTCTTTGTAATTTTTTTCATATTTTTTGGACACACCGTTTAGAAACTTTCGGAGCGATTGTTTCCGAAAATATTCTCTAAATCAAATTTTTTTTAGTCAGTTTCGTTAATGTATGGAGTGCCCCCTCTAATATATTTAATTATTATTTAACTATCAGACTAAGTAGCGGCTTATACAAGACATCTATCCTCCAAACATCAAGATACATTTAGTAGTTTTGACTAAAATGCCTGTGACATACGGACGGACGGACGGACGGACAGATGAACATGACGAAAATATAAGGGTTCCGTTCTTGCTATTTTGGTTATGGAACCCTAAAAATGGATTAATATAGACTAAAAAACATTGCTGCCTTTATATTGATTAAAATCGTAGTTTTAAAGAGCGACTCAGGACTTCAGGAGACGTAACCATGTAAAAGATGTACAGAAAAAAGTTCATTGACCCTTATACCGATTTTAAAAGCTTCCTCTCGTATTTCATGCAGCATTTTGACCCTTGTAACGTTTTGCAGTAGGTTTTTGACGTTGTCGTCTATAAAGGACTTCACCCACACGCTCCATTTCTGCACGCATTTGGTTATTTCGTCCTTCGCTAGGTCTTGGACTTCTTTATTTGATGACAATCTGAAATTATATCTATATTATTATAAAATTTTGAAAATGAAATGTCTGTAGGATATTTTTGAAAAAAAAATGTTACGGAAGGTATCTAAAATTATTTTTTTAATTTTCTTGTATTTTTTTCCTAAGTATCCACAAATGGTTTCAAGATACTTTTACCCGACTACGCTGAAGAAAAGAGGGTTATGACTTTTTTCTCTTCCGCGAACGAAGTTGCGGGCATCTTCTAGTAAAATATTAAATAATTCGTCGCCTGGTACTCATAAAATAACACAAGCCTTATTGACCTTACCATGGGACTAGTTGGATTTGTGTAAAATTATCAAATCAAATTTTAAATGTGACCCTCTGATGGCCGTCTTACCACGCGACCCTATGATGGTCGTTTTACCACGAGACCCTGTGAAGGTCGTTTTGCCACGCGACCCTGTGATGGTCGTTTTACCACGCGACCCTGTGATGGTCGTTTTGCCTCCCTCCTCCTCAATCGGTCCCTCAATGCTGAGGATCGTGACTCTGCCGACGTAGTTTAGCGAGTATTCCCTTCCATGAAGCTCGATCGGCTGCCTGTTGAAGGGCTGCATTAACCGGCATGTCAAGGCACTCCGACACCTGGTTTACCCATCGTTTAGGGCTACGGCCACTGGGTCTCTTCCCTTCAACTGTGCCTGTCACCATCATCTTTTCTAAATTGTCGGCCTCTCGGTGGGCCACATGGCCAAAATACTGAAGAATCCGGTGCAGACAGACAGATGAGAGGCGCTGTTTGTGTTCGAGGTCAAGTTCTTTTAGTATGGACGCATTAGTTCAAAAAGCAGTCCAAGGTACCCTTAGCATCCGACGCCAGCACCACATCTCAAATGCGTCAATTCTTTGCCTGTCCGCAGCCTTTATTGTCCAGGTTTCAGCCCCGTCAATGAAAATGGAGAAGACAAGAGTGTGGACAATGGCAATTTTAGTGCGTCTCGGGATGTTTCTGTCTCGCCATATTCGATTTAGCTGAGTCATTGCCGTCTTACCCATACCGATGCGCCGACGTATTTCCGGTTCACAGCTACCTTTGTTGGTGATGACGGACCCAAGGTACTGGAACTCTTCCACGGTCTCGTAGTCACCTAACAAACTGGTTTGTTGGATAGCTGCAATTCTATCGATCACCATCAGTTTGGTCTTGGTTTTGTTCACGGTAAGGCCTAGTTCCTGACTCGTTCTCTCCAACCGGTTGAGTAACTCCGCCATCTCAGCCTCTGAGGCGAACAAAGTGGTGTCATCCGCGTAGCGTAAATTGGATATTACGAGTCCACCCATTTTTACGCCACCTTCCCATTCTTCGAGGGTCTTGCGCATTATATATTCCCCATAAATATTGAATAGGATAGGGGATATCACACCCCTGCCTCACTCCTTTGCCGAACTTGAACCGACTAGAGGTTACATTCTCGAGCTTAACAGTTCCAAAACCAGTCTCCTACAGTCTACGAATGAGCAGCACAATGTGGTTCGGTACTCCTGCCTCTCTTAAGACGTTCGAAAGATGATTCCATCTGGCGCAATCAAATGCCTTCTGGTAGTCCACGAAACATATCATCACAGGGGTATTGTATTCGTAGCATTTCTCTACAAGCTGTCTAAGATTCAAGATTTGTTCCCTAGTACCTTTCCCTTTCACAAATACCGCTTGCTCTTGAGGAATCTGCCAGGCTAAGAAGGATCTGAGGCGACTGTTGATGATATGTAGTAAAATTTTGCTTGCGTGCGATATCAGTGCAATCGTCCTGTAGTTGTTGCAGTTTCTCACCGATCCTTTTTTGTGTAGCGGTAGGATGGATGAGTGAACCCAATCGGATGGCCATTCACAGGATTTCCACACCGAGTTGCAAATTTTGTGCAGCATGTCCATGCCCAGCTCACCGAGTTCTTTCAGAGCTTCTGCAGTGATGCGGTAAGTTCCCGCGGCCTTATTCCTTTTTAGTTTGCGTACGGCATCCTCTACCTCGGCACGGAGTATATCAGGCTCAAGTTCCTGACCTTCAATACTTGGCATATCGGAGATCGTTCCCTCACCCTTGTATAAATCAGCGCAGTATTCCCTCCAACGTGCGGTAGCCTTCCCAAGGTCGTGTATTGGGCTCCCATCCTCGTCGTTAATCACCCAAGAGGAGGGTTTAAAATTGCGTGTAATTTCTTTAATTTTCTTGAAAAGATCCGCAGTCTGATACTTCTCAGCATGAGTTTCGATCTCCCTGCATATCCCTTCAAGAAAACGGTTCTTGTCTCGCCTGCACAGGTTTTGGGTTAACTGAGTGAGGCGCGCATATTCCTGCTCTGACTCCCCTGAGACATTACCGCACTTAAGCGCCTTCCTCTTCTGTATTATAACCCAAGTCTCATCCGTGATCCAATCTTTTCGTGTACTGGATGATTTCTTCATGGAGAACTTCAGTGACCATGGTATGCAGTCTTTGCCACAGTTCTTCTGGACTTTGTGAGATAAGGTGAGCATCAACTTCGTTTCCACTTGCTGTCGGAAATATTCAGCCTCAGATGGTGCGATGCGGACTGTGCTTTTCGTGCGTTTTTGGGTTGACTTTAAGCGCACACGGAGGTCTGCCACCAGCAATTGGTGATCACTGGTCGTTTTGCCACGCGATGAATAAATGACGCATCCATCTTTATTCAGCATTCATCATACTTGTCGGAAAGTGTCGGCTGCCTTATCATTTACATATCACACAGTGAAGGCAATCATCACAGGTTCATTTTTTTCAAATGCTTTAAGTGTAATAATGAAATTACCTATGAAATAAAAGTATATTTGAATTTGAATTTGCCCATAGAAGTATAGGTACCCAATTTAACCAAAAACATTTTTCAAAATAAACAAAGATGTATAATATTAAAATAGCTGACAAACTAGATGTAGTTAAGGTCGTCGGTCACTCGTCACTCCAAACATTCGTTGCATTAAGAATAACGGTCTATAGTCTTGTTTCATTTCACACAAACAAAAAACCACGTGGTCTCAGCCAGTGGCGTCGTATCCAGTGGCGTGCGGTCCATAATATAGGCAGAAAGGCACTCCCTATACCTACGCCGACCGACCATGGCTCCGTATAGGCACAGAAAAACTGCCTACCGTGGCCAAGGCCAAAAACCCTATGCACGCCACCTTTTCGCACCACAGATACAAAAGATTACCGGAATATAGGATATTGGCGGAATGAAACGAGTTACGTGACTTTTTCTTAACCTCCTTTTAAATACCTAAGAGACTATGCTTCGGTAGACAATTAAGGAACAAACTTCCTTTTGACAGTGACACACATAGAACAGATAATAGTATAAATAATGAATTATTTTTTAGTAAACACTAGATGTAACATTTTTACAGGTAATAAAAGAAACGGTCACTAATTATTGCACTTCAAAGTAAGTATTTTTAATTTTACACTAACTGTAAAGGGGAAGCAGTTGGACTGTGACGTCACACATCTGTATTTTTCTACAAAGTTCATACATTTTGATATTTCGAATAAAGAAGCTGATTTCAACTGTCATCAACTACCGTAAAAAGCGCAAAAAGTGAATGTTCGTGGACTACGCAAGATGCGCGTCGATCTATACCGTACGGCCCCGCTATTGAGGCCCCTGGGATGGACTTGTAGGTACACGACTAGTGATGGGTGACATTGAATGATACTAGTCGAATTATTCGATTCATTCGAATTAAATCGGAGCTTGGAAAACTCTGAGAAAGAGTCTGCACGCCGCCCGCCGCACGCGTCCGCGGCAATCGCCACATCGCACAACAATCGAAGACGAACATTCGTTCGATTGTAGTAATTAGTACACTGCTATTTTGTTATTCGAATAGTAAAATAAAAAGTAACTAATTAATGAATTCCTAAAATCATTCGAAATCGCCCATCTCTGTACACGACGACTTAATCGCGAAATGCGCCGCGACTGTTATTATTAAATAATTGATTAAAGAAGTCAACTAACCTATAATTGGCAATAGCTGGGGGTAAATGTTTCAGCGCAGACGGGTCACTGAACTGAACAATTTCCACTAAGCTCTCTGAATCTTTTCGGAACAAATCCTTCAATTTTGTGAGCACCGCTCCTCCGTTGTTTTCTGAAAGAAATGAATGTATTAATATAATATAACGAATCCAAATGTGTAGTTGAGGAAAAACTACGAAATACCTACAAAGAATCAGGAAGATATATCTGTGCATGGCGTGTAGAACTTGATAAGTAGAAATATACATTTAAATAAATTTGAACACGAGTCTTATGGTTTAATTTTGTTCAGACTTTACCGACGACTTATCAAGTTCTTCACGCCATGCACGGATATTTGATACATGAAGTATATTTCATTTTCTTATAAATACAAATACATAATAATGAAAAAAAAATCAAGATTCCGACTGGATCTGAACCATTGCCTTGTGCCTTGCCGGGGTCACGCTCTGCCAATTGAGCTACAGTGTCCAGTCAGCTTGTCTTCAAATTTTGTCACTATTTGTTACAATATCTTTTGCATTTTAACCTGCTATTCTGCCGCCTGCGCCACCATGTGAGCATTTATAAAACTAAATGTTAAACCCAACAGAGAGAACTTGACAGTTGCCACATGTTAGCTAGAGGTGTCGCTGTAGCGGAAATTTTATTTTTTAAGAAAATCGTGATGTTTTACCATCACGATCTTCGTGATTTTTAAAGTGAATTTCTTCACTAAGAAACTATATTCTTATAAATACAAAGATCTGAATAATTTAAAAAATTCAAGACTTCGACTAGATTTGAACAAGTGCCTTGTGCCTTGTCGGGGCGTAAAGATTTCATTTGTTTTTAAGTTATAAACGACTAAAATAAAGGTAGCGTACCCTCGATCCCTCAGAGGAGCCACTCCCCAGAAGCCGCTGAAAAGGGACTCGTCTTTGTACTTTGCGTCCTAAGAACGTGCTCTCTGATTCGGACAATGAGATCATAGCAGCCATCAAAAGGATGGCTACTGCGAACTCTCCGGATGATGTCTAAACGTCGACCCCACCAGCGTGGACGACTAGCCCGTAATGTAGTTTGTAATTCTCGCCTGTCCAATTTTTTCTCTGTCTCTCACACGCCCCAAATCCGGTTCAACCCATCTTCCGCAGTCCTTGTGCCTTGCACACTGTGTCCCAACCCAACACTTAGTGGCGGCGGATTGCATTCCCGTTTGTGACTTTGCACTCCCTGCACTGAATCCTATTACCGGTTAGGAGACCTAACCAGACATACCCAGTTCAGTCAGGTTCTAATAAAAAGCTAATACCTGCTGAAAATCCTTTCTTTGTATACTATCTACGGAATCCTGCCCGGAGCATGGCGGACATACTCCAGGCCGGTTATTGTAATTATACTAGCTAGACAGTGCACGCATGTTCGTTTGCGAAGGAGAAAAAGTCATAACCCCTCTTTTTTCGACAGCTTAGTCTGGTAAAAAGTATCCTACAACCATCTGTGAATACCCAGCTACCCGTCTACCAAGAATAGTCGAAATCTGTTTAGTCAATTATGTGTGATGATACAAAAAAAAATGTAGATTCGGTGACCTACAAATGTAGATTCGGTGACCTACAAATGTAGATTCGGTGACCTACAAATGTAGATTCGGTGACCTACAAATGTAGATTCGGTGACCTACAAATGTAGATTCGGTGACCTACAAATGTAGATTCGGTGACCTACAAATGTAGATTCGGTGACCTACAAATGTAGATTCGGTGACCTACAAATGTAGATTCGGTGACCTACAAATGTAGATTCGGTGACCTACAAATGTAGATTCGGTGACCTACAAATATTCCGATACAATAGTTTTTTTGTAAATATCTTCAATGCAGTACAGACATTTCATATTTACAACTTTATAATAGTATAGATGAAGCATCTGTTACGTAACTTTAAAAAATAAATATATAAATATGAGGGACAATCTTACACAAATCGACCTAGTCCCAAACTAAGCAAAGCATGTACTATGGGTACTAGGCGACGATATACATAATATATAGATAAATTATAATACTTAAATACATAGAAAACATCCAAGACCCAGGAACAAACATTCGTGCTCATCTCACAAACACTTGCCCTGGCTCGAACCCGGGAACGCCAGCTTCGTAGGCCGTTGTACAACCCACTGAGCCAAACGTGTCGTCACAGGTTTAGGAAAGATATCCAAAACTGTCTTTCATAATAACCACTCACCAACAAAACAAGCATACACCAAAACAACAGTCTTCAAAACAATCTTCACGGCATTCACTATCTTCTCCTTAATCTGCGTCTTAGCATCTCCTTCTAGAATATGCGTCAGATCAAACTGGAGGGTCGATTTGAGACTGCTATCGCTGTGGAGGCTGATGAATGTATTCAGTAGCTCCACCATGCTTTGGGAGTCCAGGATGTAAAGGCTTGTGAGACAAGAACTGGCCACCTATAATAATCAACACATTGAAATAAAAAGTTTCTGACAAAAAAAACATATTTGAGACAATCTTTTACTGCCGACTGTACTTTTCCTTGAACACCCGTTCATTGAGATGTTTCTAAAGAGCCCATTTCGGTAGGATTGTGTTCTTTTGTTACAGACTTCCCATGACTACCTTCCGGCTCCATCATCAGATCAGCTCGATGGTATCATATTATTAGATTGTCACAGAAGATACGAAATTTGAGCCCAATCGAATACCAGGAAGTGCATGTACATGCATGATTTTTTTTTATCGCTTTTCTTAACAAAATATCAAAATACCGTAAAAGCGATTTCAAAAAGTGTAATTGAAATTAAAATCGGCCAAGAAATACGCATGCAAGATTTGACAGAGGTCCAACATGAACTGTTACGTCATAGTGCACTCCAGCCATATAAACTCCATAATAAATTCTGTTTTGCTAGAAAGAGATAGAATGAAAAACTTTATTACCAAATTAACAATCATTCCGTACAAAATTAACATAATTTTAGAAAACTAGCTGGCGTTACCAGGACGAGCATGCCACATAATCAGGGAGTGTATATGGCCTCCCCTTAAGTTCTATACATTCCCATTACCATTAGCGAATCATAAAGCTATATAAATTATTCAGCTTTACTACAGAAACTACTGACAAAACGGCTGAAATGGCCGTGGAATGACCCAAACATATATTTTTTTTCAAACCTCTACGCTGATCTCAACATCCTGCAGCTTCTCTCTGCAGACATCGATGATGGTCTGATTAAAGTTGTAGATGGAGCTCCACTGCATCTGTATCAGCCGCTGCAGGGACTGCATGCCGGGCTTCACGTGTTTACCGCCAATCTGCAGTTGGAGCCCTGTAAGTTGAAACTCTATTAAGGCTTGTCCACGAAAAAAAGTAGGTACTGTTGTATGATTCAGGTGTTCAATATGTAATGAAAATGACAATTTTTGAAAGAATTTTAATTAAAAATAAGGAATCTCCACATTTCGTTTTGAGTGCCGTTATAGATATTTATATCAGATGCTATCCATTTTTGAGCTTATTTTCAGAATCTCTGGATTTTAGTCTTAGATTTTGTATTTTTCACGTTTGGGTCGCAGAGGTTCTTTTTTTTCTTAACTTAAATAGATTATCGACGGTATAATGTTCCGCGAATATCTTTCCAGACTTAATTACCGTATGCAGGTTATAAATTGTGTTAAATTATTCCAGAAGTACACACATTTGTATGCAATTATTTTAGCTCTAAACCTTAACTGGCATTGGCAAAATGTATGGATTTTAGATTTTTACACATAAAAAAGAATACTCAGTGGACAATCTAATTGTGGTTTGAACTACCTGAACCTACCAGGAGACAGTGGAAAGTTAGTTTTCTATGGCAACTTTTTTTCGTGGACAAGCCTTATATAAACACATGCATATTATAAAATAAGTGTGTGTATATTACTTTTCTTTGAACATCCGTTTATTACTCATCGAGACGATTCCAAAGAGACCAAACTCGGTAGGATTGCGTTATTCTATTACAGTCTATGACTACCATTCCGCTCCAATATTAGATCAGCTCATTTTATATCCGCTAAGTTAAATTCTATAGTTCTTATTTTATTTTTTACTAGCTTCTGCCCGCGACCTCATCCACCTTAAATTCGTTTATCGCGGATAAGGGCATTTTTCCGGGATAAAAAGTGCGCAAAATTCTAAACTCAAAAATCAATCTTACAAGCTTAAAGATTGTCTGAGGGAATTTAACCATTGCGTTCAGAGATATTGATAAGTTACGGCCCGATTGCGAGTGTTGGACACGTGCATGAAAGATTATTATCATCGTACGCAAAAATACGTATTTTATATGAGATCTTGAACTTGATTTTATTTTAAATATTTATCGTTATAGTAGCATAATAACACACATTCTAACAATTTCAAGTGTCCTGTCTACTACTACTACTACCTATAATTAGAGCCCTCTCTGACAGACAGACAGGACAGACAGCCTGCAAAGGCTTATTGGTACCGTTTGGGCACAGAACCCTAAGCACTGGCCCAGTGCAAATCAAACTTTACTTTATTCTCATTATTTAAGGTTAAATGGATGAAAATTTTAAGTGCCTACCAATTATGGTTGGCAGACAGACAGCAGAACCATGGTGATAATAAAAATTTGAGATGCAACGGATATCCGGTCACTATCAGGTATCCGGCCTATCCAGCCCCATTTTACTATCCAGCCGAATACCGGATAGTTGCGTAGTATCCGGCCGGATACCGGATAGTAATTTAGTACAGAGTATAACGAGAAAATTTGAGTAACATAAATGTCAAACCACAAAGTAATCAATATTAAGGTCTGTTTAATCTCTAATAATTTTAAACATTAGAATGTAAGAAACAAATATATTTTTTTATATTTTAATTGCGTGCGCGATACAAGTACCAAATTTTAACCAATTCAGAAATATCAATCTACAACCTATGCATGCAACCTGCACCGCGCATCGCGCCCGCGCCGTCGAATTTACTCTATTTAGGTATTTTAGGTAAAAAAACTTTTGGCCAGCTATTCGGCGGCCGGATACCGGATATCCGGCGGTCGCGACGGCCGGATATCCGGCATCCGGTATCCGGGCAAACCACTATGCATCTCTAATAAAAATACCTTTTGGGTTCAAACCTTCAAAAGTAGCAAATGTGACAGCACCAACCTGTGTTAATATGCCGAGCCATTATAAATAGCCTGGTAGCCTTCACATAATCCTCTGCCTCAATACATTTCCAAATCTTTTCTGGGATTTCCATGAGCATCTTCACTTGGACAGATATACCATTCATGGGGTTTACATCAATGAAGCTGAAAATTAACCAATTTTATCATAGGTTAATTGACCATAGTTATGCAGAAAGTGACCAGAGATACTTTTTAAGAATGCAAAAGCAACCAAACTCATCCTGTAACACTTATGTTACTTACTCTGGCCACTTTCTACATAGCTATGGTCACATAATGAATTGAATTATGTTAGACAACCATTAGACAGTCAATCCAGATCACAATCCGACCAAGGTTGCAGATTGCAGTAAATCAACGGATATTGGGGTGGCTGGTTGCAACATTAGCAGCAGCAAGATTTTTGATCTACTGCAACCTTCTCTCTTTTCACAACCTTAGTTGAATAGTGATCTATATTGACCGTGTAATAGCTGCCTTAATCTTAATCAGGGTTTCTTGTACTTTTTGCAGTCACCAATCACTTTCACAATTTAAACAATTCCAGGGACCCCTGTCAAAAATTATTAATTTCGAAATTAAAGAAACAGCCTTAATTATATTTACAAAAAGTACTTCAATTGGTACTTTCATTACTTTGAAAATGATATTCGTAATTTTGACATCAAAATAATTGTACTTCATTTTTATTATTTGTTATTATTATTATTTAATTTCATGTGACTTAATGCATGTTAAGTCTATCCAAAATTTGTACACCTGCAATCTGTGGGTCAAGCACAGAGGATCATAACATTTAAAACATGTCACCTTACTTATCTGTACTGTACCTATGTTTTACAAATAAACATATTCTGATTCAGATTCAGATTACAAGTTAATGAAAATGACCATGTCTCATCAAGTTTAATGCACGATTTCCTAATAAATATGTATACAGACTGACCTACTGCGGACCTCTAATACAGATGCTATGGACCCATAAGGGGTCCGTGGACCCCACTTTAAGAAACCCTGTTCTAAACATTGAACGGAATTTTTTTAATGTTCCAGGATCACAGTTTAAACTTTTAAATCAACAATATTGAAGCTAAAATTTTTAAGTGATCAATCTTAACTAGAAAAATTAAGGTCATCAGAAAGGATTGATTGATTGAGACACATAGAGCTGGACTCTACTTTTACAATGTAAAGAACTGTTATTGTAATTTGAATATAACAACTAAGATTATCGTAGCGCTACATGCTTAATCTTTAACCTTATTATAAAGTTCTGGTTTTGTAATAAGTTACCAGATGATGCTTTAAAATTACCTTTTCCACCTCTTAAGAAGTACTTAAAATAGTTTCTAATGGGAAAGGCATATTATAGGGTACAGGACTATTTAACAGACAAAAATGCATGGCTCAAAACAGAAACCAAATGATTTACTTTTACCGGGACAAGGTTCTTATAAGGTGACATATCAAACATATGTAAGTTGTTTTAAAAAAAAACATATTTTTCTTTTTATCTTCCATTATATTTTTACTGTTATAAGGTTTGATATGTTTACTTCGCGAACTATGCATTAAGTTTATACTTAAAACATATACTATTTAGCATAGGCTAGATAGGCTAGGATAGATAAGATTTATTTAGAAAAAATGATTTGACTGTTGAGTTTCTTTCAGATTTCTTCTCAACAGCGGTCTCCTCTTGGGAAATGCTGTAGAGTCAGACTTGTAAAAGTACCCTTGCGGCCTACTTACAGAATAAAGATCATTATTTCAATATGAGCAGTGTATCCACCTAGCAGGTTTCTGGTTGTAAAAGTGTTAAATAAGCATTACCTTGTGGCATGTGATGGCTTTTTATCAACTTTGAATCCAACAAGATGTGTATCATGCAGACTTTTGCAGGTCTCCATCATGCCGCTAATGTGGCTCAAAGTACTCTCTGTTGTTGTTTTCATCTCTTCTATTGTATCTGCAGCATGAATTAGGTCGCGGTATCTTTCACTGAAAATTTTGTTCAGTTAGATACTTAATGTAGAATCGGATTATTTTTGTTCAGAACCCCAAAACATTGACCAAACCTATGAATGTTTACATTTTGGCAAGCTATGTAAGTACTTCAAGGAGTATGGAATTCTCCTTACCCAACCATGGCGCGTAACTCCTCCCTCTTCCTCTCGATTTCATATTGTAATTTTTTCTGCACTTGGTCTATTTCATTGATAAAATAATTTTGAAATAGCTGCTCAGGCACTATCTCCAATAAATTAGGCTGTGACATTTCTGTATACAGATATTCAGCGGCCAGTTAAACATTCGCAGTATGTCATCAGTAAATAGACTATGAAACCGACTTCATTAAATGCTTTTTATTTACAATCTTTAGTAATAATGAAAATGAAATGAAATGAACTGAATCGTTTGTGAATTGTCAATTCAATATTTCATTCAGCAATACAGACGTGTCAATGTCAAGACGTCATGTTTGTGATAAACAAAAAAAAATTGAGACGTTCTATGTAATTATTTTCGTCGTTTTAATTTGTAACTGGAACAGTAGCGTTCGTGTGGGAGTGCTTAAATTTTCCGTTCACTCATGGAAATCAATTTGTTTGACAACTTGTATTTGACGTAACATTTTCCTACATTTTCTTCCGAAGTGTCCGTGATCTTGTTTGGGCTTTTCACAAACATTTAAATTATTAATACTTCACTACTACTGTTACCAAATAGCAAATAGTCTTTAAAAAGAAGTAAACTATTTCGGAACCTGACTATACATCAACAAGCAGTCCGGTGTCAATAAGCACTAACATGCAAGAAATTAAGAGACGAAATGTAACCAAGGAAGGGGATAGTAAAGGAAACATAAATGAAAAACAAGAGAAATTAAAACCTATAAAAGAGGAGTAAGTAGTTACATCCCAAGTATGAGTGTGGTATTACTATTTTAAATTCATCGTCACGTTGCGCTACAAACAACATCTTGTATGTTTTCAGAACCACCAACCGGAATATACATCTAAAAGTATTATCCCGTACCATAGTCATATTTTCCCTCCTAATAATAGTGTATTTTTCGTCCAAAGATGAAAAGATTAAAGAATTTGCCAAGCAGTCAGAGAAGATACCTGGAAAGGGTCAGATGGTAGACTGCTCTCCATCATATATGAAAGAAGTTGATATATATGAAGGCTGTTTCCCTAAGAAATGTAAAAGGTTTGTCAGTGATATGATAGTGTCCGATATTGAAGCTGATAAACTGCTGGCAATAGCTAAGAAAGGCCTGAAATATGGTGGTTCCACAGGGGGTGCGTCAATATTGGATCTACACAGTGGTGCACTGTCAAAAGGAAAACAATTTGTTAATTTTTATAAAATTCCTGAACTAAGTAACATATTTGATGAAAGCGACTTCAATGCTTACAGGGTCAGTATAAAAAGTGCCTCTTTCATATTACTGTTTTAATTTATATACTTGTAGCTGTGTTTAATGTATTTTAAATTGTTACTTATTTACAGGTGGTCAAAGAAAAAATTAAGCACAGTGTAGCTCATCATTTTAATGTATTCCCTGATAAGATCTATTTAACACATCCCACATTCTTCTCAGAAATTACCTCCAAGGAAGCAGTCACAATGCATGATGAATACTGGCATCCTCATGTTGATAAAGTAAGAAAAAACTACACTGCTAGTTAAAGTATTAGTTTATGTTTACTTAAAATAAGTTAAATCTAACTTGATGAGACTAATTATTATTATTTTTATTCTTGTCAAATTAAACCCTTGAGTGGTAAATCATATTGACTAAAAACTGTGCCCCAGAAGCCTCAACTTCATTGGCCTGTGCACTACTATAAAGGGTCTAGTAGGCTAAGCTAACAAGAGTGGCCCCCGCAAGGGATTTGGTTGTAATTTGAGGTTTTCATGAATAAATCTGAAACAAAAGAAGATGGAAGGCTGATATTATGCATACAGTGTTCTTAGGTCCTGGTACCACTGCACCTCAAATTACAACCAAATCCCTTGCGGGGGCCACTCTTGTTTGCTTAGCCTGTTAGACCCTTTAGATCATTATTTGGTGTGATTAATTCTTAACCAAGCCACATTAATAATTCTAAATCATGTTTTCAGGAAACATACAAGTCATTCCACTACACTACATTACTATATTTAGGAGATTATGGCATAGACTTTACAGGAGGAAGATTTATATTTATAGATGAAAAGTATAACAGAACTGTGGAACCTAGGAAAGGCAGAGTGAGCATGTTTACCAGTGGAGCTGAGAACTTGCATTTTGTTGAAAAAGTCACTACAGGTGTTAGATATGCCATAACAATTTCCTTCACTTGTGACAAAAGATATGCTATTGACGACCCTAGTGTGAATAAGTATGAAAAATAACATTCCAATTAAATAATAAATTGTGCTCTCTTACAATTACTGTTCTTTTTATTGGAAAATCGATTATTATTCTAGAAATTAACAAAGGAGTAAAAAAAAGGGAGAAAGGACTATAGGTACTAAAAATAATGCTACAAAAAGAATACCCCTTCTAGCAGCTCACCTTGCGGTATGGTCCCTATCTTTTTTATTTAAATTTATCTTAGAATAAAAGCCACTGAAGTGTCATACCATATTGCTTATATTCATATGCAATGCAACACCATACAAATAAGTGCAACTAGAGTATAGTATCTATTACCTTTGATCTAACTTGGACAAGAGGAATCAAGAAACTTTGGTTTTACTAAATTACCTATTATAGGTACATGTTTCACGAGTAAGATCAACCGGGACCATTCCAGACTTTCAACAAGGTCCTCCAAGGAAAATCCGAATTTGCTATCCCTCCCTACTGGTTTCTATTACAGTTCTTTCAGATTCTAAACCTCAAACCGTCATGTAAATTATATGAAATGCAACAAATTTACTATTAAACCGAAATTAGCCAACATAACAAAGTTCAAAGTCATCGATATTTTTTTTCTAACTCAATCTATTTGTATAATCTGTGAATGCCAATAAAAAAGAAAAATCACTTTCAGTGTTGCCAATTTGGCATATTTTATGCTAGATTTGATGTATTTTCTTGTCATTTAGCATATATGTAAAAAATATTTTAAACCAAAATCAAATCATGACATTCAATTTTCTATCAGTAAGTTGAACGTATCCTTTACGACGATAAAAGAGTTGTAAGTCGCTAAGTTGTTCCATTTATAATACCCCTTCCACAGGTGACGGTAACGGTGAATAACGACATTTAAATTGAAAACGACATCGAATAAAACGATTTCAAACGAAATTTGCTAGATTAAATAAATTATAAAATTAAGTGCTGTTTTGTTTGACATAGCTGTTAGCAAAATTCGATTTGCAGCTTAGCAGATTTTGTTGACCTTGTTGGCAACACTGTTTATATTTTCATTCATTTCATTCACTATTGAACGTGAAGGACGAATGCTCGTGTGACTTGAATTGAATTCACTGTACCCAAAACAAAACATAATCGCGTCCCGTCGAACTGACAAACAAAAAAATCAAGTGTTCTAAACATGTCGTTTACTATTTTTGTTAAATCAAAATTCTAGTGTAACCGGACCCAGGACATTTTTTAGAAAAATACAAATTCTCCGCGACAGTGCGCAAAGGTGTGAAGTTTCGCCGTATTTGTTATTGTGTTTTGCGCACTTGCGTATTTAATATAATAGCGGTCAGTTTTATTGTAAGTAATTAACAATTTCAGATAATATTCAAATGGACGGCGCCAACACCGATCACAGTGATTCCGATTCTGGAGAAAGCTGGACTTTATTAGAAGATACTCCTGCTTATGGTGATGATGCCCTAGACTACTGCGACACTGTTCCCAAAGATAAGGGGTAAGTAAAAAATATTTATTGTGTATATAAAGTATTAATTGTGTAACGTCAACCATAATATAGCTACTGGAATGCATTGTACTGCGACGACCTTGACTTGCGACGAGGAGCGAGATCAATATTATTGTTAGCATCTATATGTGTTTAGGTAACATATCTTATATTGAGTGATGCTGATGTTACTAATCTCATCTTAACTTTATATTTTGATTTTGTAATTATTTCAATAGGCCGAAAGTACCTAAAAATAATAAGTGTGAGGTGCAGGTAAACAAATCCCTTTCACTTACACCCGAGGTTTCAATAAATTACCACGAGTCCTCGATTATATTCTGTTCGGGGATAAAACGGTCCGAAATTAACATTTCATACACTTACAACTTGTGAGCTGAAAATGCAATTTAGAACTATTGCTCATCACAACAGACTTATTTATATAGTAACTAGCTTCTGCCCGCGACTTCGTCCGCCTTAAATTCGTTTATTGCGGATAAGCGTATTTTTCCGGGATAAAAAGTAGCCTATGTCCTTCCCCGGGACTCAAACTATCTCCATACCAAATTTCATCCAAATCGGTTCAGCGGTTTAAGCGTGAAGAGGTAACAGACAGACAGACACACACAGACACACTTTCGCATTTATAATATTAGTATGGATTTAAAAATTGCGCGAAAATCTTACACCATCTTGCCAAATGTAGGCAACGTAATTAAATAAGCATAAACATACTCATTCATTGAATTGACGCATTTCAATGACTAACAAACAATAATAGTTAGGTAGGTAGGTAGGTAGGTATACCTATCAACATTACCTACCTATCTCTTGTCACAGAGTTATTTGTTTTGGTTCTCGTTTTTACCCGTCGCGGCAGGACCCACGTGTGGAGCGGGGGCTTGCTGCGGCATGTTCACCTCCACAATGGAAATAGGTAGTCGATTACAGCGCAAGAGCCATAAGCTATAATATTATTCGAAACACTGCACCATAAAAAAAAACCTTATTTAATCCCGGTCCCTTAGGTAGGTACAACTACGATGCCGCGTGGTGTTTGTTTTAGTTTTAATTACAGATGTGCAAATTGTGGAAACGTTCCAAAATGCTTAAAAAATGTTTTAAGTCTAGTGGTAGCTTGCCAGTTTAAAATATATTTATGAAGCATTTTGGATAGTAGTTTTAATTACACCTAGGTACATACCTACATGTAGGTACATGACTTGACTCTTGATGTTTATTTATTGATGATATACCGATCTACAATGGAGCAAGCGCGTCCAGAAGATGCTTAGACGCTTTGTTTTTCAAAATGTCCCAGTTACGTAAAACTAATTTACCTACTTAGGTAAGGTAGGCACCTATAGACTTTAACTCCGATACAGAAGAGTTCGTCCAGTACTAAACGACTAGGTATCACATTTATCTTGATATTCATTACATGCTTAGATCAAACGACTAATTAATAGGAACAATAAAAGTATTAGTGTTTAATGTAAGTACTTTATTTTCATTGTTTAATAGACATTCCATAATGCTTTTACTGTAGAAAAAAAGGGCTCTAAAAGACTATTCTCCAAATCAAATTGTGGTCTCCAAATGCACTTCTTAACTCATGGGCTCGAAGCAGAACTGTTAGCATATAGGTATGCTGTCGCTTTCGCTAGTAATGGCCCTTTTTTACCCGACTGCGCGACGCAAAGGAGGGTAATGTGTTTATCAGTCTATGTATGTATGTATATTTGTTCCTGTCTGGCACTCTAGAGACCAAACGCGTGGACTGATTTTGATGATTCTTACATCAATCGATTCGTCTTAACTGTCCGAATGTCACTGAAGACATGAAAATGATGAAAACTCAAAATGGCGATAATAAGACGCCATATTGTGAAAAATCAAAAAATGAAAATCGACGTACTATATCGAGTGGGGTATCGTTGAATAGGAATTTGAAAATCATTATGAGGTTTATTTTATCATTTTTAGTTTTGAATTACCAGTTAGGAACTATAACGATTTAAAGTTTGTTAGCAAGCCATTCTCACTAATATTTCATTGAATTGTAATAAATCTGTGCAAGCTTCTCAATAACTCCGACGATAAAGATTGCGAAATTTACAGACTTTTATAATTTTAACTAAAAAGTTAAAATAAAATAAAAAGTTAAAAAAAAAAAACAAAAAACCCGACTGCATAAAAAAACTAAAAAGAAAAAAACAAGTCCAGTACCCTAGAAATTTGTTAACTTATAATGGAAATGTTTCATGATTCATGATCGATACTCACATAAAACAAATAATAAATTCTAATATGGAACATAGCGATTTTAAACGGTCGGGACCCATAAGAAATCTAGATCGACGCAAATCTTCCCAACAACTTAACAAATTTCTACGCTACTGGACTTGTTTTTTTTTTTGTTTTTTTATGCAGTCGGGTTTTACGCCTGTTGAATTCGTAACCGAAATAGAAAAAAAGTCAAGTAATTTCTTCTGGTCATAAAAGTGGTATCCTTATGTTTTAAGTTTGTTGGTGCGAAATATGTGCAAAATGGAATTAAAAACACCAGTATTAAACGATATTGAATTTTTATCCTTTTATAGTACCTTTTTTGAATTTCTTCCAAATCACCTTTAGAATTATAGTAATCAAACTGAAAATTCCAGGTTTTTGAAGAACTTTAAATACATATTTTATGACTAAAAGTCAAATAATTATCTACACTTCAATGCCTTTTATAAGTATAAACTAAAAATTAAAAAAATGGTTCACTTTAAATCTAAAGATGCGAAATGTCATGTCATGATCATGAGTAGGTACAGCGCAAGCATTTTGCGTAAAAAAAATATTATCGTCACTATTGAATTCTGTAAGTGATAGTAACACAGTTGCTTGACCTACTTGCTCATCATAACAGTCTTTGTTTTTGTCTGTATTCAAACATTGCGCGTAATTTTTATTTCGCCAAATGTAAAATTAAATTTGAGCCACGCACAGGCTACAAACAACACTCAATATTTATTTAACCTGCGGTTCATTAAAGGCTTTCAACGTTACGAACAAATAAGTACGAGTAGGTATGAAAACAAGACCCATCCCTTACACATATAAGGATGTATTTTCGTTTTTACCTGTATCTATATTAAATCCTTATCAAGTGTATGTGTGGAAAAACACGACTACCAAGTTTTTCTATTGAAATTCGTTTTTAAATATTAAGAGTCCCCATCAAGCTCGGCCGAATTTCACTTTCCCATACAAACGGAGTTTTTTTCTCATATTAATACGTCTTAGATTTTAATGAAACTTTGCATATACAATGACATGAGGTATATCTAGGCCTGTAATTAGTTTATATGGCTCCAGTTTATAAAACAAACGAAATACAGCAAAAACAAGTTTTGTATGAAAAACTTAAATTCGCTGTATTTTTTTTAACTATGGTGTCTGAAGCTACATAAACGAATTACAGGCCTGCATATACCTTAACTTATTGTAAGTACAAAGGTTCAGAGCAAACTAGCTAGTCGTTTTAAAATGAGAGCGTAACTACGTTTGTATGGAGAACCGAGCTTACCGGGGCTCTTTTTAACTGTTATAAAATTGCATAACATCTACATAATTTCCATAATCTTAAAGATCGGGATCTAAAATTAAACACTATAATTTCGCCTTTGCTTCACAATGCCTTAAATTGGTTAGCGGCAGTTATTTATCTGTTTCTCCTAAATAACTGCAGTGTAGACTTGTTTGTCGGAGTTAAAGCAGATCGCGTCATTTTTCGCCAGCACGTACCTACCCAGGCAAACTAAATGTGTACCACATTTACAAACAAGATACAATTAAATTTTACCTGCTTACTCATTGAAGCATTTCAATGGCACTAACAATAATAAAACAATACCCGTCCTTATATAATAAGGTAAATTATACACTTACCTGAACAGTTAAATCCCAGTCACGCTAGCTCCAAAGTCGCGTGGTGTTTTAAGGGGATGCATCGAAAATGTAAGCTATTTTGTAGCGCATTTTTTGTCAAATCTAATATATAAATCAGGCTGGTTTTCAGATATGTGTTTCTTGACTATATAACCTATTCAGTGATTAACGCGGAAACATGTGTAATGAAAATTTCCTCGATAATGAAATAATGATCTTTATTCTGTAAGTAGGCCACAAGGGCACTTTTACAAGTCTGACTCTACGGAGTTTCCCAAGAGGAGACCACTGAGGAGAAGAAAGCCGAAACAAACTCAACAGTCAGTCATTGTTTCGAAATAACTCTTATATCTATTACAATATTTGTACTTAGCCTATCCTAAATATATGTTTTGAGTATAAACTCAATGCGTAGTTCTTCAAGAAAACATATCAACACTTATAAAAGTAAAAAAAATATTGAATATAAAAAGCAAAATAATGATTTTTTATTTAAAACCAATTCCATACGTTTGATATGCCACCTTATAAGAACCGTGTCCCGCTAAAAGTAAATTATTTGGTTTCTGTTTTGGGCCATGCATTTTTGTCTGTTAAATAGTCCTCTACCCTATAATATGCCTTTGCCATTAGGGACTCTTTTAAGTAATGTTTGAGAGCTGGAAACGGTACTTTTAAAACATCATCTGGTAGCTTATTATAAAAATGTATACATTGGCCTACGAATGATTTGGCTACTTTACGAACGCGGAACTTTCTAATGGTGATTTTGTTTTTATTTCTAGTATCCAAATTGTGGATATCTGAATTCTTAGTAAAAGACTCTAGGTTCTTAATAACATAAATAAGATTCTCATAAATATATTGGGACGCTACGGTTAATATGTTGATATCTTTAAAAAGTTCTCTTAAGGGAATTCAGGTTTATATATAGAACGAATCGCTCTTTTTTGAAACACAAATATAGTCTGTATGGCTGCTGCTTTGCCCCAAACCAGAATACCGTATGACATGATACTATGATAAACTAAGCGAGCAGTATCAACATTGGTCAATTGTCTAATTTTTCTAATAGCGTAAGCTGCTGAACTTAATTTACCCGCAAGTACTGCTAAATGGGGACTCCATTGCATGTTCTTGTCCAATGTCATACCTAAGAATAATGCCCTTTCCACAATTTCTAAACATTAACCATTGAGCGATATAGTGGAATCCACTGCTCTAACATTCGGTAAAGCAAATCTAACACATTTCGTTTTCTTAGCATTCAATAGCAGATTATTAATATTAAACCAGTCAAGTACTTTAACTAGTACACTATTAATTTCGTCATAGTCTGTTGCTTTCCGGTCAACTTTGAAAATTAATGAATCATCAGCAAATAGTACTATATCGCAAAGATTTTCTACTATAGATGGCAAGTCATTTATTTAAACCAAAAATAGAAATGGACCTAAGATAGAGCCCTGTGGCACTCCTAGCTTAACTGCAGCTCCACTGGATTGGGTTCCATTTACAACAACTGTTTGTGTTCTATTGCTGAAATATGAAGACATAAGGCTTAAGGCATTTATAGACAGGCCATAATATTCTAATTTCAAAATGAGTGTTCCATGATCAACACGATAGAAAAGTTATCCGAAAACGGGAAACGGTATATGAAGACGTTTCCCGTTTTTTGTCTAGTTGTACAAACGACAGATTAATAATGTCATTCTTCCCTTTATCTTTTAAGTGATTAGGTTAAATGTTAACAAAACACAATAATGTCTTCGATTTCATGGTACTTTTACATCTGGCGCTTACGCCAAAAAACCCCAAGCATGTAGTGTATTAGCTTTCTCTTTCTTTGTTGCGCGCGAGCAATAAATGCGACCCTTATCACAAATCACGCTTATCGGTTGGCTCCGCGTTTGGGGCGTGATTTACGAATGACGAAGGTAGCCCCTTAATAACCTTGGGTCCATCTGGTTCGGAAAAGTTATGGGCACTCAAACCAATCGTTTCCTTTTTTTTGGAACACGGTTTCGCAAATAGATGGAGGGGACACAATTAAAGCTACTTTCGGAGCGATTATTTCCGAAAAATATTCACTAAAATAATAAAAAAATATAGAAATCTCAGTATTGTCAAAAGAACTGTCGAAATATGTGACACATTGATGTTTGCTGAAAACAATGTTTTTCAATTTCGGTTACATGTATGGAGTGCCTAGGGGGCACTCCATACATGTAACCATATATTTTTTTTATTATTTAACTACCAAATTAAGTAGCGTCTTAATACAAGGAATCTATAGGTATACTCCAAATTTCATCAATATTCATTCATTGATGAAATTTCATAGCTTGTGAGTAAAGTTGATTGCAATGCAAGTATCTACAAGTAGGCTCGCAGTGACCTGATTTTACGCTCCATTATAAAGCTATCGATATCGCTTAATTTGAAAAAAAAAAAAAAAAACTGGTCTACTTTTAAAAGATCAGGCTCTTCATATGTGGGTACCTAATTATTTTTTTCCCACGGTTCCTCCATTCATAATAAAATAATCATTTTATTTTATTCTACGCACTTATGTATAATAGCTGGCCTTCCATCATGCTAAACTAACCCTTGGTATAGATATACCGCGGAACAGTATAGCGAAAAACAGGCATCACAGTTTTCCAAATGAAGAGCCGTATAGATACTTTATTTTATTTATTAAACAAAGTACTTATATCTAAGACAGTTTCCTGCAAAACTGTATTGTACAGTTTGACTGCAGGCACGAGTCTATACTAATAATACTATAGTATATTTATTACTTGTTTTGACTTAGGTATTACGAAAACAAAACGACTTTAGCTCGACGTTTTGGCCGTCTCAACACGCAATGGTTTCTAGGGGCTGATAATTATGTTTCAAAGTCGTGTCAATACCTATTTCAAATGTTTTTCCGTTAGCTGTAAAACGTTCATAGACACTAAAATCCAGCCATCTTAGCTAATAATGCGCATATTCTAACAAAGGAATTATACACGCAAATACCTCGGAATAAACAAATTAAATTCATGAATATACCTACTTCGAAAAGAGAATTCGAGTGCAAATGTTTTCTGGTTGATATTAACATGGATATTTTGGATTGGTGCCAAGTAAAAGTGAACGACCCGAAGGCCTTTGTTTTGTTTCGATACTGCATTCACTCGGAAGTTTATTTAGAGAGTAAATAAAATATAATTCAAATCGAAGACAATCTAATGTATTTCGAATTTTACATTGAGCTCAAAGAGAGAGTACTTGACACGCATAAATAATAGAATCTGGGAAGTAAGGAATTTGTTGAAGACCGGTTTAGCTCGGCGGGAGTGACGGGCCTGCGAAGCTGACGGTCCAGGGTTCTCGGTTAGGGAAAATATGTATGTGATGAGTATAAATATTTATCGGCCCATTAATACCACACAGGCGTTATAGGGATCGGCACCAGAGTTAATATGAAAGATTATATACACAGCTGCGTAGAATACTAATGGCAAAAAAAGTTCAACTATTTTTGCTACAGTTCAGGGCACAGATAAATAACCTCAGAAAGTTCCCAAATATGTATACATAAACCTTACTACCATAATAATAAAACCTGTTTACATATTTTTGAAACTTTGTGGTGTATACATATTGGTGCCCTTGACTGTACACGGGCAGCTGGGTATCCTGAAATGGTATAGGATATTTTTTGCCCGACTACGCTGAAGAAAAAAAGGGGTAATGACTTTTTCTCCTCCGCAAATGAAGTTGCTTCTAGTATATATTATTTTCTTTGGTTTTAACCTTTTCATTTAAATGAAAAATTTTTAGATGGTTTAATATATCCCGTCAATATGTAAAATTAAATAATTTAATATTCTGTCCCAAACTAAGCAAAGTTTGTACTATAGGTACTAGGCGACGATATAAATAATATATAGATAAAATATAATACTTAAATACATAGAAAAACATCCAAGACCCAGGAACAAACATTCGTGCTCATCACACAACCACTTGCCCTGGCCAGGATTCAAACCCGGGACCGCCAGCTTCGTAGACCGTTGTGCAACCCACCCGTTGAGCCAAACATGTCGGCGAAATAATGCTAGGTATAATTATGAACGTCTGAAAAATCCGTGATAAAACCGTGCGATAGCACCAAAACCATAACTTTAAATTTACAGCATACATTCACTGACATTGACTCACTTACCGTTGATAACGTCTTATCATTGTTTTTCTTTCACATAATCGTATAATAATATTTAGAAAGCACCTACTAAGTAACCTATTTACTCAGGTATTGCGTCGATGTTAGATAATATATTGTATCATTTCAGTTAGCCGTCGTTTATACGTAAAACCCATCTTTCTTTTTTTTATCGGAGTGAAAATGCTCCACGCATACCCTCCAGCGTGGGGCAGCTATTGAGGGAGTATGTGGGACTCGCTTCTCCCGGTCCTTCTTTTAGAAAGAGGGAGGGGAGAAGCCGACCCATATAGAAAAACCCTTGCGCTTACATGATGGGGGCAAAACATTTCTCTCTTCTTGAACGTTAACGGTAGCTAAATCAAACGGCACGTTAATTTGTTTCCTGCATACAAGTCTTATAGTGTACTACTTCATAATTAAAAAATACCGTGTATGGATCCATGTTACCGTTGTATAAAATAACAGACTGGATTTACACGTTTAGGCACACTAAAGGTATTACAAACGAATAGCATTCGTAAACCTACAAATATGTTGTCAGTATGGAAGTGCGCAATTGTTGCTGCTGCCGAAAATAATATTGTCGCTGGTAGAATAAGTACATACCTATTTAGATATGTAGTCTATCTTTATTGTTTTATAGTTATTCTTTATTTTATCTTTATTTATTGTTCTATTGCTCCAGGGATACGGCGGATAATATCGACAAAGATGAAGATACCGATGGCATTTCCGTCATCACTGACAGCGAACCAGAATCGATGCCCTGTGAAATTATTACCGAACAGCCTGCACCACAAGAGAACCGTCCAACAGATCACCACTTACCAGAGTTTATTTCGGTCAACTATCCCGACAACAGTAAAGACGAACACAATGAGTCTGTAAGGAGCACCGATGACTTACTTGGAGATAGCAATGTGAAACACAAGACATATGTCCATAGAAGGAACAAGAGGTTGAGCGCCGTCCTCAATATAATAGTGCTCGGTAGTGTCATAACAGCAGCTGGAGTCGCCATCGGACACATGTGGGGAGTCAGAGATGACTGCTCGACACACACAACACCGTCAGTTAACAAAATACTGTCAAACCTCTACAAACTTCAGGAAGAAAACGCTTACCTACGGAACAAGTTAAAAGAATTAACACTGTTGAATAACATAAAGTTTCAGCAAAATCTATCAGATAAGACAGGCGTAAAGCTACCCCGCTGTAAGAAAATGTTCGAAGCCCCTTTAAACAGTGAAAACGTAAACAAACTAACAAAATGCCTTGACGATGAAAATAATAACGAGAAGAAGTTACTGGAAAATCACACTTTTCAACCGGCATACGAGAAGGATTATCTACGTGATGTAGACAAACTTAAGAATGTGTATATGCAAAACAGAAGTTGGTTAGATGAAGCCATTGCAAGACGATTGAAAAATGAGAAGCAACAAGCCGCGAAAGATAGGAAAAGCCTGAAAAGCGCACTGAAAGAGGAGAATTTGAATAAACAACAAAAAATTGAAGAAGGATTTAACGTTAATATCATTCCTAATCACGAAGAGTCCGAGAAAAAAAATGATGATACTAAATCTAAGCACGGAAAGAAAATCACCTATGCAGATTCACTGCGGTCTGATAAAGATAACAAAACAAAACAAACTGCCGAAAGAGTTAACCTTGAGCGTAAAGAAATAAAGAAAGATTATCACAAGAAAAGATCAAAGAGGACGGCTGACATCCCTGTAGAAAATTCCTTCAGTGAAGAAGAATTTAAAAAAGACGATAGATATATGGCCCCAAGGCACAAGCAAGAGAGGAAGATACGCGATCGCCACCACCTTAACAAGAAACAGAAAAGGAGAAATAAGTATGCACAATGGGAAATAAAAAGCGACTATCTGAATGATGATGAATTTTCAGTAACTTCTCAAGAGAATGATTTTATTCTTAAAGATAAGAGCGTCTTAATTCCCGAATTTGAACGAAGCACTTATATCGACCAATTTGGAGAACCAAAAGAAGTAAAGTCGACTCAAACGTTCGACAGTTTTCTTCGCAAAGACAAATCGAAGAAAGAAAAAACAAACAAACTTAAAGAGAAAGATGTGTCTTGGTTTGAAAAACGAGCAGTGTTGCGTACAGAAGCTAGAAAGAAACTAGAACGTGAACTATTTGGTGATGGCTCTCCTAGCAGCGCTGGTTGGTACTTCAAACGCATGGAAAAGCGAGAGCAATGTCGTATAAAACGCGACAACAGTACGCATAAAAAACTGCCTAAACGGAATATGAATTTCAAGTCGAAGCGTTAGATAAGAATTGTTATGGGCATGTTAGTATTGCTAGGATTAAAGGCAGATTAGGACGGTTTCTTGTAGATTGTTGTGATGTGATTATTGCTCGTAGGGTAAGATCTGGCTGAAAAGCTTGGTCATTCTTCACTTCATTCTACACTTGATGCTCTGCTGCTATCTGAATTCTAAAGTATTGCATTTGCTGCAAGCATTTAGGGGCTCTTGAGAGAAAAATTATAAGGCCACCTTAAAGGTGCTTATAATGTATAAACAACTTTAAAGATCTTGTTTACATTTCACGGTGCTTCCCTCACCGACTAAATCAATTTTCGTTGACAAAATGTCAATTCTATTTTATACTATTTCTATGAGTGTTAATTATAACCAAGGTATTGTTACTTAGTGACACATATTTTTCGACTTTATTTAGCTATTGGGCACGATATAGCTCACTTCCACTATATTGGTCACTAATAGACTTATTTTATTTTCTTGACACTATTACGTTGGTATTTGTGTGAAGGGGTCTAATCTCTAAAACAACAAACCTTAATACATAGTATTACTTTATTTCGTAGGTATTATTTACACTTGCCCTTGCGGATTCTCACATCCAGTGATATTTAATTTTAAGCAATCTTTTAAATTTACAGGTAATAAATAAATTCTATTAAAAATCCGAGACTTTTATTTTTCTTTTATTCACTCTATACTAGGACTCATATTAATCATATTCCCAGATTGGGCCAAAAAATACATTGAAGAGCTGGCTTTGGTGCGGTGGTTACATGTAATTCACTATTGGGACGTGTGGTCTGTCGCTTTATATAACTCGGACATCCGTGTATTACATGCAACTCATTTGCGTTGATATGGTGTCAGTATTTTATTCATCTTGGGATGGTGAATGTAAATTTCACGCTTCAAATTTATTCATCTGCAATAGCGCCACTGAATACCAAGTTAATAGCTGCATTGACATCGCCTGAAACAAAGCACTTGTTGTTAGTATAACACTCGTCACCATATTTATCAACATTATCTTTATTAAGGTCAGACCAACGAATCATCGGCCCCTTAGTAAGATAACGTATCGCGAAAACGCCTTCTTAATAAACAAACTCTTTAAGTGGCCCTGTTTTATTTTTCTTTGATATGTTTACTTGTGATGAAGGAAGCCAAGGTATGCGCTTAAACTTTGTTATGATTATGACAATCATATTTTATGACTATTATAGTTTGGGAAAAGTGGGACACCCGATTTCATGGCCACATGAAAGACATTTGATCTGCATAAAAACCAGGATCGATTGGCATCAATTTAGAGATGCCGTTGACATTACCTGAGCAGATGAGGAGAGCGCGAACATTGAGAGCGTCGTCCAAAAGCCCCATCTCGTGCATGTGTGTCAGCTGTGTTGAAAAGTCCCCGCCCACTGGGCTCGCTGACGATGACGCTGCAAAGATTGTATGAGTTATCCTTTTGGATGCCAACGACGCATATATCCGCACCGCAGATTCAACGCCAACGACCAAGTTGAATCTCAGTTAATCTTACTTTGGGGAGAGGTATAACTAATCGCCGTAACATTTTTTTTCTGCAATAAGCAGTGTAGATTGGAAAGAAATGGGTTAAAGTTTTAGTTTACTTGCATCACTCGCTTGGAAAGAAAACATAAGTAAATTGATTGCTGGTTGGTCTCTCGGCGTGAGTTCTGTGTGACCGCCAAGTGAGCATCGTTGAAAAAGTTTTATCTTTGATCACTCTTGTCGTTGCTACAAAGTCGTGGAGACCTCTCACCGGCAGTGTGAACAGCCGTGATAAACTGTTTTTTGTTAATATTATTTTTTTAATGTGAAAACATCACACAATCTTTTAAATTACTATATTGATACAAAACATGGTCGTGGTTCAGGACGCTGTTCCGGTATAAGAGACACTGGTTTGATTCCGGCTTAGACTGCAGGGGATCGCAGTTATTTTTTTTTCTACTTAGATCTTTGTATCAATATAGTAATTTAAAAGATTGTGTGTAGTTTTCACATTAAAGAAAATATAAACAAAAAACATTAGTGATCACAGCGCCATCTTTCTCGTAAGCTTGACACTACTGAACAGCAGTTCACCTTAAAAAGAATGCTGCATAAACGCACGTTCTTAGAGTGGTGCTATAAGGCACTAAGCCTTTCATAATGAATGGTACATAGGTCGTGAGTAACGTATCGTTACCGAAGGTAGAGGATTAATTCGTTGCAAATGGCAAGCGGTCTGATGGCCTAATGGTTTAGGACGCATTTCCGGTATAACAGAAGAGCTGGTTCGATACCGGCTTAGACTGCAGTGGATCGCAGTAAATTTTTCTTTCTACTTAGATCTTTGTATCAATATATATATATATATATATATATATATACTAGCTTCTGCCCGCGACCTCGTCCGCCTTAAATTCGTTTATCGCGGATAAGGATATTTTTTCGGGATAAAAAGTAGCCTATGTCCTTCCCCGGGACTCAAACTATCTCCATACCAAATTTCATCCAAATCGGATCAGCGGTTTAAGCGTGAAGAGATAACTGACAGACAGACAGACACACTTTCGCATTTATAATATTAGTATGGATTCTGTTTTAGTGCGCAAAAGAGCAGACGGATCGCCTGACGGTAAGCGATCACCGTCGCCCACCTGCAACACCAGAAGAGTCACGAGTGCGTTGCCGGTCCGGCCTTTCAGCTCTTTTCTTTAAGGTTTGTTAGTGGCGCGGAACGTATATCTATGGTTCGTTTCTTGAACAAGAAACTGTCTTTCAGTATAATCCTTTCATTTCGCCTATTTTTCCAAACTACCTTAGCTGTTTTTTTTTTTACCTGCGGTGCTCTGTTCCATTGGTGTTCCGGAGCTCCTGTTAGCTGTTCCAGTTCTGTTGAACACCTCTGTGATCGCTTCACTGAACATTTCAGGGGTGATCACCGCACGACTGCTACCTGAGAAAATATATATACTTTCTGAGCCACAAAGGAAAAGAACAGGCCAAGTGCAAGTCGCCGAGGGGCCATACAAACTGTCACTTCTATCTACATAGGCCTCCCCTATAGCTCGCCACAGAGTGCGATCCTGCTCAGACCGCATCTACAAATTCTCCTCGACCCTCACAAGGCCATCCGTCCACCTAGTGGGGTCCCTCGCAGCGCTTTCACTTATTCTAACCTAATTGGCCGGTTAAGTTAAATTTGCACCTGCTATATAAGGTCGTCGCATAAATGAGGTGCTAACTTCACGTAGTAGGGTTAATATAAATATATGGTTAAAATTTTCGGGTCATATTTATATCAATATATACATTAAAGGTTGTCTGGAAGAGACCGCCTATTGTCTACCGTATTTTATGTTAAGGCTCTATTGTACTGTTTCTGTTGGTGGTATGCAATAAAGAATTGTTGTATTGTATTAATCTATATAATACGAAATCTCAAAGTTTTCCTTCGGAGAAAAAGGAGGAATTGACATTTTTTAAAACAAAATTTAACTTGAAGCTATCTACTCATAATTGGTATTTGCTCATAGATAAGACTTTTTACACTACGCAACCAGTGACCGTCACTGGTATTAATTTAAATTGAAATATCTTTACAAATATTTTAATTAAATAGTTACACAAATTTAAATAAATTTACACGAGAGCAAAATTTCGGGTCAGTAAAATACTGTCATATTTCCTAAAATAGTACAGGGATGTAAAGTTTTCCATTTTTTTTCTCTGTAATCTTTATTCAATTTAAAATGCACAAGTAAGAATTTAAAAAATGACGTTTTCTGGTTTCATCCGGACTTGTAAAAACCCATGAAAAAAAGACGTTAACGGAGCGAGGTGTCCCGAAATTATATATTTTTTGGACATTGACATTTTTATGATAGGATCTCGGAAATTGGTTATACAGTTGGGTTGGTTATTAGTACAAAAAGTACTATATTATGTAAATAAAACCAGTGTCAAATAATAATAATGAAAAAACCGGCCAAGTACGAGTCGGACTCGCGCACCGAGGGTCCCGTACAATTTTTTACTTACCTTAACTTTATTACCCGGTACCGGTTGAGTTAAGTTTGCACCTGATATCTATAGCATTGCATACAAATCAGGTGCAAACTTAACGCAACCGGGTTGTTCAAATAGGTTTTTGCAAATTAAAAAAAAATTAGCTAGTTAGAGACATGGCTATAATTTTCGTGTAATATTTATGTTTATTAAAACAAATTGTAAGATTTCAAAATTTTCGATTGGTAAACTTCGGAGATAAAGGGGGGGGTTTACATTTACCGTAATAAAACAAAAACTAATCACAACAAAAAAACTGTTTAAAAATGTGCAGGTCAAGCCCTTTCATATGATACCCCATTTGACCCAGTAGCTAGATATTTTTAAATATTTCCTGTGCAATATATGTGGGCTGACCATGTTTATAAATAGTCCAAATTTCAAATAGTTAGCATAAGTAGTTTTTGAGATATGGCGCTTTAATAGTCGGACAGACAGACAGAGTCGCACCATAAGGGTTCCTTTTGTACCTTTTTGATACGGAACCCTAAAAACCTAAGTATTGCTGTTATTTAAATAAGGGTGACCCGAAATGTTTGCTCTCATGTGTAGTATTTAAGTTGGGAATGATATTGAATACTGTAATTAACTCGTGTAGACTATTATAAAGTTGTAAGAATGAAATGTTCGTACATCGGCGATATTTTCAAAATATAAGTGATACGAACTATTTGACGGTTACTGCATCAAAATATTTTTATTTTTTGTATGTTTGTTCTTATCTCACCACCTACTCATTTCTAGCTATTTTATGTCAAAGGTTGTCTGGAAGAGATCTCTCTTTAGCGATAAGACCGCATTTTATGTTAAGGCTCTATTGTACTGTTTCTGTTGTTGGTGTGCAATAAAGAATTGTTGTTGTTGTTTGTATTTGTTGTTGCGGCTTCATTACGCCAGAACGGCTAAATGGATTTATGCTATTTTTAACCGACTTCCAAAAAAAGGAGGAGGTTCTCAATTCGACGGAATGTTTTTGGTACACAGGTAGCTGATTATCCACAGATGGATATAAGATACTTTTAATTTAATATAGGCCAAAAGATTTTCCGTGGGTGAGATGGCATTGTTATTGATATGTATACTTTTTAAGACATTTATAGAACACTGTTAAGGTTAAGACTTTTCTTAGAATCATGACCTCTGTACGGCAATTTAATTATATAACTTTATAACAACATAGGCTCCTGTGGCATACATAGGACAACATGTCGTGCCCCTAGAGGAGATACAACAATTCACTGCCTAACGAATCTGGGAATTCCTAGACTCGACGGGCCTCAGGAGTGAACTCCAATAAAGGGCTGCCACAACCACAATAGATCAAGTCTGGTTGATGTCGACAAAGGGCCCATAACCAGCAATAATAAGTACCTGAGCCAGTGGGGGTGGAGTCGTTGTTGGAGTCGGAGCGAGCGCCCTGCAGCAGCCGCAGCAGCGAGTCCTGGCTGCCGCCGCCGCCGCGGCTACTCGACGACGAGACCGCGTCCGTCGCCGCCTGTGACACAGCCATCTATAGGTGCATTCCACCAAAATGTCGGGTACGTGACGCCAGGGCCAAATTTAGATGTGTGGAGGCCCTAGGGCAACAAGGAGTGAAGGCCCCCTGTTTGGCACATAATTATTTTCAAAATAATATGCACATTTTTTTTTAGTCAAGTCAATAAAAGAATTGTGAAAATATTTTTTTTTAAGAAATATATAAATATAAACGAAATAAGAATTATGCCGAGGTTTTTTAGAAGAAAAATCGTTTATGATTTCGTTGAAATCAAATTTCCGGAGTAAATCACTTTCAATGCTTAGGAGAGAAAACTTCGATAGACGGTTTCGTCCCATCGTCGCTAAGGTTTATAGACGTAAAGGTGGCCGCCCCTTTTCTCTGATACTTTGTTAATCAGAATTCGGTATCGCTCTGTACTTGCTATGAAGTCTATTGTTTGTGGGGGCCCCTCTTGTGAAGAGGCCCAGGGCCCTGGCCCCGAATGCCCTCCCCTAAATCCGGCCCTGCGTGACGCCCCTCTTTTCATACTTCTAAGAAAGTGAGGAAGTAAACTTTTGGTATGTGAACATTTTATAACTTGGCTTTTGTATTGGTAGTGAATTCTTGGACTTTTTATGTTTTTAAGGTAACTGTTGTAGCCGTCACGTACCCGACAAAGTAGATGTTGGTGGAATGCACCTATAGAGGGAATCATTTTTGTAGACCGTTTCCACTTAGCTTTGTTCCTGACAAACAATACCTATTATCTGGGTCAATCAACTTTATCTTGTCCTTTAGCTTTTTCTTCGTTACTAGTTACCACAACATGTGTTTTTGATAAGATCTATAAGTTCTTGTTCTTGTTCTTGCCAGATAAACACTCTATTTGAACATATATGTTGCATCTCGCAAAATAACGTATTCTATCTGAAAACATGATTGTCCAGGTTACAAACCACTATTTTCATACAAAATCGGGTGACATTAACGTCTGCTGGGCAACCGGTGAGATTGAAGGTATATTAACATTTTTTAAATACCATTGTCATGTAGTTTCAATGCAACAACAATTAACAACAGCAGATATCGTATTTTTTTATAATCTCCTTTTGAACAGCAAATAATAGAAACAAGTTGTTTGCATTTTAATGGTGTTCATTTTAAAATAGCAGTTTTGGCCACACTTAACAATGCAGATAGGTATTGTTTGTCCGATACAAAGCTAAGTGGAAACGGTCTAGAAAAATGATTCCCACTATATTCTACATTGTAGTCCAACTTGCACCTGGCGGGTTTTTTCCTTAACTTCTGGGGCGGCGAAACTTATTGGCCCAGGGATTTCAAAATTCACCCCTGCATATTTTCATGCAGTTTCCACAAAATAAAAACGCACGCAAAAACAAGAAACCACCACCAGATGGTATAATCCTCGACACGTGTTTCGCGTCTGTGCGGTCCGCGGTCCACCCGAGAAGGATTATACTGTTTTAGATTCAGATATTTATTTGTAAACACAGGTTCATAACACGTCTTACATTCAATAAAATTATCACCATGTCTAGCCGTTAGGCATACAAATATTTCACGTCAAGATGGAGCATGCAGTGTGTTAATTAGTGTTACCTATAAAATTACAATTCTAATTCGGATAAATATTCCCCTACTGAATAAATGGGCTTTTTTTACTACAAACGAAAATAAACTTTTTTTAAATCTATAGTGTCTTTCAAGTTACTCACATATTTTGGCAATTTATTGTAAATTCTAGGTGCGATTCGGAAAATACTTTTAGATAGAAGAGCCGTTTTCACAGATTTAGTTTGGATCTTATTACATCGGCGAGCACTGTTAACATTAGGGAATTGGCTTATGTTTATGTTGTTTTTTATATACATTGCGGTTTCATAAATATAAAGGCATGGTAATGTCAGTATGTTCAGGCTAATGAAACCCTGTCTGGTGGTGGTTTGTGTGAAAAGACATATTTATTTTCAAAGTCCTAACCTGCCTAACAGCTGCTTAGACTTTAGAGTGATAATAAGAGCAAAGATACTATATGTATAGAACTTTTGTAATGATAAATGTGTTTCCTTGTTATTTCACCATAACTCATGGTTGCCCCGTATTCTGGGCTATTAAATTTTGTTTGTTTTAATAATAATAATGATAAATAAATAAATATTACGGGACAATTTTACACAAATTGAACTAGCCCCATGATAAGCTCAATAAGGCTTGTGTTACGGGTACTAGACGACGAAATATTTAATAGATATATTACTTATATACATAGAAAACATCCATGACTCAGGAACAAATATTTATGCTCATCACACAAATATTTGCCCTTACCGGGATTTACCCAGGACCCCAGCTTCACAGGCAATGTTACTCCCACTGAGCCAAACCGGTTTTACAGCGAAGTGAAGGGCATGTAAATAATGAAGAGCATGTATTAAAGAATTTACCTGCAAAGCAGCAGCAAACTGCTCCTGAGTAATAGTATTCCTCCCCCCTTCCCCTTCCTCTGTTTCTTCTTCATCAGCATCCTCGTCTTCAGAAAGAGCTTCCAAAGAATATGCAAATCCGGATGTTGGCACTGAAATAAACATAGTTATTAGCACCATTAGTTATGTATTACTAATGTAGTCAAAATTACACCAACAAAAACACCAGTGTTAATGATTTTTTGTCACATCTGTAGAATAATGAATTAATAAGAATATAAAACTCTTTACTGTTTCTTCAAAGTTTAGTTTTTGTTGTGAAACGTAATCCCGGATTAAATAATAAATAAAAATATTTTGCGGATTTAATTGAGCCTGAATAGACTAGGCCAAGCCCACTAATCTCTAACTGGATATGCTGTCCAATACATTTGATCACTAATTTGAACGAACTTGAAGCGCCCAACTCGGTCAGCAAGTATCATATTTAAATAATTTTGAAATAAACTATTCCAAGGAGGCATATCGATAATTTTGATCTTAAAATGCATATAAGTAATTTTCTAATGAAAATGTAAATATTATACTTTTTGTTTTACAAATATCATGATAATAATCACAATTTTTGCAATTTATTAGTGGATCACTCCACTAGCGTTATTATTATAAACAAAGATCAGAAACAAATGAAAATTTTTTTCGACGATACTGGACTTGAACCAGTGCCTTGAGCCAGACCGGGGCAGCACGCTCTACCATCTGAGCTAATCGTCCACACGACTAGTGCAGAACTATGAATGTAACTTCATAGTTCTGCAGTAGGCGGCGCTAACGGCTAAAGAGTCGGATGCACCATACAGAGATCCATAAGCAAGAACAGATGACAAAATTCGTCGACTACTGGTGTGGACGATTAGCTCAGATGGTAGAGTGTGCTGCCCCGGTCTGGCTCAAGGCACTGGTTCAAGTCCAGTATCGTCGAAAATTTTTTTCATTTGTTTCTGATCTTTGTTTATAATGTAAATATTATGTTTATTCATTTTATTATATGTTACTTGAATTATTTATTTTTTTTTGTCGATACTGGCATAAGCCAGCTAAGGTTAAATAGCTTTAAAGTTGCCTTATTTATTCCATGCAAACGAAAATTGCAGAAGTCAACTTCTGCAAATTTAAATAAAACAATTTAACAGCTTATAGCTTTCCATGGTCACAGGTGGACTCCACCCGTGACCATGGAAAGCTGAAAAGCTTCCGAAACGTCGGGAACTCAAATGAGATAATATATGTGATATAATCTGTTAAATTGTTTTATTTAAATGAGTAATAATCGCGGAAACAGAAGAAAATGTTATCAACTTCTGCAAGTTTTATTACTAATGTAATTTCATGCTTGAGACAAGTTAGTTAGATATCTTAGGTCGCATTTTATAATATTTGCGCCAATTAACTATAGAATAGTATTCCTAGTCACCCCATCCACATACAGAGTGAACTTAGATGTAATATAAAACAATTAATCTATTAGTTACATGTGTCCACTTGCTGACATCACTAATTTAATTCCCATGGACACTCATGTGCCTACAGCACCACCAATATGGCGATTATCAGATGTACAAAAATAAGTTGACAGTAGCCAGTCCAGTGGTAATATATAGAGGTCAATGACCAAGTGTGTCATGTGGAGTCCTATGCTGTCATTTAATATATTGATCTTATATGTTTATTTAATAATAATATATCTACTTTTGAAAATACAAACCATTATCATTGGAAGTTGAAGTGTTGGCTCTGGTATGCACAAGCCGAGTCAGATGCCTCAGGGCGGCTGGCAGATCAGGGTGTGCATTGGCAGCCCTACGCATTGTGCTCACATTAGCACCCAAAGCTGCCAGTAGCTCCACCTCATGCAACATTGAGAGAGTAACACAGTCCTCTCTGAGTGATGGGGCATGTTCTAGAATTTCGTTCATGGCTGATTCGTCATTTAAAAGCTGGAAATAACAACATCATATTTTTATTAACATATTGGATAGTAAGCCTTGATCTTTGTATGGTAATAACAAATAATAAATTATTCACATTCTAATTAAAAAGAAATATTTCAGAAACATGTCCATAGTTGTTAGTAGCATACAGTAGAAATTTATATGATGGAAGATTTTATTAGGTTATATGTAAATTTTTATATCAATTATTTCACAAGTAAAGAATTTGATGACATAATTTAATTGATCTTTTGTGATTTTCCTTATAATTGCAATAATAAGTTCACATTTGGACCTGTATTACTAGAGATAATGCATTTTTTAAATGTGAATCCTCTATATTGAAGGCACAATTGAGTGGTAAAGAATTAAAACATAAAAGTAATTTACTAGCTATGGCTAAGTAGCCATAGTTTGTAAATTACTATTATATAAAATGATAATTTTACTTAAGTATCATTAATATTTGAAAGTAACATCTACTTATATCATCATCATCTATTTAAAATATTGCTATTTTTATTAACATGTAAGAAACTTCAATATGGCAACAAATTATATTTTACGTATTTGCAACAGAACATGTGAGATTGACATATTTTTGATAAGACCTGTTATTGCGCACCATGTTTTTATGAATTATAAATATTGATTTAATTTCATTACCTGCATAGCCCTTGTCCACCCAGGTGCATTGGGTGTGCATCCCAAGGTTCTGAGTGAATTGGCTATCTGCTGCAACTCAGCATCAGAATAAGTAGGGGGTGGCGGTGCTGCCGCTGGAACCTTCTTCTTGACAACATGAACCATTTCACCACTCTTCACCCCACTGTCTTGCAGAGTGGCTTCGGACTTTAAAATTTTCCCATGATGTATTAATTCTGTAAGAGACAAATATAAATATTATACTATACTAGCTTCTGCCCGCGACTTTGTCCGCCTTAAGTTCATTTATTGCAGATAAGGGTATGTTTCCGGGATAAAAAGTAGCCTATGTCCTTCCCGGGGACTCAAACTATCTCCATACCAAAATTCATCCAAATCGGTTCAGCGGTTTAAGCGTGAAGAGGTAACAGACAGACAGACAGACACACTTTTGCATTTATAATATTAGTATGGATTCAATCGACAATTTACTGGAAAAGAAAGAACACTATGTAATTGACAACATTGTCTCAATGGTGGACATGTAAAAAGTGTCAAGCCATAAGAGTATCCTTCCTTTTTATTAAATAAAAGTCATGTTGTCTTCGGCAAGCGCAAGGTTTTAGGTAATATTGGGTTCTTATTGACTTTTGTAATGAGAACGCAATGTGTATTGTGGTTTTTAGATACTTGCCCAAAGATGCAGATGGCACATTCGATTTCTTTTCGGCTTCAATTCTTAGGTTCTCCACAGTGTTATCGAGACCAAAATTTTCTAATTTGAACCGTTCTATTGGTCCTGGTTTTACTTTAATGCCTAAAAATACGCACGGTGCACTTTCCATATTTGTACAGATAATAATGCTTCACGGTTTTAAAAATTAGTGTGTATAGAGCACCAAACCTAAGATCAAAATTCAAAACAAAGAAACGTATACTATACAGGTATTATGATAGTAAAGCAAAATCACAATTCATCTCATAGAACACAACAGAACACAATACACGTCACTTTGGCAGAATGGCGAAACCAGTGGTCAGAAACTCTCATACAAAAATAAGATGTATGGCGATCGAGTTACTTCACCAACAACATAATGCGTGAATAAAGTAATGGCAACACTGATGGGATGTCATTTGTGTTGAATCCTGACGTCTGTTAACCTAATGGTGGTTTTCATTCATTTTGATAATTATTCTGAAGTTTTTGAAATTTGTTGTGGCGTTGAGTTGAGCAAATTTGCTCCGCCGCTCAATTAACTGTGGGCGTGAAATATTGTAGAGACAAAGACTCGTTATGTTTTGAGATAGACTCGTGGTGTTTTGAGATAGTGTTTCTACAAAAAGGTTGCTAACGAGAATTTTCCATAGACCAGGGGGCCCCGTGTGCTCTTATGGAATAAACGGTACCTATTTTTAGGAGGTATACTTAGCATTAAACCTCTCAGTACATTATGTACTTATCACACATTGTTATTGAAGAACTAATAAACTATTAAATTTTTGTAAAATTTCAATGTCGATTTCAATTTATTAAGAATTTAATAAAGTTTTCATCACATTTATGATTTGTTTAATTCTTAATCGAACAGTAATTCTGATTATGAAAGTCGTGCTACAGTGAGTAACTTCGGTAATTACCGGATATGGTAAACCCTACTCTGTGCATAATCGGTTTTTCACTACACTACTTTTAAAAATGTGATGACATGGCAACATTTGATTTTTCTTATATTGGTAGAGCATTTACCCGATGGTAATACAAATCGTTCAGAAAAGAAATAGTATGAAGTTCCGTCTCTTAAAACGTAGTGATTATATTCTCTTTACCATAAACTTTTTGACAAATGTACAGTGGGCCACAGAATATAAATCATTTTGTTATGACTTTACAAATACGCAATTGGTTAAAATAATGTTGAATAACATTCATTCACTCTTAAATCATTACCGCACGCACCAATTTCTTGGTTTATGGTGCCTAATTTTTCTTTTTGTTACTATCTGTTTCTTATCACCAGCCAATAACCATGCTTATGGAGGCTGATTGTCACAGCATTACTAACATTTACGTAAAAGAAAAGACAGGAAAACCATGATTACAGGGAAATGAGTTGGATAGTTCAGATTTGCGAAATTATTATGGAATTCAAAGTGTTTTTTCAATCAACATCTTGACAAGTTCGTAAAATGACTTGAGGATGCAGAAAGGATGTAGCGAACTTTTGGAGGCTAAAGTTGCTGAACGCAATGAAAAAGCCAAAAAGCTATATCGGTAAGGTTTTCTGTTTATTAATTTATTTCCGATGTTTGTCATAGGCTTGGTATTGATATTTAAAAATCGTGAATTTAAAGGTCAAAGGTGACAGCTGGGATGTGATGTAAACAAAATTTTTCCATCAAGGAACTTGCGTGGTACCTGACCATGTGCTTATGATTGTTACTTTGTTTCAGGTACGTGACCGATGTCGCTAGACGCGTCGACGAAGCAACGACAGTCAGCCGCTCAGTAGTTGACCTATTTTCCACCAACATTGAAATTCTTCGGCAAAAACTCAGAGATAATTGTGAAAAGTTGCTTTTCCTTGATCCAACAAACTATGGCAAAAAATCCCTTGAACTTCTATGGAGGAAGGGTTACTACGAAACTGTATCTGCATCAAGAAAATTACAAGACTCCGATACTGCTGCTGATAACTACCTGTTTACTCATATTGTGTGTGGAATAGGTCATTTTCATCACATATTGACCAGGATGCAATCAATCATGAACATCCTACCTGGCGAATTGGACTATGAGCTAATGCTGGAAGATGGTGACCCAGAGGATGTAGTTGAAGCGAAGACTGATGAGGAGATACAGTTTGGACGCTATGTACTGTATCAATGCTCTATTTACCTTGGAGACTTGAGTCGGTATCAAGTGGAAATATTCCACAACTTTGAGCCATCAATAGCAGCTCGATATTACCTGCAAGCAGCGCATATTGACATGTGCTCTGGAATGCCTTTTAACCAGCTAGGCAATCTGTATCAAGACAAAAATTATAACTTGGACTCAGTTTGTTATTATATCCATTGCCTAAACTGCAATACACCATTTGAGGGAGCTACTGGCAACTTGTTAAAGATTCTGGAAAAGCAAACACAGTATTGTGAAACATTAAATGATGCTGAAACATACACTCAGGCTGAACACATCCAAAACACGGTTGCTAACTTCTTATCACTAATTGATGTTTGGTATTTTAGCAAACATGACACTAATGTGCCACAGAGATGCAGTAAAATTGCTCAAGAATTAAGGATTGCAATGGAATTTGTGAAGTCCCCATTGCCAGATATGAATAAAGAATATTCTGAGTATGTTGCAGCTGTGGACGAAGAAAGCACAAATCCATCTTATTTAAATGGTAATCTCGTCCACAAAATTGTACAGATTTGCCTCTTCACAGTATCAAAAATGATGGAAATAGATGAACAAAAAGCATTTGCAAGTAAAGCATTCACACTAGCATTGTTATCTCAGCTGTTGCAGAAACTACTTAAACAATTGGAAGGATTAGGTTTCAAAAACCCTGCAAAAAGGTATAGAACTAGGACTGTGTCAGTTAACTATGTAGAATCTGAAAAACCAGAGAGCCAAATGGATAATACAATTGAGAACAAAATTGAGGACGCTGCAATCATTAATAAAGAGCAGACACCTCCACAAACTGTAACTGACGACACAAAAGAGGTAACTGATGATGATAATAAAAAGTTACTCAATGGTGATAGTAAACTTAATTCTAAAAAAATCGCGCCAAAACGCAGACGTAGAAGGCGAGTTGCGTCTTCTGAAAGTTCAGATTTGAGTGATGTTGATACTGAAAGCAGTGGGATAACTACTGATGGTGCTAGCTCTGATGATGATGATGATGACTTATCAGACTCCACATACAAATCTGATGATGACTCTGGAAGTGAGGAATCAATTTGCAATGGTTCTGATGTAGAAGAAACAACTGAGAAACAGAATGGAGATGAAGTCAAAACACCACCCTTGCAAGAAACCAATACTACTACTGTTACTACAGTAAATGGTATAGACCATCCCAATCACAATAACAAAGAAAGTAAAAATCAAGAAAATGAACTGAAAGAAGAAGAAATTCAAGACTTTTTGCTTGGTGATAACTTTTTGCCAAGCATCAAGCTCCTATTGGACTGGGTACTCATAGAAAAAGAGTTGATCCTCTCTTGTGGGGATAGTGGGGAATCACTATTTCAATGTGTTGTTGATCTGCTGAATATTTTCACATTTTACTTCTACCCTAAGAATGATGATGTTTCCAGTAAATTTAAAATCTTAGATTATTCCAAACATATTGCCAAAAACCTCAAACTGGAGTATAAAAAGATTCCGCTACCGGAAGATCTCAATTTACGTGGCACCAATATCTGCAAATTCGACAAAGACGCGGCAGAGTGGCAAATACTGAATAAATTCAAACCATCAGTGTATGAGGAAAATATTATACGAATCCTTAATTTTATAGACTTCGGGAATCAAATTGCAAAAATTGTACCCAGAATAAGATTCAACAGATCTATGAAAATATTTTACTTCAAGAAGATTCCATCTCCAAAATTGAATACTAAAATAAATCACAAGAGGAGCCGAGAGTGGCACAATTCAAAGGCACCATATGTAAGTAAAATGTATATTTCAGATTCTGAAAACCTCGGGGGGTCTACAATAAACAAAACCTTTTGCTCCCACCATTATAATATGCTGTAGCAACACAGTATGCAAAGTTTCTTACTGATGACTTCTTACTGATGAATTCTCTTCAGGTGGTCGGAAATCGCCAAAAACGGCTCACGTAACTTATCGAAAAAAATAACGGTGACCTCATATTCCGATACCGAAAAAAATAATTTTCGCTATCGAAATCGAAACTTAATCGTAACGTTTAAAAACGCTACCTTTTATTTTCCGGCCATGCAGTCTTGATTCCTTCATTCCTTCGCTCACTCGCCTGGCACTGAGAGTAAATCCGGCCATGCTCCCAGACTTCTATATATTATAATTATAATCATTTATTTCAATGAATAATTAAATAATAATATAAGAATCTCATTCCTCTTTCATCATCATTATCATAATGTCAGTCATAGGATGTCCACTGCTTGATAGGCCTTCTAAATTGACTGCCACATGGGCTGGATAGGAGCAACCCGCATCCAGGGCGTCCGACCGCCTTGCGAGTGGCCTTTCCACGTTGCGCTTGCCGGTACGCGGTCTCCACTCGAGAACCTTTCTGTCTCAACGGCCATCGGTTCTTCAAACTATGTGCCCTGCTCATTGCCACTTTAGTTTACTCAACCCGTTTGCTATGTTGGTGACCTTGGTGTGTCTACGAGTCTCCTCATTTCTGATTCAATCTCGTCGAGAGATCCCGTGCATAGCTGGCTGAGTGACTCCGAGCTTCCTTAAGAGGCCCATAATTAGAGACCACGTCTCGGCAACATAGGTCATCACCCTGGTAATACGCACTGGTTGAAGACTTTCGTCTTCAAGCACTGAGGTATCCTGGACGATAAGACACTTTGCAGTTTCCCAAACGCTGCCCATCCATCGATTGATCTCTTTCTCGAAGTTGTACCTGCCTAACTGGATTGTTTGTCCTAGATAGACGTATTCGTCGACAACTTCGAGGACCAAGTTACCAAACTAATATTGGGGCGGGCGCTACAAGGACATTCGACATGATCATTGTCTTGTCCATGTTCATCATAAGGCCCACCTGTATCGGGATACTCTGTTGGGATATTCGAGCATCATACCGAGATCCTCCAGCGTCTCTGCCATGACCACGACATCGTCTGCAAATCGAAGGTGCATAATGTACTCGCCATTAATGCTGATACCGAGTCCTTGCCATTCCAAGAGCTTGAAGGCGTCTTCCATTGCGTTGGTGAAGAGTTTCGGAGATATTATATCTCCGTGTCTCACACCTCTCCGCAACGAAATCGCCGTGAACCGGTCTTGTACTCGGACCGACATACTGGCGTTGTTGTACACACTCCTCAGCACCTTGATATCGCTGGAGCGACTACAGTACTGCCCATATCTCGACAGAATCAAAGGCCTTCTCATAGTCCACAAACGCTATGCAAAGTGGCAGACTATACTCCTGTGTTGTCGGTATAACCTGCCGCAGCGTACTGAAGCCTTTTCGAAACCCGGCTTGTTTGGGAGGCTGGAATTCATCAAACCTGCTTGAGAGACGATTCGAATACAGCTTGTATACATGGGTCAGAAGCGGGATGGGTCTATAATCCTTCAGTATCGATTTATCACCTTTCTTGATAAATAGCACCACCACTCTCCCGTTCCATGCTTCCGGCGTGAAAGGTTTTAAAGGAGAAAGGAAAGTACCAGTGCTCCATCCGTTTTTTGAAGCTTTGAAGTGATCCCGTCATCACCCGGCGCCTTATTATTTAGCTGTTTTAGGGTCATCCTTATCTCGTATAAGCTGATTTCCGGAATATATTCGGTATAGTGTAGCTTGTAAGCTTCACTCTCGGGTCTTTGGCCAAGTTATGAACTGGTTTGGCTCCTTTTCCAGCTCTGTGACCTCATCCGTCCTCAACGTGCGCGTGTTGTAGGTTACCAGCGATAATCTACGTCGGTTGTCCGTATTATCGTTAGTCGAGGTCGTTTGACGGAGGAGCCCCCACCCGGGGATTCTTAGCACCCCTGGCTCCAGTGCTCGGCCGACGCTCGTCTTTACCAACTTTGCAACTGGCGCCGCCGGGCACTTGGGGTCACGGTAAACTTGTCATTTATAAGGGTTTGGACCACAACCCTCCTTCCAGGTCCGTCCGGTGCGGGTTGGCGGGTGGTCAGGGTCTCGTCCGTCGGTCAGCAACGTTCACCTCGAGCAGGTGAGGTTGGCTCGGGCTCCCGAGAGATGTCGTTGCATGTTGGGAACCTCTTACATGCCTGAGCTGTTTATTATCCTACTAGAAGTCCCGGCTCGACTTTTAGTATGATAATAAAGATGATCAGCAATCATCTACATCAGTTATGTATTTCCAGGTGGAGGGCGGTGAAGGCGGGCTGCTCCGGCGCCTGGGCCGGCTGTGGCTGACGGCGCAGGTGCGCGAGCTGGAGCGCAGCGGCGCCGCGCCCGCGCTGCTGGCGCTGGACGCGGCCGCGCTGCACCTGCACCTGCGCCGCGTCAAGCAGCTGCTCAAGGCGCGCTTCGTGCTGCTGGTGCCCGCTGTCGGTGAGTGACAGACCTCACTAGGCGGATGCTCCGGCGCCTGGGCCGGCTGTGGCTGACGGCGCAGGTGCGCGAGCTGGAGCGCAGCGGCGCCGCGCCCGCGCTGCTGGCGCTGGACGCGGCCGCGCTGCACCTGCACCTGCGCCGCGTCAAGCAGCTGCTCAAGGCGCGCTTCGTGCTGCTGGTGCCCGCTGTCGGTGAGTGACAGACCTCACTAGGCGGATGCTCCGGCGCCTGGGCCGGCTGTGGCTGACGGCGCAGGTGCGCGAGCTGGAGCGCAGCGGCGCCGCGCCCGCGCTGCTGGCGCTGGACGCGGCCGCGCTGCACCTGCACCTGCGCCGCGTCAAGCAGCTGCTCAAGGCGCGCTTCGTGCTGCTGGTGCCCGCTGTCGGTGAGTGACAGACCTCACTAGGCGGATGCTCCGGCGCCTGGGCCGGCTGTGGCTGACGGCGCAGGTGCGCGAGCTGGAGCGCAGCGGCGCCGCGCCCGCGCTGCTGGCGCTGGACGCGGCCGCGCTGCACCTGCACCTGCGCCGCGTCAAGCAGCTGCTCAAGGCGCGCTTCGTGCTGCTGGTGCCCGCTGTCGGTGAGTGACAGACCTGACTAGGCGGATGCTCCGTCGCCTGGGCCGGCTGTGGCTACCTTTTAAGCGCCTGTTGGCGTTTATTGTTCTCATTTTGTTTTATGGTTCCACTGTGTTAGATAAAAACTTCAATGAAAACAATACCCATGCTAATATTTTAATATATATATATATATATATATGTATATTGTTCTTTCAGTTCTACAAGAGCTGGATGACTTAAAACGCACTGTGCAAGGCGCCCGCGAGGCGATCCGCTGGCTAGAAGTCCAGCTCCGCAGCGGTTCCCGCTTCCTGCGAGCTCAACGCCCCGGACAGTCACGTCCGCTACCTCTGCTCAAGTACCCCAAGAAGGTAATGTTATACATTTCAGATTAATCTATCTATCAGCCTCGGTCGGCCACTGCTGAACATAAGCCTCCCCCATAGCTCGCCACAGAGTGTGATCCTGTGCAGACCGAATCTACGCTACCCTCAGGTCATCCAGCCACCTACTCCCGGCCGGCCCACGCTGCGCTTCTTATGCGTGGTCGCCACTCCAGGACTCATGAGATGCCTACTCGACCAGGGTTCACAAGCTTCGCTGATCAAGGAGTCTGCAGTCCAGCTGTTAGGACTTGGGAAGATAGCGCGCAAAAGCACTACAACGGGTTTAGGGAGTGACGAGAGCGCCACAATAGCCTCTAAATCGTGACGAAAATCCAAAATGCAAAGAAGAACAATTTGTCATCGTGACTGCTAAACGATTTAACCAATTGGAAAGAAGACTCGATAAAATCCTAAGCTAAATGAACTATGCAGCTGTAATCAAAGAGCACCAATTAATAGCTTGGTTATATTGAAGAAGTTCCAAAGGAAGAGGAAAAACAAACCAGGAGCGGTTTACTTGCCTCATCACGCCATTATAAAAGCAAGGACCGAAAAACCCGTCTGTTGGCTTAATTCGTTCGAACGTTCGAGGATTAACCGTTTGTTCGGGTTAAGATCGGACTGGCTTAACCTATATATGCTTAGGTGATAGGTGTAAGCCCATTGACTGAGTTAAGCATAACTAACCAATGAGGTTTTGGGTTAGGGCTTTTGTAGGGGTTTTTAAGTGGCTTTTATTTGCTTAATTCAACCGGTTACACTTATCGGAATGAGGCTCTCTTCAGTACGTAATAGCTTGCGTTTGATGCCGAATCTTACCTTTACTTAAAACCCTGTAAGGGGTTTTTATTGGGCTTCGAGTAAAACCTGAATCAATTCAAAGAAACGGCTCAGTCAACAGTTATCGAATATCTATGAAGGTTCAGATCAATTTAGTATGCTCTCAGCATGGAACCGTTTACTACTAAAAACCGTAACAGGAGTTTAATTGGGTTATGACTTAACTGAATTAATTCAAGCGATCGTAATAAACTCAGCGTTCTTTTAAACCCAGCGTTTTAAAAATCTGTATAAAAACCCTATGTAAAGGTAAGCGGTTCCGGTCCCTGCATAAAAGAGGATAGAATCATAACAAAGTTGCGCATAGTTTTTGATGCTTCGTGTCCTGGAACGAACGGCGTGTCTCTAAATCAAGAATTGTTAGTCGTACCACAGCTGCAACAAAACTTACGTCATCTTCTCTTGCGTTGGCAGTGTTTTCCATTCAGTCTTGTGCCAGATATCGTGAAGATGTATAGCTGGCTATACGTCTAAACCTTTTTCAGATGCTGATTATCAGCGTATCTTATGGCGAAACAACCATGACGAACATATAAGTCATATAAAGCTCCTCAGAGTTACTTTCGGGACAGCCGCCGCACATATTCATCTCTCTGATGAACATGGCAACAAATTGCATACGACTACCGTGAAGTTTATCCGTTGGCTGCGGATGGAGTCCTTAATGACTTTTCTGTAGATGCTCTCTTGTCAGGTTGTGAGACGGTAGCCGAAGGCAATCAAATATACTAAGAACTGAACGAAATGCTAGGAAAAACAGGCTTTGAACTGCAAAAGTGTAGTAGTAGCAACGAACAGTTAATGACCATAATCAACAAGGATATAAGTGATAGCGAAGATAATGTTTAACTAAAGCATGATGCAATAATGAGGATATTGGGTATATCTTGGAATCGAAAGGTTGATCAATTTGAATATGCAGATAAATTACCAGCAATCCAAGGACCCATAACAAAGAGATCGATGATCTCAGATATTGCTAGTCTATTTGATCCACTAGGTTGGCTCGCAGCTATTTATTGGTGTTGCTAAATATTTATACAAAAGCTGTGGCTTACCGGCATTGACTGGGACGACGAGGTTCCACCTCAATTGACGTGAGAGTGCCTACATTACCGAGAAAACTTAAGACAGATTACGAAGTTCACAATTCCAAGGTTGGTTTATGTCGAGAAAGACAAAGGTAGGTACTCGAACTGCAAAGTTTTTGCGATGCTTCTAATGAAGCATACGTAGCGGTAATTTATCTGCGTGCCGTGCCGTAAGCGGGGACGGAACTATACATGTCTCAATAATCACCGCCAAATCAAAAGTAGCCCCAATTAAGCACGTCTAGAGTTGTGTGGTGCGGTGCTACTTACCAAATTACCAATGGAAGTATCATAAGTGGTGAAGATAGATAAGTCAAATATCCATGCATGGAGACTGATTCAACGATTGTGTTGGCATGGTTGAACAGCAGACCCCAGGTAGAAATTCTTACGGCACTAGATCCACAACAATGGTCACACGTTTCTTTTAAAGAAAACCGAGCTGATAGCGCCTCTAGGGGTACAAATGAACGTCTCTGGAAAGAAGGTCCAGCTTGGCTGAAAGAGAAACAAATTACAAATAAGAAAAATATGCATCACAACACAAATCGGGAAATAGAGATATGCTTTGTAAAACCCGTGAACCTAATGATGGCATGGAAATCATTGGAAGATTATCTAGTCTCAGACGGCCTATCCGAGTATTCGCCTACTGCAAAAGATAAAAGAAATGCATGCAAAGAGAAGCGATAAAGCATGGCTTACTACCAAGGAAATACAAGGAAGTTTAATCAATCATCACATGCATTACTCTAGCTAGTGCAAACCAATCGTTTTGAACTTTTTCGACGTCGCTGGTCGAGTGAGTATCTGGCGCAGTTCTATCACCGATATAAGTGGAAGTGGACTAATCAAACTCCGGAGCCAGCCATCGGAGATGTAGTGTTGGTCAAGGAAGATACTCTCCCTCTATCAAGATGGTTGAATGGCATTATAGTTCACAAACGACTAAGTGCCAATTTATTGTAACATATAAAGATAGCAATGGTGTATTGACAAACATACGTAATTATTTAAATAATTTGAATTATAATGGTTAATGGTATTTACTTTTGACCTGTGTGCTTTGATAGGTAAAATGTGAGATGCGGATATTGATGGCACTATATGGCTAGACAAATATCTTTATTCCTACATATTGTAAAACAAATATCTGCATGTCTGGGATAATCTCGGAAAGTACTAGATCGATTTTTCACTTACTCTGTATTGTTTCCATAGTGATTTATCCATTTTTATTCCATAGGCGCCGCCACACGTTAACAACTTCATACAAATCCTCGAGTTCTGCCACCACCTCACTGCCGACGAGAAAAATGCCTGCCAAGGCGAACCAGACCGACACGGAAAGTCCAGCCCACTTCTGATCCTTCTCGTTGGCAACGAGACCAACCCTGAAGCTGAATACAAAGAGTTCAGTCTTACCGGGGCAGCACAAGCGGCAGGAATCTCCGTCGAATACATAGGAGACTTCCACACGAAATGGCGGCAAACTGTCCATAAAACTGGCAAAAAAAGATGAACCGCTTTTTGCCGTAACCCGGATTTGGCTGAATAGTCGTCGAATCGACTACGAATCGAAAGCTCATTCCGAACGGCGCGCGTCGCCGCCTACTGATGAGCAAAAAGAACCCATAATCGGTCTATGTTAATGATGGTTTATCTATGGTCTTTAATTTTCGTACGAACGATTTATTATAGAAATCGATAGCTTATTTGTAATGCATTTCTTATCATATCATAGTAGTACCGTTCAAACTCATTCCAGCTGTCCTATGTACTCGTTTCGCGTCATTTCATTATCTCGGGGAACTTTCAATCATCTACATTCATGCCCACGTCACATCAACGTCATTATAATTTTCATTATATTTTATTCGTTTTCATGTATTGGTTTCTTAAGATAAAATATTATATTACCTAATTCATTCATGTTAATAAATATTCCGTTCACTAATGACAGATTTTTCACTTACTTTTCCAGTATAGCAATATAAATATTTATTTCATTCATCATTTCAATCATCGATAAATCCTGTGTGTACACCATGTTTTTTTTATTTCCTTAAATTTTATCAGGTGGTACTATCCTGTTACAATAAAAACGTACCTTTACATTTTAAATAAAATAAATAAATAAATATCAGGGACAATGTTACACAAATCGACCTAGTCCCAAACTAAGCAAAGTTTGTACTATGGGTACTACGCGACGGTATACATAATATAAGTATAGATAAATTATAATACTGAAATACATAGAAAACATTCAAGACCCAGGAACAAACATTCGTGCTCGTCACACAAACACTTACCGTGGCCGGGATTCGAACCCGGGACTGCTAGCTTCGTAGGCCGTTGTACAACCCACTGAGCCAAACGTGACGTCAACATTTTGATTGAGTTACTAATTAAGTAACGTATGAAATGGCAGATTTTTTGTCGTTTCCGAAATGTCTCCCCAATTTTGTCACATAACACATAATGACACGAATGTGCCTACTTATTCTTTGCAAATAAATAAATATCTATCTATCTATGAAAAGTCCGTATTGACGGGTACCTGTAATAAAGGAAATTAGAAAAACACGGTTTTACATGATCTGATCAAGATCGCACGAAACTGGAAGTATTTCCGGACCGATGCGACCTTCAAGCCTTCAAGAAAAGAGCATACTCCAGAACCTGACCCTGACCTGAAAGGCCGGCAACGCACTTGTGACTCTGGTGATGCAAGTGTCTATGGGCGACGGTGATCGCTTACCATCAGGCGACCCGTCTGCTCGTTTGCCTCCTATGTCATAAAAAATAATGTCAAAAACTGGTGGATGAAGGAAGAACACGATTGTTGTGGAGATTCTTTGGAAGACCTTGGTCGAGCAGTGGCCATTTTGGCTAATGCGATCGATGTTGAGTTGTGGACGTGCGAATAATTCCTAACCAACATTGCATAGATTAGATATGGTCATATCCGCGCCAGTATACGTGGAATTTTGAGCTACAAATTTAAACGCGTTCCTATGTGATCCAGTGTATACGGTTGTTAAACCCGAGAAATTTCCGTGACTCCAGTAGTTACGAAGTCGATTACCTACCTACCTACCCACTTTTTAATCTTAATCAATAACACATTGATTTAAACTAACATGATTTTCACTCCTGAACACAACAAACGGGGCTTAATCGCGTATATATATGATTTTATTTAAAAACCTTGAAGGAACTGAGAGTTGCTCAGACTGAAAGGACACAGTTCCTTCGGACATATAACTAAGAGGAACACAGTTCCTTCGAGACCATGGACGTAACGAGACGTCCGCCGAAACGAATTACCAAATAGGTATTAACCAAGGTAAATAAAATCATATTTATACGTGATTGAGCCCCGTTTGTGTTGTGATAATTAATCAATAAGTTCCAAAATTGAGCTTTCGAAATGACAAGTTGCCATGCTATAGATAGCCTAATGAACAAACTAATATGCAGTACAGGGGTCAAAGCGGATGGATAAATTCGAGGCGGACAGCGCAGTGCTCGCTGGTGAAAAGGTAACACACTCGACTCGTAATCGAGAAGTACTAGGTTCGATTCCTGGCGTGACCGCTTTGACTTGTACATAATATATCACAATAGATAATAAAGTGGTATTAATTTCCCCACATTAAAACACAAAAAAATATGTTTCATATTAACTAATATGCGCGACTTATAATGCTAAGATGGGGGCTGTAACTTCGTTCGCGGAGGAGACAAACTCATAACCATAAAAAGTATTCTATAACCATATCGCATATCGGGAGTAGCTAGGTAGATTTTTTTTTTTTTTATTTGATAGGGGGTATCTCCAATTTGGTCCCATATAATTTTGGTGAAGATCTAATGATGGGATCCATGGGGAATTGAAGGAACTCCTCAAATATTGTAGGCATACCTACATATGGCGATTGTGGTAGTATAAGAGATATAATAAGCATTTGTATTCAGAAAGTGTACATTGGTGAAATGGAACTGATGTAGAAGACCATAGAAGGATCCTCAACGATAAGTGATAAATCTCGATTAAATAAGCTTCTTCATAGTCGCAAATTTAAATGGTCCTGATGAGAATGGTATCAACGAATTGATTTGATGATGGAGCCGGAAGGTAGGCACTGGTTCTTTTTAGTAAAATAATATATCCTAGCCGTGTTTGGGCTTGTTTGAATCATCACGAGATAAACTTTCGATAACTAAAAAGTGTAAAACAAATTGACTTTTTAACAAAAAATAAAAAGTACAAAATAAAACTGCATAATTCAGTTTCATCAATTTACTTATAAGTAACCGTTTCTCTACTCCATCTATACAGTATACACAATTAATGTTATTTTGGAGTCGGTGCCATCGTGTCAAAACTTACTTAAATCGCCAATTTTCAACGTAACGTCTTTGGAGAGTCTAAGTAGGTATATCCAAATTGTAGGTAAGCCGAAAGATTTACACAATGCGCCCATTTATGGAGAATACTTTATAAGCTGGAAAATATTTGTAATATAGCTTGACCACAACCGCTGTGCCGCTCCTGAGGCATGCGCGGGGAGGCGGGGTGCGGGCAGGAAAGATCACGGACACACAAGAGTCTGTCGTCGTGTCGGAAAGATCTGAAGATACCGAAGTACAATATTTTGACTCTGTATAGGTACATACTTATTATATCCATTTTTTATTATGGTACAATACGATTTTTAGGTAAGCGCAAATAAAAAAAACAATATAAGTCAAATTAATGTGTAATTATCGGAAAAATAAATAGTTCCGAGAGTTAAAACAGAATCAGTTCGAAAAACAAAAACTCATAAGCTTCTAGGTAATGAATACAGTGACTATTCTGACATAGATTCACTTTTATCTTCATCTTCCATTTCGCTACCGGAACTTGAATCATTGTCATCCTGCAAATTTATTATTATGGGGTCAATAATATTGTCGAAACGGTTGTCGCGATCCCAGTAATCGTTTTCTTTTTTTTGGACATGGTCATCACACCTCTGCCATTTTTCTGCCGTGAACTCCGAAAATAATAAATTCAGTGCGTTTATCTTTTCATCTAGAGAAGAATGAATATGGTTTTGCGCTATATTGTTTTTAACATCAGCCCATACCAACACGATGGGGTTCAGATCTAGATGGTATGGCGGTAAACGCAGGACTGTGTGCCCATGAGCTTTTAAGAGGTCATCGATTCTTTACACGGGCTCTTTTTGAGTGGCATTTATAAGAATTTGCAGTTGATTTTTTTTCATATTTTCCGGAAATTCAACATTGTGACGCCGCAGCCAGTTCTGCTTTTCACTTTTGAGGTTTGTCATGGTCGGTTTCTTATCAACTTGAACGCTGTGGTAAGAAGCGTTGTCCATCACAATTACAGAATTCGGCAGCAGTTTATCTTTCAACTTTTCATCCACCCACTTATAAAAAGTTCATGTCTCCATGGTAGTCGCCAGTCTTAGCATCGGATTTAAATAGTCAATGCACCTTCGACCAAGCCATTTCGACTTCCAGCGTGAACGATTACCAAGCGTCGTCCTTTCCCGATGTCAGTGTGAATTCCAAGTTCCGACGATGATTGCCAAGATTTGCTAACATTGTGACTGGCGTTAATATATGTCTCATCTAGGAAATATATGTTGCGGTTTTCACTTCTAAATTTTTTTATTTCTGTCAAATATTTCCTCCGCCACTCTGTAATATTAGGCTGCTCTATAAGAAGATGTCTTTTCGATCTACATTAAAAAGTTTTCTCAAATATTCTCGTCCACTATTCAAAACACCATCTTGTCTCAAACTTGACTGTAACTTACGAATACTTGGAACTGTTTTTTCGATCTCATAAAATTGATGGATCTTTTTCCTGATCACTCCCAAGTCAAAATCATCAATTACATATTTTTTCTTTATAACTTTCGGTTTTTTGGGCGAATTAAATTTCGGTTGGCCCTCATTTTGAATTGATGAATTTCCTACAGATATTACATTTCTTACGGTTTTTTTGGCAGTACCCAGTAGCTTCGGCCACATGTTTGGCGATATTTGCGTCACTTTTAAGTTCGAAGCTATTTTTGTCTGCTTTTCTTTTCCTAAAATATTTGGCTACTTTGAAAATGACAGCTTTAACATCTCGAGAAAAGCACGACCCATCTTTGGATATTCTATCTCATGTGCGTCTGACAGACAGCCCGCAACAGATAACACTACACGCCGCCACGAGCGACGACGGCGGAATGACAGTGCGCAGTGGCTGCTCTGCCCCCCCGTCTCGCCGCTCGCATACTTCAGGGGCGGCACAGCGGTTGTGGTCAGGCTATAATACTTAATGCGAGGTAGGGTACACAGTACTGTTATTACCCACTTCAATGTTGCGATTGATGAATTAAGCATAACTTTAATAAGTGCTTAAAAATTTATAAATTATTACATCCATACTCATATTATAAATGCGAAAGTGTGTGTCTGTTACCTCTTCACGCTTAAACCGCTGAACCGATTTGGATGAAATTTGGTATGGAGATAGTTTGAGTCTCAGGGAAGGACATAGGCTATTTTTTATCCCGGAAAAATACCCTTATCGGCGTTAAAAGAATTTAAGGCGGACGAAGTCGCGGGCAGAAGCTAGTATTATAATATTTTTGCCATAATAATGTTTTTCTTACTTTACTAATCCTAAAATTGAAGTGGACACTAACTCATCGTGGGTAATAACTACGGTTTACTCTACAAACTCGGTGATAAATAAAACAAAGCTTTAGTATACACTCTTTAATATATCCCTAAAATACTAGTTAAATTAAAAAATAAGTTATGTATCAAACATAATGTACAACAGCTTACGGCTCAGTTTCACAAAACCCAAGTCAATGAGCTACACTATCAGAAAATTTTGAAAATGAATTCTGATGTGAGATTACTTTTAGAACAAATTTTTTGATCTCATTTCATTACAATTACAGTAGTAACCTAAGTAATGAAAAAAGAATGCCCAAATTTATTTTAATACACAGAGATAAAAGAAACCAAGTTAACAGTGTGCACAAACTTAACCATGTGAAGTTTCAGAAATGCAAATAATAAAATTAATTTACACTATCATGATATATGCGATTCATAATTTAGATTTTTGTAGAAAGACTTCACAAAAACAAATATATTTATAACCTTATAATGACAAAATATTAACATACTTAGTTAAAAACTCTGAGTCATTAACTTACATAATAATGAATAAATACAATAACGCACAAAACGAGCATTATTGCTTTAAACAATCTTTCAACAGTCTTATATCTTTATAAAGGTACCTATACAGTATTGCACTTAAAACTCAAGTGACTGAGTGTGAAGATATTAGTTAAAATGTTTACGAGGTTGCTTCTTACTTATAAATTTCCATGCCATTGACTTACTGCACACAATTGTGCAGATAACTTTAACAACTCTGTACAACCGCATCAAACTATCTACTGTAGCCATTACTATTTACATTATTAAAAGATCAAAAATATGAGCTAGCATCCTACAAGTTGAATAAGCTGCTGTACCGTGGAACGGTCTAATAGGCACAAATCGAAGTCGAATGTTTGGGTTGTTACTTCATACCTTCCAGTCTCTGCTATTAAATTAACAACTCGTTCAAGATCTTCATTGTTTTTGATCATCATTATCCTCTTCTGCAGCCCTTTCAATTGGACCATATAATCTGGGGATAAGTCGCCAGGCTCGGCATCCTCTCCTAAACTGCTAGATACGCCGTTATCCTGGACTTTAGTTTCTATCGACATAGATCCACTGCTCTCACCACGTTCAGTCTCATGGTTAGAAGGCCCCATATCATTTTTGGCGATTTTTCTTCCTTCTGCGTCTTCTTCTTCGTTAGCTTTTCGCTTGCGTCGTTTTTCTTCCCTCTTATCTTTCTTATCTTTGTGTTTCTTTACCTTTTCTTTATGTGGTATTGGGGCTTCAACTACTGGTTCCGGTTCAGGCTCTGGTTCAGGTTCTGGCTCTGGTTCCACTTCAGGTTCGGGCTCAGGGTCTGGTGAAGGAACATGCTTGCGCATTGCTGGTGAAGTCATTTCTGGCTTTTTGATTTCTTCTTCATCAGCAATCATAGAACTTTCAGAGTCTGAATGACTGCTATTGATATCCTCTGCACCAATGTGAGACATCTTTGCAAGACCACTTTTAGAACTGCACTGGGAAGCTGTATCAAGTGATATTGGCGAAGCTGGTTCTGGTAAAGTTCGCTCTTTGAAAGTTGGTGTTTCCCTATGCTCAATAACTTCTGGTTTCTCTGGAGGCAATTCTCGATTTTTATCATGCTTATGTTTTTTCTCCTTACTTGATTCTTTGTGTTTCTCCTTGGACTCATCTCTTTTTTTATCTTTCTTTTTGTGTTTATGCTTCCTCTCAGAATCACCTTTCTCTTTTGATTTGTGAGTTTCAGACCGCTCTTCATTTTCAGGCGGAGGGCTTTTCCTAAGATTTTCAATAGAAAACTTATTGATAGGTTTTTCTTGTTTCGGCGGTTTTTCTCTAACTGGTTCTTTGACAACTTCTTTTTCTTTCGGAATTTCTCTAGGTTTAGGTATCTCCTTTACAATTTCTTTAGGTGCTTCTTTTGGTTTATGACTTTCTTTCTTGTAATCTTTCTTTTCTTTTCTTTCTTTATCTTTGTCATGGCTTTTCTTTTCCTTCTTCTTCTTTTCTTTTAGTTCTTTATCTGGCTTTGGTTCATCTTGTTTAACTGGTTTTTCTTCAATTTTTTGTTTCTTATGCTCAATCACTTCTGTGTTATGTTTGGGTGGCTTGTAATCCTCCTTGATGCTAGAAGCGCTGCTGGAGCGTGGAGGCGGACTGGCTGCTTTTCTGCTGGGGCTGACCATTCTTTTCTTAGGCGGTTCTGGAGAAGGTGGCCTTTCACTCTGCCTCTTTTTGCTTTTTTCTTTAGATCTTTCTGGTTCTTTGCTGTGGCTTTTAATTTTTTCTGGGCGGTTTTTATCTTTTTCTTCTTTCAATTTGATTTTTTCTTGTTTCACTTCTTTATTTTCATACTTAGACTTTTTATCAGAGCTGCTTTTGTCTTTTTCCTTTTTATCGGGCTTAACAATGGTACTGGTTTTGTCAATTTTTTTGGGATCTGGTGAAACTTTTGGTGGCTTTTGAATTGGTGGGCCAAACAAGTTTTCAAAACTACTGGTTCTGTGTGGGATTTCCTCTTTGTGCTCCTTAGATTTGTGTTTCTTGACACTATCAGATGACAGCTTGGGCTTACTGACAAGCTGTTGTTTTTCATTTGTAAATGAGTCTCTACTTCTACTTTCCTGGTCTGGATTGGTATAAAATGCATTATTAGGAATAAGTATGCCTCCTCCCTTCAATAACTTCTTTCTGAATTCATCATTTGGATTTTGAAAAATATACCTGTCCTTCAGGAATCCACTCACTTGTAGAGTGAAATCATAAGTGAATGTTATCTTTTTAGGTTCATCTTTATTCTTCAGATATATTTCAATAGGAAAAATGAAGCCAGCATATCCAGATTCCTTGACAGAGAATGGTGGTTCTTTAACAACTGAAACAACAGACAATTACATTTTGATTACTACAAAATACAATACACATTATTGGAATTACGATTTCATTAAATGAAATCAACAGCTACAACCATGCCTGCTTTCGATATTTACCACACCTAACAGCTTTTTTAATAATAATTAGTAAAACTTAATGGGTCGGTATCAAAACGACTGGAATCTCAAAACGACCAGGACCGCATAAAGACTTGATCGCAAGACGACCACATCTGCAAAAAGTCTTTATCTCGTAATGACTTACTAGTAAAACGACCACAAAGCATAAAGTCCTAATATCAGAACGGCTTACTATCAAAATTACTTATTCGCAAAAAGACCACCTCGCAGAAGGTATACATCTTAAAAAGCCCAAATAACAAAATTACTAGATCTTAAAACAACTTCCTAGTGAAACGACTACAATTTATGGTAGCAAAATGACTTCAGAATAGCAACAATATCCATTCATAGAGTACCTACTATTAAATAAATACCGTGGTTCGTAAGCAGGGTCACACTACTTCTAGATCTAGGCTGTGGGAACTAAGACTATACATAATTAAGTAAACTATAAATGAAAAAGGCACTCTAAACAAGATTTTTTATTCTTTAAATTGCTGGTTTTTCTACGCTTTGACAATAAAACACATATTTATTTCAGATAGAAAAAAAACTTTATTATAACTTAAATTGCATATAATAGGGCATATGCACACTAACTAAAATAAACTTGTAGTACTTCCTGAACTTAAAATATTATTACACTTATTATTGTGTATTAGTACTCATTTTGAGATTTAACTTAATCTCAGAAATATTTTGGAGAAATTGGAAACAATTTATGTCTCCTTCATTAAGCGAGTTGAGCTCATTTTTGTATTTCTGGTCAAATATAATATCTTTTTTTTGCGGTTTGTCGTATTTAGTATAGATTTCCGTAACCTGAGGGACTGGTACTCGGCTTCCTTTTTTAGTGTCTCCATAAACAGGATAAGCGTGGGTTTATGCTGGAACCTTACATTGACTCGTCTGTGCCATGACTCTAAGGCATTGGTTGTTCTATGCCGTTCATTGCAGCAACATACCAAGGCTGGCATTTTCATCCAGTACTTCTCAAAGTATTTTTTGAATTTTTCAAATTCTGCAGAATTTTGGGCATTTGTTATAATTTCTTGCCAGCCGGTCGGAATCAAAGGAGCCGGTAGGAGAGGCAGATTTGCTGACATTCTCACAATATCTTTTTGCTCTGAAGTAACTGTCATACCACAGTCTTCAGCATTCTTCCAGATGTTTCTATTAAAGTGAAAATAGCACCCTGTAATCCTTGATTGTTCAAAAATGTTTCTAAACGCATGTACTTGTCCTAGCTCGTAATCACATTTGTAAATTCTTATTTTTATACCAAGCACATCACGTATTATGATAAATAATGCTTCATATGTTCTTACGGATTTGTTTGGCAACAATGCAAACAAAACTGGAACTATGTTTGTTGCGGTTTCCGAGCTCCCTGCATCGACGTGTACAGTGAATAACTGGAAAAATGGTTGAGGTACACGTTTAAATGTTCCATCGCCGAAGAAGTGTTTGTTCTGACCAGCATAATACTTTATAAACTTTAGGTTTTTTTTACAGCAAAAGAAAAAGATTGCTACCACGCCATTCTGAGATTAAGTTTATTTGCGATCTAGTAATTTTGCTATTTGGGCTTTTTAAGATGTATACCTTCTGCGAGGTGGTCTTTTTGCGAATAAGTAATTTTGATAGTAAGCCGTTCTGATATTAGGACTTTATGCTTTGTGGTCGTTTTACTAGTAAGTCATTACGAGATAAAGACTTTTTGCAGATGTGGTCGTTTTGCGATCAAGTCTTTATGCGGTCCTGGTCGTTCTGAGATTCCAGTCGTTTTGATACCGACCCAACTTAATTAATAAAATGCTCATTGAAATAAAACAATTTAACGGATTATATCGCGTATATTATCTCATTTTACTATATATAAATAGATATATTTTCTCAGTCCACCCGTGACCATGGAAAGCTGGAAGGCTTCCGAAATGTCGGGAACTAAAATGAGATAATATACGCGATATAATCCGTCAAATTGTTTTATTTCAATGAGTAATAATCGCAGAAACAGAAGAAAATAATAAAATGGTATTATGGCAACATGTTTTTTGGTAGAAAATGCAGATTTTCAAGCAGGTATGAATATGGTTGGTTTGCATTATTAAAACCTGCAATATCTTTCTTAGCCATATTACCGAACAGGACAAATACGAACATTTACAGTTAATAATACAAGATGCCATAGAACAGGCATACAAAAGACATCTTGGCTCAAAAACCTGCAAGACGTTCAGGATCACTATTCAGAGCAGTTGGTACCTCCTCCAGTAGGAGATGGCACCGAAGGAAAAAGAAGCAGGCAGCTAATCAGCAATGTTTCTGGATTTTATAGTAACTGAAATTTGATTTTGTATTGGACTCCCAGTGTCTCTATATTACCTAGGATCTTTTATAGAAACATGTAGTGATTTCGAAATGTTATAATGAACATATTGTAAGATATTATTTCAATAAGCATTAATCGGGAAATGTGTAACAAGAGGACCTTATCACAGTGATTTTGAATGATAAGAGATAATATACAATATCTACAAAATCAGTTTACCCTACCTTATAAATCTATCTTTAATGGCTGTATGATCCCTGTGGCCTTAGGGTCAAGGTTGTTGCAAGATTTAATGCAGAAAGTCACTACGAAGAAAATTTTAAATAGATGAACAACTCATTTTTATCTCTTCATGGTAACACTGACAAAATCTTGAGCAATTAAACATTTTTATTAATTGCAGTAGATCAGATATCAAACCATCTACCTCCTGACTCACCGAGTCAAACTTGCCAACAATAAACCATCTATTGCAATGACATTTCTATGTGCGTCTATGCGATTGATACCAATTTCATTCCAACGGACATCACTTTAGCATTATCTAATGAGAATATATTATTTCTGAATTGACACTTTACGGTTTAAACAACATGACAAACAATATGATGAATAATAAATAAAGTGCTTCGTCAGAACTAGCAAAAAAGTTGTCAAATTAATTTAGTGGAGTAATAAATTAAGCTTATCAAATCTGGAAGCAGAGTTGCTGATTAATGATAAGAAGAACTGTACTAAAACTACAAGTGTATCCAATATGACTAAAATTTAAAATAGTTGTACCAAGATTAGTAGCAAGTGATCAAGAAGATTTGACCTAGAGTAGATTTTGTTGAAGACACGAAACACTACTAAAATACAATATTGCCGCGAAAACCTTCATCATCACAGGCATATAAACAATTAGTTATTATGAAATCGATCTTATAAGAATTAAGATATCTCACCTCTTTTTGGTCTCTGGAACGTCTCGTGAAGGTGGAATACCACCTTGTCCACAAAGTGGCTGATGTCTGCTCCTTCTTGCCCTCGAACGAAGATCTCCCAGTCATGAGTGAACCCTTCTGGAGTCTTTTTCGTACGTAGTGACGCTTCGTGTCCAATCTCGAAATTCACCTTTATCGCAGACATAATAAATCTGGAAAGCGTATTACGACTTGTAGCATTAGCGAATTAATTAAAAACAAATCAATCACGAACAGTAGCTCGCATTATGTTTACAAGTCATGACTTGTGCATTGAAAATACTTACGTTTAAAACATTTGGAAAAAATGTTCTATTAAAGTACGCGTGTAACAAATTAATGATATAAAATATCAATCAGTCACTGGCTCGGTGATTCAATCACAATTTACCGAAAATATTCTTTTAGCGCCCTTGTTATTTTGGTCCGCCATATTAATTTTCATATCGACAGTAAGGATGGCGCATAGTTGCCGGTTTTCTTTTAGTACTGGTAATACTGACATAACAAAACCAACCCTGACGTTTTATATCATAGCTAAAACATGCTCGCTATCATATGTCAACTTTATAATCAGCTCAGCTCTAGCTGTCATTGTGTTGCATACTACCGAATACTGAATTTATTTTCTCGCATGTTGTAAGAGTTATAGGTTTCTTTTTCACAGTCCTCAGAGTAGAATTTACGGACTTTTTAAAATGTCCAGGTTAATGGCAGCAGTTTTGCAACCTTTGCGGTAAGTTACAGTAAAACATGATATAATGCGCTATCGTAGTTTGATTTTTAATACATGCTACAACAGGCACCTTCGGTAAATTATTCTTGAATTGCTGAGCTAGCTCTATCCACTAATATTTAATATACAAGTGGTTTCATAACATTACGAATTTTCAGGTTTCTGAGACAAGGGTTGCACACCATCACTCAGGTTACCCCCAGTACCAGTTTAGTAAAACCAGAAAGCTTTTCATTACAATCCATCAGAACGAATGTCCGATGTTATTTTCCGCGTCCAAATGAAGTGAAGAGAGTTCGTCGCCATGGCTGGAAAGCAAGGATGTCCACATCAAGTGGCAGAAGAATCATTATGCGGAGACTATTGAAAGGCAGATTTGTTTTGACGCACTAGCCTAGAGATTATAAAGGGAATAGTATAGATTATATTAAATTAAAATAAATGTTATAAAATAGCATCAAATTGTTTATTTAATCTCTTTCTTTCAACTTGGTTTTTCATGATTAAAACTTCTTTTTACAGCTTTGAACTATAAGCACTTTACTTAACAATCTACTGTAGAAAAACATAAACAAAAATAATTATTGACTATACATCACCCAACAGGACAAACAGAACATGACAATGAAATATATATTTTATTGTAATATAGTATTTTTGAGAAAGGTTTGTGCCTTTACTAAGAAATTGGCTATGTCATACAAAAATCATTCTTCATCTTTAAGACATTGACAGTCTCGTCATGAGCACAACAATTTTGTTAATTATTGTTTATTATATTAGGTTGATACTGTCTTGGTAAAAGAATAATGCTTTTCACATATGATGAGATCATACAGAAAGTTACCATTGCCATTATATGTTCATATGGTCTCTTTCAGTATACATAAGACCATATGATTACCAACTTTAACAGCATCAGATGACAAAATAAAATTGGCCCAGAGCTGCCTGGCTTCCATAAAAATGGAATCATGGGTACAATGAAAGGTGGCTGACTTGCTAAAAAACTGTTGGAAGAATCTGTTGTCATCAGTTGATTGCAGTTTGTATAATGCCAAAGTGCAGAAGTGGGTGAAACTTTGTATAAGTTGCATCCACATAACATTCCTGCACATAGATTATTCTTAAAACAAATCCCACATTATATTGATCTAGAATCCCTAATTGAACAAATATTTTTGCTGTGAATGAGCAGAGTCTTCACTTGTTGGAGACTTGGCAGGTTTGAGAAGATTTGACACTTCCGACACAACCAAAGTTGTCAATTTGATTATTGCCAGGTGAGCGGCTAGTTGCAGTACTAATGCACCAAAGCCTTTGTAAAGTCCTGACAGTCCTTCCTTGGCTATAGTGGTGTTGTAGCAATCCATGAAGCCCTCATACCCAGTCAAGATTGGTGTTACTGATGTACCAGTATCCAGATTGTCGATTATTGTCCTTGTTCCCTAAAAAAAATAAAGGATATACATAATTCAAATTTATTTTGAGTTCAGTTGTTATAAGCACAAACCAAAAGGAATGTGAATGTGCCACTGTTTTTTTTTTTCACAAGGATTCAGCTTCAAGATCAGGCACCATGACACTGATTTACTAACCAATATCCATTATACATTACATTTATAAAATTCTACAATTCATTCGATTATTGTTGAGTCTTTTCGAAGACTGTATACTGTATTCTGTAAACACAATGATCTAGGCTAGGTCACCAAGGCATAAGTAGGAGTATTCAGTATTAAGGTTAATTGTGAACACAATACCTGTATATGAAGTCTGTGTATGATCGTCTCTACGGGATAGAACAATACCTCCATTGTAATGAAGGAGAATATGTTGGCCTTCAAATTGATGTCCTCGATTAGAGGATTCTGCGTTTGTTTTGGATAGTGCAGGTTGTACGAGTCACTAAGCTCGTGGCGGTGACGTTGTTGGAAGCGGAGGATTCTCACTGTTATGCTTCTTAACGCAATGCTGAAAAGTTAAGAACCAGTTGGAGTATTTACCTATTACAAACCACACAAAACTATAACTAAATTTTTTAGTTTAATTAGTAAGACCGATGGACTTATGGTTTGGTGAAGGACATGGGAAGGCTTAGATGCGGTTGGCACAGGCACCGGTCATAGATCGGTAAAAATATTTTTTCGGATGATTAGATTTCATGGTCTCCTTTACATCAATGGGATAGCTACCTGCAGCTGCAGCCTGCCGTTTTCATGGACCAAGGACCCCAAACTCTTAGAGGCCAACAAACATCAAATGATTGTATTGTTGGTCAAATTTCAAAAATTCTATGGCATCCATTACACGGATCCAGGTCGTGATTAGTGATATCGATCGAGATTGACTGTGTTAAATGACGAATAGCGTCTGCGGATCAGAAAAAATCTAAATTTTTAGAAATCAAATTTCATTGATCGCGATCCAGATTGAGCGTCTAATGTGAAATATTGTCAATTTACGATAGTTTGCGTTCGTACCGCGATTAAGTCGGACGACAACAGCGACGTGCCGTCGAGACCGCCAGTGCCATCAACGTCAAAACGCTGGATACTTCTCCACAAGCACACGCTTTGCTCCTCTACACAAGCTTTTTTCTTATTAATATCCATTTTGTGGTTATGAATACGTGTTCATCTGACTGTATCGAACAGTGGACTTATGATCTGGATTGACTGTCGAATCTCGTAACCAGCTGCACCAAAATCCGTAAATCTACTGCAAACCATTGCGGTCGGATCGCGATCTGGATTGTGATCCATCCATGTAATACCTGCCTATTACTTATGAGATCTACAATCAATACTTACTGAGCCAGATACTTTGACACACCAAAAGCAGCAGTGGGCATGACAATAGCCCAGATGGGCAGCATGCGGCCGCGGCTCGGCGTCCCCCATTCCAGGATACGGAGGAATCCCTCTCGAAACACATCCAGGAGCGCCGGCTTGTCACTAGCTATGTCACTCTGCACCGTCTCAACCAAGCTTGCCGAGTAGAATGGTGTGATGATGGCTAAACTAATACTGAAATTTAAAATGTTTTTTTTTTTTTATTCTACAACATTGGGCATGGCAAAATGTTATAGTGGTTCATGATTTTATTATTTAATAAATAATAAGTAAATAGTACGGGACAATGTTACACAAATCGCTCTAGTCCCATGGTAAGCTCAATAAGGCTTGTGTTATGGGTACTAGACGACGATATATTTAATAGATATATTATTTATATACATAGAAAACATCCAAGAACATTCGTGCTCATCACACAAACACTTGCCCTGGCCGGGATTCGAACCCGGGACCACTAGCTTCGTAGGCCGGTGTACGACCTACTGAGCCAAATGTGTCGTCGTTTAAGTTTAGGAAACCAATTCCTTAGCTCATATTGGTTGTACAGTTAGTTAATCTGCTTTGCTCTAGATATATATAGATCTACCTATCTAGATAAACTTGAAAGGCAAAACTAAATACTACTATATACCAAATTTCATCCAAATAATTAATTATAGAGCCGTTTCGAGAAACCAATTATATATACAAGAATTGCTTGTATAAAGTGATAGGATTTATTTAAATTAAAGTAAGAGGATAAATAAGTAATAAATAATATTTACCATTTAAGAGTAACATGTTGCAGAAATTGCAAAACAGAATGGCACTTTGCTACTTCCCTGAAAAAAAAATGTTGTTTACATCACCAATTTGTCCTCTATAATAATCTCCTCCTGCACATATTATATATCAGTAAGCAAAATTTTATTTATTTAATAATTGCCAACAGTTAACACGCTAAACACAATTACACCAAAGGTGCATTCCACCAGAATGTATGTATGTGACGACATTCTTTTGATACTTCTAGCAATGGAGACAATATTTGGTACGATAATATTTCAGAACTTGAGTTCTGCATTCCGGCTTTATATATTTTTGTTATAAACAGCTTCAGCTACATACATCTACAAGTTTGACTCTTAAATTTATGATGTTATATTTGATTTCAAAAAAAGGAAGAGGTTTCAATTTGTCGCTATCTTTTAATTTTATATTTATGTTTATCTATTATTCAGAGACTATTTAACTGATACCTATCAAAAAAAAGTTGGTCCCATATAATTTTGGTGAAGATCTGATGATTGAAGGAACTCCTTAAGTATTATAGACATCTATATAGCAATTTCAGTATTTTAAGAAACAAACATAGCATTTTTATTCAGAAAGTATAAATTAGTGGAGTAGAACTGATGAATAAAACTACAGAATGCCATTGGAACTTCTCAATGTTAAATGATTTCCAGGTGGCGATAGTATATAAGATATCTCAATGAAGTTAGTTAAACAACTTTATGGTCACAAACTCAATGTTCCTGATGAGAATGGTACCATCAAGCTGATTTGATGGAGAAGCTGGAAGGTAGGCACCAGATCTCCATAATAAAGTAATGTATGTTATTTTATAGTTGGTGTCAAACATGTAAAAACTTAGTAAAATTATCAATTTTGAATATTTTGCAGTTTATTTAGATGACAATGATGACTATTTTGCATGCCAGCATTAGCATTAATTGTATAGATTGGGTTGAAAAAAGGTTACTTGTAAGTAAATGGAAGAAACTATATTATAGTGTTAGATTTTTACTTTGTAGTCGATTTTGTTTTTAGTTAATAATTAATATAAGGTAGTCATAGGTGTCATGTGAGCCATAAAGTTGTTATTCTGGTAGAATGCACCTAAGTATATATAACCTATCACTAAAAGTCATTCAGTATTTCCGAATAGTTTCCGTCAATTACATTTAAGAACAGTTTTCAAGTGATCATCTCAAGCTACTAACTTGGGCCATCCTGTCGCCTTAGCTACAACATCTTCTACAGCCAAGTTGAGCCCCTTGACGATGCAAGTTGATCCAATGCCTTTCCAAAGAGTTGTGATGTCCTGTCGCCGGTGTAGCCTCACCACAACCGGCATCAATGTGTAAGGAACTATGTGGCTGTTGTGGAGACTGTTGTGTACCTGTTTTGTATAAATATAACTATGACATTTTTTATTCTGCCTGCTAAATGCAACAGGTGTCTGTTCTTTAGTACACTGGATGGGTATTCTTTTAAGCAACCGAATGCCATAAAAATTGCTTTGAGATACCGCTTTTGTGCTTACCACCACAGCAGTATTGTCATTTAATAGCTGATAGATATCATAATGACATATAAAAGTATTTAAACAAAGAAAAACCTGGAGACTCTTAAGGGGTTTCAGTTACATGAATTCATAATCAATAACAGCGCAGAAAAGGGAGTTCTGAAATATTTTTCTATTTAGGGTCACCAACTCTATACTTAAGATTTATATAGGTTTTTACAATAATTTTTAAAGCAGTGAGATTCCTTAATTTTAGAATTTACTATTAAATTATTATGATTATGTTTTAACAGCCAGAGAAAATTTTTGGGTAGCATTCAAAAGCATAGATTTGAAAATGAACTTGGGATCTTTCTTATTACTATCATAAACTAATCACGTTAATTAGGTACATACCTGGCACTGCCTTCTTAAGACAATGAATGGATGGCTGAGCAGATTCTCAGTGATAAGACTTGCAACGCTAATTGCTGTTGTGACATATGCATTATTGTCTGTAAAACAATATTATAATATAGTTTTAGAATTGTACATTTTTTTGGCAAAAAATAATGTGATTGTGTTGGTATTGTTACTAAAGTGATGGGACCTTTGTTTCTCAGACGCTATCGGCAATTACATTTGTTTGCATGACTTTCACAAATGCTGCTTTACATTTAATCATGGTATTTTTTACATTATTTGATGAATAGACTGATCTGCACCTTACTAAATTGTAACACACTGCAACTTTTCAATTACAAATATTAAATAGGTATAGTTGCTGTATAGATATTTATTGAAGTTACATTAATATAATAAAATTACCTTCTTCTGGATTATCATCCATAACAAGAGGTGGGCCCTGATATTCTTCGGTTAGAGGCGTATGATAGCCATATATTTGCTGATACCGGGAATCATACAAGTCATTGCTTTCTCTGTTTGGATCCAATCCATAGGGCCTGTTGTAACCAGAGTAATTCTCAAAACCAGCCATCTTAGAACATTATTTTTCAAATATATATTGCCTAAAAATAAAAATACTTCTGTAAAAAAACGTCGGACAAGAAAATGATTTTCGTGACCGATTTGTGACAAGTTATCTGTCAAAGACAAGAACCAATAGAATGATTTGCCCACTGAGTATTAGCCATTAGGATTTGTATACCTGCCAATAGGGAACATACTAGTTAGTTGTCAAATTTTCGTGAAATTCCACAGACAAAAAATTTGGTGCGTTCAGTTTTCAGTATGTTTTTGGTAATCATTTCTGACCAGCGGACGCCACTATAACATTAAGTTATATATATTTTTATTTTACTAATATTTAGATTCTTGGTGATACGAAACAAAAAAATATTTTGAAAGTGACCATAGGGGCTACTCTGAAATTCGGTATTCGAAGTTCATATCGCGCCATCTCGCTCACTCAAATACAGTTTAATATGAGAGCGAGAGATGGCACGTTACGAACTTCAGATTCGGAGTAACCCCTCTGTTCGAGAATGGGTTGTCGTGTATCAAAGTTAGGTTGGTTATTTCAACAGTCCTGCGATCTTTGTCACGGGCACACGGATCAGGCCAAGATCAAGCTATAACCGAAACAAACACAATAGCGCCTTCATCGTTGAATAAATAAAAGTTACATTTAAAAATTATCATATATTTCAAAATAAGCTACAATAATTATGTAAATGAAAAATTTAAGGCAATAAAATGAATCCTATTTACATTTACAACTTTGTTCGTACCTGCCGTGTTATATATGTATGCGAGGAACCAAATCTATAGTAACGTGCATTAAAACTAACTCCGTCACATTCAATTATACATAAAGTCTGTGCATTATCTTTGAAACAATTATCAAAACATATTACATACTATTTGATACTTAATGAACATCATAATAATAACTACTATATCTTATGCACATCACAAACGGCGCAGATAGAATACGTACACGTGAATCTTACCGGTTTCCTCGCCTTTCAGGCCATTGTGTTGTCGGGACTATGGTAGTATAATAGTCACGAATGCCTAGGCGTGTAGTGCCCTGTTTATACCGGCACTACATATTGGCCTATTGGATACATTGCCGCTTTGAAATATAATTGATTATTTTAACTCTTCACTATTATAAAGTTTTAATAATGATATGTTAAAAATATAAGTAATGAAGATACTACTTGGTCACTGAATCAAAATATATTTTTTCGTTTTTTTTTGTATGTGTCGTTCTGGCTTCATGACGCCAAAACGGCTAAAAGGATTTCAACTATTTGCTGTTCATGGGTAGCTGGGCATCTGTAGATGGTTAAAGGATACTTTTTGCTCGACTACACTAAAGAAAAAAAGTTTTTTTTTTCTCCTCCCATGACGAAGTTGCGGGTATCTTCTCTCGACTTGCGCAAGTATTATACTAATCAACAGGTGGGGAAACGACAGTTAACATGTATAAAAGGACGGAGCAAAGAAATGGATTAGGTAGATCAGTTAATGGAACGGAACCCTTGCCGCCATGCGACAATTAACTTTGGATAGGCACAACATTTTACAGTTTTGAAAACAGGAAAACATCGCTTATGTAAGAGAATAAAATTATGCTAAACAATTGCATTTCATAAAGGATAGTCAGGCAAAAATCTCTTTCAGACCAACCGGAGCTTGGGGTTTTAGATAAACCAGAAGTAGAAAAAACATTTTTATGATATAAAAATTAGGAAAGGTCTCCTAAGGTAATTTTCGTAGGACGATAAAGGTTCTAGTAGTTGCTTTTACTGACCCATTTATAAGTTCCACCATATATAATGATCGATATCTATGTAAGTTATCTGCACCGTGTGTGACATGCAGTACCTATTGTTCACAATATCTCTGCACGTCTAAAACAATCACGATAAATAGTTACATTAGATTATGCATTCTTAGATTTTACGATGATTTTAATTTAGTTAAGAATGAGTTAATACCGGGTTGATTTTTCTTTACTTCAGTTTGCTTCGGCTCTGGTTTTGATTTCTTACTTTCTTTTTCTGGTTTAACCTTTTTCTTTTTTTCACTTTTTGGGCTCTGTTGTTCTCCCTCGGTCAAGGTTTTCTTCTTTTTTAATTTCTTTTTTTCAGTTTCTTGCGGCTCGGTTGGAGGTTGCAACAGACTTTCAATAGCTGCGTCATCCATTATCATAGACAATTTCCCGAAGTAATTCCATAGAGCATCAACGCATTTTTCTGGTTTGCCGCCGTCTTCAGTTTCCCATAATAAACCATAGAGCCTAGGTTTTAGTTTCTCAGTGGGTTTTTTCATTTCAGATTCAAATTCGTCTTCTAAGTTTTTCAGTCTTGCTTTTTGTGTTTCTGGCGAAAGGGACAGTACATTATCTCCTTCTCCTTCCTCGTCCATTGTCGCTTCCTGCAAATAAAAAAATCCTTGTAATTGCTTGAGGAAAATGTCGATGCATAATGTAAGTTGTTCATTGCCAAACAAGTGGACTCATTTTATTTATGTTTAGATAGGTACAAGTGGTCTACTGCAGAAGAGTAAAAGTAAACTACTATTCAGAGCAATGAATCTTCCCAATCCTCCCTTCGTTTCGAATGCATTGCCACCAACAGTAGCACTGCTTACCTCGTCGCTGAGGTAGCCATACGGCACGAACACCTCGTTGTCGACCTCGTAGTCGTCCCCGGGCTCCTCGTCGCTGCGGTCGACTCTCACCCTCTTCCCAGTCCTGCCTTCGCAATGAATTGCCACCAACAGTAGCACTGCTTACCTCGTCGCTGTGGTAGCCATGCGGCACGAGCACCTCGTTGTCGACCTCGTAGTCGTCCCCGGGCTCCTCGTCGCAATGGTGGACTCTCGCCCTGTTCCCAGTCCTCCCTTCCCAATGAATTGCCACCAACAGTAGCACTGCTTACCTCGTCGCTGAGGTAGCCATGCGGCACGAGCACCTCGTTGTCGACCTCGTAGTCGTCCCCGGGCTCCTCGTCGCTGCGGTCGACTCTCGCCCTCTTCCCAGTCCCCCCTTCCCAATGAATTGCCACCAACAGGAGCACTGCTTACCTCGTCGCTGAGGTAGCCATGCGGCACGAACACCTCGTTGTCGACCTCGTAGTCGTCCTCGGGCTCCTCGTCACTACGGTCGCCTGTCGCCCTCTCTTCCCAATGAATTGCCACCAACAGGAGCACTGCTTACCCCGTCGCTGAGGTAGCCATGCGGCACGAACACCTCGTTGTCGTCCTCGGACTCCTCGTTGCTACGGTCGCCTGTCGCCCTCTCTTCCCAATGAATTGCCACCAATAGGAGCACTGCTTACCTCGTCGCTGAGGTAGCCATGCGGCACGAACACCTCGTTGTCGACCTCGTACTCGTCCTCGGGCTCCTCGTCGCTGCCGGCCGCGCTGCCGTCGAGACTCTCGCCCTCTTGTTCCTCCTCCCAGTCTTCATCGCTGTCCACATCATAGTCCAATATTTTCTGAAATTGCGCAAGCAAAAACATAATTACTAGGTTGATGCCAGTCACCAACATCAATATCTGCCATAACAAAGCGGGCGAAAATATCTGACACGTCCTAACGGCACTAGAAATAGTCCTGTCAGATATTTATGAGCCCTTTGTTGTGGCCGATATTAATGCTGGTGACTGTACTCGCATCTTTTCTGCGGAGGAGAAATAAGTCTAAAGTAAAATAGTGGAAATCCGTTTAGCCGTTATGTATTTAGATTCAGTGACCTCCAAATAGTCCCACCAATAATTTTTTTGAAAGTATCTTTAATGAACATCACACATTTAATTTTTACAACTTTATAATTATAATAGTAGAGATGTTGTAATAAATATGTACAATTTTTACGATTAATACGAATTTACCTCTTGTCCAAAAGGTCTCCTTGGTGTAACAACGGCACTTTTTTTCCGCCAAGTGCCCCAGTATGGGGGCCGCTTGTTTTCGTGGAAGCTGAACAGCTTCGGTCGCAGTTTCTCCCTGGAGGCCGGTTCGCAGGTTAACACTTCATCCGCACCTTCTATTGGCGGCAATTCATCTTCTGAAATTCAAAAAAGCTTTTGTCACTACAATATTTTTTCTTTAATTTTTTTTTGTATCCTCAACATTAATGATCCTGCACTAACTACTTGTTTCTGTTTGGCCCTATGGTTGACTGGTAGAGATTGCCTTAAGGCATTAAGTCCGCCATTTGTAACAGTTTGTATTGTGCAATAAAGTTTAAATAAATAATAATCGGATGTACAGTCGTTCCAGAAAGAGGTCTACCACTTTTGAACCTAAACATGCATGAAATAGATACGAGAAAATAAAAGTGATGGACTAATTTATTGGCCTACTCTACACTTGCACAGTAAGTACTACTGCTGACCATAGGTCTTAAAGAACGCCTTTATAAGTCAGTCAGCGGTCCTGTAGCGCCCGCATCTAGCGGACTCCAGCGACCTTCATGAGGTCATCAGTCCACGTGGTTGAGGGGGCCTAGGTCAATTTCAGAGCGTTTTAACCGCACTCATTAGTGTTACCGCATTAATGGTGCCTTCTATTACAGATTCGCCAGTTTAGAACTCATTGGCCCTAACATTCTACTAGCAATGTGCACTGCAGTGGCGTGGCGGCTATACAGGCCGATTCCCATCGGGTTGCCCGAGGTATAACCACCTTTTTTTTTTTTTATATGAGTAAATGAATACGCGTCGGCTTCCCTTGTTTTCACAACTATTTTCTTGGCGCGACGCCTCTGGTGCCCTGCCCATTGCCACTTAAGTTTCGCAATCCTTCGGTCTATATCAGTTACCTTAATTCTTGTACGGATCTCTTTATCTCTGATTCGATCTCGCAAAGAAACTCCGAGCATAGACCTCTCTGAGTGACTTCGAACCTTCTTATAAGACCTACCGTGAGCGACCAAGTTTCAGTGCCGTAAGTCAGCACTGGAGACACATACTGGTCAAAGACTTTTGTCTCAAGACACTGCGGGATATTGGCCGAAAAAAACCGGCCAAGTGCGAGTCGGACTCGCGCACCGAGGGTTCCGTACAAAATATACGCTACAAATGGCCGTATCTGTGAAAGTACATAGGATATAGACACACAGACTTAAAATTATACTGTTTTTAGTATTTGTTATGATAGCGGCAAATTTCAACTGTCTAGCTATCACGGTTCACGAGATACAGCCTGGTGACAGACAGACAGCGGAGTCTTAGTAATAGATATCACAATAACACAATTTGTCAAACTGAAATAAGAGTGGGCGTGTCACATCGCTCGTAGAAACGACAGTCGCGTTGAAAGAAGGGTCCTAGGGTGGCTACTATGAAAGCCCCCTTCAGAGCGGACGTTTAAAACGCTCGGAGATTCGCCCAGGCCATTGTCGAGCACAGGGTCGGATTTAGGCGTCCAAAGACCCTGGGGAAACAAATGAGTGGAGGCAATAGTAATTTTCTAAATACATCACACAGTTTTTTTAAGTTCCCCGTGTGGCGCCCTTCAACTGTGGAGGCCCCTGAGCTGCAGCCTCGGTTGCCCTTCCACAAAATCCGGCCCTGGCAGTGGATTTGTTTTCGGCGGCGGCTGTGCATATATATATACAAACATACCTGATCTAGCACCAGCATAAGATCCATGACGCGTGAAAGAGGATACAAATAAAGTTAAAATATATTGGCTTTCTAATACCTATTGTATTATTTTTAGTTGTAGGTTCTCCAATTAAATAACTATACATATACAGCCTCAGGGCTGTTCATAAATTACGTCACGACGAGTTTTGACACTTGAGTTTTATCAATCAAAACAAAACTAGTAAGGCTTAACCTATTAGTCTGCGTCATTGAGACTCAAGACTTATAAGTAACAGAGTAATTAACATGCCTACCTTATTTAGCTTATTTTGTTGTTTTCTTCATATATGGATTCTATATCAAATAGGATACTCAATTACTATTCAACTCTCTGGTTATTTAAAAGTTTAAAACAATATCTATATAATATTTTCAATATGCTGAGTGCCACTTAGCACCAATGTTCAAATGAATCAAGGCCACAATTTGATGTACAATGACCCTCTTATGTTTAGGCTAGAAGGTGCCAGGCTACTACGTTTGTAGAGGAGAAAAAGTCATAACCCTCTTGTTTTATAACCAAGAACCATTAAAACAAGAGGACCATCTCCATACAAAAAACCATTCCCCAATATGTACAACACCACAAATGCAAGCGTGTCACATTATTGAAATGTTACGATTTACTTTTTATTGGCTGTTTACGAATTGTTACTGCACAATGTTTCTTTGTATAATTATAACACCGTTAAATGTTTAATTTTAAAGCGCCATCTACTTTTTGCCAGAATATCTCCTTGCGATCGGGGCTCGTTTTAATGGTCCTTTCTTATAACCATCTGTGAATGACTTGCTACCTATGTACTAACAATAGTCCAATTCCATTATGCTAAAAAAAATAGATTCACTGACCTTCAAATAGCCTGTTTCACAATTTTTCTTTTTAAATAATTACCTTGAATGTTCAGACATTTAATTTTTAATAGGATATAAGACGGTTAGCCTACTAATACTATGAACAAAATTTGGTGATTTATCCTTCTTTCATGCAATGGTTACACGTGATATTTTACAGAGATAGAATATTGGCTGGAGGGATATATAAGCTACTTACTTTTTATCTTCAAAAATGCAGTTTCAGAAGGATAAGAGTAGAACAGAAAAAATGTACACTGATACCGAGGATGGTAACATGAGATGCGTATCAGCAGCTGCCCTTTGCGACCTTACAATAATACTAATAAATTGTACTAAGGTACATATTGGCATTTAAATATAATAACATATTTTCAACTAAAAGGAGAAGGTTCTTAATTTGTAGATACCTTTTTTTTAATAACATATTATTTATTTTTTCAATTACTGTTGCCACTATGGCAAACTATAATTAAACTCTGTTTAATAATAAAAGGGATATTAAACTACAGGTTATAATTATGTAAATTACTCACCAATAATCATAACATCATCATCATCATCCTTATCGGACAGTGGCCAAGTCTTTCCGTTGCATCCAATTTGTGTGCCTTCCTTTTTCAAATTCTTTAAATACAGATCCCCTTCACCCAACTTCTGTTCAGTCATCAGGTTTTCCATAGCTTTCTTTTGTTTATCAGTCATATCCTTTCGGACTAACGGTGCTAATCTCATATCCACCTTAATGGAGAAACTAGAAAGAATATTGTTTTGGCTGACAGGCCCTGCTGTTGGCTGGTCCTTCTCCTTTTGCTTTGGCACAAAGAAGTTAACAAATGCTTCTGCTGCTTTCTTCTTTTTCAGTTCTTGTTCTTGCTTTTCTAATTCTAGAGCTTCCTGCTTTTTGCGCTTTTCCTCCTCCTTGGCCTCCTTTTCTTTGCGTTTTTGTTCCTCTTTCTCCTCCTTTTCCTTTCGTCGTTGTTCCTCTTTTTCTTCTTTTTCCTTTTTCTTCTGCTCTTCTTTCTCCTCTCTTAATTCTGAAATGAAGATAAAATATGCATTTCAGTAAAATTTGAAAATGCAAATAATTACGACTTGCTGTAAATGATTTATTTAACCTAATGAAGCAACTGGTGACGCTGAACTTGCATGCAGACTGAAGTGGAAATGGGCTGGTCACATTGCCAGAATCACTGATAACAGGTGGACTGAAAAGATACTTCACTGGCGCAAGTCAACGCGTCCAAGAGGTCGCCCAAGCGCTAAAAATAGGCAACTCACTTATGAAATGACATACTTACCTAAAACAAATTGTAAAAATGTATTGTGTAGTGAGAAATAAAGGTTTAAATAAAAAAATAAAGCACAAAAAATACACAATTCACTAATTTAGCCAGAAAAAAGTTATTTTCAGACTACTGGTTATTTTTTAATTCTTAGTAAAAAAGTATACCAAAACAAAAATAAAAGTACACAACTTACTCTTCTCTAAATCTTTTTGTTTTTCCTTGTCCTCCCTCTCTTTTCGCTTCTGCTCTTCCTTTTCCTCTCTCTCCCGCTTCTTAGCATCTTCCTTCTCCTGCCGCTGTTTGGCTCTTTCTTCTTTCTCTTCTTGCCTTTTCTTCTCACGCTCCTGCTTTTCTTTTTCTCTCTCTTCCTTTTTCTTTGCAGATTCTAACTTCTTTTGTAACTGAAATAGAAATTAAATATGTCTTATTAAATTTGATGTTCTTGAAGTTAACACAACAGAATCTAGATGTTTGTAGAAAGTTTTCTCTAAGGAACAGGTATTTTATTGACATAAAACTTTTGTACAATATGTAACATAGTATAAAGTGCATATTTTTTAAATATAGCTAGCGTGAAATGGATTTAACTGTTGCCATTAAATTCTGCTTAATATTATACAAGTGCTATAAGAATACTTGGGACAACAAAAATATAGATAATTTTATCTGCTTAGGGATATCATTTTTCTTCAAAATTTAAATCAAGCAATTTTGGTTACTTGTGTAACCAAAATGAGCAAAGAATTTTCAGAAAGAAAAAAATTGAACCAACTTGAGAGCCTTATTATTTTGGAGTTAGTTAAAAAAACAAGATATCAATTACCTGCGTTACCTGTGTTCTATGTACAAAAGTAATATGAAAATAGATATATGTATTAAATATATTGTTGAGACAATATTATGCACATAATAATCCATTTAAATTGTTTCATTTAAATGAGTATTACTTGTGGAAACAGTAGAAAATATTAAATATATTGTTGTCTAGTGCCCATTACACTAGTATTATTGAGCTTACTATGGGATTAATTCGATCTGTGTAAAAAATCCGAATAACTATAATAATATTTTAGTTACCTGTTTGGGAGTCAGGTTAGCAGAAGTGCCCATAGACTCACTGATGGAATCATTCAGGCTAGTAGTAACAGATGAGCTTCTACTATTGCGTTTAGGGGTTGAGGGATTGGAGCTGACAGATACATCCATCTTAGCACTAGTTGTAGATGTGTTTAGCTTGTCTTTAGCATCTGACTTTGCTTTGCGTGGAGTTCTCGCAGTTTCGGATTCATCATCCTTTTTGATTTCTTTCACATCATTTTCTTTGTCTACCACATCTGATTTTGATTTTCTAGTGGTTTTAGGAGTAACAGGTGCTGATTTATTTGATTTAACTTCAGTGTCTTCATTATCAGAGTTTGCTTTAGCTATGTCATTCGAATTTTGGGTGTCAGAAGAATTATTAGACTCTTCAAAAATTACAACCTTTTCTTTCACTATATTTTCAGATTCCACCGGGCTGATACTAGAAGGCTTGGTCTCAGTTTGCTGTTGGGTTTCGGCGTCCACATCCATCATTTCCATATCCTCAGCCTGATCAGTTTCAGTTATGGTTTCTTCAGTATTGTTAACTTTTGAACCACTTTTTCTAGATTTGCGTCTCTTAGGAGTCTTAGGCGACTTTCCCTTCTGCAGCTTCTTCTTCCAAGCTGTATCGACTAACTTGACAAAAGGATTCATCGGTTTCGACTCCTTTGCTGGTTTTTGACCGTCTTTACTGTCATCATCACTAATAACAACCAAATCTTCAACTATATCATTTTCCTTGCAGATTTTGCCCTTTGGGGCGGACTCCGTTCCATCCGAAGATAACTTCCTTTTCCTCGTTAGAGGAACCACCGGGGTAGAAGCATCTTCACTAATAAGCTTGAAAGGCAGACGAGCCTGTGTCAATTTCTTTTTAGACGGGGTGACTTCCACATTCTCGACAGTTTTATTCGTTTTCATGATATTCAAACGAATGACGGCTGCACAGTAATACACGCACTGTACAGATATAATCAGAAATATCAGTAATTCAATAAGTAACAAACAATCCTATCAAGTTATGTTCATTTCAACACGATAAAAATTGTTTGACAATGACAGATAGTCGGAAAACGCGGGAGTTACGGGAGTGACGTTCCGATACAGTGTTGTTCCTGTCAAATTTTGGGTTGCCGTGTACCGAGCCGTAAATTGCCGTGTTTTGTAACAAAATCTTCGATTATTGCCGTATCAAACAAATACGCCTAAAAAAATGCGTAAAAAGAAACAGCAGATGTCGATTTCAATACAACAAGGACTAAATTTTTAAGATTAATTACTTCAAGGTCAAAAAATTGTATCGAAGTTACCAATGAGTTAAGACTTTTAAGACTCCCGATTGAAACTAAAAAATAATTACGCGGCAGCACTGTCGCGAAATGAAAAATAAAAAAATGTGATTAGAGGTACTCGGAATCTCGAAATTCGAGGTTCGTATCGTGCCGGTCCCTCTAGTTCTTGTGTTCAATTGCATTCGATTAAGTAAGTAGGCGCTATACGATTCTCGCACTCTTTGAGTCCAGATTTATTAAAAATAATAATTATTTTTCCCTCTAAAATCACGTTTACCTTGTAGACTATAAATTATCATAACTGGAGTAACGTCACTAGACGCTGATTGGTGTATTCAAATACGTTCCGTTTCATGTTACTTTAATTTAAAAAGATTCAAAAAATCTAAACAAACTAAAATTAAAACGTTAGAGTGGCATTTGTTTTACATTTTGTAATTAATGAAACCAGGAGGACTTTGGTTACATGGATTTAATACAGGGCACAACACATCACAATAGTAACTTAACTATACACAAATATATCAACGAGATGTTTTCATGACTGTAGCTGTCAACGGAGTACAGTATAAAACACTGTTTAAATGTAGTGACAGTTCGCTGGCACTACCATTGAAATAGAGAACAATCTCTTTCAAACCTTACCAGTCAGTCGATTGCTAACCTCCTTTCAACACACCCCCTCAATCGACTCACTATAAAACACTCTTACTATTTTATTTAAATTTTGTATCACCCTGTATAAGTTAAAACATACCTGCCAATTCAATTTTAAAATTTCTTATACCACATTGTAAATTAATTTTATAAACATACATTAAGTACAGAATTTATCTCAACTCAACTGTCACTTAAATAAATCTCAGAAATTCGTTTAACCTTTCATCTCAGTAACTCCTACTCGACTCACCATTAAAATTAAAATTACATTATTAACTAATTTAATGAATCTTTGTAAACTACCACTCGCCTCATCATAAAATTAAAAACTACATTATTAATTAACTTTCTTTCCCTTTCCACTCAATACATCATTTACTTCCACTCGATACATCGTTAAACTATTTAATAACTAACGCTTATTTTCTCCCACTCGATACACTGTTACACTATTTAATAAACTAACATTTATTTTCTCCCACTCAATACATTTTTTAAACTATTTAATAAACTAACCCTTATTCTCTCCCACTCGATACAACCTAACCACCAAATGCCTCTTTTTCATGCACATTAACTAAATGCTAAATAAAACATAAAATATCATATCAAACAAATATAACGAATTACATGACTATAAATAAAATTCAAATAGAAAAATAGTTAAGGATGCCTGATCTAGCAAATTTGTGTATATCTGTATCAAAAAATGGTTAGGACTCCGTTGTATATTTAATGTGTGACCATAGTTGTAATAAATAATGATTTAATTACGCTCACTTGACCCCACACCCCCTTAAGTGAATCATTATTTATTTATTATTCACCCATTTGATCCTAACTATTTTCAAACCACTGCTTGCTTCTTGAATCCTTAAGTCTTTTCCATTTACAAGTCATTGGTGTTCTTGTCAATTACTCACCCTATAAAACCTTACAAACTACTACACGATAAAAAAAATGACCCCTACATTATACCGAAATACATTTTCAAGTTCACTTTTGCCCATAATTGTACTCATTTATTAACCTCCACTGCCACTAAAACACTAATCTTCGTTGACATTTTTTGAACTTTACAGAACATTTATTGAACTTTTTGTTAGTATGTCTAATTGTGATTCTGTTGGACAGTATTTTATAGTAATCTGATTCTCATCAATTTTTTCGTTTAAATAATAGTATTTAACGTCTATATGTTTGCTTCTTTTGCTCATGATTCCTTTCTTCATTAGCCAAATTGCTGATTGGTTATCCACTCTCATTTCGATTTGTAATATTTCTCCTGTTATCGCATAGATTAGATCTCTTATAAACAGAAGTTCTTTGCAGCATTCTGCCGCCGCTATAAATTCTTTTTCCGTACTGCTCAATGCGACAACTGATTGCTTCTTTGAACTCCATGCCACTGGTCCACCATTTAGCCAAATCACGAAACCAGAAGTACTTCGCCTAGTGTCTGGATCCCCCGCGAAATCTGAATTACAGTAACCTCTAAGTACTTTATCACCTTCAGTAAAGTGAATACCTTTTTCTGTTGAACCTTTTACAAACTTCAAAATCGTTTGAGCATTATTTAGATCATTTAAATTTGGAGAATTTTGATGCCTCGAACAATAACCCACTTGAAAGCTTATATCAGGTCTCGTTTTATTTGAAAGATATAACAATGACCCTATCATTTCACGATAAAGTTCATGAGATTTGGTGTCAATTCTTACAGAAGGGTGTTGCTCTATCAATATAGTTGGACATTTTACCTCCTTGGCTGTATTCATGTTGAACTTCTTCATTATTTTTTCACTATATGTTCCTTGATAAATTTTGATTCCGTTTTCTTCTTGTTTTATATCCAAACCAATGTAGTTAGTCACTTCGTCGCATATTCTTAAATCGAAAACCTTCCCAATTGTTTCTATTGTATGCAGTAGATCCTCTTCTCTTTCCCCAAATACTAAGCCATCGTCTACGTATACTGCAAGAATTATTTTTCTCTCTCCTTCCATGACAAAGATGCATTGGTCTAATTTCAGGTGTTTGAAACCCATCTTTGTTAAGAATTCTGTAAATTTGATATTCCACATGAGTGGGGCTTGTTTTAACCCATAAAGGCTTTTATTTAGTTTGAATACCTTGCCATCTTTATCACTGTAACCTTTAGGTACTTTCATATAGATACATTCTTTCAAATCTCCATGTAAAAATGCTGTCTTCACGTCAAATTGCTTCATTTTTAATCTTTTACTAGCTGCAGTTGCTATTAGTACTCTTAGAGAAGTGCTGTTTATCACCGGGCTATATGTTTCGTCATAATCTATTTTATATTATTGTTGAAAACCCCTCGCAACTAATCTAGCTTTGTATCTACCATCTGACTTAACTGTAAAGATCCATTTACTGGTTACTAATTTTCTTCCTTTTGCTTCCCTGTGGTGTTCATCCACAAATGACCATGTATTATTTTCTTCTAACGATTTAATTTCTTCCTCTATAGCCTTTTTCCACTTATCTTTTTCTTTTGATTCTGTTGCTTCCTCATATGTTAACATTGACGCTTCAGTATCATAATTCATCAGATAATCTTTATATCTTTCAGGCGGCTTTCGCTCTCTAGTTGGTTGGATTCTTCTATTCTCATTATTCACTATAGCTCTCTCTTCAATTTCTTCTACTTGATTTTCTTGTTGTTCGATATCATAAAATTCTTCACTTTCATCAACATAAATCTCATTATCAAAATTTAAATCAACTCTAAAATTATCACAATTTTATCTTGTTCTTTCGTTCTCGTTTGCTTCATCTTCATTTATTTCATCTTCATTTGTTTGATCTTCATTTGTTTGATTTTCATTTATTTGATCTTCATTTATTTGATCTTCATTTATGTCACATTTACTTGTTTCACTGCTTAATCTTCTTAACTGTACTCCTTCTCAAAACTCTTCATTTCTACTATTTCTTCTCAAATTATCGCCTTCTCGATCTTCATCTTTATTACTACTACTCCGATTTAAGTCTCGTCTTGTCTCCTCTTGACTACGTGTTGTGCCTTCTTTAACTGCTTCTTGTTCTTTTTGTTTCTCTTCATCTAATAGCCAAAGTCCTCTGATTATTTCTTCTCCATTTAAATAGATACCTTGTTCTTCTTCGTTTATTCTAACATCTCTTGCTCTTATTATTCTTTTCTCATCGTCCACCCATATTTTGTAGCCGTTTCTTATATAGCCGACCAGAATTCCCCTGTTGCACCTTTCATCAAGTTTCCGTACGCCAGTATTAATTTTGTAGAAAACTGTTGAACCAAATCTTCTAATATTTGACACATTTGGTTTGATATTGAACCACATTTCAGCAGGTGTTTTATCTCGTCCTTCTGTTGGGCTTCTATTGATTAGAAAGCTTGCAGTGATTAGAGCTTCTCCCCATAATTAATTCGGGACGCGACCATCAAACATCAATGCTCTAGTTCTCTCCATCAGAGTCCTGTTAAGTCTTTCAGCCTTCCCATTTAATTGTGGTGTGTAAGGTATCGTAAAATCTAAGATTATTCCTTTAGAATTACACCATGAAGTGAGGTTATTGTTCGAGTATTCACGACCATTGTCACATCTTATTTTCTTCACTTTTTGATTGAAATGATTTTCAGCTAACGACACAAACTGTTTAACTTTATCAAACGCTTCACTTTTGAAGGTGATTAAGTATACAACACAGAAATGTGTATAATCATCAAGGAAAGTTATAAAATATTTTTTGTTATCCCAAGTGGGAATTTCGACTGGGCCGCAAATATCTGTATGAATGATTTCCAGAGGTAATTTAGCTTTGAATCTATTATTTTTGAACGGATTTCTTGTCATTTTAGCTTTAATGCAAATTTCGCAAAATTTGTCTGAATGTTCCCCCCCAATTTTGATACCATTCACCAGCTTGGCTAGACGAGGCACATCGGAAACGTGACCTAGCTGACGGTTTCAGATATTGGCGTTCTCTGTAAGTAAGGCTTCGTGAACTATGTTAGCGATAAATTCTATTTTGTAAAGACCGTTTCTCGTTTTATAACCTGTTAATATAATTTTGTTATTTTTCTTTATAAATACCTTGTCTCCAACGAAGAGTACAGATCCATTATGGTCAGTAATAGAACTGACAGATATCAGGTTTCTGGAAACTTCCGGAACGTAGAGTACATCTTCAAATTGACAATGATTTGTATTGACTGTACCTGTGGCTTGAGCGACGAAATTCTCTGCATTAGCACATTTAATTTCAACGTTTATCTTTTCTGTAAAATTTATGACATTTTTATTAAAAAACATGTGTGAAGAGGCTCCTGAATCTATTATTGCTTTAATTTTCGTGTGGTTGTCCTCGCTTACCAGGGTATAATTTCGGCAGTATTTTTCAATATGGCCTTTCTTATTACATTTCCTACAAGTGTTTGTAGTGTAGCACTCCCTGGAGTTATGACCAGTTTTGTTGCAAATACTGCACCTTTTACCGTCGCAGAACCTAGCAATGTGACCTACTTTTCCACAGCTGTAACATTTTCTTTCGTTTCCTTTTAGCACTTCGTTTATTTGTGAAGGAATCTCAACGAAATTCTGGTCATTCTGTTTTAGTTCCTTTTGTAAACGTTCTATTAGTGTATGTATGTTTTGGTCATCTTTAGGTCACCTCCCAAACAGTTCTAAAATAATTTAAATTTGCTGGCAAAATAGTTAATATTTTCTGTATAAGCATGTTCTCACTTATTTTGTTGTCTGTTGAATTTAAATCAAGACTCAAATTTTGAAGTTTGCTTATATCCTGAAGTATATTTCCGCTGAATTTGTAGCTATAGAATTCTATGACTTTCAAGTGACTGTCTTTTTCCGCCTTATAATTGAATACAATGTCTAATTTTTCAAAAAAGTCCTTGGTTGTTGAGCAGTTAATAAAATAATGTAGAATATCTTCATGTATTGAATTAAGGATATAATATTTAGCTTTAAAATCATTACCTGAGTCTTTGCCGTTAAGTCCTTTAGCTTCAAGAAATAACGTTGTTAATTTTCTCTAATTTTAATAATTTGTGCTTGTATTTAATTTATTAGGACTATCCATTGTTGACATTACGTACGGTTTCTTGATGTGTCACTTGGTTGCTAAGCTTATTTTGTAAACAGGTTCGTTGTCAAGCTTATTACTTTGAATAGGACAAGCTCTTTTTTGGGTGTTAATCTGAAACAATAATATTCTAATTTCTTTAACGTTTTCACTGAGCCCATAACCTGTAATTAATGAAACCAGGAGGACTTTGGTTACATGGATTTAATACAGGGCACAACACATCACAATAGTAACTTAACTATACACAAATATTTCAACGAGATGTTTTCATGACTGTAGCTGTCAACGGAGTGCAGTATAAAACACTGTTTAAATGTAGTGACAGTTCGCTGGCACTACCATTGAAATAGAGAACAATCTCTTTCAAACATTACCAGTCAGTCGATTGCTAACCTCCTTACAACACATTTAAATCAAAAATTGTTCTTGAATATTATAAATGCATCTTCTCTATTCTAGGGTCATTGACGAATTCATTGGTCTAAAAGAACATGTATTAGAGTAATTAGTTTTACTGTTTTTTTGCTGATTCGGCGTTGACAATTGGTAACTCTATGCATTTTGTAATCTGTCCAATAGGATACGTGAGCGTAAATGTTTTGTTTTTGTAACCTTGCTTTTTTTTACGAGTTATGAATTTGTGAAACGGTGAACGGTCTGTGGCGATAGTTCGCTTACTGCGGCGCCGGATTTGCCGTATATTCTGATACGGTAATGAAACTCCTGCCGTATACCGTATTTTTAATCCGACGACACCAGAGTTGCCGTATATTACGGCAATTGCCGTATCGGGAACAACGCTGTTCCGATATCTCTTGTACTAGTCTAGATTATAGTAATAAACGCTTTATACCCATCCCCATCACGCATAAATAGTTCAAATATAAAGTATAAGGTCGCCGAGTAGAAAAATATACGTGAACGAATATGATTTATATTAGCTACTAAAATAAGTAATAATCGAATAACATTAATCTCATTTAAGAGGGCTTACTCCAAAATTTGAAGTTTGTAACGTGCCGTCCCTCTCGCTCTCATGCGCTCACGTCAAATCAAGAATGCAGTCTATTTTTTAACGCTGAATTTTATACGCAACATTTTTAAAGAAGGCTTAAATAATTGAATTAAAATTCATCTAATAATTAACTTTCATCCTTTCGGACACGTTAAGACCATGACCATAGGCCAAAAATTAAAGGTTGGTTTGTGTGTTTTTACGGTGTATGTTGTGAATATTTCGTACAGATTTAGATTACGATCATTGATCACCTATCGAGTCAGACCACAGACCTATAATCTTATGGACTAAACAATTTAAGTTGAAAGAAGCGACCATGAGGGGACACTCGCTCTCGCCACCACTCATCAAATTGGTACTGTGTAATGCCGGTTAAATAAACAACTGAAATAAACTTGTCAAGTTTGAAGTTCTAAATAATAAAATATATTTTTATATTTTCAACAAAAAACCTTTGAAAATATTACCTAAAAACAAAACTGAGGCATGACAAAAGGAAACTGGGATTTTAGGGATATATCTTGGATATTGAAAAGATTCCGAGAGTTCCTTTTAGGAAGAAAGCATGAAGTACCAAATCTTCACGTTCGATTCCTGCCTCGCTTATCTCCTAGATCAGTACCACCTCCTTCAATCCCTCGTGGGCCTGAATCTATTAACAAATACTCGGATCAGTGGTACTTCCAAAGGAACGCTAGAGATAGTGTTAAGCCTCCGATAGTAGGGCCTTTGGGCGAAGGTCCCGCTTACCCTTTGGATTGTACCAGTAAACCTCAACATACTAACATGAAGCCTGGCGATGTAAGTCATGCACATTACTTATTACCTAGATGTATAGTCATGGAAAACCTAGTCCATCCCGGGTAGGATGACCAGATACAAATTTTGGAATACCTGACCAAATTACCGATTTACAAATAAAATTCCTGACGTTTTCGTATTCCGGCCGCTTACCTGACAAATGGCCAAAATTCCTGATTTCTGGTAACCCTAACCTCGGGATACCCAGGGGCGTATTTTGAGGCACCCTGGGCCAATAAGTTTCGCCGCCCTAGAAGTTAAGGAAAAACCGGCTAAGTGCGAGTTGGATCACGCACCTAGGGTTGCTACGCCGCCCCTGGCTGTTTGCCGCCCCAGGCCATATAATGAACTAATCCGGGATATTAGCATTCAATAAAAATCAGTCATTTTTGGTGGTTATAACCACTCTTAAGTAGGCACAATACGATTCGGAGTAGCCTACTCCGAAGTTTGTATTGTTCCGTCCTCAGTAATACTGATCGTCATCACTGTCATCGGGTGCCTTCTCAGTTGTTGCATTCTTTGCAACAACTTGTCGTGATCGATTGCTAAATGTTATTATCAGGCGTTGATGTTGCTCGCCAATCTCGCCATGTGATATCCTATCCCGCCATAAATATGTAATGTGATACGCAGTGCCTTCTTCCTAGCTTAGGGTAAATCAAGTAGAGCGCCCACTGTAAGCGCCAGGTGATTATGGGCGCTAAAATGATGCCTACGGTGCCCGTGTAAACGTACTGACGTAGCGTAAAATCGAGATAAAACGTATTTTGAGGATCTTGCTCTTTCCTGATTAGGGCTAGGGCCAGCGCTGTAGAGGCTTATTTAACCTAGGGTCTTGAGGATCCACGGCGAAAGTGGTGTGATGTCCAGCTCGCCACTCGCCGCTCAACTTAAGGTGCCGATCTAAGACTAGCACCACACTGCGCTGTATACGCCGAATATTCTTTGTGTTGCATCCAGAGGTTGCATCCCTTTGTTTGACATAGGAAACAAAAGAGATGCAGCATAAATGTTTGGCGAATACGGCGCAGAGTTTGCCGTCATAACACTCACATTATGAAGCGGCAACACTAATAAATGGCGCTAAATATTATAAATACGCCCATGTCGCGTTCTCTCGTTTCGTAGCAATTCTAGTCACTAGATAAAAATAATTTCACATTGGGGTAATTTAAAATTATTAATAATTCGATAATATTATAGGCCATGTTAACCCTCACCATCTTTCAGCCATTACTGCGCAGATAGTGGACACTATGTGGCATTTGGTATTTGATTTATTGCAAAAATAACATAGGTTATTAAACTGCAATAAAATCATACGAAATTACCACAATGCAAGGTGCATTGAGATTATCCCAAATCAAGGTTCATCATCACCAATGATCGGCACTATCGGTGCAAAACTTTAACAATACTTGCCAAGCGGACACAAAAAGAGTCCTTACAGCTATGTAAATATTAAAATCCTTATAACCAAAATATTGGAAATCCGAGACTCCGATATAGATAGAGTTAAATTGAACACTAATTTACCAATGATATTTACAAGTTTTGTTAAAGTTTTGCTCATCACCATCAGATGAAAAATGTCTGTAATAAAAAAATACGTTGATCGATCCCGCGTTGCCTCCATCCAATGGGCACCCGTAATTATTATCATTGCACCTTGAGGGCTTTCTTTCTCCAGTGTGCCAACCATGACCTGAGTTTACGATCGGCGCTAACGAGTATCTCGTATCGAGAGTCAGTGCACCTCTCTCGCACGCGCTAATAGTGCGAAAGAGATAGACCGTCGTCGAGCGCTCGATACTCGCTCATGCCGAACTCATGGTAGGCGCACTGGTGTTTTTGCCTTACCTGTGGTATTAAATGGTAAATGTCTTTTATTTCTGTTGGATCAGGTCAAGTTTGCCAGTCCTCCGACTCCGGGCTTGTCGTGGTGGTGGGACGGCCACAGCTATTACACCTGCGCACCCGCAAAACCAAAACCAACACCAAAACCGGCACCGGGTCCTTGTGATAATCCTTAATTTAAAATTACACGACCTTCACTTGTTAATCAATAAACCATATTTTTACGCGATTAAGGCCCGTTTTGTTGTGGTGTGATAATAATCCTTAATATTATAATATTTTGTTCATCTTAATATGTATAGTGACCATGGTCTATTAGTCCTTGAAAGCTACTTACGCTTGTCAAAGTCAACAATATTTTTTTAGGAAATACCTCCCAAATATAAATAAAATAATAAATATATGCCCAGTTGTCTCATCTTCCAAAATCATCATCATTTTGTCTGCATAGGAACATTCTTGTTCATATGATTGTCAGCATTTTTTGTAAATTCAATTTATTTCTTTAAATTAATTAATTTATTATATTTTACTTACCTAATTCAGAACTTATTCGATATTGCTGACTATTGGCTCGCGAACAGCAAATAATAATATTTCAAGAATAATCTCGACCACATTTCGGTTTTCCAAAAATGATGTTGCAGTGAAAGTTTTTTTTTTCAGGATAGAATGCTAAAACCCACTAACTTATTTAAATTTGTGCCTGTATCTAAGTTTCATCACGGAGGAAGAAATATATAGGTAACTCTCTTTAGATAATGTATCATACAAGGAAATAACACTATTCATCAGATCCCATGTTGGTATTCATCACCATGATCATCATGATGGTGATGGTGAATATGATATTAGCCTAAAGACGTCCACTGGTCTTATCCAAGGATCTTTTATTTATCTTATCTTGTCATGGGGGTTAATGCCGTAATGGCTACTCTTGGCAGGCGGGTTGGCGATCGCAGTAATTTACAACATTCTAAAGGTGCGTCCACATTTGTATCATTTGCCCGATCAGATCTTCGTTGCGTGGCATGATCCCGTGTCACGATCACGCATTTGGACGTTGCGCCGATCCGATCGCTCGAAATTCATGTTGCTACACGTATCACACACTTAGATCCGACAAGCGCGATGTGATCGCCGCGCCGACAGTGAGCGTCCAAGTAGCGCGATACGCAGTCATGCCACGCCACGGTGATCGGATACAATACGAGCAAATGACACAAGTGTGGACGCACCTTAAGAGGATGCTGCTGCTCATCCTGCGGTGGTCTTGGATGTAGTTTTAGGACATATCCTGGTGCCATTTGATATTTACATTATCAATATAATTAGTTCCTGCTGTGATAATTCCAAGGCCCCCCTCCACTCCCTTACATAAAATGAAATGGTCACGTCAAATCCTATGAGACACTATTGTGCTTCCATTTTGGGCGTGCCGCTAACACGGTTTTTAAATAGATACGTGGTAATTAGTCTTGTCAGCAATCATCGTTCGCGTTTATGAAAAGTAGTTTACGGAGCGAAACTGGGAAGGTTAAACCCGGGCAAAGGTGTTAAATAAATATAGTCACGACAAATCGTTACAGAAAACTTGCATAGAGAAACAGTAGATTATGCAACTATCGCATAATGAGAATAATCAAAACATGAGTGCGGTTTTATCTCGCCTTTGTTTCATCCATGTATCCTTACTTCCTAATTCTTATCCTTAACGTATGTATCCTAATTGTACGTTCCACTTAATCTCAAAAACTACTGGACGAATTTTTATGAAACTTTCCAGTTATGTACCTTATACAGGGTGTCCCAAGAAGTAGTGATATACTGAAGCTGGGACGTAGAGGACATAAAGGGCTATCTAAATCACTCCCATTTATGTTCCGCGATTTTTCGTATTTTCGGAGTTATGACTTTTTTTTGAATTTTTCAACTATCGCCGAGTACGATGAGATTTTTATTTATGGTGACGTGAATTATTGCGGTAGATGCTTGATTTGTTTTGTGTGCTAAGCTGATAGATAGGCCAATTCAGTATGGTAATATTTACTATCGTTAGATCTTAAAATGGAATAAAAAAATCACATATCTATCAGGTAGCTACCCTGAAAATTTCATTTTATTATTCATAAGGCTTCAATCAAAAAATTGAAATCTAAATGTGGTGAGTGCAAAATTTTAATTTACATGATGATTAATACAAACAAAGTAAAACCAATTACAAGGTGTTTAATTACAAGAAATTTTCAAAATGGCCCCCCTGTTGCTCAATGCAAGTGCGACATCGCCGAAAAAAGTTGTCTTTTAAACGTCTGAATGCACTTCTATTATTTTTAATGGTTTCTTCTGCTACTCTCAATTTCCGGGTTAACTCGTCCAAATTGCGGCACATACTAACGTACTACCATACAAGGACCAAGTATATTACAAAATTAACGATTTTTAGGGTACCGTAAAACCTTCCTCCTATGATTCTGGCACATAACTATGGTCAAAGTTGTTATGAACTCTCTTCTTGTGCATGTACGCACTATTTTGAATTATGAGCTGTATTAACGACTTACCATCAGGTGATACTCAATCACTAGTCAGTTCCTGAATAAATACATAAGTTTCTGTCAAAAATTGAATTTTTGTGACCGACTTTTAATGACCACTACTTTTCTTTGAATTGCTGTGAATTAATTCAGCCAGACGATTCTAAAGAACCCAGATTGCGTTATTTTATTAGAGTTGCTATTACCACTTCGTGATCAGACTAGCCCCATGGTACCATATTATTGCATTGTCATCGAAGGTGTGCTAGTATATCAAATTCGAGGCCAGTCTAAAGCCAAGAAGTGGTTCTAATTTAGCTTCCAAGGTTTCATAAAAAAAGAAATTGTTGAAAAGCGTTGGTGGATATCCAATTTTGGAACCTAATTTACGGTTTAGGTATTAAACCAATACCTAACATGTAATATGTTTACAAAAGTATAGATATCTACTCAATGGTTTCGACTTTGGACAATAGTTGGGTGATTTCCATCTAGGTACAATTGAGAGGTTTCTACGGTATCTGAAGAACGACAAACGACGGAATTTTTGACAAAAAAAATCTTCCGGGATCTCTTCAAAAAATGATATCCTCGTAAATATATTTTCTGATGATAGAAAGGTTTGGTGTAGACGATATATTTACTCATTGTTCACACAACATCAGTTCTTTGAGCTTTTTTCTGTTCAATTTTAATTTTTTGTTTAATTTCGGCGGTCGTTAATATACCTCACTGATATATTCCGTAGTTAGTAGAAAATATAGGTAAACTGGCAAATTGTTCCTGATTCATCGTATTCCTGTTTCGTCGGATTCCCGTTTCGTCGAATTCCTGATTCTTAGATTCTTGTTTCGTCGGAATTACCTAACTATATTTAATGAAATCTATCATGCAGTACATCAATATTTAGTTTTAAATATTAAATACAGAAGTGGAGTCACGGTAATTACATCAGGAATTCAACGAAATAAAAATACGACGAACCAGCAACCATTCATACTGGCATTTACCTGCGGCTTCGCCCGCGTTATCGAGAACTGGTTAGCCTATACGTATGTTTTAATGATTGTTAAACTTTCAACCCCGTTTTTACCCCCCTTAAGGGTTTATTTTTCCATCTTATGTCCTTCCCAGAGTATCAAACTATCTCCATACCAAATTTCATCTAAATCGGTTTAGTAGTTTAAGCCTGAAAAGGTAACAGACAGACACACAGAGAAAGGCTGCCAATCCATTGAAACGGACCGGTGCGTCGCTGTTGAAACCAAACGAGCATATTTGAATCTGCAAAATGTAATTGACTGATTGGTTAATTTCGCATAGTTCCGCTTCAATGGATTGGGCATTTATGATACTAGTATGGATTATAATATAAGTCCTGAAGTTTACGATGAAGTTCGTGATAGCTGACCAGAAACCCATTTTTTCGAGATCATTTTCCTTCCCGCTATTCATGTCAGGCAGGTCGTTCCGCTTCCTTCAGTAGAAACAAACTCTCAGTGAAAATGAATACACACAACTCGTCGCATCACAAAAAGATAGGCAATGTAAGTAGGTGGAATACATGTTCCCTTTCTATTGCTTTTCTAGTATTATAGGCGACATCGTGTAAACGCGCGCCGCATACGGCCTGGGATCCTTTGCAATGGTAATCGCAACCTCCAACCTTCACCGACGCAATATGCGCCATTTGTATTCGCCGCAGAATTCTTATGTTTTCATCTTTATTTCAAGGTTCCTTGTTTGTTTCATCGTTTTCCTACACTTATTGAAAGATAGACAGAAATAGACATTTATTCGTTGGCTTACAAACAACCAATCAGAGTCAAAGTAAAAGTTTGCTTTTTAAGCAAATGGGTATGACTTCGGGATTAAGAGTCCAGGCGGTCAATCGGCAATTTCTTCGTTTGCGGGTCAATAGTGAAAATATTCACCTGAGTTTATTAATAATGAGTTAATGAATGAAATCCTGTTTGCATCAATATGGATGGAATGTTACAATGTTACATAAATGTAAATTCCATAGACACCCGGTGAATAATAAAAACGATGGGTCAACTCTCTTGTCAAAGTCACTAAGTAGCTGTAGACCTCGCGAGCCTTTCAACCCCCATATATCTCCGCCATTAAAAAAAACCCAAAAACTAAATCGACAAGAAAATATCTATACCTAATTGTGGAACCTGATCACAAAAATTCACGAGAATTGATTGAGAACTGAAACCTGTAGAGGACCACAGCCAGCTGGACTTGCGCTGGCCGGATATACGCAAGCATTTTTGTGCAATCTAAAACTGAGACTTTTGCTCACTGCGCTCACTCGGTTAATTAAGCATTTGAATAGTCTATTTTTTTTCATTACGCAACTAGTAGGTAACTACATTATAAAAAAAATATTACCAACATTGAGAACAGTGCAGGTGTGATTCTATTGAAAGGCAGAACAGTTAACTTATGTACGTGCGTATTTATGTTTTCATTTTAATCATTAGAGATACTTACTGCACATTCCTTTGGGGTCGAAGTCCACCCAAAATTGACACCAAGAAAAGTAACTAACTAATTAAGATAATAATCAGGGGTCGGACAAAAAGTGCGGATGACGTAAAAATGACGTACCTTATCTTGCACACAGGATGATGTTTGTATTTAAAATTCCGTGTGACATGTAGTAACGAAGAAGTATTCATTTAAAAAAATAGTTCAATGAGTTGAGAACTATATCTTTTATGTCGATGTTGTTTGTGCAGTCGAGAACTTTAGAAGCAATTATTATGTGGTCTGCTTGCATTATGCTCTCCAAGAGCACCAACGAGGACATAAGCAACATTTTGTTGCAACCGGTCTTTTGTCTCATCTACTGTAACATAAATATAGGATTGCCTGTTATCTTTTCGTATTTGATTACAGCAAGAGCAGTATACGTGTTTGTCACGTACCTCCAAAAACGGAAAATTGACACAATATTCGACTAAAGATGACATTTTACAGCGTTTTTTTACATTAGTAAATATACATTTTAGCTAAATATAATCGTGAAGATACAATAGCTAGACAATAACTAAGTCAATTTATTGTTCATCTGATTGACAATGTGTCAGTCAAAAACGTACTTACTCATTTCAAGAGGCGATATCGTTTAATAAAGAAAGAGGTTGATAAATGATAAGTGATAATTGTTTATGAAAAACAAAAATACTTTTTGAAATCACCTATAAGTGGTTTGACGTCATCCACACTTTTTGTCCGACCCCTGATAATAATAAATGGGAAAGTCTGCTTATTGGCTTGTCCTGTTGTAGCTACAGAGCGAAGCTAGAATATGGTCCGGAGAGTGACTATTTATCCCTGAGAACAGCATAATTTCCCGTGAGACCCATAAAGTAGGACCATCGTCAGCCGTAGTTACAGTATACAGACCTGCGGCGTTATTGCCTAACGAAATTTTGACACTTGGTATCGGAATCAACTGTCATAGCCCATACAAAATCATGACACTTGATTGCGATTGCGAGCGTCAAAGGCGTTAGGCAATACGGGGGCTGATGAAAGTATACTGCTCAAAACAATATAGGTGCCACTAAATTGTTTGATCGTAGAGTATGTAAAATAAATTTTACCAACTAATATATATTTTCTATTAGTTGGTAAAATTTATTTTACATACTCTCCAGCTAACAAGCCTTTTGTTTTTGTTCAGTTAATAATAGATTAATTAATCAGTCAATTGTTTTATTTGTTTTATTTCATTGAGATAAAATTAGTTTTATTGTAACAATAAAAACTGAACAGATTCTCCGCGCAAAAGTTATTTTGTTTTGAGTAGTATAAAATGATTTAATGACCCGAGTCCGACTTCTTGAACTCCGCCCATAAGCCGAGTATCCTTCTCATGTGGGAGAAGCTGTGGGATCAAACGTTGTGCTCACCTAATAAAATCAAGTGTTACGATATTAAAATATCAATAAATTAAATTGCGTTCAATTTCTATCCTTATTAACTTAGTCATAATTAATTATACCCAGTTAATTGTAGTAATTGCAGTTTGTCAGAGCTCAGCACAATCTTCTGTGAAAAATCCAACGAGCAACCTAGGTATTCCGATTCCAACAGTACAGTACAGCTCAGCAGCGCAATACCTACACAGGACAGAGTAGACGAACTGATGGATTGCGTAGGGTGATAATGATTATATCTTAATAGAGTTCCGTTGATACCCTTTGGTTACGGAACCCTAAATATAATAGATACTGCTGTTTATAAAGTTACCCTATGTGGACTTTTAAAAGTGACGTCAATACTCAAAATATAAGTGTATAAATTACGCTGACACCGTAAAGTCTTGTTGGCACAGGAATAACGCCGGCAAACAAACACAAGTAGTCCCTCGGTGCAGTTCAGGATGATGAGTGCCCGCGATTATTGTTAAGCCAAGCGGTACGGAGATAGATGAACCGCGCATGTCTGGCCCGGCCAGTCCCCGCGTTACAAGCAACGCCGACGCACGCCGCTCGGCGCCGCTGTGCACCCAACCCATGCAACCCCTACGCGACCCCTCTAGTGAAGGGACCTCCCCTAGCTATGCATAAAAAGCACGTTAAAATTAATACTTCGTAATCAGTGGCGGCAGTGAAACTACACTTAAAATCACAGTGACTTCTAAACTAGCCACCTGTGGTCTGTAAAACTATAAAGTTTCGAAATTTCAAAATGAGACACGACGAAGCTGCACTATCTGAAAGCATAGCCGAATTCAAAAGCGACCCGGAAAAACTCCGACAGGCCAATGAATTTGTTGACCAACTTATACAGCAAGCTAAAAAAGAGGCAGAACTTAAACAAAAACAGAAAGAGCGGAGTAAATTCGTAAGTATCAATGTATATTTAACCACGTAAGGAAAAGAAATAAAAGGAATTGATAGGGCGGTAAGTGTTCCGGCGTAGAAGCTGTAGAATGCATTCGGCTTCTTCGAATAGCAACTCTTATTTTGTCATGATCTTCAACCACAGAATAGACTTTCAACTACGCATGCTTGTCATCTCTTGATTTATATTTACACATTTCGATTCACTTTAGTTCAATCACTTGCGTTTAACAATTAGTACTTAAGTAGATTATCCTTAAGTTTAACAATTAGTACTTAAGTAGGTTTAAAAGCAATTGGAAAATAAAATAGGGCGTCACAAATTTCCAAGTCTCATTGAGACTTTGATTTTCGCGAATTGCTCGCGAATTCTAGTTGAGATGAGCTGTTATCAGCAATGACAGCTATATTAAGACAAGTTGATCTTTATCACGCCCTCCATCATCCGTTCATTAGGCAGTATCACGCGTGTTTTGGTGATCGATGCGCGAAAGACTATTGGGCAATCGGCTCCGGCTTATCAGATAAACTCTGCTCATTGGTATGGTGAACATCAAGTTCATATTTTGCACACTGAATTAGAATGAAGTTTTGATTCCAAACACAATTACTGCATTTAGATTGGATCGACATTTTGGTGTCACGCACATGGAAAAAACTTCCCCAATCGGAGTTTCAATGTTCCTAAATTTTGAAAATGTACGGGTTTGAAAACATTATCGAAATTTTCCGGAAAGCCATTTTCCGCCGAAAGAATATAGCTGCGTAGATGATATAGGCGAAATCATAAGTAGATTGCAATTGGTTAGTAAAAAAATAAACAAATCTTTCGTCAGAATTCGGAATTAATTATGTAGTGTAGATATTCTAATTTCCAACTCGTGTTGTCCAGTGTCCTACAAAACTTGTATAAGAGAAAGTGAGATGCGACTTTAAACCTAGCTATCATCCTTACGAAAATCGGAAAAAGGAAGTCCAGAGTAACTGACAACATTGGACTATTTTATAGATAGGTATCATCCGGAATCGTCATTACCAGATGAACTCCTTTTAAAAGAACGACAGCAATGAAATGTCGCATTTCTGAAAGTGAATCAATTAACGCGTGGACGACCCGACCCGTCAGGGGCTGGTCGACATTTTTTCACAATTAAATGGTAAATAATGTTGTACAAAGGCATCCAATACTTTCATCTACAACCTTCCCTTTGAGTGCCAAAGTTGGCAAATTACGTCACGGTACGGCTGTGTCTCAGACGGTAGACCTGGCGAAACTGTTATACTTACTTAAGCCAGGTCTACCGTCTGAGACACAGCCGTACCGTGACGTAATTTGCCGCTTTTACCTTACTTTTCTTTGCCTCTATTTGGTTTATTATAGCTTGGAGTCTGGGGCGTAGCACAAAAGCGTGATGCACAACCTCTCTATGTGACACGACACGCAAACTACGCTAATTCTGTAGTCCCAACTTATCTGAACACGCAAACAAATGAAGCACAAACCAAACCACGCAATATCGATGTAACGTGTAGAATTCTGCAGTGTCCTAGAATTCTTGAGAAAATGCTCCTTTTTGTATGGGAAATCCTGAGAACGATGTGGCTGCATACAAAACGAACAATGTTCTTGAGTACCTACAACTACAACTTTCTTTAGCTTTCACTGCACATGATCGATGTCGTCAACTGAACAGATAAGTTTGTAGCTCCATAATGAAGTGAATGATATAATTTCCGTCAGTTGAAATAAATATGTTAAATAAATATTTCTCCAGTATGAATGGTAAAACTATATTTTGGCACATTTACAAAAAATGCATTATACCAAACATATCTTCAGCCTCATTCTTCTCTATAAAGGCACCATTTGACTATCACCTGTCGCACAATTTAGTAATGTCACTCACTCGCTATATTTCCTTTTGTACCTTAAAACACAATACAAATGTGATAACTGTCTTCAAACGTATGATGTAGGTGAACAAGTATTACAATGAACTCCATTCTTAGATGTAAACTAATAAACTAAAAGGGGAATAACTACGCAACAGGAAAATACGCAACACGCAATAGAAAGCAGTAGAAGGAAGGTACAGTCAGTAGCAGAAGCAGGTATAGGTACCTACCAGAGTGGAGTCAAGCCACACAACTTTCTTCATAGGAAATTAGGTTTACATACTCTTTGCTAAACTTCATGTCATGTATTGACAGAGAAATTTTGCAATTAGTGTTTATTTTTCGCAACGATATAGCAAATTCAACAGCAAACTGGCACAATCGAATAAGTTTCTTCTAGTGTATATATACATATAATAAAGCTGAAGAGGGTCGAAAGTCTGTACATGGAAGATTCGCGGGCAGAAGCTAGTAAACTTATAATTTAAATATAAATAAATCTTGTTAAACGGATTATTTAATATTACTTATCGACGCGACATCCGTTTATTTTTTAAAATTAAATTGTTTTGGTGAAAACCGAAAGAGAATAAATAATATAGTCATTTGTATTGGCTACTTAAATATATGCAATCAGTCGTAAACATCAACCCCATCCATTCATTCATTCATTCACTACTTTGTTGCCATTAGTCATGGAGTATAGAACTAAGGAGAACAAATTCTATGATATATATATAAAAAAATCTCTATACATCCAAAGTGTCCGTCAAAAGGCGTTAAATTGGTGGCGCCACTGTAGCAAGTGCGTAAAATGAATTACCATAATAATGCCATAAAAAAAAATCCACGACAATGCAAGAAAAAACATTTTGAACACGATTTAATATTTCCATAAGAAGAAGAACGAAGGATTTAGTAGCGTTTCGATAAAAATATTTTGGAACTGGTGGTTGACTTCATGGTATCACGCTACTCTAGCGCCATTGTGGACGGATTTGGAACTATTATTTACTACTTTCCGTTGGACACTACTGTCGATCGACAACAATGACGAACTTGCCGACTGACTCAGAACGCTACATGACCTGACTAGACACGTACAAGACGTCCGAGTCTTTAAAAGGGCGAGGCTCCGACATGCCATGCGACCTAGACACTTACTGACCGACCGGGACGATGTCATAACGGCCTGATGACTCGTCCGATACTGGCCATGATATGACCATATTTCCGACTTCTACTTCGAGCGTGAAGTCGGACGACGCGCACGTCTCGAACGTAACAAACTGCGACGACGAAACCGACCACACACTCTACTTGCACGCCGACATCTGCACCGGCGGGGACGTTCACCGCGGAATCATTAGTCATATCACAATCCCGATAGAATCAGGCTTAGGTGGACATATCACTTACCAACTGACCGACTCAAACCAAAATAGCCCCCACACGCTAGGTGCCGAGAAACCCATTTTTAACGCCGTGACACCCTACCACTTAGCACATTGATAACGGTCACAGCAGACATTATGTCGTTCAAGCCAGAAATGAACGTTACGCTGCCGTTGGACATTTTTCATCTGTTTTCCTATATGACTTTGTTCTCCTTACCTCTATACTCCATGGCCATTAGTACTCTACCCAGTTGTGTGTGTAATCATTCCTCAACTCTGGTGCCATGTCTCTCTGGTGCTAACCATATACTAAGCGCACCAACTGCTCAAAATGATCTGCACACGACGCGATTGTCAAAAGAATAACGTAGATGCAAATTTTGCGCACTTATTATTTTACCTTGGCAACAAATTGAAATATAAAATAAATAAATATCAGGAACGATCTTACAAAAACCCATAATAACAGATCTAAATATAATAGCAGACTTGAAGAGTTCTCAATTCCAGTTCGATTCCAAATTATCCTTTGTGTTGAAACTACCCTCATGAAAATGAACATATTTTGTATGGAATTTGTATTTAGCGAAATGTACCTCCTCGTTTTTACGGTTTCGTTTGTACAGTTGGTACAGATTCTGTACAGATGTCGACCCATTATTGGGAAGATTTGCGTCGATCTAGATTTCTTATGGGTCCCGACTGTTTAAAATCGCTATGTTTCATATTAGAATTTATTATTTGTTTTATGTGAGTGTCGATCATGAATCATGAAACGTTTCTATTATAACTTAACAAATTTCTAGGGTACTGGACTTGTTTTTTCTTTTTAGTTTTTTTACGTAGTCGGGTTTTTAGTTTTTTTAATTATTACTTTTTAAACACCTTCATTAAACTACCTATTTTAAAGTGGGCAGCAGTATAATAATACATCAGTGGCAGTAGTATAAAACTTTTTAGTGTAGGTACATCAACTTTTTCCCGCCGTGAATGAAAATGTAGCAATGGCTTCCGTGGTGTATTTTTAGATTGCAATTAGCTCAATAAATCATTGTTGTAAAAGTCATGCATTTTCCAGTTTAATCAATAGTTTCACATTTGCGTTAAATTGACTGGTATATACGACAAATTAGAGGTTTTATAACTGCTATAAAGCTATTTGGATTTTGGTCATTCACGCTTGTACAATACGATTACTTCGAGTTTGCCAGACGGCATTCCTCGATTTTTATTGGAACAGATCGGACGTTCAAATTGCACGTACTATATTGCTGTCAAAAAATTAAAATGCCCCTTATAGTGTCTAAAGCGGCATGTAGGGGAGACCGGGGACAAAAGTAACTCTTTGTTGCTCTAATTTCTAGCTATTTGTTATGTATCTGATTAAAAAAATACAGAAATATTTAAATTTCATTCATACTATACATGAGTATATGAATACATTTCCATTGAATAGGTTTCGATTTTTAAGATGCTGAGAATAAAAATGGCGATTGTTACTTTTGTACCCAGGCTCTATGCGGCAGGTTTGACTCGATTGCTGGGACTATTTAGAGATAGGATTTAGTGTCAATTAATTATTCCTAGCCCGCCATATGATTATCATGTTACTTTATGCTATTTTCTTTCGAACGTTGTGTTGTGTTTCTTTCGTACCCAACTGTAGGTTTTTCTTATTACATACGTCAGTAGCAAAACACTGAATGCCCTGCACATAAATAATTTATCACATTTGATAAACAATCTAATCAAAAACGTTTAGGCAGATACATCATTGATATCATCCCCTCGGTGCGAAATAAACGCTAAGGAAATACAATTTTGCAACCTCGCGCATTATCTTTCACAGTGAATAATTTACATTACAGTGACAAAAGCGAAGTCGGACTTTATGCTGCTGCCTATAGGTCGATAATGCTCTGCTGTTTGTGACAGATTATACCGTACGAATATATCCGTCAGCGCCCTAAAGGTTAAAATGCGGTTGCTAAGCAATAGTATTGGCAAAATTCCAACAAAGTCAGACACAGCTATCTTCGCATTAACCTAATAACTTGATTGCAAATAGCATCAAAGACTGGAGTGCGTGCCCTTTGTACCAATAAGATGCACGAGAGGCCGGCTAATCAATTGGCATTTGATAATATGTACATTTGGTGCCTAACTCAATTGTAATCATACAATGGTAGATCTAGATTGTTATACGAGGATCTAATTCTAAACACAAAGTGATTACAAATACACAATTATGTACCTACGACCTGAGTGTCACTTTCATTATTTCGTAATAGCCTAAAAAATGCTATTAACTCGAGTGTTTAGCGGTATTTTTCAGTAAATATATTCTGAAAACGTTCCTACCTCATTATTTTATGAAAATAAAACTTCTTATACAAATATCGGTACAAAGTACTACTAGTGTACTAGCTTTTGCCCGCGACTTCATCTGCGTACGGCTCGAATTTCAAAGAATCCTTCTTTAGTGCGCCTCTACATACATCTCTAACGGAATATATGTTTCAATTCTCGTATTACTTTTTTATATACTTGTAATTTGAAAAAAATACAGATGTAGGTAATTGGACAATATAGAATTAACTGTTGATAATTGAACATTAGGTACTTTTTATAAATACTTGAAAAAATATTGCAGTACTTCTTCATATACACTATTAACTAAAAACATGGCTTCTAACGGATAAATGAAAATATCCCACCCCTTTCCCCTCCACTTCCTATTTAAACGAAATTATCAACGAAATTAGTTGTCTTAGTTTTAAATGTACACTCAAGAATCACATGTTTCTTATACAAACTGTTACCCCTTATTTCACCCCTTTCAGGGACGAATTTCCAAAAATGTTGAAAATGGTTTTCTTAGTTTTAAATGAAATAAAAAAAGTAGGCGAAATATTATACTAGTTTATCAAATCCTTTCTTATTCCTTGCCTACGTAAAATAATGTCTACTGTGAAAATGTCAAGTCTCTAAGTTCAGTAGTTTCGGCTCTGCGTTGATATGTCAGTCAGTGAGGACTTTTCCTTTAATATTGATGTAGATAATTTTGCAATTATACGCGTATTGATATGTGTATTGATTTTACCACTACATAACTATGTAAAGTCGTAAAGACGTGTAAGTAAAGGGACTTCGCTATCCGTTTGTCTGTCCGTCCGTCCGTCCGTCCGTCCGTCCGTCCGTCCGTCCATCCGTCTGTCCGTCCGTCTGTCTGTCTGTCTGTCCACTGCGTGATAAGATAACCGTGATAGCTAAGACAGTTGAAATTTTCACGGATGATGTATTTCAGTTGCCGCTATAACAACACATACTAAATTCAGTAAAAAAATATTTGCTTAGGAGTAGGGATCTGCTAAAACTGGATTTTCATAGACACGTCCGTTTGAAGCGTATATTTTGTACGGAACCCTCAGTACGGGAGTCCGACTCGCACTTGGCCGGAAGATGGCACTGTGTAATGTGTGGCAATTAAGTTATTGTCGTTTAATTTTCTTGTAATTATTAAATCAATTATTCAATTAAATATGTTGATATCCGTATATCCGTACCCCCTCTTCTAAACTTAGAGTTAATTTGAGAGCAAAATCCTTCCTCAGTGGCTTATTTATGTCAAAACGTAATATATGTTATTTTAGCGCCATCTGCTAGTTTAGCAAGGTACTCGATAGTCGTATTAGTCGTAGCACACTTTTCAAAGAAGTTTTCACCTCCTTCCTAAGTAGCGCCCCATAAGATTCAGGTGCAAACTTAACACAATGGAGTGTAGTGGCTACCCCTTACCACTTTCGACCCTCTTCATTTTTATTATATGTATAGACAAATTATTAAAAATAAAGAACGAAAAAGCGTTTACATCTAACGCCATCCAGTTACGCGAACAGGTACTAACGTGTCATATTGGTACAAAGAAAATATTTTTATATAAATTCTTGGGAATAAAAAATTGAGAGATAACAAAAAGTGATGATTTTCCATTTATAAAGAACCCGTTTTATGTATTTATCTTATTTATAAACCATACTTTTGTAACAACATGTTTATCATTCAGAGATGATCGCAAGTCCAAAATGTACAACGGGCTATTATCCGGCTATATTAAGATATAATCTTATTTGTATGATACGTCATATACGGAAGGTGTGTTCTTTGCTTAATCATGTGGTATTACTGCTGCTAGGTTACCGATTGTTTATTCATTATTTAGAAAAGAAAATGTCACAATGAACAAAAGGTAATGTTTTTCCATGTATTGTTAAAAAAAACCCGTTTTATGAATGAATACCCTCAAAAGTTGTAGCCTATGTCCTATTCTGATATCTAAGCTATATTACTGCAGAATTTTACGCAAATCTGTTGTGTAGTTTTTGCGCAATAGTGGAACGTACATATATACTTTCACGTTTATAATATAGTAAGGATAAGGATTACCCCAAATGGATTAGGCCCTAGGGAAACTGATGTGTTTCTTAAGTGAGATAAAGCTGCCATTTCACTCACATCTATACTATTATAAAGTTGTACAACATTTCATTTGATACAATTTTATAATAGTATCGCTGTATGTGTGTGTGTGTGTAGCTGTACATTGTAGATATTTTCAGAGTAATAAGAAAAATAAAACCCTGTTTTACTTCAGCGTAGTTGAGTAAAAAGTATCTTGTCACCTGTGGACCAAAAAATAGTTGAAATCTGTTAAGCCGTTTTGGCGAGATGATGCCACAACGACACATATCTTTGGCTAAAGTCGCAAACCTCTTTAAAGGTGCGTCCACACTTCATTTGCTCGTATCCGATCACCGTGCCGTGGCATGACTGCATATCGCGCTGCTTGGACGCTCACTGTCGGCGCGCCGATCATGCCGCACTCTTCCCATATATGTGTGTGATACGCGTAGCAAATAGATTTCGAGCGATCGGATCGGCGCAACGTCCAAACGCGTGATCGTGACACGCGATCATGCCACGCGACGATCATCTGATACGGGCAAATGATACAAATGTGGATGCACCTTTACTTCATTTTTATGGTATATTATATATAGTTAAAAGTCTGAACACATATAATGGCAAATCTCTTAGTTGTTAGAAAAAGCCATTCAAGTTTAAAAACCGAAATAGAAAACCTCGCAACCCGACCGCCATATTGTTAAAGTTAAGTTTTTTGTGCCTCCTCTAAATGATCCGATTGAGTTACGAGGTGTGCGTCTTTAGCTTTAGTCGACGATTGAGAAAAAAACAATTGTATTTGCGTGGGTGGGACTGCGCAATACGAACTTCGAATTTCGGACATCGAAATAACTACTTATCTAGAAACGCAAACCTGATGTAGGTACATTTGCAATTTGAATCTTACTAAAATGACCGACCACCAAACCCATTTCGTATTTATGTATATTATGGATATATAGAATTAGTTCAAAGCTAGTTAATGGCCATTCATGACATGCGGTTAACTATAAGTGCATACTGACGGACGAAATTACCTTTGCCGTGCTGCATTTGTTAATGGTAGCAAGCTCTAGCTAGAATATGTGTGTGTTACTTAATGAGCCCAAAAACGTCATGTAGATCTCATTTTGCTGGACTAAGTATATTGACATTTCCGTCTCTTTACATATATGAGATGGCTTTTTATGTAAAGAGCAATTTGAATCAGTGTGCAAAATTTTACAGTGTTCGTATGCAGAGTAGGACTAGGAACCGCATAAAACTGCTCTGATTGATAAATGTATATTTGGACTGGCGCCTAAAATATTCAATAAACTAACAATAATAATGATAATAATGGATATTAATGAATTTCAACTATTCTTTGTATTATGCATGCTGCACCCTCTAGTTTTGTATGCCTTTCGGCAAAACATATATGTACCTACTAATACTACCATAATATGTACTAGGTACATAGGTACCTATGTTTTACAAAATAAATCATTCTTATTCTTATACGTAAAACCAAGTCATCATATTCATCACAAAATATAAAAAATACCTAGGCCTGCCTTCAAGGGAAGGACATTTTGACTAGTGTTACGCGTACTAGAATTGTATTTTAATGGATTCTGAGCTTAACCTCAAATTACTGTACTGGACATGGGACTAGTTGCTGAATTTCTGCCCTGTGCCGGAACTTTTATTTTATAATTCGGCCTATATATCTAACTTTAAACAAATTCCTTTTGAATGTCGACCATTTAACATGCGTAACCAGTCGTTAATCAGTGAAATTCGACCTTATATTTTTTTATCTCACTAAGAGGACGAATGTAGATTCCTATTTCATCCATATTTATACCATTCATATTGACTCGTTTCAAGCTAGCAATGGCCGTTCATGACATGACGTGCCGTTAACTCCACACTGACGGACGCAATTAACTTTGTCTTGCAGCACTTGGAAATGGCAGCAAATTACTCTAGACTATTGTTCTCACTATTTATAACTGAAACACACTTTGCATTTAAAGGTTATGGCGCAAGCTTCAGTTTTTAAACAAGCATACTATTTTAGCACTTCATACACTTTTCGGTAATGTACTTGAAGTTAGTTAGGTAAAGATTAGATAATATATACAGATCATTGTAGTTAATTAGTATATTAAAATAACTCTTTATCATGTACTACTGTTTAACGGACGTTGTCTTTCGAAACCCCTACGAATAAAACTTTGCAAAGACACTTTGGCTTAATAATCTTATGCGAAAATCACGTTAATACATCAGTTGACGTAAGGGAAAAGAACGAGAACATAATAAATCAGTAAACATACGAGTACCTTGTAGTTAAGTTAAGAGGGGAACTAGTAGAACATGTTTTCGGTAATGTATACTAATGTTTAGTAAAATAAAATAACACATGTATTAAAATTTAAACAGCGTGTAAAATATGATCATTTATTATTTTTACAATTATAAATTGCCGGCTTATGCATTTCTAAAATTTAGTTATCAAATTTCGGATATCCTAATTAAATACTCTACTCTTTTGTTACAGGAAACACAAGACACAGATTCTGGTAAGTATTTCAAGTGTTCATTATAATTTTAACTGGTTCCTCAATTTCAAATTTGTTGTTGAAAGTTACTTCCTTTGTGCAAATTGAGCGGGTTTCCCTCTTCCAAGAAGCAACAGTTTATGTGAAGATTGTGACGAGAGCTCTCGGAGTCAAGCATTTGGGTCAGTAAGTTAAACACTTGGGAAATTCTTTTTTAGAAGGAAATGTACTGTTATACGCTAGTCTTTGGTGTCAAAATTGTATATAGAGGTGTAGGTACTACATATTTAACAGGGTGCACTAGGAAAAGTTCGAGATGTTGTACGAGTATAGTTGGGAGACACTTGAGGACAGGCAAATTACATGTTTTATACGTCCATATATCAATCTGTCCTATACCTATATATAAAAATAGCTCGGCCAGATACTGGTATTCTGATTCTTAAATCGTACTCTATCTTCCCTCGGTTCTATACCTACCTACCTTCATTAATAGGGAATATTCATGAAGTTTTATTTTTGCTTTATTAAATGTAACAAACGGACAAAAATAATTTTACGAATAACTATAAAAATAACCAAGATATAAGTCATCAAACATTTCATTCTATCTCTAGCAAAACAGAATTTAATATGGAGTTTATATGGCTGGAGTGCACCATGACGTAATAGTGTACGTCGGACCTCTCTGTCTAATTAGTAGTGTAAAATAAATAAATAAATATTACGGGACAATTTTTACACAAATCGAACTAGTCCCATGGTAAGCTCAATAAGGCTTGTGTTATGGGCACTAGACGACGATATATTTAATAAATATATTATTACTTATATACATAGAAAACATCCAAGACTCAGGAACAAATATTTATGCTCATCACACAAATATTTGCCCTTACCGGGATTTGAACCCGGGACCTCAGCTTCGCAGGCAATGTTACTCCCACTGAGCCCAACCGGTCGTCAAAATGCCTATATCTTGCGTATTTCTTGGCCGATTTAAATTTTAATTTCATATTTTGAAATCTTTTTTACGGCATTTTGATATTTAGTAAACAAAAGCGATAAAAAATTTCATGCATGTACCCTATTCTCTAAATATGAAACAATTTTACACTGGTCGTTAATTGATTCGTCTTCTCATCTTTATGCAAGTTTTTTTAATCACCTCTGGCACTATATCTACAGCGTCTAATAAACATAACTATTCTTTGACATTGTCCTTAGTCATTTACCGTACATTTTTCCTTCTATTAACTTTGTATCGTGATGTCTTAAGTGGATCAAAACCATTTTCCTCTTCACTTTGTAGAGTTTGTAGTACCTATATCTAGCCTCTCTCTAGTCGTATGATTAAAGTCTAAAAACTAAATACGTAGTACCTAAACCGTGCTTGGTAGGTAAACGAAATTATTGTGAATTCTCGTATTAGCAAGTTAACATTACACATTCGTTTTAACTAGGATGCGGTGCATCCTAATTCACACACACTACTAGCTCGGCTGCTTAATGGTTTGGACTATACAGATGTAGTGTATTATAGTTTTCCTTCGTATTGTCACGGAAACGTACGAAGGTGTCTTGCTATTTCAGTCGGTCACAGCACAAAAAGTACTGAGGTTGACTGAAGTAGCATGACAAATACGAACGTTTCCGAGAAAATACGAAGGAAAACAATTACGCACTACATCTGTAGCTGTGAGATTTGGTCTATGCCAGGTTTAGGCAGATTAGTTAACAATAGTAATGTTTTTCTTCTATCTTTTAAGTTCTGTATACTCAGCTTTACGGTCTGACGCGCATGGTCTGGTCTGGTCGCATTTTTGCTTGGATCCCGAGAGATTAGCACACAACCATTACATCCTCGGTTATTTAATAGAAGATAACCCTCCAAAAGATAACCAAAACTTGCATTTTAATCTCGCTGAGTTTCCACAGAAAAAGAGATTGTACAGCTCGCAGAAATTCCCATCTCAAACATCACTGACTTCCTCTGAGTCTGTGATAATCGATTAAGTCATGATAAACGGTCAGCGTTCGTCTATGTAAGCTTTTTTCGCTCTCTATCTCACCCTACTCCAAGTGCCCGGGGAAGGCGCGGATGGCATTCCCGGTAGTGGGTTTGCGCTCCCCCTACTGAATCCGATTACTGGTAAAGACGTCAAGAGAGCTACCCAGTTCAAAGACTGGTTCTATAGAAAAAAACACCAGCGAGGTGCGAGTCGGACTCGAAGGGTTCCGTATAAAATATGCGCTAAAAACGTTTTGTGTGTCAATAAATGTGACCGCAAAAATGCAATTTTGTCGTGACGCTGCGAGCACGATGATCTGTAAAAATAATAGCGGGGATTAGGGAGTTTTTTAGGTTTATTTGCTCCGTCTTCGTTAAAGAAATATGAATTTGTTCATAGAAGCGATGGCCACAACGTTTTTTGAATATGGAACACGTACCGGATACTGATAAATCCGGATCCGTATCCGGATAAGTAGGATTTATGATATTACCTAAAATACGTTTTCTGAAACATGCAATGAAATATCGTCATTACGTGCGTTATAACATTCATGCGAAATTGAAGGCGTAGGCCAAAGTATTTTTTTAAAATTTGGATGTAAACATGGCGTCTGTGTTCTTGAACAGACTAAACAGCTGAATTATATTTTTTTTTTTTCTAGTTGCTGCATGGTTATCGGACCAAACGAACTGATATTAAGAACACAAATCAGTATAATTCATATGTTGCCGAATAAATTGAAAATATTGTGTATCTATACGCAAAGTCACCAGAGACCATAGACAATATTTGAAATCCTCTGCATTTATTTTATTTATGATGGAAATTCGATTCTTATTATCTGGTTATGTATAACGGCCCTAATAGGGTCTATTCGAACACTGCACACGCGATATACGGACGACTTCCGTAAAAAAACTTTATGGAGGGATTGGAGGGAAAATTAACTCCTGTCGTGTAGTTTTTTGAGTGGTGTATTTTTTATTTCATTGCATATGTTTGAGAAAAGCACTATACATGCCTCTGGCCATGAAGAGGGTTTGCCGGCTTCGTATCACTATCCGTCGTATACCTACTCACCCGGCAAGCCCTTCTTTCCCGGCGTCTGCCGTAATGTACTATTACTACTGGACAAAGGAATCTCGGCCACCACCGGTCCGTTGCCCTCATCTTACGGTATCCTGCCATCTTCGTCAGATCGTAGGTCCACCTTCCACGCAGCGTCTTCCGGTACTTGGTCTCTACTCAAGAAACTTTCTACCCCAACAAGATGCAATGTACTCCATAGGGAGCCATGTGCTAGAGTAAGCAAAGAAATGAGGTTCCAGTTATGACACTTCGTCATTCCGAATCCGAAACGACGGACGGAAAATGGAAAATAAAATGTTTTTCACTGTGCACGTTTTTGCTGTGAAAAAGACTTTTTTAGGTTCTTTTTCAATCTTATTTCAACTATAATGTGTACCAGTCGGATGTTACGGGGCTTTTATCCAAGGTATAGGCAGTGCCTTTGTGCCTAGATGGACCGCACGCCACTGTACGACGCTGTAGAACTTTGTCATAATAACATTAAATCTGATTGAATCACGAGATATAAACGTCATAATGAATCACTCTGTTGATGTGACAGGCTGGCAGGATACCTGCAAATAAATTGCCTTGATTGTGCGGATGTTCGGCGAGGCTGGCGTTTAGTTTGGATGGTACTAGATTTATGTGGATCTGAATTGAGGATGGATTTTACGAAATATACGTACAATGTATAAAACATTCCCAAATTCCGTTTACCTTGAAAGCACTGAATGACGCGACACGTTTCACTTAAGAATTTTGAAAAATCACAACTTATCTGGGTTTTTATTATAAAATTGTAAGAATTATATTTTTGAGGTATTTTAAGGTATTCATAGACAGTTCTACGATGATCCACTCGCTATCCTTAGGGCCTATACTAGGGTTACCAACTATTTTTCTATCGAATATAGTGTTTCGAAGCTGTTACCTCTAAAAATATAGTAGATGGCAAGAAAAAAAAAATAGTATGGTTAAAATATTTACGGCGCGTTTTTCATTTCATAAAACTGCATACGGATTCGAGAGCATTTCGCATTTGTATCGATATAAAGCGCGCGTCGACGGCCCGTTTTTCATTCCATATAATTACTTCCCAACTCGCAAGCGTATCGCATTTGTATCGATGTAAACGCGCGCAACGGCGCGTTTTAAAAACTGTACAAATATCTAGAATGTAGTGATCTCTCTTTGAAGGTGGGTAAATTAAAATGTATGATAAAAAAGTACATAGAGGTGCAGATATCGGTTGCCTGTATACATTTAGTTGAAAATTGTAAAGTTCATCCGCTAACCTCGATGCCCAAATTAATAGTCAAAATATCTGAACATAAAACAGCGATGTTCAAATATAGAATACAAATATAAAAAGCCGAATGATGAAAAAATCTACAATACTTATATCAACATATGAAACGCATAATTTGAAGGGTCACGTTATTAAAATATCGAATGTTCAAAATTAAATACTATATTCATACAACAAAGCACTGCGAATGGCTGTAATTGGAAATTATTGGAAAACGTTTCGATAATTTAGTCTCCATTCATATGAAATGATTGAACGCTGAAGCTGATGTACAACGATAAACCTTTTAGATTAAACCGATTAATCCACGCGAAGTGGAAATTATTTGATTAAAACAATTTAAATCGAATTTTGTCGCGTATCTATTTTGAGTTTGTTTTTAATACTACGATGGTGACAAACAAGCGTATGGGCTGACAGAAAGCTAACGCTTTTTGCCCGACTGCGCGACGCAAAGGAGTGGTAATGTGTTTATCAGTCTATGTATGTATGTATGTACTATCGACAGCAAAATTGGATGGTCACCTTGCGGGCGATAATGGCTTGGCCGGTTGCAGGCTAACTTTGCAAAAATTAACTAGATGGCGTCGTTGTGACCAAAACTGACGATTTTAATGACTTAATTAAATTTAATAGTCTTGTAGTTACTAAAATGTATGTTCGATATGATATGATTACTATTATTCATCAAATTGAAAAAAACTTACACCGAAATTACAACGACATCTATATTTAACACGTGGTATACCCTTCTTTTTAACAAATTGTGTAATGTTGCCACGCTAGCTAGCCTATTGCCCTCCTAAAGCAATTGGCGATATTTCAAAGAAACTATCGTTACAAAATCTGTTGCCGCCATTTTATACAACGTAAGTATGAAGAATTTATCCACGAATCACGGTTTTAAACTTATTCAAAAAACAGATCTTGAATGGATATGAATTGTATACAGTTATAAACAACTAGTGTGATTAATTGAATACCAAAATTTAATTACAGAAAATAAAAAACTAAAGAATGAAATAAATAATGACAATAGGCGGGCGTATAGTTAAATAACAACTTATGTTTATTATTCCTGTCTTAAAATAGCATACGAAGACATGAGTATTGCAAGTGTGAACTATATGGATTTCAAAAGAAATCCATACTATCCATACTAATATTATAAATGCGAAAGTGTGTGTCTGTCTGTCTGTCTGTCTGTTACCTCTTCACGCTTAAATCACTGAACCGATTTTGATGAAATTTGGTATGGAGATAGTTTGAGTCCCGGCGAAGGACATAGGCTACTTTTTATCCCGGAAAAATACCCTTATCCGCGATAAACGAATTTAAGGCGGACGAAGTCGTGGGCAGAAGCTAGTAATAAATAAATGAACTGGCTGTGATTAGGAATTAGAAAATAATTCGTTTTACTTCCTGCATTCGTGTTTCGCGTTTCATGGATTTGTATTTATTGAAGGACTCGGCTACGCCTCGACCTTCAAAATCGTACTCATCCACGACATGACTTTTCCCGGCCTCTGCAGTAATATACTATTATTCATAGGTAATTTCATTATTACACTTAAAACATGTCATTATTGAATATTCTGATGACGACAACGTTCAATGATAACAAGCCCATACATTTTCTATGGAATTTAAGTCAGGTGATCTAGTAGGCCACGATATGACATTTATATTATTGTGCTGGTAAAACCACTTACGCACATTTTGCGAATGATGTATGGGACCGGACAGTTATCTTAACAAACGTAGTTACTGATAATTCTTCCTCTGGATAGACATTCCGAATAGTTGGTAACACGGTTTCTTCCAGCACATTGTAATAGTCTGCACTCTTCGACCGACTCGGCACTCGGACCAGTTCTCCCGGATCAGCACTCATCCAACCCCACATGTTCATAGTAATACGACCGGACTCCACATATAAAATGTTTTTTTCATCTGTAAATTGCTCCAATCGTCATTTAAAAGTTTGACCGCATGCCTACGATGCTGCAATCGTTCTCTATGAAGGACCCGGCGAATAGTGTCCACTTTTGTGTCATATAAGGGCGTAGGTAATGGTTAGTTGTTTAAAAACCGTTTACTTCATACTACCGGACTAAAGACGCTGCTGTGCGTCAATCAGCCGTGGTTAATAGTTCTTTGGCGGCGCAATAACGAACCTTCTCCGAATCGTGGCACCAATAAAGCAACCGTTTTTCTCTGCAACAATATTTAGAAATATGGTATAATACAGATATCGTTTAAATATATTCATTATATTTGTATTATATATAAAACAATACTTACATTTACACCGGTTTCTTTGGCAATTTCTGCCATATTTTTGCCTTCATTATGCAAGGCATTATCTGTGACTTGTTCACTAAATGGATGTTGTAATGAGAATTTATTTTAAAACTTGATAAGTAATAAAAAGCAATCAAACAAGACAGTTGAACCAACGGGAATAGCTTTTGCTAGCGGACGAGCTGTTTCTTTGCAATAAAAACTAGAACGGTATATTTATGTTTTAAGTCTACCCTCTAAGTATGAGTGTTAACCAATAAGTAATTGTTGCGCTTTTCAACAACGTATACCAAGTGAATTTATTATTTGTTATTAATATTCGTGTAAAATTACAATTACTGTTTGATAAACGTAAAAAAATAATCAATTAAAAAATATTCATACTAAACGCATTACTTGAATTTCTTGTAAACTTACATCATTCTGAATATGGTAATAAATTCCATTAACTCTCACTAAGTCTAGATGGCTGTGGGGCTGAATGCAAAAACGTCTAAGGGACCCAGAGTTGGAATCCTGGCAACAGTTATAGGAAAGATAGTGTTTTTGGATTTTGCGTAAATCATCATCGGTAGTAGATTAATATGATTCGAATTTAGACTGTCCTTAGAAACATTTAATAAATTATCGAAGATACATTCTATAATTTCTGGATTTGGACAACACCGAAAATAAACAAATTGACTCCGCTTACCAACGGAATAAAATATTTTATTTTACTTTAATGGATGTTATCAGCGCTATCTATTGGAATCTCATGAAACTAATGATGTATAGCACGTAGCGTAAGCGTCTCGACTTGCTTCAAGGCATTCGCGTTTAACAATGACCATCCACCTATGCAGCCCATAGTATGTATGTTTGTATGTATGTATGTATGTTTGTTCCTATCTGGCACTCTAGAGACCAAACGCGTGGACCGATTTTGATGATTCTTACCTCAAACGATTTGTCTTAACTGTCCGAATGTCACTGAAGACATGAAAATGATGAAAACTCAAAATGGCGATAATGAGATGCCATATTGTGAAAAAGAAAAAAATGAAAATTGACGTACTATATCTAGTGGGATATCAATGAATAGGGATTTATAAATCATTATTAGTTTTTTTTTATCATTTTTAATTTGGAATTAACAGTTAGGAACTATAACGATTTAAAGTTGGTTAGCAAGCCGTTCACACTAAATTTTCATTTAATTGCATTGTAATAAATCTGTGCAAGCTTCTCAATAACCCCCACGATAAACATTGAGAAATTGTCTGACTTTTATCCTTTGTACTAAAAAGTATAAAATAAAAAATAATAATTAAAAAAACAAAATACCCGACTGCGTAAAAAACTAAAATAAAAAAACAAGTCCAGTGCCCGTAAACCCGAAACATAGCGATTTTGAACAGTCGGGACCCATAAGAAATCTAGATCGACGCAAATCTTTCCAACAATGGGTCCCGACTGTTTAAAATCGCTATGCTCCATATTAGAATTTATTATTTGTTATATTGTGAGTATCGATCATGAATCATGAAAGATTTCCATTATAACTTAACAAATTTCTAGGGCACTGGACTTGTTTTTTTCTTTTTAGTTTTTTACGCAGTCGGGTTATTTTACACCTTACATCAAGAGCTGCATATATACTCCGTTTACAAGCGTATTTACGTCCCTTTTGAAAAATTACATACATACTCCGTTTAGCTTGCTCTTTAAAAAAAAACATTACAGTCTGCCGCATGCACGCAGAAAGGTGTGGTCGCTAAATGGGTGCCACTAGATAGGCAACGTAGATGGGGCAGGCCTAGACAGGAGATAGCGGGACGATCTAGACGCGTTCCTAAACAACTGGCCGGACGAGGCATCTGATCGGGAGTCGTGGAGATTTAAGGGAGAAGCTTTTGCCCAGCAGTGGGAGACTTAAATAGGCTCATAAAAAAATACATAGCCTTTCTTAGCAAAGAATACTTGGATAATTTCATTTATAATTTACCCGAAAACCCGTGTATAGCTTATAATTTTTTGTCTGTTGTTATTGTTGAGGATGAATTAAGTTTGTATCTATCTATCTATGTAGGTAGTGGAGGTAGTAATCTACCTTGAAGTTCCAGCATATAAATAGTACTCGGTTGATAGTTTGCTTGTCGTACGCTTCTTTCACATTCCTCATCGCGTCTTTACCCACGCTCAGTAAGTCAAACTGTTAGCTACATTATGTAAAGATACCTCGGCCTAACCAGGCGCAGTCGCAGCCAGACATTTTGGAGGGGGTCACTCATAATTTAATATGTCTAGTAAATTCTTGAAGGATTTAGTAATAGAGTACGCATCGCTACAAATTTCCCTGAAATTTCCTAACAAAAAATTCTGCCGTTTTTCGAGTGGGGCGAGACAGCACACATATAAACAATCTAACTACAAATGCATTTTTTCCACTCGTTACTACGCAGACACACTAAAACAATACCATTATTTTAGTTTACCGCATACTGCAGTATGTAAACAGGAGCAATAAATATTCAACCTTAACCGTTTAGAAATAAGATTAATTATTAGACAAAGGTAAACACAATTTTTTGCACATATTATAAAACAAATGGAAGTCTTCTAGGTTTATTGGCTAAAAAGGGTTTTTAATTTTGTAAATTGTTAGAAGATTTTTCAATTTGACGTTGTACTATTTTGGGGACCGCCATCGCCTGGGCCTAACTAATCCTTTCGATTAAGATACGTATACTAAACTATTCTATAATACCCGACGAGAGCTTGCCGTACTTCACTTGGATCCGGGTTCCACCTAAAACCGGGTAATCCTCTCGGAGTAAGCGCCTAAATCCGTCCCGACCTCAATTTTAACTTGAAAAAAAAAAAATTCAATATGTAAAAATCTGGCCTCGCACAGAGTTTAGATACGTATATCTTTTCAAAGAAAATCTATTTCTTTATAATAATTATGATAGACCATAAACATAAAAAATCCGTTGGATATTCATCAATTCTCACTCCGACTGATTTGGAATATTTGTTCTCTCAATAAGTATCTTCTTTGTTACATTCTTCTCCGTTACGAGAAAGCAACTAGTTTATCGAAACGATGCTCACAGTGGACGAGACGGACGACATTTAAGCTAAAAACCAAAGAAATTTGTATAAATAATAATAAACCTTTGTTTCATATAAGATGATATGTTAGACTAAAAATTTGATATTCGATATATATATTAGTTAAAAAACCAAAGAAATAGTCCATTATCTAGACAGCAATATAATTTAATTGAACTAAAATCTTACACAGCTTAAAAACTGGATAAAAGTCAACTCGTTAAAAAAAAGGCAACAGAATGGCAACGCACTCCCTCGTTTGAGGCTATAAACTTCGGAGAGAAATGCGAGGAAAATGGCTGTTGTCTAGACGGACAAAATCAATTTTAAGTTTAACTAATAACATCAATAACCGTAGTAGTAGATTTAATTTCAAATAGCAATAGGGATTATGCAATGCGTTTATGTTTCATAATTACTTACTGTATCAAACAAATGTATATCGAATTGACAAGGTGGAAAATAAAAATATCTTGTTTAGGTATTATGATTGACAATTACTGCTTTTTCTTTGTCAAAAAATTGGTTGTCTGTGAAGTCACCGTAATCCGACTACGACAGCCAATTTTTTCATATTTTACGTGATAACGTCATAAAAATCCATTGATGAAAAATTGCATATTTTCAAGCCGAACGCTTAGGCCGATCGTGCCTCACTATCGCTTGAAGACATGTGCGCCGCCCACATTTTACCCGGCGGCGGCGCGCCGGCTCATAATGACTCGGCGGCGGCGTGAAAAAATTCGTATATTTTAATCTAATTCTATAATAATAATTAAAAAATGATCCAATCTAATTCAGGCTTAACAAAAAGATAACACCGTTTTTACTATTTGTATTAGAAAATCCTACAGACCTAATACTAACAATCAACATAGTTAAAAATGCGTCACGATATTCGTCTTTTTAATACTAACCATATTAAAGAAACGATATTGCGGAACAAGGGCTCCAATTCAAAGTGTTTGCTAGGGACCTGTCTATTGGGCAAAGCCAGCTGACGAAACTGAAGACAGAAGACGGTAGAGTAGTATCGAAGCCAGAAGTGTTGCGAGAGATCGAGGTTCTACTGGCAGTTATATACCTCGGTTACCAACCCTGTTCATAACTTGGCGAAAGACCCGAGAGCCAAGCTTACCCGACACTGTACCGAAGATATCCTGGACATCAGCATGGACGAAATCTTGTAGGATCACTCTGAAACAGCTCAAAAATAACTGTTTTCCAGGGTCATCACGAATCATCTCTCAGGCAGGTTTGATGAACAAGCTGGGTTTCGATAAGGTTTAGTACGATAGACCACATACACACGCTGCGGCAGGTTATAAACAAAACCGAAGAGTATAATCTGCCACTTTGCTTAGCGTTTGTGGACTATGAGACGGCCTTTGATTCCGTCGAGACATGGACAGTACTACAGTCGCTCCAGCGATGCCGGATTGACTATCGCGGTATATCGAGGTGCTGAGGAGTGTGTACAACAACGCCAGCATGTCGGTCCGAGTACATGACCAGATTACGGAGGCGATAAAGTTGCGGAGAGGTGTGAGACTAGGAGATGTAATATGTCCGAAGCTCTTTACCAACGCAATGCAAGACGCACTCAAGCTCTTGAAATAGCAAGGATTCGGCATCACCATTAATTGGAAATACCTACATCACGCACCTTCGATTTGCCGACGATATCGTGGTTCTGCCATGACCACGGAAATTTCAAATGGCAGGTAAACGCCAACTTAGTATTAAGAACCAATGTTTTATTACAAAATCATAATTAGATTCGTCACAAGTATCACAAGTAGAGTGAAACATTTTTGCTCTCTAGTTGGTTTAAGTGGTATTTTTAAAGATACGATAGCTACAGTCGTGCTTGATAGCTTAAATGAAAGGGCAATAGCCAAGCATGTTTCTTAAATTGTTTGAAGAACCGGGGCTATTTTAGTTTTATTTTTACCGTCCTTAGAAAACACTTAAATCATTTTTTTTCATGTTATTTAATTTTTAAATCGCTGTAGTTTTTTTTCTTTAGACACAGATGTTTCAAATAACTTTTATAGTGTACGATAGACATTTCACGATACAAAAAAAAAATACAAAAAATGCTACCTACAGTAAAAAAAGTACTATTGTCGATGTAGTCTGAAATTTTGGAGTTTTCCAAGAAAAATCTTAAAACTTAAATAAAAAAAAAAACTAATAACATATGCCTAACACATATATCGCTTAAAATGTTCTAAATGGCCTAAGCTATCACCTCCTTTCAACTCTGCATCCTGTTACCAAACACCCTGTATAGTGCCCACCCTAGTATTGATTAGTAACTCGGTCCTCGAAGTTGTCGACGAATACGTCTATCTAGGACAAACAATCTAGTTAGGCAGGTCCAACTTCCAGAAAGAGATTAATCGTCTGATCCAACTCGGAAGTGGCAGCGTTTGGGAAACTGCGAAGTGTCTTCTCGTCAAGGATACCTCAGACGAAAGTCTTCAACCACTGCGTATTGGTGATGACCTATGATGCCAAGACGTGGTCTCTGAATTAGGAAATTCGTAGACAAACCAAGGTCACCAACATGGCAAACAGGGTAAGCAAACAGAAGTGGCAATCAGCAGGGCACATAGTTCGAAGAACCGATGGCCATTGGGGCAGAAACGTTCTCAAGTGGGGACCACGTACCGGCAAACGCAGCGTGGAAAGGCCACCTTGGTTAGGGTTGCGGGGACTCGCTAGATGAGGATCACCTCTATCCGGCCCATATGGAAATGTATTGAGGAGGCCTGTGTCCAGCGTGGACGTCCTATCGCTAAATTGATGATGATTATGATGATAGGTAAAATCCTCTTAGCGACTAGCTTGGCTAGTATTCATCGTAGAATAGAGATCAGTGTTCATCAGTCATCAGTAGGAATATCAATCAACGATATTTCGCATCGTATAACTCAGGGTGTAGTTAATAATTTTAATTTAGTGTAAATTGTTTTTATTTAATACTTATGTCACTCGCCATTTTGATATTCACGCGCAATACACACACACCAGGCACGGCATTCACGACTACTGACAGTACCGACTAACCTTGACGAGACGCGAGTGCCAATCCACGCCGGTTCAAAATGGCGGCGGCGGCGGCGGCGCGTGATTGCTCGGCGGTGGCGGCGCACACGTCTAGATGGAACTTTGTATGTGAAACGAGAAATCTCTGGACTTAGAAACTTGAAAGTTCGCAAAAAGATTGTGTGTTTAAAATCAAGAAACTTATACTCTTGATTTTTTGAAATTCATCCCTTAAGTGGGTGAAACAAGGGATGAAAGTTTGTATGGGAAACGTAAAATCATTGGACTTAGAAAATTGAAATTTCGCAAAAAGATTGTGTGTTTAAAATCAAGAAACTTATATTCTTAAGTTTTCGAAATTCATCACCTAAGGGGGTAAAACAAGGGATGGAAATTTGTATGTGCAACATAAAATCTTTTGACTTAGGAACTTGAAATTGCAGAGATTGTGGGTTATGTGTTAATGAATGAATTATGAAATATGGAGAGAGAGAGATGATGATGAGAGGGAGGGAGGGAGAGAGGGGGAGAAGGAGAGAGAGAAGAAGGGAGGGAGGAAGAGAGAGAGTGAGCGAGAGGGAGAGTGGGAGAAAGAGAGAGAGAGAGGGAGGCAGAGAAAGAGAGAGACAGAGGGACGGAGGGAGGGAGACAAAAAATAGGTGTCGTAGTAAAATTATGACGTCGGTTTTCTTGTGACGTAAACACGTAAAATTATCGTTCGTAAACCGACTTTACAGACAAACATTTTTTGCTACGCCTTAAAATACTATCCTTTTGAAACGCCGAGGTACCTTCATTTTGGCCAGTGTCGGGAACTTCGCCGGTCTCTTCTTTTCATAGTCTTGCAGGCCTTAAAATTAAAAGTGCCAGTATTGCCTTCTTATGGAATAATGTTCAATATCCCCATTTTCTCAATATAAATCCGTTGATCGCTGAATATGAACAACATCGGACAACTGACAGAAAAAAGTTTTCCTCATTCATATCTCTGTTTTTACCTAAAATTTACGCGGATGAAGTCGCGGGCGGCCGCTAGTAATTGTATAGATAAGAAACCAAATCGATTATTATATCACTGAAAAAAAAACATATTCCCTATTCCCCGACTACGACGTATCTACTCCTCACTTTTAGGCCAAACTTTTCAAACAGAAAATAATCATTACTCTATAGATACAAAAAACACAATTTGAACGTATAACTTGCATTTCTGCGTGTTAGCTTTTAATATCGGTAAGATGCAAGACGCTGAACAAAAGGATGTTAGAAACAGACGACAACGAACCCTTCTCTTTTAACTTTGGGAAGAAACGCGTCTGTAAATCCTGTAGATAGAAATAAAACTAATAATTCACGCAAAACATTCAAGTCTAAGTCCTTAACTCATTAAACAAAGGATAACACCTTCAGGCTAAAAATTCTAGATAAATCGTTTACTCTCTAGAGAGAACAAACTTTAAGCAAATAACTTATGCAGAAGATTTAAAACAAGACGGCATGCCAAAAGGGGCAGACAACAAAGTAAGAATTCAAAAGAAAAAGGTGCAACGTTGAGAAATAAAAGTCCAATTTGAACTAATAACTCGCGCAGAAGATTCAAGTTAGATAAGAGCCAACTCGTTAAACAAAAAGATGCGAGGAACAAACGGCAACGAACTCTTCTTTTGGGCTAAAAATTCGAGATGTAAACTTTCAATGTCTAGACAGAAGAATCCAATTTAAATAATAACTCACGCAGAAGATTATACGTCGCGGGCGGGCGGAAACAGTTCATATCCGTTGCAGGCCGTTATTGTTTCCTTTGCACCGCAGAAAACAATGCTACAAATGTGATTTGTTCCCGACGTCCTCGTTTTCTACTATACGAGTGCAGTTTGAATGTTTTTCAGCTATTTTATGTAAATTGCACGGGGCTTTCAGGTCAAACAAAGCGTTTCGGAAAAAAAATAGTACTTTGTTGAAACATTATTGTTGCTGAAACACTAAGTGCTAATTAGATTTTGTACCAGAAGTGGGATTAAATTTAGAACTGCTATTTTATGCAACTGCATTTCTTCTGCAGCCTTGGCCGTGCTGACGTATTTTGGATATGCTTCGGAAACCGTATAAAGAAAAGCGTGCCTACCTTATGTCACTCTCTATTAAGTATTTCATATCATTTCCTTGCACAGGATCACATCGATTCGTGGACCTTTGCTTGAACGAGGAATAAATCAAAAATTACAGTTTTGCATTTACGATAAGTATTTAGGATAAGGATACGTATGGACCAATAAATTGATAATTACAGTCGTATATGATTAGTAGCAAACCTACTATCATTTTAATATTAAGCACTATTAATGAGGGTTTTCTAAAATGGTAATATCACCAGTTGGCGTCTCCGTGACGTAAGGTCTAATTGACAAGAAGTATCAAAATCTTGTGTTGAGATTGGTGGATGTTGACACTTCTTGTCGGTTAGACCTTATGTCATGGTCGCGCCAAATGGTGATATTTCAATTTTCGAAAACCCTCATTGAGGTAAAATGGCAAGATATTTTAGTAATCAAACCTAAACCTCGTTATATAAGATTTATTCAAACGAGCTCATTAACATAGACCTCTAAAAGAGGCGGGCTTTACGAACTTCTTTCCAATGTATCGATTTTCACCTCACCGTTCCCATTAGGCATTAATTGCTCTTCGCTGATTCCTGATTATGCCCAGCTTCGATGGGTTAGTGTTAGTACTTACATCTATACTATTATAAAATTGTAAAAATTAAATATCTGTACATTGAAGATATTTTCAAAAAAATGGTTGTAACGGACTATTTGTAAGATCAGTAATTTTTATTTTTTTGTATGTTTGTACGTTCGTATGAGTCGCTAACGATACGACGCTAAATCAGCTAGAATAAACGGATTTCAACTATTTATGTCGTTGTGGCTTCATCACGCTAAATCTGCGTAACGGATTGCAATTAATTTTGGTAAGTAAACGGGTAGCTGGGTATCTCCTCTCCAGTTGGTTATAGGATACTTTTTATCCGAATATGGTAAAGAAAAAAATAGGGATTATGATTTATGACTTTTTCTCCTCCGCGAACGAAGTTGAGGGCGCCTTCTAGTAAATTAATAAAACGATGTAAAATAGATAGTTCACCTTTAAAAAGTGCAAATAATAAACAATCTAAACTCAATCTAAAATATCATAATTCACCCGAAGGGATCGTCATTTATTTATAGATAAAGAAATAAATTAAAAATAAAAGAAGCGCGCACTGCGCAGTTATGTCAAAAAAACAGAACACAGAACAAAAGAATAAAAAGTAAAAAAAGAACCGACTTCAAAATAAACTAAAAAGCCATAAATAATCTTTTATGTACGGTACGGACCTCATTTGAATCGCCTTTTGAAATCGGTGCCAAACGCGGCGGCGAGCCTTTAGTTATTATCTACCTACATATATATTTAGTCATAGTAATTCGTATTTTTGTTGAATAAAGAACTTTATTTTCTTCAGCTTTGGCACCGACTTCAAAAGTTGATTTAAATGTGATCCGTACCGTACATAAAAGATTATTTATGGCTTTTTAGTATATTTTGAGTCGGTTTTTTTTTTTTTTTCAAATTTTTTTTTCGCTTTTTAGTGATGGATTTTAGTAGTGATATAAAGTATTTTTTAGAGCCCAGAATGGGAAGATTGAGGAGGCACTTTGCACGCAAGTCGAGTCTTTGGAAGTAAGAAATGTAAAAATTGGTTAGTTCATTGAACCTTCCATCATCAGCTCAGCATGAAATGATGACAACCAGAGGAAAACAACGGATAACTTTAGAAAAATATATACAAAACATTGTTAGTGCCTATAATATTTGAGAGTTTCTCTCGATTTCCCTGGTATTTCATCATCTAATCCTGACTTGGTGATAAGGAGACTACTTCAGGGACACACTATAAAGAATATAACTAACAGTCTAAACGTATCTACCTATAATAGATGATTTTTGTAAGAATTATCCTCTAACTATTAAGGAGTTTTACCTTCCGTCATCAGCTTAGCATGATGAGATGATGACTGCCATATGCAAATACTTAAATAGCTTAAGAAAATATATGAAAAACGTTATAAGTGCCTATAAAATTTGAGGATTGCCCTCGATTTCCCTGGGATCCCATCATCAGATCCCAACTTGGTGGCAATGGGACCATCTCGGGAGTATATCCTTTCAAATAAAAAAGAATTTTTAAAATCGGTCCACAATTGGCGGAGTAATCGGTGAACATACATAAAAAAATAAAAAATATACAAACTTTCGAACATATAACCTCCTCCTTTTTTGGAAGTCGGTTAAAAATGGTACACCACTATACTCTGATTTTTAATTCAAGACCAACATTTAACGTCAACGAGCGCACTTTCGCTGTGATCACTGCATACTGGTTGAAGTGTCAGTATTTTTATCAATTAAACTTTTCCTAATATTACTGGTTGCACGATTTCTCATTCATGTTTTTATGAAATAATATATATTTGTTTAAATCATCAAGATGAGAACTGTCAGATTTTGGTCTTGAATTAAAAATCAGTTTACAAATACACCCTCTCGTTTTATTTTAGCGAAAGCGAGTGAGAGAGCGAACTGCGCGTGTGAGTGATAGCGCGGGAATTATTGCAAATGGCGCTCTAAAATAGAACGTTCGCTTATTATGCACAATGCCCGTCAATGTGTACCAACCAATTCCGTATGGTGGCCGCAGGAGGTACACTCAGCAGCAGAAGTAGCTAAGCGTACCAAGTGATCAAAATGATTTTGAATCCGACTATGTTATTAGAGTAACGTTTGCATTCATTATTTTGAGCATGTTATTCTGCGAACGTACTTTTGCTGCTGATTGTACATTTTGACGCGCGGCGTGGGACATAGATAATTACGGACTGTGCCACGTCTGATAGCAGGAATTAAGCCAATGATATACTAGAGGACGTCGACTCCAGCGACGTCGGATGAAGTGGCGTGACATTGCCAGACTTCGCTTGACATCGCTCGGTTACCCTGTGTTGCAGCGGCGCCTTTAGTTGTGGAACTTAAGTCATGATGTCACAATGTCGCGATGTCGCCAGATGTCAGGCAAAGTTTCTCGAAGTCGCACGACTTTGACGACGCTACGGACATAAGTGACGTGATGTCGCTAGATATGTCCAGTCTAACGCAACTAGGAACAAAAAACTTTTATATGGACTTTGAATGGCAAACTGCTACCATGACAGTGAAACAGTACGTCAGTAGAGTTTATCTGTCATGTCATACATTGTCAACCATATTGCTTTGCTTGTCATTGCGGCTCGCGTGTTTTGTATGTTTGTTATTAGAATTCTAATAAAATTATTCTTAATTGTTATCTAAAGTAGTGAAATGTGATTGAACATTATTTAGTGAATACGTTTTCTGAAAATCCTACCGAAAAGACCGTTTATCACATGTGAAATTTGTGGAAATCGAGCTAGTCATGAAAATTGAGATAAAGGATGTTTATGGCGAAATTTCTCTGGGATGAAGGCCGGTAAGTATTGTTTTAGATTCTTTTAGCCATGTTTAAGTGCAGCATGCTAAATAAATAAACAAAATTAGATGTTTTAAATTTATTTTCATTGTGTACTAGGGATGTTCTGTAGCTATCGATAACTACAGGCTTATTTGTTTATCAGTGGAAATAATTATACAAAATAAGTCTAATTGCGTGAGAACTTGCATGAAATATGATCATAAAAATACTTCGTACCTACGTTTCAACTGAAAAGTTTACTGCCATCCATACTAGAACATATATAGATTCTTCCATTTATTTGTTGAGTAGTAATAATTTAATATTTTGACCTGAGATATAAGAAAGTATATCTATGTTGTAATTATAAAATGTTTTCAAATACAGACAGTGGGCCAAGTCTCAAAAGAAGATCTAATAATGCTAGCTGTACCGGATGACCCCACAATTATAGTATTATAGTATTATATAGACTTAAAATAAGACCTGAAATGCCTACATAACTTATAAGCTAATAAAAAATATAATTTGTTCGATAAATTAATTTCATACCTTTCTATCTAACCCCGATAGAAAGATATGAAATCATTACTTTGACTTAACAGTCAAAGGAATAAGATTCATATGTTCGAATCAAATATCAATTATATAAAGCCTATAGGGCGATAAATTACATAGTAAACTGATGTATGTAAACTTTCCACAGGAATTGCACAACATTTGCAACTATACCATAACATTGGTAATTTTCCATGAAAACCCAATATGTTGCACAATAATTGTTAATTATAATTCTGAGAAATAATAAAATTACCCCCTCCCTAACCAATATATGGCTCGACTATAAAAGCCGAAGCTAATTCTATTGGCGATAACCCCACTATGTGTGACATACGAATGAACACACAAATATAGAAATAGTCCCCGTACTATTCAGTCGTTATCAGCAGTTGTTATCGGTACTACATACCAGTCATCGGAAATACTTACAAATCAAGGGAAAGTTATCATTCAGAAACAATCGTCAAGTGAATTAGCTTCAGTCAGATAGATATCATACTTACAATAGAAAGCCAAAGTATTGGTTTAGGAACGGGATTTCGATACAAACTGTGACTTCTTATTCTCAACTTCACCCATACTGCTCTTAAAGCTATCGAAAGGGGTTCAGACTGCTTTTTACAGTCCTCAGTCTGCACACTAGCAAAACAATAAATAATTACATTAAAAGAAACCTTGTTATTTGTTTTCGGATTCACATTTAAGTCCAACCTTGTATTAGCACATTTAAATAAATATCCACTGTACAACATAGAACCTAAATATGGACTCAATCCTCAACCAAATTTCGATCACAAAATTGTTGACATGAGCCTATATTCCAACCCTGTCCATTTTATCGATATCGATAAAAATCGCAAGTCTATAGCCTACTACAATATTTTAGTCTGTTAGATTGGTACTACTGCTGTTTGACGGTTCTTTGACGTACATGTTGGTATCAGTTTGCCATGCAAAGTCATTGGCTAGTATGAGAGTCCCGCCTCTTAAAACGTAGTGGTTACATTCTCTTTGGATATGTCAAGCGAAATCTCTTGACTTCGCTTGACATGACGCCGACACGTGTCTGGGGACATTTTTCCCCTAGTGTATCCTTGGCTTTATTTTTTCGGAGGAACGATTCGTCTGTTTGCTTTGTGTAAAATCAAATCGAATACCGAACAAACTTTTCATTAATTTTAGCGGGGCGGGGGGGAGGTATATACGTACAACACACTATGAAAATACCTGGGGGCACGGTAGTGTCCGCGCCAAGACGACCCAAGCGAATCGCAAGGACACTTGCAAAAAGAGCGCAACGACCTTTTCTCGAAGTGCTTCGTATTTTTTTATCTCATAACTTTGGTTTGGATTATACCAGATAAACGAAATTCGCGGGATATGATCTCAATAGTGGACTTCTTAAACATATGAAGTTTCAATTGCATATAGCTATGATTAACATAATTATACGATATGACTTGATGGCAAGAGTAAATGCTGTGACTACATTTTCATTGCAAATGGCAGGTCGTTCGTCGGCGTGCCCTGTCATTTCGCTCGTTGTCGCGTTTATGTAAATGCGCATTTAACATAAGTACTCATTGTGAGTCTGATGTTGAGTATGAAATTACTAACCATTTTAGAGATAATCCTTAGCAACTTTTGGATGCTAAGGATTATCTCTGGAAGGAATGGATCCATGGATGGTCTAGATAGAGTATAAATATATTGCTGTAAATTTGATAAAGTTTTAATTTATCTCCGATAAGCGCTTTAATAATTTATCGCGGAACGACACGATTTTATCGTCACGATACAGTGGGTGGCCTAAATGTATGCACTTATGCAGTCACCGTATATTTTTTACACGATAACGAAATTATCGGGCATTGGAAAATAAAAGCAGCTGTATACAATTTCATACATTTAACTAGGTCACTTGCTTTACCGTCAAGTTAATGTCGTGTCGTTCAAAAAGATATTATAAAAGCGGCCATAAAATATGGATATTTTAGCAATACCTACTAAATTGCAATTGTAAGGGACTAAGATTTACGATATTATAAGAGCAGTCATTAACAAAATCTGCATTGGATACCTATCTAGTTTTATATCACACTCACTAGCTGTTGCCCGCGACTTCGTCGGCGTAGAGATGCAATTTATATAGTCTATTATTCAGATGTCTAAACAACATTATTTCGTATAGATCCGTTCAGTACTTTTTGAAAATTAAGAGGGACGTACATCTACGACAGTTTTTGGGTGTTATTGCACTTTATACTTATAAAGTGCAAAAACACTCATTTGTTGCATTCAAAGTTAACATTTTTAATGCATTAAATTAAAGATACGACGAAGGTTTATATGAGAGTCATGAGAGATCCGTATAATATGGGCCTTACATGCAAGATTAATCTGAATTAAAAACCCTAGACGAGAATAAATACTACGTCAAACGACGCTCTTTACTCGTACTTACAATTAAATATCTGGGGGCACAGTAGTGCCCCCGCCAAGACGAACAAAAAAGAAGCGGGGCACTACCTACCTTTTCTCGAACCGTTTCGTCTTATTTTCAAACCCTCATAGCTTTGTCCCAGTTAACACCAGAATGCTCAAATTCACAGGTTAAGTTGCAGTTAGGGAGCATATGAAATGTACTACATTTAATTGATCTAGCTTTTATACTTTAGATTTTATTGGTGACCAAAATACGCCGATCATGCCACTCACTCACTTATACACTCACGTATCAAAACCTCTGGGGTACTTCCCGATACCTAGAAAGCTGAAATTTGGTATGTAAGCTAGTATTAGTACACAAACAACAGAATAATTCTAAAACTTGGAAGTCTGATAACTTTTTTACAGCGAAAGCGTAATGAGCATGTGTCTTGGCCGCCAATTTTACATGAAATATTTTTGGTGGGTAAAATGATACTGCGTACGAGTACTAGTAACTGCGAAGTTTTGACTATAAGAAAAAATGTAGTACCTACACTGTACGAGTAAATGCTACCTGCACCAAAGAATTTTTTTGATGCTCTCTATAGTTAGATAGTGTAGCCTGAGAAAATTAACTTCGATAGGGATGACGACTAAATTTTAATAATTAGTCCGTATTGTCGATAGTTAAAAAATATTGGACACGGATTTTTCTTTTTTTACGCAATCAAAAAATAACGGAGATACATTGAGTCAAAATGTCGCGTGACCTCACCGTATCGTACAGATTATATCTAGTAGTGACGTCACGAGCCCCCACTCCTAAACTTTGATGCGATATATCTCAAAACAAAAAATACGTGTCCAAATTTTTTTAATATCTACAATACAGGGTAATTAGAGTTTTGATTTTCGTACCCTGTCGTCATGCGTATTAAGTCTATCATAAATAATTCGTCTAGTTTTAGGGACTGGTACCTACTTTATAGAGTTAGTTTGAGTTGTTCTAATAAACCTTCTAAAACTCTTCAAGCGTAGGAGCTCCGCTGACGTCAGGGTTTCGGTTTAAATTACTATGTTTTCAGATATTTGCTTCAATCTCAAGTAAAAATAGCGGAGTATGAGAATATAGCGAATAGTTCAAGAACGTTACTCTCCAAAACTTCAACACATTGTATCACGTCAATGCATTTGGCTTATCTTGGTTGACCCTACATCCAACTAAAAAGACGTGTACAAGTACCAAGGCGAACTCCCTTAGGCAACTTCGCTGTAGAGCTGCCACCTGATCTTTCTTTATCTTTTGGACATGTAAGGGACTCATATATTATTATAACTATGGAAAATAATAAGTATCTGGTTCATACTTATTTATAATCAAATAACAAATAAATCATTAGGTACCTTACGATTTCTTCAGGTGAATTTTTCTACGACATTTCGGGATTATGCAAAATTTTGCTTTATTTTTTTCTTTTAGAAATATAGAAAAAAATCGCTATAGTGATACATATTTATAAATATTCATAGGAACATTACATTACATTTGTATTGTAAAGACTTTTCTAGAAAAAATGGCCTTAAGAGGGACTTCAGACATAAATACAACTTTTTTATTTATTACGATATTGTATTATTGACTGTCGACGAGTCTAATGTTCACGCCACAGTTTCAAGTCGATCCGATCCGACTACTGGTAGTGTATCATATGGACTTATGAAATTTGATTGCTGGGACAAGTGAAACTAAATAATAGCTTGCTTGTTATTTATAATATCTACGGACAAGCACTTCCGTGGCTGTCTCCAACTTTGTAAAACTAGGCTATCTAGCACGGCACGTTAAAACACTGACAATCTTTGTCAACGTTACATGGAATGTAGCTGCTGATGACCCTGTATCTATATATATATAAACGTAAAAGTACTGACTGACTGACTGACTGACTCACTTAAATCAACGCCCAGCCCAAACCGTTAGACGTAGATAGCTGATTTTTTCACAATAGGTAGCTTTTATAACGTTAATATCCACTAAGAAGGGGTTTTTCAAAATTCATCCCATAAAGGGGTGAAATGGGGGTCCAAAGTTTGTATGGGGAAACAAGATTAGATAGACTATTTTATTCAAAACTTCGCAGGAGTATTTCCAACAATAAATTAGTAAACACGTGTTTCAGGTTTTTTGAGAATTCAACTTCTTAGGGGATGAAATGAGGGTCTAAAATTTGTATGGGGAAATCAGATCAGTTTCAACTATTTAATTTTAAACTTCACACGAGTATTTTTAACAATAAATGAGTAAATACGTGTTTCAGGGTTTTTGAAAATTCAATCCCTAAGAGGATGAAATGAGGGTTCAACGATTGTATGGGGAAATCAGATCAGTTTCGACTATTTAATTCTAAACTTCACACGAGTATTTTTAAGAATAAATGAGTAAATACGTGTTTCAGGGTTTTTGAAAATTCATCCCCTAAAAGGGGAAATTTGGTTATAAAGTCGAAAAGTCGACATGGGTATTGTTTCTTTGGGTTATCCGGTCGCTGATTACGAAAACAACAACGATTTTAAAATTCGACGTGGCGGACGTGAAATACTATCTCCCCTGTCGGGGTGCAATGGGGTTGAAATGTCAAAATATCAATATAGGTGTTGTTTTTATGTTTTTTTGGGACGTTAATTGCAACACATTCAAGGAGAGGTAAACAACAGGCGGTCTTATCGCTAAACAGCGATCTCTTCCAGACAACCTTTGGATAGTGAAAACACTGAGGTTTCTAAGAAAAAAAAATTGAGTTAGGGAATATATTGTGTCCTTCCCCCCTCCCTGTATTTTTTAAACCGTAAGTCGTAAAAAAATTACAAACGTAAAATTTTATAAATACTTTCAACGAAAATTGTGTGCAATGAGATCGGATACACGGTTTTTGAGATATTGCCGAAAAACTGCGCTTCTTAACAAAAGGGCGTAAGCCGCATGAAGATATGCTCTTGCTGGTCTCTAGTGCTTATTATTGTAGTAACGGCTGCGGAACCGTACACTAAGCATGGTCCGACATGCTCTTAGCTGATTTTTGAATTCAAAATGACCCCGAATTTTACGCGAGCGAAGCCGCGGGCAAAAATTTTTATTCAAGAGTAGAAATCTGCATTAATCATAATCTTTTAGTAGTAGTAAGTCATTGCCGGCGTAATAATTCAACAATTATTGCAACCATTTCTTAAAAAAAAAAAGAGAACTGCCTTTACCAAAACGTCGTATACCGAGACCTCCAGAAGGTAACAAATACTCTTTCGAAAACCGAATCTAAATCGGTTCAGCCAAACGCGAGATAATGCATACATAAGGGTCAGCCTGAAAACCTCTTTTTCTGTAGACGGTTAAAAATTACGTGTAGTATGCGGGCGAAGCCGCGGGCAAAAGCTAGTAATGTATATATGAATAACCTCGACACAAGCAATTTCCCACCATATTGAAAAGGTATGACAAGCACGGTGACCCATACTAGGACTGAAAGGGCGTAATTTTATAGGCATTCGAATGTAACATACGTCTATTTTGCAATTCAGGCGATGTCTCTGTTGTTTTGGGTGCTTCCGTGATAGCATTTTAGTTAGGATTAAAAATAGGCGTTTTGATGCTGGTTGAAAACACTTTTATTAGCTTTGTTTGTGCGCCAACTGATTTATCTTGCGACTTGTGAAACTGTTTTTACGTGGAAAACCAAGGGAAATATGATGTTTAAAATGAAATTGCAGCAATAACGATAGTAAAGTACCTGCCTATACTTTTGTTCGATGTTTGTTTGTACGTCTATTTATACGTACATAGGTTTTTTATGCGTACCTACGTTTTCTGTCATTATGAGAGGACCAATTTAAGATGCCTCGTTATGGGTCTCGAAGGGGCCCTTCTCCGCCATTCCGAAACGTCGACGTAATGGAATAAATGATATACGCGATTAAGTCATTTAGTAATATATTGGATACATTGTTGAAACTTTTTTCTTTTTGATATGGTAGCCCATTAATTATAACCCATAACCTAATAAATAAATATACTAGGGTACAATTAAAAAAGCTCACTAATCCCACATGGTAAGGCAAGGACCATTAAAACAAGAGGACTGCCATCTCCATACAAAAATCAGTTTTCCGATATGTACAGTCAGCTGCAGAGAAAAGTAACCCCCCCTGCCATACTAACATTATATGGCAGAGGGGTCACGTTTCTCTGCTGCTGACTGTACAACGCCATCTATGTATAAGATTTATTATTTAAAATTATTCAACTTTGCAAGCGTGTCACATCATTTAAATGTTACGATTTATTTTTTATTAGCTGTTTACGAACTATTACTGCACTATGTTTCTCTGTACAATTGTAACAACGTTATATGTTTAATTTTAAAGCGCCATCTAGTTTTTGCCAGAATATCTCCTTGCGATCGGGGCACAAACGAAAGTATGGTAATTGACAGTCCTCTTGTTTTAATGATCCTTGCCCGTGGTAAGCTCAATAATTTGGGCTTGTGTTATATAATATGAGTACTAGACGTCGATATATTTAATAGATATATACCTACTTAGGACACACCCAAGACTCAGGAATAAATAATAGGGAATATGCATGATTTTTTATTTTTGTTTTATTAAAAGCTCATTCATGTAACGAACGAAAGGATGAAAAATATTTTTTCGAATAACTATAAAAATGACCAAGATATAAGCTATCAAACATTTCATTCTATCTCTTTCTGGCAAAACAAAATTTAATATGGAGTTTATATGACCGTCGTAGACTGTTACGTAACAGTACATGTCGGACCTCTCTGACAAATCGCTGTTTAATTAGTAGTTTAAAATGCCTATACCATGAGTATTTCTTGGCCGATTTTAATTTTAAATTCACTTTTTGGAATAGTTTTTACGGTATTTTGATATTTTGTTAAGGAAAGCGATATGGAGTTTATATGGCCGGAGTACACTATGACGTTAAAGTTCATGGAGCTCTCTGTCTAACCACTGTTTAATTAATAGTTTAATTTAAAATGCCTATATCATGCGTATTTCGTGGCCGATTTTAATTTAAATATCACTTTTTGAAATGGTTTTCACAGTATTTTGATATTTTGTTAAGGAAAGCGATAAAAAAAAATCATGCATATACCCTATTATGTTTATCACACAAATATTTGCCCTTATCGAGATTAGAACCCAGGATCGCCAGCTTCGCTACCGCTGAACTAAGCCGGTCGTCAAACTTCTAAATTAGAAGGTCATACTTTAGAAGTTTGACAACCAGATTAGTTCATTTACTGTTATTGCTATCACAAAGTTAAGCAAATTCGTTTTTCAAACACGTTGAGTGACCTATGTTTTTCCCAAATTCTCAAACTTCCAATTCCTTCGAACCATACCGATTTCATGTCAAATAAAGTCAAATTATTTTGCCGTTCAGGCAAGACGTCGCTGGAATTCGCTCTCTCTTTCTATCACACAAGCCCTATAGAAAGTTAGGTTTCAAGCGGATGCTATGCTACGGCATCTGCTGAAACAATATAACTCGAGTAGCTTCCGTCTTCCCTTCCATGCAGTAGCTGATATATATTTTGTATTTATTATTTTAAAATATATATTTGCTTGTGTGTCCAACGCTCTTAGTACTGAATGATTTTTCCCACTGCACCATTTTCGTGCATCTCTGTTTGGCCCTATGCTATGGTTGACTGGTAGAGAATGCCATTGGGCATTAAGTACGCCATTTATACTTACTTTTGTCTGTGCAATAAAGTTTAAATAAATAAATAAAGTTCTAAATTATGACCTAACAACAAACGCACCTACGTAGAAGAAAAACAATACATAGAATATGCACTGCTGACGCAAGTATGCATCTCAATGGCTACAGACAAAGATGAACAGTGTCATTTTGTACCTATTTGTGCTTATCTATAATATCTATTAAATCTACTTAATACTTATAGTACTTAAAAAGTAAACTGAGTGGATAATAGAATTACAAATTCTAAATAAATATTTTTAGACCGAAACATCATTTTCGTTGAAGGATCCTCAACATTCTTTAACAATATAATCACCTGTTTGATCTCTACCTTTAGAAATGTTTTCAAACATCAGTCTCGTTATCTTGTGCTTATTTACATACCTATAGCTCCCGGAGACGGCAGATAACGATCTTTGTCCGCACTTATCGGAGGCTGACTTATGAGGCTGATAATGGAACAAAATGTTCGTCATTTCTGCATTCTTTGCTATAGGCATTGACAGTGAAACTATAAACGACTTCACATAACTCACAGCTGTTTCCCGCAATAAAGTCTTCATACCTGATCATTAATACAAACATATAGCTGCCAGAGACGGTAGATCAATCTTTGTCCGCATTTATCGAGGCTGACTTATGAAAATGATACCGGAGCAGTTACGTCATTTCTGCGTTTTTGCTATAGGTCTATCGTTGACAGTGAAATTACAAACGACTTCACATAGGTGGCACCTTTTTCCCGCAATGTAATACTCATACCCGAGTGTTACATTACATAGACTATGCTCCTCCGGAGATGGCAGGTGAATGATCTTTGCCCGTGTTTGTCGAGGGTAGGTTATGAGACTGGCAATAGAAGTGTTTTTTCGTCATTTCTGCGTTCTAAGCTATAGGGTTATTGTTGACAATTAAATTACAAATGACTTCACATAGCTCACGGCTGTTTCCCGCAATATAGGTACTCATACCTGATAGTTACATACCAATAGCTCCCAGAGACGATAGTTTATTTCTCCCCATTTATCGAGGCGGAGTTATGAGACTGATACCAGAGAAGTTTTGCGTCATTTCTGCGTTTATAGGTCTATCGTTGACAGTGAAACTACAAACGACTCCACATAGCACACAGCTCTTTCCCGCAATAAAGTCATACCCGACCGTTACATTACATAGGCAGTAGACGGCTGAGAACGATATTTGTCCGCATTTATCGAGGGTAGGTTATGGGCTGATAATTGAAGTGTTTTTGCGTCATTTATTTCTTAGTTATAGATAGGTATCAGACGCGTGGCGTTAGGAAAATTAGAAGGGAAGCCGAAGCGTATTCATTTACTCACACTTAAAGAAAAAGGTGGTTTTAAAGGTGGGCAACCCGGTGGGAATCGGCTTATATAGACGCCACGCCACTGGTAGGTATATCATTGACAATGAAACTACAAATGACTCTTCTCGCAATATACTCATATCTGATCATAACATACCTATAGCTCCCACAGACGTCAGATAACTAGAACTGAGAAATGTGTTTTTTTTCGCGTAATATTTTTCATCATATCTTATTAGAGTGAGCTATAACAGCAAAGTCTAAAAGTAAAAACTAGAAGGTGTGGGGACCATACAAGAAATATGTATTTCTCAGTTTTTTTTTGGTGCGGTGCGGTGGTACGATAGCCTAGTAGGTAAGGGGTCTAAAATATGGGAAACGTATAACTTTTTAAGTAACAAAAGGATGATGTGGCTGCAAAAGACACATAAAATGCAAAGCGGCAGGGATCAATGCGAACATTTTCTCGGAGCGCTCCCCGTTATACAAGCGATAGAGAATGCAGTGAGGCTACATTTCTACGGAGTGCCAAGGAGTCAAGGTGATCTGAAAAGCCCTGGCAATCGTCGATACGAGTCGCTCTCCGTTGAAAGTGGTCTAGAAGGAACTTCTTCTCTTAACAACAGATATATGTGTAATATTGTCTTCTGTTCGCGATTATCACTCAATGAAATAAAACAATTTAAACGGAGTATGTCGCGTTTATTATCTCGTGTGAATTCCGGAAGCTTTTCAGCTTTTGTGTTCACGAGTCGACCGAGAAAAGATATATTTTATATTTTCCTTTCTCAAAGTTACAATTTGTGCCAACTACCGACTTTGAGAAAACAAATAAAGGTGCATACATGCCAGATGGGCCTAATCTGTAAAGACACATGTGCCAGAAGGGCTTATTTATTTTATTTTAAAAATAGACTACCAGCAGCGTTTCACAAAATGAGGCTTAGTGGGGAAGGAGAAAAATAATCCGTTTAAAGTGATTTATTTTAATACGTATGTGTGTTATAAAATGTACAAGAAGTCGCTTTGATGACCTCCCAGTCTTAAGAGTCCCCGGTAAGCTCGGTTCTCCATACAAACGTAGTTCCGATCTCATTTTAAAACGACTAGCTAGTTTGCTCTGAAACTTTGTACTTACAAGTTTTTCATACAAAACTTGTTTTTGCTGTATTTCGTTTGTTTTATAAACTGGAACCATATAAACTAATTACAGGCCTAAATATACCTCATGTCATTGTATATGCAAAGTTTTATTACAATCCAAGACGTAGTTTTAAAATGAGAACGAAACTCCATTTGTATGGGAAGGTGAATGCGGCCGAGCTTGCTGGGGCTTAAAGACCCAGTAGCTTTACAGCTCGAGCCTTTAAGACTCGAATCTAGCACTAAGTTACAACACTAGTAAAGAGACCAGAGGTCCTATCCATATCCATGTCTTTGTACGTGTTGTCCCGACGATATTATTATCAAAGGCCCTGTAAAGTTTTCTCGTAACCCTTATGAATGTTCACTTGAATATACGTGGTCACGTACGGTCTACGTGCCCCACACAATGGAGCTAAAACGTAAGGGAATAAAACGTTATCCAAAGATATTGGAAATAAAATTGCTTTATAAAGGAGACATTTGTAGATATTTAAGAATTTGTGGCTACATATTTCGAAATCGCTTTTTTGGGAATTTTAGTTAACAATTTTTTTAATTGTAAAAGAACATTCCGTCAACTATGAGTAAACTTAAAATTTTATGGCAGTCAATCTGGTCCCCTTCTTCGAAGCTGATCGCGACTTGGAAAAAAATGAATATATATTATATACTTAGGTTAAAACTTTTACATTTAGATAACTCAGGTTTGAGACTGTATATGGTTATCATTATCCTTACTATATTATAAAGTGAAAGTATGTATGTACGTTCCACTTAATCTTAAAACTACTGGACGAATTTTTATGAAACTTTCCAGTAATGTACCTCATATATCAGAATAGGACATAGGCTATAATGTATGTCAAATTTCATTCCCTTTTAGGAACGAAAAAGGGGATGAAAATTTGTATGGACGGTAAATATTTTTTTACGTTAGGAACTTCAAATCTTGGTAATATGCTTCACATTTAAATTAGTAAAATATCGAGTTTTGGGGAAAGACATAAGCTACTTTTTATCCCGGAAAAATACCTTTTGTCCGCGATAAACGAATTTAAGGCGGACGAAGTCGCGGGCGGCTGCTAGTATATTTATAAAACTAGGCACTGCGACATCATTAGGAATCCTCTTATACAAAATTACACCTTTAGCAATTAATGGCAAAATACTACTCAAGGTCGAATATTCAGTTGGGTGGTTATACATCAAGAAAACGTTCATTTGATTTCGACATCAAAATAATTTTATAGCATTGTAAAGATCAATACCCGTCTGGGTCGACTTCTAAACGCCCCTCATGAAAAGAACGAGGTAAGGTGAGGGTAGCTCACTTCACTTTAGGGTTGCCACTTAAGTCCTTACTTCTACACCGTGTTTTTTTTATTTCCTTTAATTTTAACCCGTAAATGCGAACAACTTTTCCTATGGAGCGGCATTTCGGAAACGAAAAAGAGACTACCATTTCATACTATGTGTTAGTAGTAACTCAACCGAAATGTGGGGAATGGTACATTTTTCTATTGTTCCCGGTATATCTTCTCATAGGAAAACTTGTTCGCGTTGAGACGCACTACCACCTGTTAAAATTAAAGGAAATAAAAAAAACACGAGTGTATATAAGTGTGCTTGTTTAAAAACGGAAATGTATCTCGCTCTTGTGACCAGTATAAAGAATAATCAAATTATCAAAATGCTGGTAACCCTAACCGAAATGGAACACGAAAACGCTTGATGGCTGGTACGCTAAATGGGGACAAAGCTACTGCAGGTATACACGAAACCGTTGTAAAGGAACTACTTCAACTTATGTCTATCCTGAAGAAGTGAAGTCAGTGAATTCGTAGAGGCACTGCGAAATGCTTTTGACTGCGTAATAGAAACATCTGGTCTTAAATCTGACTTAAAAACAGAATTTTATTTCAGGGAAATGAGTAAAAACGGTATATCTTAACTCTAAATAACTACTATATTTCACGCATCGCAATATGGCATTCTTACTTAATCCACAATCATTTAATTAGGGCAACTAGCTACTTCCAATTGGTACGGAACTTTCAGGCTTGTTTCATAATTAGTGGTTTGTTTGATTTTCATGCAATGATGTGCCCTCAGTTTTGCCGCTAAAAATATTCACCCGCGAGTTACAGTACGATTACTTTGAGTTTACCACTGACATATGCTTTTATTCCATTGGATATTCGATTGGATTCGATTGGTATCATAGTTGTGCCAGGCCAAAGGTGAAGGAGGCAGCTCTGAATGACCTTCGATCCGTAGCTCTTTTCCTTTCCGTGTTGTATTTGATTCATCGTGGTGATAACGACCGACTTTACCAATATTTGGTTTAGTTTATCTTCGCGAGTCATGGAAACCAAGATACACGCCATCAAACTTTATTTTTACGCTAAAAACAGAGTTTGCTACTTTTCTTTAAAAAATTACGTCTTTTGAAGTAAAGACTTGCTTACCTTGTTAGGTGTTTTTACAATGAACAATTAGGCATAGGTTTATTGAGAGACAAAATACGCAATCTTTATTATTATATACATCTCTGTGAAAATGCGTAATTAAATACATAGAAATATTCACCGAATGTTAAAAAGTGTTAATTAGAAACATAGCTATTACAAATACCTTGTTTGGAAATTATTTTCACAATTCCAGGGACTAGATACACAACAAAACCATGATAAATTGCACATTTTCACTTGGAGCCCCTTAAGTGTGGCTTAGGGAATTCCAAAACTGAAAAAAAATACATAGTAAGTATAATATAAAAGCTCCGACATATATATAAAAAAATCCGGGTCCGGAAAATACTGGTTCCATCCGTTCAAGCGCTATGATGCCACAGACAAACATACAGACGTACAGATACCCACGTCAATCTTATAACATAACCGCTTTTTTCGTTGGAGTTCAAGCATTTTATTTCCGATGGCATAGCAAAGAGTTTTACTCGCTTGTTCTGAAAATAAGTTATTTACTTATTCATTCGTTTCATGATTATAAACAACACGGGTTTGCGATAGCCTTCGGCTGGGTAAGCGCTGCCCCGCATTTATGTGCATATTGGTGAGATTCAATGACAGTCCCTTACCAAAATCTCACGTTTAAGGCGAGTTGGTGATTCGATCGATGCTTTTTAAAGTCCTAAGCATGTCCTAAGGCTCGCTGACCTAGTTGACCAAACATTCTGAAAAAAAAGTTAATTATTGATAATTTCCTAACACCTTATGTGTTGAAAATTTTTATAGATCAATAAAAACTATGTAAACTTAGATAATATATTCTTACAACTATAAAATCTAAATAATGGAAAAATAATGCACACTGGCATGATACACGGCACTGGTTCAAATCCAATATGGGCCTTAATTATTTTTTCATTAGTTTAGATCTTTGTATTTATAACAAAACAGTTATTTTATTACCAACGTAATTACCAATGGGAACCTAGTATTCGAAAAGAGGAAAAGAAAGAAAGATGAAACATTTATTCGGGGACATACATAATTACAGCAACAGAAACTTTAAAAATAATAAAATAAATAACTTACCTTTTGTTTGGTATGCCCTGAGATGGTCCCGCCCCAGCACAGCATAATGCTGGCTCAAATGCCAGCGCTGATCTTCCAGAGAGATCATAGGTGTCGCGACGGAGAGCTGTACGCACGTAAGCATTTCTATTTGATACTAACCTATTTCTATTTGTTACAGGTAACATGAAACGGCGACTGGGCCGCGCCCGAGGGCTCGTGCTACGCATGTTCGACGCTCTCTGCAACTGTACGCAGACCGCCGCGGCTGCCGCCCGCACCACGGCCCGGAACAACCCGTTCACTAAACGCTAACCACCACAAGATGCCTCAGGAGTCTCAAGACGAGGAGAAGGAACTACGCCCATGCAAGATTAATGATGACTGTTTTATGATTTAAAACTTGGAATATACTAGGCATTCCTCTTATGTTGGTTTTCAAAAAAATAATCCGTTCACTATACGCTAACCACCACAAGTTGGCTCTAGACGAAGCGAAAAGAACTACAACCATACCAAATCAACGATGACACTGTTGTAAGAGAATTGTTTTAAATATGCTAGGCATTCCTCTTTTGATGGTTTTTAAATAACAATCCGTTCACTACACGCTAACGACCACAAGATGGCTCAAGACGACGTGAAAGGAACTACGCCCATACCAAATCAACGTTGACACTGTTGTAAGAGAATTACTTCGAATACGCTAGGCATTCCTCTTTTCAAACAATCATGTTTTCAAAAAAACAACCTGTTCACTAAACGCTTACAACCACAAGATGGCTCAGTACATGGGAGTTAGGGTGCTCGCAATATTTAACACTGTTAAAGTAATATTACTTGATTTGGTTCTTAAGAAGCAACTCGTTCACAAATTACTTATCACTAAAAGATCGGCTCAAGATGTTGGGAATTGAGGAACAGAACCCGTAGATGCATGTCAAATCAAAAATGACACTATGGTGAAAAATAACTTGGTATAAATATACTAGGGTAAGCAATTCTGTCATCACTCCAGTGACGATTTCTTGACTCGGCACTAGTGGTGAAAGGTCTTTTTTGACAAAATGTGTCGAAATGTTGTTCAATGATTGGCGAATTTTGAGACTTTTTAAAAAATGCTCTTTTTTAGAGTGCCGTCAGGTCGTGGACATAACAATTTCTGAAAATCCACATTAAGGACACATATTTCTATGTGGTAGTAGGGACGATCCCACAAAAGCTCAAAGGGATCGTTCAAGTATTATGTAACGAACTTGGGTGGAGGGGGGGAGTCTTGTAAAACGAAGGCGGGCGATGTTTTGAACTACGCGTTACGTAACATAGTTTTTTTTTAACTCTTCGGAACGGTCGCGTAGAGAGATTCTCTCACGCATTTTTTAAAATGTTTTGTTTTTCGAAATTTCAATTGAAGTGACCACTTGAAAGTTTTAGGTAAAAATGGTCACTTGCTAGTTACGTAAAGTACAGAAAAACGTTACGGCGCGTTACATGGGAAGGAGGGGGGTCAAAAATCTCCAAAAATTGCGTTAAGTACATAATATTTGAACGCTCCCAAAGCAGAGCAAATTGGGGTAATAAAGTAAATGAGCTTGTATGCCGCACGAAGAAAGTTTTCGTGTGAAAGTTATTATTACCATTTTTTTTCTGTAGTATCCTTTATTGATCGACATATATATCACGCATCTAAGCGATCACGTACGCACCAGTCAATAGGGATGTTAGCGACAAAATGGCGACACGTAGTAATCAGGATGTTAATATTAGGGCAGCATGTTGTTGACGCTGATTACTACACGTTTAGATTCCTATTGACTGGATCATTGTGCAGACTTGCTGAGTTTGGGTTTTTCTTGTGTTTGGGTCTGTGCTTACTGATAGGTACAGTTGCAAAATATGGCTGACCCCTAACCCTAATGTATGGACTATTGTTCGTCCGTAAATTCTTTGTCATCATTCTGAAAGCGTTATTTTTTAACCGACTTCCAAAAAAGGAGGAGGTTCTCAATTCTTCGGAACCATTTTTTTAGGATTGGAAAAAAAATCTTTCTCATCATTCTGAAACCGTATTTTTTTAGGATTGGGAAAAAAACATCTAAGATGACGGTTTCTGATAAGAAACAGACAAATTCGGGCAAACATTTGGTACGAGTTTTGATTTTCTGGGAATATAGACATCTTATTTATACTTTCTATGGGATAGCAGGATCTTACAGTCAGTTCATATAAATCACACAGGAAAATATAGTGAGGCATAATGTGCCATTTGAGCTTAGGAATAAAATTTAATGGATGTAGAGTAAACTTGTTACGGTAATGTTTTGAGGTCTTAATATGAATTCAAGCTATTTGAAAAGAAAGGTTTGTTAGTAATTTCCTTAGGTACAGTCAGCTGCAAAAAGATATATGTACACGAATAGTCCGTTCTAAAATATCTTCTCTCAACTCTATTGACAAGTAATAAAATATAGCGAAGATATATTTTTACAGTTGACTGTACATAAACCAGAGTGTGCAATAACGCCTCAAAAACTACTGCTGTAACAGATGAATGCAATGTACTTAGAACTGAACTGAAGGAATACTTCATTCCTAACATTTTGAGCGATTTGTAGCAGAGAAAATGAGTAATAATGTGACACATTCTAATAAAAATACCTACGTTATGAAATTATCTGCACTGCATCATACAATGAATGTAGGTACGAGTTTGGAGCCACTATAGAGAGTCACTGTCGATACTATACGTCATCTGTTGATGCAACTTTCCTAATGGCACATATCGCTATTATCCCTGAGGAAAGTTGCATCAACAGACGACGAATTCTGTTGATGCAACTTTCCTAAAGGGCACGTATCTTTACTAGCCCTTATAGAAAAGCTGTAACAATAGATAACTTATTCTGCAGACGTAACTTTCCTAAGGGCACGTTGATCAACAGATGACGTATTCTGTTGATGCCACTTTCCTAAGGGCACGTATCTTTATAAGAAAGTATTACTCTATCACTTTCAAACTCTCTGATTGACGGTAGACTTTACTGATGACGTCAAATTGAAACACGATATTTATCCGTTTACAATTCTTCCAAACCTGTTACAAAACCTGTGAAAGTGTTACTGTTTTTGTGTGATTTGTTTTCGAGAACCCATATTAGGGGTCCGGCCACAGCCCCCAGTATAGATTGGGATAAACGTTACATTCCAATCGCCGTGACTTTCGTTCCAGTTACTAAAAATCACTGTGAAATATCACTATGACATTGTCACCTTTGCTACTGACGTCACGTTAACGTTACGTACAATAATATAATCAGACTAGCATTTTCCCGCGGTTTCGCCCGCGTTATTTGGAATTAACTAGTCTATGCCCATGACTTGATCTGTGTACATGCCAAGTTTCATCTAAATCCGTGCGAAGGTTAACGCAATATTTAGTAACAAACGCATCTATACATTTTCACACAATCACATCTATTATAAAGTTTTAAAATTAAATGTCTGTACATTGAAGATTTAAAAAAAAGTGATACAGACTATTTGAAGGTCACTGAATCGAGTAATTATTATAAGTAGTAATTTTATTTTTCAGCTATCCGTGTACCAAAAAAAATTTAAATCCGTTTAGCCGGTTTGGCGCGATGAAACCACAACAACACATATAATAGGTACAAAAAATATACATTTTTCATTTCAGTGACAGTGACCATGTTTTGAAAATATCTTCAATGTACAGACATTTAATTTCTACAACTTTATAATAGATTATCGGGATTTTTCCACACTTGTCGCACACTTTAAGGTGCGTCCACACTTGTATCATTTGCTCGTATCCGATCACCGTACCGTAGCATGACTGCGTATCGCGCTGCTTGGACGCTTACTGTTGGCGCGCCGATAATGCCGCACTCTTCGGATACAAGTGTGTGATACGCGTAGCAAATGGATTTCGAGTGATCGGATCGGCGCAACGTCCAAACGCGTGATCGTGACACGCGATCATGCTACGCGACGATGATCTGATACGGGCAAATGATACAAATGTGGACGCACCTTTACGTTTTGGACGACATTTGACGCTTTTAAGTACTATAGAATAACACTAAATAGTATTGCAGATTGGATATATCTAGAAGCGGAGGTAATACACACAAGATTACGAGTATGCAACGTTGTTCCTTCGTGATAAGTCATAGTGATACTTTTAGACGGGCAATCACTGTGATTTTTTCATCGTGATGTTGGTTGTCCTCCAGCCCTTAGTACAACCAACAATGTATCACGGATCATTGGTTTGAGTTAAGTCTTTGGCGGAGTTAATTAAGTCGAGCTTAATGACTTTTTGGAAACAAACACGCTGCTAATGGAATATGGAATACTTGGAAACGTTGATTGAAACGTTTGCAAACAAATTCAAAGTAATTTTAGTCGTTACTCCGATGTTTAGATGTGTTTTCCAATATTGTTTTTATTCTTGATAATCATGGATGTGATAGACAAGTTTGTAAATGTAATGTAATACGATGTTATGTGAGATTTTCAGGCTTAAGGTACCTACGAGAACCATAATTTCGGTTATAAATAGTACATCACTGCAGAGGCTGCGAAATAGGGGATTGCCGGCCGAGTAGTTATAGTTATAGATAAAATATACGAGGCCGACAATCCTTGTTCGCGCCGAGGCTTTGATAGTGCTTATCTCAAACATGCAATGAAATAAAAAACAATATGTCGCACCTTTAGACATACGAAAATCTCTTCGTATAGGAACCATGTGATCGATTTTAGAAATAAGAAAAACTGCATTCATACATCATCATCACCATCATCATCACCATAATCATCACCATCATCATCACCATCATCATCACCATCATCATCATCATCATCATCATCATCATCATCATCATCATCATCATCATCATCATCATCATCATCATCATCATCATCATCATCATCATCATCGTCGTTATTTTAATATACATAGTTATTCGTTCATTTCGCCCGGCGCGCGGCGGCTTTCGGAGCGAATTGAAAGAAAAGAATGGTCGCTTTGCAAGCCATGGCCCGCAATTTCTTATGAAAATATTAATAATATAGCCTCGTCGCGCCGCACCCGAAATGTAAGACTTCGGGGTCTATTATAACGAACACAACGTCAATATTTCATTGCATGTTTGAGACAAAGAACTTTGTAATCGGGTAACCGAAGAATTCTTTTGTCACTCCCGTTTAGCGAAGTACCTTCTGCATGGAAACGTCACTTATTCCTGTTACTAAACTCTAGGAACATAACTAAACTTGTACACGCCAAGCCTGGATACATCGCCATCATCAACTCAATGAAGGAGTGTCAATAATTTATCACATTTGATACGATATAACGATACGGCGCTTGAATAATAACTTTTGGATGTGACGTGGCGTTCAAAGAGTTAATTTATCCAAAAAAATTGTCTAAAACATATTATTACTATTTCCAAAATTGTATTGGCATAAGGGTATCAGGACGCCTTCGATTGAAATTTTGTGTACTTTTTTAAATGTTTGGTCACTTATATCTATTACTTTCTTACCTGTATAAACTTACTTGTAGACTACTATAAAAAAACTTGATGTGTAAACCCCTCCACGTACCCATAGACTTAATCTATATACTAAACGCACACTCTTTCTATTTTTTGTACCAAAAACTATACCTATTTATTTTAATTAGAAAATGTATTCAGAATGTCTCTGTGAAAACCCTAGTGTCTTCCTTAGATTAGTACCCTACCACGTTGTGATCGGTGTGACGACGCTTATGTAGTTCGTAAGTTAATGTATTGAAGTAGCATTATACAGCTGAAACACCGTTATAATGCGTTTGCGTACATCTTATTTCAACCCGAGAAAATCAGATAACATAACGTAGCTATACAAGAAACCTCCCCCTTCCCCCCACACTATCAGCTTAGAAGCAGCGTTCCTAATGTTCCCATACAAAATTGTGCGCTGCGTCGCAGTCTTAGGCTTCCACGCAATGTATTTGGATGGCAACGCTAGGACATCGCCGGTTATGTGTGTGTGTGTGTGTGGGTGGGAAGGTGGACTCTCACAATATCGTAACTTTTACTTTAACACTTTACTACGGTAAAAGTTATCGTAGACGAATCGATTTTGTACTGTTTCATACAGTTTTTTATTGGAGTTGAATAGAATATACAGGCGCAAACGCAAATTCTCCTAGATTTTTGACATCGTATACAATAACTGATATAATTATATTTCACTTTTGTATCTTCCCTATTAATTTTATTACAGTATTACGAGTAAGTAATAAAATAATGACCGCTAAACTGTGATCTTATTGGAATTCATTAGTCAGTGTGAGAATTAAAATAGACGAAATAAATGTTATACGTGTCTGTACACAAAATGTTCTATTAGTTTTATTTTCTGAATAAAATATTTCAAAACTTAAGATGTTCAATATTATCTGGGCATCTGGGTAAATTAACTTTGAGACCCACACCGTTTTATTCAATAACCTAAGGGACAAAGCAATTATGTACATTGGAAAAACTTGTGTAATATACTTCTATCACACGATGGTTTAAGTTCGCTGCTTCAAATTTCAATCGTTTCTCATATGAGGACCAAATTTTTGGCTAGTAGTTAAGGCATTTCGTTTGCCTAATTTTAATTGATTCCGTTGTGACGTGAACATTCTTCATACCATTTATATGCCAACTTACGTGTCACAACGGAATGAATTTAAATTAGGCAAATGAAATGCCTTAACTACTTGCCAAAAATTTGATCCTCACCCACAATTTGAGGAAAAACGGATTAGAACATATGTCGGTCTTAAAGTTGATAACTATATGCCAGTTAGTCAGGAATGTATGTAGGCTTTAACAAGGATGAGAGCCAACTATATGCGGTAACTTTGTCTCGAGTAACTTAGTAGAGGGTTTGACGTAATTACCTTGTACAGTCATTTACACCCTGCAAAATTGGCTCGTGTAGACGAGTTACGCACAAGTACAAGTTAGTGCTACGGTTAAGTACCCAGAAAGGAACACCCGTCTACGTAAGCTAATGAGTTGTGCATTTTAAATATTTTAATATATTATACCCTAATACCAAACGTATTTATTTAGTTATTTATGTAATGGTTAATAAAAAAACTTGTAATTATGTTTTGTCCCTTTGGGAACCTTCAAAATAATAAAGACGAACAATAATCCGGCTTCTAAAGAAGTCGGGTAAAAAACAACGAGGCGGGTTATTCAGCCAATCAAACTAATATTGTGTATCTGTGGTACAATACCGTTGGCTGAATGACAAATGTCAAGTGTTAGTTTGTCTTCTAAAGTAGGTAGGTTGCTAAAAGGGACAAAGTATAGACAACCTACACTTAGTTTTTTCTAGCAACGACTTTTTGACAGCCGTCGTCCCAGTACAATTGCAATGGCGCGAAGGCGTATATTCTGGGATGATAGCTGTCAAAAAATCGTTGCTAAAAAAATTCAACTGTAATACAGCTATTTGGGTCGGGCCGCGGAGCACTTTTATGTAACAACTTTTTTACATCATACATCTAAATTCGATAGAATTTTTGAATAGAAATAGAAAATTATGCCTTGCATCTACCTTGCGCCTAAAACTCTGATGCGTTTGACATTTCATTCGCCAGTAATTTGTTACATAAAAGTAGCGGCGGTCAAAACGCTCCGCGGCCCGACCCATTTAGTGGTATTGTGTGTTGCTCCATAGCACAACATTGTTTGAAGAAAGCAAATACATTTTACACTGAATCATGTAAAACCAAATCCAGTCTTTTAGCAGCAAGTCGCGGAAGAAAAACGCCCCAATGCGCTGACGCGAATCTGATAAACTCCTTCAAAAGTTTTTAACTGTCATAGCATTTACATTTAGACTTAAGAACAACACGTTTTTTTGTAAAACTAAAAAAAAACACATGAAATTTGTAGTGATTTGCTGTTAAAAAGCTGTTATTTCTGTAGATAGTAGTGTAATTGTGGCCAAGAGATGAAATGTGCTACTTGTTTGAATCTGATCATCTTAACATGTAGGCCTGTAATGGCTGGTCATACAAATTTTTATATAACATTCCAATGAAAAGGTCTGTATAGAAATCTCTGCCATTGTGAACTGAACTACAGTTATATTAATAACAATATCATTGGTGATATTGAGAGATTTTTTGAAATACATTTTGGATATAGACCAATTTACTCGTTGTAAGGTAGACATGAATAAAACCAATATAGTGGAGGTGTAAAAATTAATTTACTTCTGTGTTCAATCTTGCAAATGAACTGCACTAATAGTGTAAGTAGATCATTTACACATTCATTCATCACTTTCATGGCATATTTCAGCTAAGGTGCCCATAAAGGATATGTGTCATTGCAAAATTCAGTGATGCGCGGTTCATATAAGCAGGGGGCGTGGCCTGCCCCCAATAATCATGGCTCCATATAACTGTGGCCAAAGGCATTAGGTACATTAGTCTTCTCAAGTCCAAGAATAAACGTCTGGACGTAATTGCTAGAGAACTTCTGTATACGGATGATGCTGCACTAGTTGCAAATTCTGAAAGCGAACTCCAGGAGTTGGTGACGCGATTTGGACACGCCTGTCGGCTATTCTCTATGAGCGTGAACACCAGGAAAACTGTCATCATGGTGCAAGGCGCAAGACAGTCCCCAAGAATCACACTCGACGGTGAGGTACTTGATGTCGTGGATCATTTTTGCTATCTTGGGTCTACCACCACCCAATCACTATCTAGCGATAAAGAGATAGATACTCAGATAGGCAGAGCATCAACCGTTTTTGGGAAGCTTTTGCACGCGTATGGAGGAACAGTAAGCTCACTACATGCACCAAAGCTCTTGTACACCAGACCTGCGTCCTTAGTGTATTTCTGTATGCGTCAGAAACGTGGACTACATATGCGAAACAAGAACGCAAACTCAACGCTTTCCACATGCGCTGCCTGAGGACTATACTTGGAGTCACTTGGCAAGACAAAGTCAGTAACGAGGTAGTACTCTCAAGAACGCATTGTTGCAGCATAAAGGCTATGTTAAAGCAGAGAAGACTACGCTGGCTCGGTCACGTACATTGCATGGACCCTGAGAGACTTCCACGTCAAGTAATGCTGGGTCAGATAGCGGATGTAAAAAGACCAGTTGGGCGTCCAACTCTGAGGTTAAAAGACTCCTGCAAGCGGGACATGAATAGTTTTGGTATTCGCACGGACGGTTGAGAGGGACGCGCTGAGATGAGACCTGAATGGCGTCACGACATTAAAGTTGGAACATCAAAACATGACGATGACTGGCTGGAAAACCTCAAGCAGAAGAGTCTTCGTCGTGCTCTACCACCTCCTGCGGACTTGCGTTTTGTGTGTGATCGATGTGGCAAGAAATACCGCGCTGCTATAGGACTCTATAGCCATCGACGGCGATGCGGAAACCCGTAAACTCACAAGTGCCGCAACAAACATCTACAATAGATGCTGTGGCCAATGATGATGATAACTGTGGAGAAGCTGCCTGCCTTGACAAAGAGCCCTGACAATATATCTTACTCGAGTGAATGACCCCAGTACATATTAACAAATAATGGTTGCTTATAAATACAATATACATATGTTTCAAAGAAATTTACTGGATTTTACTAATGATTGATAATAATCATAGAATACCGGAATAAAACAGAGTATCAATGGGTAGCAAAAACTAATTAATACAGTACAATAACTCTTTATTGCACATCTCACAAAACAGAGTAGAGAAAACAATACATTAAAGGAAAGGTAAACAACAGGCGGTCTTATCGCTAAACAGCGATCTCTTCCAGTCAACCTTTGGGTAGTGGGAGATGTTGAGGAAAAGAAACTGTGTGTATAAGTAGGTGGTAATGAATCTGAGTTAAAAATGCCTACTAAATTGTGTTTTTAAATTCAGGATTTTTTATTTTATTTTCATTTATTTACTGAAATAATTATACAGCATTAAAGTGAAATTCTAATGTGCTGTGAAAAATTATAAAATACAGTACAATAACTTCATAGAAAATAGTTAATTTAAGGACAGATAGGTAATAGATGTATGACAGTCATCCATCGCCATATATAAAAGCATATATAAAAAAAACTAGTATTAGATTGGGATATAACCGGGTAAAATAGCAAAGCAGGAATTAAAAAATCGAAAGCTAAGCAACCAGTCATACGAATGCCTGGTTTGTGACAGTAACCTGGAATCAGACCCCGTCCTTCGATTCAATGTATTATGTTTGAGAAATCGAATTTATTTATTTTTTCTGATTCGTATATGGTAGTGGTAAGAGTCTTCATGATTTCAGCTGAAGAGTGTTCGTTCTAGTGCCGAACAATCCATACATAGGTAATTTTAGGTTAAATGACCAACACTGACTGGTTCTTATGCTCGAGTGTGTGTCAGCGTTTAGAGTAAGCGTACTCCTTAGCTTACGCATTTTCACTATAATATCTGTGACGCCATACATCAATCTTATATGTCAAAATTAATGAATGTCCCTAGTTGGAAACTTTAAAATAATGATAATAAGACTATTAGATATGATATCTTTCCCTTTTAAAGTGACCAAATATTATTCATATAGCATTTACTCTTTCACCAGCAGAGGACAAACAGGTCTTCAAACAATGTTGTGCTATGGAGCAACACACAATAACACTGTTTTGCATTCCAACAAAACAGTTATTGTGTTTGCGGAATAGCAGAACATTACAGCAAAGGACTTGGCTGGCGATACTTTTGAAGATACCTATGACAGTTAAAAACTTTTGAAGGAGTTATTCAGATTCGCTTCAGCGCATTGGGGCGTTTTTCTTCCGCGACTAGTTGGTAAAAGACTGGATTTGGCGAGTTAAAAGTAGTTTTACATGATTCAGTGTCAAAATGTATTTGCTTTCTTCAAACAATGTTGTGCTATTCCGCAAACACAATATCTGTTTTGTTGGAATGCAAAACAGTGTTATTGTATTGACCCACAGATATAATATATTACTTTGATTGGGTGAATGCGGGATGACACAAGTCGCTGTTTTTTGTTCCTCTTTAGTTAAATTTACTCGTATAAACAAATAGGGTACCTTACCTATATACTGACTTAACCAATACTTAATAGTATATCTTGTATTTTTAAATCGATGTAGGTTGTTTTGTGAGCATTTCAACAGTTGGCCATGGATTTTAATAAAAGGGATTAGTGCGATAAGCACAGTCTGTACCCATTGGATTGAAGGCACTCTAATCCGTTTGATCAATATTTTGTGAAAGGGTGAATTACGCTGCGGTTGAAACTCTCGTAAAAGCATTCCTGCTTAATTAATTTGCGTAATATTTATCTATGTAATATTCTGTGAGTGTAATCATTTATTATAGGATTATGTTATAATTATAAAGGACATCAAGCTCAATTTTACATAAAACCCTCACAACTTCGTTACTTTTTTAGTCACATTCCCAAAGCATCTTTTTAAATAATTGTAAATTATAAGTTTTGTACGATCGTTTTAAGATGATTGCGATATAACTATGTTATCTGTTATAAAGCTTTGAAATAAAAAGCAGTATGTAGTGTTAGTAAAGTATGATAAATCGATAATGTAGAAAATATTTAGCAATTCCGTGTCCTGAAAACCTATGTTATAGAAGAAAGATTTAAGATAAAGAACTTAAATAAAAATGGAGCTTGACTACAACTAAAATCAATTGTGTCTTATTCAAAAATGTTGAAATTTGTGAATAATGTCATTGTGACGAAAAATATCTATTTTTGGTGTAAACAGTTGTATCTATGTAGACTTTAATTAAAAACGATCTGTGTTTAATATAAAATGTGAATGTTCAATGTGATAATATGATTGTACGTCTACCCTTTACTTACTCCCGGTGTTTCTACCAAAATCTCTTCTAAAATAAAGTGACTTTGTAAAACATGTGGTTTCGTTTTATCCCCCATTAATGTTATACAACTTTTATTTTCGCATTTTATTTTTGGCTCCATATAGTGTTTTAATGATATATTGACATGGAATAATTTATTATTATGAATAAATGAATATGAATATGAATATCCAACATCAAACGTCCATTCATTTTTGACAATAAACATAATAATAATTGAAAGAAGAATTGTTAACCAGCTCCTAGGTTCATTGTTCAACAATAGTAGATTGTTCAACAAGGGGCTAAAATAAGCAATTATGACACGAAATGAATATTTGGACGAGCTCACGAAGTGAGCGTGGACAAATATGTCTGAGTGTCATAATGGCTTTTAGCCACGTGTTAAAAGTCGGAATAAGTGAAATTTTGTACGGAACCCTCGATGCGTGAGTCAGACTCGCCCTTGACCGGTTTTTTTATTATTATTATTATGTCAATAATATGCACTATGCCTGCCAGTATTTTCCACTTTTTTACTAAAAAGTTTATATAAGTACCATTTTCATTACTTTTTGAATACCCTTTGTATGTTAATAGCCTATATATTTTTCTAAGTAACTCTGTCACTATTAATTGTCGCCTGAGTTACAGTACAGAATAACGAGAAGAAAAAGCTTATCTACCCCCCTATAAAACTCACACAAACGTCGGTATGGAACCCTTAAAAAGCAAGGGACATATAAATGTAAACTCATTTAAGTCAGTTGGTTAGTTCGCCGAGAATTAGGTCAGTAATCAGTATCGACGCGGCCTGGGGCGGAGTAAAGATGTCTCGGATAAGGTAAAACAAGAACTTTTATATTTACGACATGCCTCCACTTGTCGTGCCTACAGCCAGGTGGGTCGTTCCAAAATTTGTTGTTGAAAATTTCCACCACAAAAACAACTCTTGATTTTTTTTACGAAAACCTTGATGTTTGGTAATCACGATCTTCGTTATTTTTAAAGTGAATTTCTTCACTAAGAAACTTGAAAATAACTATCTTTTTAGCGTTCCGTACCAAAAAGGTCAAAAAGGAATCCTTATGGTGCGACTTTGTCTGTCTGTCTGTCTGACTATTAGAGCGCCATATCTCAAAAACTACTTATGCTATCTACTTGAAATTTGGAATATTTATAAACATGATCAACCCGCATGTATTGCAAAGAAAACATTTTGAAATATTATTTAATTTTTTTAAAAATACAACGAATATGAGGCGGAGCAAAAATTTTAAGTCTAGTTACTAGGTCAAGTAGGATATCAAACGAAAGGGCTTGATCTGTACATTTTTGAACATTTTTTTATTTTTTTTATTGTGATTAGATTTTGTTTTATTAGGGTAACTGTGAAAAAAAATACCATTCCCCCCTTTATCTCCGAGATTTACCGATCGAAAATTTTGAAATTCTCACAATTTGTATAAATAAACATAAATATTACACGAAAATTATAACCATGTCTATAACTAGCAATTTTTTTATTTTATTTTCCAAAAACCTATTTGAACAACCCGGTTGCGTCAAGTTTGCCCTCATTTGTGTGCAATGCTGGCAATGCTATAGATATCAGGTGCAAACTTAACTCAACTGGAACCGGGTAGTATAATAATGTTAGGGTAAGTGAAAGTTTGTACGGAACCCTCGGTGCGCGAGTCCGACTCGCACTTGGCTGGTTTTTTATTCATTGGCATTCGCTTCTTGCCGATTTTAGCAAGATATATTTCTTCTGTTTCCGCGATTATTACTCATTGAAATAAAACAATTTAACGGATTATATCGCTTATATTATCTCATTTTAGTTCCCGACGTTTCGGAAGCTTTCCAGCTTTCCATGGTCACGGGAGGACTGAGAAAAGATGTATTTTCCTCTGTCAAAGTTACAATTTGTGCAAACTACCCATTTTTTTTGAAAAAATACAAATAAAGGTGTACATACATGCCAGATGGGCCTAAGCTGTAAAGACAGTTACGCATGTGCCAGAAGGGCTTAATTATTTTATTCTAATAATTTACCAAGCAGCATTTCACAAATGAGGCGCACTGAGGAGAAAAGAAACGCTGCAAAGAAAAACTCCCAGGCTACCTCATTACTAATTATAATATTTAAAAAACAGAGACTATTAAACTACTTTTAAGCAGATAAGATATTTTACACCGTTCGGAAATTAAGGTTTTGCAGTCCTGTGTCTCGCTTGTTCCTTGATGAAAAAACGACGAAACGTGACGCGACGAAAAATGACGAAACGTCGGGAACTAAAATGAGATAATATACGCGATATAATCCGTTAAATTGTTTTATTTCAATGAAGATATATTTCGCCAATGTCGACGTGGAGACATCATAACACACGAGAAGAAAATGTTCGTTATTCAAATTTTGAAAGGATTTGTAATTTTGCAAATATAACAAATGCATTTTTGCATAAAATTTCAATTGCTAGGTATAGAGTTCGATACTTTTGCGTGTAGCTTTTTTATGAGCCTTTCAAGTTGGGTGGGAAAATCCATTTTTAAAGTATGAAATTATTAATAACTAATAATACCATTGAACAACCCATGATTATACTAACTTTTAACTTTTGTTTTTTCAAAAAATGGGTAGTTTGCACAAATTTTAACTTTGACAGAGGAAAATACATCTTTTCTCAGTCCTCCCGTGACCATGGAAAGCTGGAAAGCTTCCGAAACGTCGGGACCTAAAATGAGATAATATACGCGATATAATCCGTTAAATTGTTTTGTTTAAATATACTAACTTTTGTTATGAAATCCGTGTGTCGTCACACGTTCCTAGGCTTCAGTATGCAGCGTTTATTGGGAAAGTCCAAAAAATTAATTTTAACATTGTTGTAACTCGGTGAGTTTTTATCGCAAGTAGTTTTTTCACTAATGATTATATTACTGAGAGGTCGTTAATAACATAGGACAGAAAAAAAAGTCGACATCCCAATTATTTCTCCCGACATTTTAATAATTTGTGTAGATACTGGCAACCCTAAATATAATCTGTTCTCATATAATATTAACAAAGAGACGGGGACTAATAAATAGATATCGGTAGTTTGCTCAGTCTAACGCAAAAGTGAATATACGTTACCCAGGGGATGAGTATAAAGGCTTTTCGGTAGATCTTGTCATTTGTGATTACTTTCGTAACCTCGTATATACTCAGTCTTATAGTTACGAGTACAACATTGAGCTGTATTGCATAAAGTTGATTTTACTTAACAAGGGAATAATGAGATTGGCATTAAAGAAATTATTAATGTAATATATTTGCCCTTTGGTTTTATCGGAAATAGAGGGAAAGAGTAAAAGGTTAATAACGTGATTTACTGTCAAGGGCCAAGGGCTGTTGAATTTTTTCTTAGCTAGTCTAGCAAATTGTCACCACTTACATATTAAAAAGTTGTAGAAATGAAATGATACGGACTATATAAGGTCACTAAAATCGTATTTTGTATACCTATATCACTAAATCAAAAATGTTTCTTAGAAACCGCAGTGTTTTTAAGAGAACTGTCGAAATATGTCCCACACATTGTTTTTTGCTATGTTTTTTCGGTTTCGGTTACGGATATTTTGGTATGGCGTGCCCCCCTACATATTTATTTATTTATTATATAACTATCAAACTAAGTAGCGGCTTATACAAGACACCTATTGTAGGTTTTATCAATATATACCTTGTAAATTTTGAGAATTTTGAGCCTGTGACATACGGACGGGCGGACATGACAAAACTATAAGGGATCCGTTTTTGCCATTTTGGCTACGGAACCCTAAAATTATTTATCCGCTCATCAATTTCTGCCCCCAACTGTACATAAAATAAGACGCGACTACTTATTAAGATGGTGGCGAGATTGGCACCGCCTTGTGTCACAGTAAATAAATATATCTGAAATGCACTAACACATATCCATATAAAAACGTCCATAAACGACGAACGCACACACACGCACGTCCCCGTCACTCCGCAATGTTTTGAGGGACATCGATTCGAATGTGTGACGCGGACAGGGTCTTTTTATGCGCCTCAGTGGCGTGGCATCCATATAAGCAGATTCCCAATGGGTTGCCCGAGGAAAAGCTTATGATCACCTTTTTATTTAAATATGAGTACCTAAAGGAATACGCTTCGGCTTCTCTTGTAATTTTCCTGAGCACGCCTCTGGCGTCTAGGCATTAATCGTAACGTATCGACACTCAACACAAAATAACAACGGCTATCGTGCATAGCTCTGGTGGTTATACCCAGGAAAAAAATTAAATGTGCATTACATTGCTGCGACATATGCGAATTTAATAAAAAAAAAACCGGCCAAGAGCATGTCGGACCATGCTCAATGTAGGGTTCCGCAGCCGTTTATACAAAAAAATGCACTACGGATGAAAAAAAGACGATATGAAAAAAAATACACTAGTAAAGAGCTTATCTCCCCGGCACTTACATCCTTTTGCTGAGCACCGTTTAGAAAATAGAGGGGTGGGGGGGCACAATTTTTGAAAGAAATAAAAAAATAAAGAATATTTCAGAAAGTATTAACTAAATCAATATTTTTTAAAACCTCAAAATGTTTTTAAAGAACTGTCGAATGATGTGGCCCATATTGAATTTTTTTTTCAGTTTCGGTTAGGTTAGGAGTATGTATATATTTTTTTAACTATTTAACTAAGTAGCGGCTCACACAAAACACCTATGTTCCTAATTTCATCAATATATATCTTATAGTTTTTGAGTAAAATGCCTGTGACGGACGGACGGACGGACATGACGACACTATAAGGGTTCCGTTTTTGCCATTTTGGCTATGAAACCCTAAAAATGATTTATTGATAAGTATACATTTGAATATAATCTATGACGCGGGCTAGTAGATTATACTATAAAGGGCCCTAAAACGCCTAGTCGGGATGGGATACTGCTACAGCTAATATACTTATTTACTGTGGCTGTGCGAGCGTGTCTAACGCAAATTGAGAAAATCTCACGATCGATAAAATCTCGTGGCAATCTCGGGTTCTCGAAACATGAACATGAAAGTATAATTAGATAGAACCCTACCGTTGTCAATTTTAATAAAACGGCCTAAAACCCTAAAACCGGCAAGGTTTAATAATAATAGTACCTAATATTATTAATAATACCTACGCCGGTTTTTTTAATCAATAGTCGTTTTCGGGCTTTACATTGATGATGGATAACCATCGTCGTAAGCAGTGGTTCACAAAGTTTTTTGATGATGGGGCACTTTATAAAACCGGCATATTTTATGGAGCCCAAAACATAAAACTAAGTCTCAGTAACAAATTATAAATAAATATTTTTTCTCATTCTATAAATGAAAGCCTTCTGCAATTACCTATTTCTTTATTAAAATGTGACTTAATTTGTTGTTGTCATATTTCGATTTTGTAGTGGAGCCCCAGGGCTCCGCGGAGCAGATTTTGGAAACTGCTGAGTCACTAGACTTATTTTCATGTAATAATTTTATGTACCTGTGCGAGTCACTCTCATTGGACTTGGGCCAATTATTTACTTCTACTCATATTCTTTTTTGTTAGCCGACTTCCAAAAAAAGGAGGAGGTTCTCAATTCGACGGTTTTTTTTTTTTTATGGATGTTCACCGATTACTCAGACTATTTGACCGATTTCAAATTTTTTTTTGGTTTTAGAGAAGGTACTTTCTAGTTGGTCCCATTTAATTTTGGTCAAGATCTGATGATGGAATCCATGAGGAATTGAAGGAACTCCTCAAATATTGTAGGCATACATATAGCGATTTTGGTATCATAAGAAACATAATAAGCATTCGCATTCAGAAAGTGTAAATTGGTGAAGTGGAACTGATGCAGAAGACCACAGAATGCCATCGGAACTCCTCAATGATAAATGATTTACGGGTGGCGACAAAATATCTTGATTAATTTAGCTAAGCAACTTCATAGTCACAAATTTAAATGTTCCTGATGAGAATGGTACCATCGAATTGATTTGATGATGGAGCCGGAAGGTAGGCACCAGATTTATGTAATAAAATAATGTATCCTAGCCGCTTTTGGGCTTGTTCGAATCGTCACGAGATACACTTTTAAGCAACGATTAACTAAAATGTGTAAAATAAATAAACTTTTAAACTAAAAAAATAAAACCGACTCCAAAAAAACTAAAAAGTGAAAAATAAAGCCATAATTCAATTTCTTCAAATTACTTACAAGTAACCGTTTGTATACTCAATCTATACAGTATATACAATTAATGTTATTTTGGAGTCGGTGCCATCGTGTCACAACTTACTAAAATCGTCAATTTTCAATATTTTACACATTCTTTATATGGCACCGACGCCAAAATAAGATTAATTGTATATACTGTATAGATTCAGTATACAAACGGTTACTTGTAAGTAATTTGAAGAAACTGAATTATGGCGTTATTTTTAACTTTTTAGTTTTTTTGGAGTCGGTTTTATTTTTTTGTTTAAAAGTTTTGAACAGTCGTCTTACTTGCCACAACATCTCCAAAATCGCAAGTGTGATTACGCCCTTTATGATCGCGTTCATAAATATTTTGTTATGGCCTCTTTTGCAGCCGACTGTACCAGCTTTTAGTAGTGTCATCAATAACCTGTTCAGGTGGATTCGATTTATTGCTGCCATCCAATTAATATGGGAGCAGTTCAACCTTATTTTTTTGTCTCCTGCTCATAGTGAAGTGTACGCTCTACGGTAGATGATATTTTGTTTCTAGGTAGTTACAAAAAACACTAGAGTTTTCTATTTGTCCAATTGAACTGAACAAATAATTTGATGGCAACGTTTTTTACAGTCAGTATCAAATCTATCCATACTATAACATTATAAATGCGAAAGTGTCTGTCTGTCTGTTACCTCTTCACGCTTAAACCGCTGAACCAATTTGGATGAAATTTGGTATGAAGATAGTTTGAGTCCCGGGGAAGAACATAGGCTACCTTTTATCCCGGAAAAATACCCTTATCCGCGATAAACGAATTTAAGGCAGACGAAGTCGCGGGCAGAAGCTAGTATTATTATAAAGTTGTAAAAATGAAATGTCTGTACATTGAAGATGTTTAAAAAAAAATGTAACGGACTATTTGAAGGTCACTGAATTGGAAACTATTTTCTTTCGATTTTTTGTATGTTTGTATGTGTCGTTGTGGCTTCATCACGCAAAATCGGCTAAACGGATTTCAACTATTTTTGGTACACGGGTGGCTGGGTATCTCCAGATGGTTATAGGATACTTTTTACCCAACTACGCTGAGGAAAAAAGAGGGGTTATGATTTTTTCTCCTCCGCGAACGAAGTTGCGGGCGCCTTCTAGTCTTTAACAATCTAAACACCCAATATATTGCAGCACATCTTTATTACTATGCTCAACGCAAAATTAATGGTGATCGAGATCATAAAGCTATGTCTTCCACACCTGCCAAGCCCACGCAAGTATGAACGAGATAGCATTATGATCTCGGTCGCTAGTTCGTTTTGCGTTGAGTATGTAGGCCAAAAACCATTAAAACAAGAGGACTGTCACTTACCATACTTCCGACCGTGACCTGATCGCAAGAAGATATTCAGGCAAAAACTAGATGGCGCTTTAAAACTAAACATTTTACGATGTTATAATTAAACAAATATACATAGTACAGTAACAATTAGTTCGTAAGGAAACGCTTGCAAAGTTGAATATTTGTAATTACCAATTCTTATACATAGATGATGGCTTTTTGTATGGAGATTGACAGTCCTCTTGTTTAAATGGTCTTTGCTATTGGCGTAAAGATATATCATTGTATAATTGGCGCTTTGGATGGTACACTAATAGATACTGACTGTATGACCTTAGGAATACGCAGCGACATCTCTCATTTCCAGGATTCTAAAGTCTGGTTATCAACTGGTCCACTTGTATCTCACTAGATGGCGCACTAGTAATGAACCCAGGAGTTAGTAAAGTAAGTCGCTGCAGTGCCTAGTTCCATTGGTTCATTTGTAGATGGCGTAGATACTAAACTCACTTTTCTATAAATGCGAGCGTTTTTCTGCTATAACGCAGCATGCAGCAACGGATCGATTTGATTGTTTTTATGGAGTGTTGAAGTCCAGTTGCATTAAGTAATAATTTCAAATCCCTCCGGAATGGCAAGCAGCAAGACGGCATGAAATGAATTTAGCCGTTGTTTTTCAGTACCGGTCATGTCAACAACCAATTTCAAAACATTTTTATTGAATTGTGTTCTAAATGATTATTTAATATTATAAATACGATGACGGTAGCTCGGAAAATAATATCGATGCACCGGCCTGCGCGCTCTCTTTTGGGCTGGGAGACACGAAAACATCGCAGAACTATTTAAATAAAACTATTTTAACGGATTATATCGCGTATATTACCTCATTTGAGTTCCCGGGTTTTCCATGTTCATGGAAAGCTGAAAAGCTTCCAAAACGTCGGGAACTCAAATGAGATAATATACGCGATAAAATCCGTTAAAATTGTTTTTAACACGCTTTTATTAGGTCGACCTGTATGTAACTAACCATGTAATGGAATCTAAGGTAACTAATTTAAGCATTTTTCAAGGATCGTAGCGTCATGAAAATTGGCAGCTGTATGTAGTTCTGATGACAATACAATAATATGGTACTGTCGAACTGACGATGGAGTCGGAAGATATGAACTGGAACTTCATGATGGAACATCGTATCATAGCTGTGTTTGGATTTGTTAGAAAAGTCGTGTAAAGCGTGTTTTTCTAGTATTTTTAAAACTATTAAGTAATTTATATTTACATCAGTAATAATCGCGGAAACAAGAAAATATTACCAGAACTGTTTGTTTAAAGAATAAATTACATCACAGAACAGAAAAAACAGTAGAAGCCTAAAGTAGGCGTGGCACGTGTGCCAACGATAGGCACTGCAGTGCTCAACCACGCTCAGTACACCGCCGCCGCTTATGCGTGACAGACGCACAAGCAATTTTCGATAAACTTAAAAAACAAGGACAAATATGCCGTATTGCTCCATTCTGGAGTGCAGGAATGCTAGCCGGATAAAAAATCTAGCTAATGGTGGCATTTCCTATCATCGGGAAGTGTTATTTAATTAAATTTTCATTTTTGTGTCAATTTTGCTTTCGTTCCTCATTTTACAACATTGTATAATACAAAAATCAATCTTATGTAACTGTAATAAGATTGAATTGTATCTGTCATAATAGTTAAAAAAACATTCTAGATGATTGCAGCACATTCGCGCTACTCATTTAGTGCGATGGTGTAGTCGATAAAGTATCGATATCGATAAACCGATTTGTACAATAGTTTTACTTCACAGAGGCGGAATAACTTGGGTAGGTAAATGTGCATCTGCATGGTTTGTGTGTATATCTACAACCTTTCTGAGCGTACACAAGCAGAAAATATGTACCTGTACACTCATTTACCAACACAATAAAGGTTTTTTTTATTGTTCCGTACCCAAAGGGGTTCGGACCCTATTACTAAAACTTCCCTGTCCGTCCGTCTGTCACCAGGCTGTATCTCATGAACCGTGATAGCCAGACACTGGAAAGTTTCACATAATGTATTTTTATTGCCGCTATAACAACAAAATAATACACACAGACTAAAATAAATATATAAGTGGGGCTCACATACAACAAACGTTTTACATAGTTTTTTTAGATAATGCTACAGAACCCTTTGTGCACGAGTCCGAGTCGCACATGGCTGTTTTTTTTATTTACACCACACAACAAGCAGGCTTTAAACCTGGTTTTTATCGACGTCTTAGAACACCTGTAACACCAGAAGCAACACACATGCCCATTTCTGACCACGAGGACGGAGATGAAGCTGTTATTGTGCGTTACCTTAATGTGCGCATACATCATTTAATAAAGTTAAAGTTGAGAATTTCCAAAAGGCAGTTACTAAATAAATATGTGTTGTTTCAGGGCCAGTGAAATATTTTTTGTACTGTCTTTTTTTAATATAATATTTTTTTATTTAATTATTAAAAATAATTCTAATTCTGTTATGATTTTTTATTTCAAATAAAAAAAAATATTTTGTGTCTGTTAAAGGACATTTTGTGTGGAAATATTTTTACACTCTTTACCTTACGTGTAGGCATCAGAGTACGTAGTAAAGTTTGACACCCTATAAACGTAGACCGATTTGCATGAGTTTTGGAAATGTAGGTTTGGTGTAAAACTAGGTTAAATGTTTTGATTTTACAAAAAAAATGTCGACGGTAAAAGTTATAAGCAGATATCAGATGCAAGTTTCATACAAACACTTGAATAATAATCATTTTCGATGGCAACAATACAACACGGTAACCTAGTTTTGCATCCTACGTACAACACTCAAAATTCATGCAAATTCGTCTTTGTTTATAAGGTGAAAAACATTAACACCTTTTTTCTGAAAACCGTGTTTTTAACAAGCGGACCACAATCCTCTTAATATAATATTTTGTTAAACTTTGAATGCAGTGTATTTTCTTTTCAAAACTAAAGGAATGTTTCCTTTTAGCGGTATTTGCTATCTCCATTATTTAGAGTACTTTCCCTTCAGGTGGCATTAAAAATGTCCACCCTATTTACTTACCTATAATTTTACACAACGCATTGTCCATATGCAGCCTGGCCAGTTTTACAGATATAGATGTTACAAAAAAGCATTGCACATCCCTAAATACTTCTTAGTTTAGCTACTCGACGCTAGATGTCGTTAAAAAGATCTCTTTCAATTATACAACGTGTATGACACATATGGTTATTTTGCCTGGTAGGGCAGCGTGGGTCATTCACTCAAGTGATAATAATCGAATCCGATAAGTCGTAAGTCCTAAACCTTATGCTCGAATTCGGATATTATACCATAGATATGAGGTTTTAATTACTTTAGCAACTCAAAGTTTTTTACTTCGTTTTGCACAAGAAACTGAACATTTATCTGTGCGCATTATTGTGATAGTGTGCATTTTGGCGACATGGGTTCTCTTATTAAACGGGTCGTACGCCGCTTCCCTTGTTTTTATCATTCCGTGAATTACATAATAGGCATGATGACGGGATTTGAAAATCAAAATTCTAATTTGCCCGTCAGTTAGATAATAACACAATATTAGACACGTATTTTTGACTTTTTCAAAATGATAAAAAAAAACTCATATAAATCGCATTAAAGTTTAGAAGTGCGGGCTCATGACGCAACATGTCGCCTCTATTTTTTTTATTACTTACGTAAAAAAATAAAAAGTACGTCACCAATATTTTGTATTCATGTACAAGACCGCTTGATTATAAATTTTTGTCATCATCCCTATTGCAGTCGGGTAAATCGAAAAATACTGAAAATGAGAAGTTTAAAAGGCCAAACCAATGCTTAAAATAACGTCGTGTACCTTTAACGTAGTAATGCCTCAAACGTCACGATTTCTACGTGATGACTGATGAGAACGACACGCATGTGTTTAATACGTCACGATAAGTTTTGGTTCTACACGGAGGTATGCAAATCAAACATATTCGATTCCCAAATTTCGGTTGTCTGGGTGGTCTAATTTTGTCGCCACAAACAATGAAAAATACAAAAAAAATCGTATAAAGCATGATTTATTTCACTTACACCTTATTTCCTATGTTTCCTATAGTTTGGCGAGCGATCCCTGTCACGTTTCTTCTTTTTGCCTTTCCTTTTTTTATCGATATCTCTCTTTTTATCCGAGTGAGACTTCTTTCGCCTCTCCCTGTGTTTGTCATCGTAGTCACTAGAATCTGAACTGTGTCGATTTTTCTCTTTTTTCTCTTTCTTCTTGGTCCGTCTCTCAGAATCTGATAATGAACTTACAGAATCATTGCTGCTGTATTTTTTCTTATGCTTTCTTTGATGTCTAGAGGAATCATCACTTTTAGATCTACTCCGGTGCCTCCTTTCTTGTACTTTGTGTCTCCCGTTAGAATCTTCTTTGTCTCTACGACTCCTATGGTCATCATTCTTCTTAGTTCTGTTTTCATTTGTTTTGTGACTGGAAGATGCTTCTCGGTCTTCTCTGTCATCTTTCTTTGAATCTGTATTTGACTTTTTGCTTTGTTCATTTCTTTTGTATTCGTCATAGGTGTCGGAATCTGAAAATTAACAATAAAGTTGTTTAGTATTTGCATGGAAGAATAAAAGAAATGGACTGTGTATCGCTATACTTCGGATCGTGCGGCGATTGCAAGGGGATATCCAGTACTACATACTGTACAGTCAGCCTCAAAAGTAGCTTAAGGGCAATTCCATTATCGCGGATCCAACATTGAAACTAATAAAATAAAAAACATTAAAATATATATATTGGTTGAAGGGTTACATTTTAATCTGTTTTATATAGCTTTGTATATAAGAATTAACTGAATAAATAAACACAAGAGGTTTAAAGTGCAATTGCGGGTGCGACGAAATCGGTCCACATATCCAGATCACAGTACAAAAACACAACAGTCTTTTAATTGTGACTCATTTATAATGTTCTGCCTCCTTATATTGAAAGAAGATAAACAATCAACTCTATAAATAAAAAAAGTGTTACGAACATAAATAATAATGAATTATTCAATGTCAAAACGATTGCGGGTGCAACATCGTATGCTTCACAGTGAGGCTCAAATCTTAGAATGACAAGGTTTCCAAGAGCACCCATAGTTTTAATATACAGTACGGAACATAACAATTAATTTAATACCTTATCCTTCGCACTAAAAAAAAAAACAAATATTGTGACTTGGAAAATTAATGACAAAAATTGTCTCTAGCGGAATCACCCTTAACACTTTTGTATTATGTCACCGTATTAAAATGTCCCGCTACTTTTGAAGCTGACTGTACCATGATACAAACTAATACTAAATAGTTAGAAACTGTAACACCACGCTAGCAATGTTGAAAGATTTTTGTATAGTGATTGACAGTCGACTTGTTTCAATAATATAATTTTCACATTTATTATCAAATACTTTGAAATAATAAAGTAGTACACAAGTTTGGTAACGGAAGTAATTTTACGAGTATAGTGTATTATAACATTGAGTTGACATCTGGAAACAGAGTTAAACGTTTTTAGAAATGATTGTCCAAGTGTTGTACCTTACATCCCCCTCTGAGAGTGGTTTACATGCAAACAAAACATTATGTCATCTGTCAAGTCATCTATCACTGGATCTGTGGACAGAAACCAGAAATGACTTGAGCGTAAAATATCAATTTGATATAGAAATTCAATCAACCCAAAGATTTAATATCCAAAATATAACATTAAGATCTCAAAGGAAGGATACGTGAATGTTTTTTCCTATACACAATATCAGTCTCAATGTCAATATAAATAGAGAATAGGTATGCTACCAAAAAAACAAACATATATTAGTGATCTTACTTTTAACAAAAAAAGAAGTATGTAGAGTAGTACCAAGAATATAGGTTACATCGGCAATCTTCGGCCACGCCGACGATTGCTAACAAGTACCGAATGAAACCGAACGTGTGACCATTTCAAGAAAGACCTTGTTGCACTATACGTACGGTACATATGGAATGACAGGTGAACTCGTGCTCATCATGGCGATTGACGCGGCGCCAGAAAAAATGGCGGGCGCCAGAGGTGCCGGAGTCACGCGCAAAATTTTGGCCAATGGGCGTTGAAAATTTTACCCGCGCAAACGCGCTGCCTTATAATTGGTTAATATCTGTTTTCAAAAAATGCTTTCTGCGCAGGTACATCGCTGTAACTTATATTTGTGATTGCAGACCAACACTTGAACAATGTTAACTATTTTAATTCGCTATTATCCATAGGGTGCATTGGGATAAGACGGAAGTAGGGGAAACTCCGAAAGGTGGTCTTTTTCATCGCCATGCTTACATCTTAGGGCCTTATCACACTTAGCGAGTTGCTAGCGAATTTTGTATGAAGCGAAATCGCTGCGACTGATATGTGTATAGAAAACACGCTCGCAACTCGCAAGTGTGATAAGGCCCTTACCCCAACGCACCTTACTTCAATGTTTTAGCTGTTTTCAGTAAACTTACTTATAACTTTAGACTCTTTATCATACTCCGACTTGGATACTGGTTGCATCATGAACTCGCTCAGACTGACCGTTTCCTTCTTTATGGTAATGTCTACCATCACGCGCCCATTGTCTTCGTCAAGACTCACCACCTGAAACATAACATACTATGATACAAAGACCATTAAAACAAGAGGACTGACCATTTCCATACAAAAAGCCGTTCCTCGATATGTACAACGCCATTCAATAATGCTAAAAAATAATTCTTATACATAGGAATTATTTTTTAGCATTATTCAACTTTGTAAGTGGGACACAGTATTTAAATGTTACTTATTATTAGCTATTTGTGAGCTAATTGTTACTATTTTATGTTTCTTTATTCAATTATAACATTGTTACAGATGTAGTGCATAATTGTTTTTCATCGTATTTTCACGGAAACGTACGAACGTATCTTGCTATTTCAGTCGGTCACAGTACAAAAAGTACTGAAGTCGACTCAAGTATCTTGAAAAATACGAACGTTTCCGAAAAAATACGATGGAAAATAATTAAGCACTACATCTGTAAATATTCGTTTTAAAGAGCATCTAGTTTTTGCCAGAAAATTCTGGCATATATCAGAGCGCTAACATTTACTCAAAGGTGGAGTTAAGGCATACCTGGATAAGACTGGATTGAAGGTAAAATCGGATGAAAGCAATTTCCAGCGAAACGGCAGATATTATTTTATCACTGGCAACATAGCTTCGTCCGCGTTAACGGGCGTTGAGCCTATCATTTAACTATAGCGTTTTCCCAAAACAAAAATCTACTACCCCTTTTTCACCTCCTTAAGGGATGATTTCCGGGATATAATCCTGTCTTTTCCAGGGTCTCAAACTGTCACTATACCAAATTTAATCTATATTGGTTCAGTAGTTTAAGCGCGAAACGGACAGGCAGACACAGACTAGACTTAGCATAATCTAGTAAAAAGTAGCCTAGAACCATCTGTGGATGCCCAGCTAACAATTTACCAAAAATAGTTGCAATCCGTCAAGCCGTTTTGCCTCGACATATTAGAAAATACAAAAAACAAATCGATTGAGTGACCTTCAAATTATATTACTTTGAAAATATTATTATCTTCAATGTACTGACATTTCATTTTTATAACTTTATAATAGTAAAGATACACAAAGCCACATTGAGATTGTTCATTCGATTTGTGTAAAATTATCCCCTAATATTTATTTATCTACTAAAAGTCATAACCCTCTTGTTTCCGACAGTGTAGTCGGGTAAAATGTATCCTATAACCATCTGAAGATACCCAGCTACCCGTGTAACAAAAGTAGTTGAAATCTCATTTAAACAAAACAATTTAACGGATTATATCGCGTATATTATCTTATTTGAGATTCCGACGTTTCGCAAGCTTTTCAGCTTTCCATCGTCACGGGTGGTCAAAAGAGATAATTATACGCGATATAATCCGTTAAATTGTTTTATTTAAATGAGTAATAATCGCGGAAACAGAAGAAAATATAAGTTGAAATCTGTTAAGTCGTACATAAAAACAAAAAAAAAAACAAAAAAAAATATTTTCCGCTTCAGTGACCTCCAAATAGTCCCTTACAATAGTTATTTTTTATATCTTCAATGTATGTGCAGCAGAGGCGTGGCGTCAGGAAAATTACAAGGGAAGCCGAAGCGTATTTATTTACTCATATTTAAAGAAATAGGACGTTATAAGCCTTTCCTTGGGCAACCCGGTTGGAATCGGCTTATATGGACGCCACGCCACTGATGTACAGACATTTAATTTTTAGAACGTTATAATAGTATAGATGAATGTTATTAATATCATTCAAAAATAAATGTTCAAATCTCTACAAGTACCTTGCCATAACAGCCACTGTATTTGCCAGTAGTTATCTTAACAAAGGAGTTTTTGACAATAGATAATTCTTCATCTTTTTTGTCTTTGGAGACATTCTTTTTCTGATTCTCCTTGATCACCTTATCAGCTCCTAAACCAAGGCCCTTTGGTCTCAGCTCGGGTTGTTTATGTTTAAGCCTGGAAACACATTTTACAGATTAGTAACCTTGTGAATGTGAGTAAAATGCAAACAATTGTGTTTTTCTTTGCACTTTGATCTTTGTATCTATATCAAAATAAATAATAATGGGTGTATATTTATTACTAGAATATGCCCGCAACTTCGTTCGCGGAGGAGAAAAGTCATAACCCCTTTAATTTTTCTTCAGCATAATCAGGTAAAAAGAATCGCTTAACCATCTGGAGATACCCAGCTACCCATGTATATACAAATGGCAGCCTACCCATGTATGTACAAAAAATTTGAAATCTGTTCAGCCGATTTTGCATGACGAAGCCACAACGACACATACAAAAAATCCAAAAAAAATATTTTTCGTTTTAGTGACATCCAAATTCCATAACAATATATTTTTTGAAAATATCTTCAATGTACAGACATTGCATTTTTACAACTTTATAATAGTATAGAATAGGTTATTTCAGATATAAAACACATGAATGATATGCATTTAAGGGTTGAACATACACAAGCTAGTGAAAATTTTGCTTTCGGATGTCTCACTGCCTTCTATTTCTAATAATGTATAATGAACCATACTGACATAAATATATCTGAGGTAGGCTCAGGAGTGTTTTAACTGCCATTCCCAAGTGTTATCCGATTTTGACAATTATAAGCTTCTTAATAAGGAGGCTCAGAGTTACATAAAAGGCAATGGAAAGGGCTATGCTCGGGGTTTCTCTTCATGATAGAATCAGAAATGAGAACATCCGCAGAAGAACTAAAGTAACCAACATAGCTCACAGGATTGCATCCTTGAAGTGGCAGTGGGCGGGCCATGTAGCCCGGAGAACGGATGGCCGTTGGGGCAGTAAAGTCCTGGAGTCGCGACCAAGCATAGAAAAGCGCAGCGTGAGACAGTCCTTGTAAGGGTCGCGGAGAGTCGGTGGATGCGGTCTGCGCAGGATTGAACACTATGGCGAGCTATAGGGAGGCCTATGTTCAGCAGTGGACATCCGTGGCTGGTAGATAGATAGATAATAAGTGCCAACCAGTGTCATAATTTGAGCTCACAAATAAAAGCTATTTATAATTTATGTAGGACTTCAAACAGAAGGTTTTATTATTATTATTATTAATTATCAGGCAGGCAGTTGCAGCAACTGATGATGCCTATATCCAATTTATCTAGAGTCTAAATTCTCTGTTCAGTGGTATGCTTATCCAATTTGTTTTTGAAGGTATTGACATTTGGTGCCGAGTATATCCTCTGGGAGCTTGTTCCTTGCGCTCACAACCCTGTTGCCCAGAAAGTGTTTAATCGGTCAAAATTACATAATACAAGAGAACTGATGACTGCAACATACTTAAGCCACACCTATTTATCAGTGACGGTAACAAGAAAGTATATACTCACTGTTGCTCCTTGCTTGCACTCCAACCCATGCCTCTGAGCATCGCCATACCAAATTCCTGTACTGGTACTGCCTCGTAGTCTTCTAATGAAGACTGGAAAACATAAAATTAGGACAGGTTAGTTTTAATGGGCTCTTATTTCTTATCCAACATTATTCCTATGAAAATATATATTCACTAGAAGGCGCCCGCAAATTCGTTCGCCGAGGAGAAAAAGTCCTTCGTTTTTTCTTCAGCGTAAACGGGTAAAAGTATCCTATAACCATCTGGAGATACCCAGCTAGCCGTGTAGCAAAAATAGTTGAAATCCGTTTAGCCGATTTTGCGTGATGAAGCCATCACGACACATACAAACATACATAAAATCCAAAAAAATATATTTTTCGTTTCAGTGACCTCCAAATAGTCCATAACAATCATTTTTTTGAAAATATCTTCAATGTACAGACATTTCATTTTTACAACTTTATAATAGTATAGATATTATTTATTTATTTGTTCTGGTGCAAGGAGCAAATTATCAATGTGATTTTTGCATATATATAGAATGAGGGTCAGAGATTCACATAGCAAGGGGTCAGCAACCTGCGGCTTGCGAGCCACATGCTGCTCTTTGGATGTGAAACTGCGGCGCTATAAAGATGCGGCGCTAGATTAGTTTTTTTGAAATATTATAAATTGTAATTTTCACTCTTCTGACTAAAAAGGTTGCCGATCCCTGGCATAAAATACAATATTTTTTTATTGCACACCAACAACAGAAACAGTACCATAGAGCCTTAACATAAAATATAGTAGACAATAGGCAGCCTTATCTCTCAAGAGCAATCTCTTCCAGACAACCTTTGGGTAGTGCAAATGACACAGAAGAGATAGGAATGAGTAGATAGCACATATGCTACATTTCATCTCGTAAAAAACACATGGTTCTTGGAGTATAAGCAAAATACCCTTGTCATGTGGGCAAATATAATTTTTACCACTTTTACTTATGTAAATCTGCAAACTATTATCACATAAATCGTCCATAGACTTGAAAGACAAATAAAGTATGGTATTTACCTCTTTCTGTCCATCTAGAGCAGGTTGTGAAGGAAGAGCAACAGTCAAAGCTGGCCCCTCGTCTTTCTTTTCCTGCTTAGCTTCATTGAGTAATTCCCGCACAACCATTTGGTCTAAGGTTTCATTTTCAGCCGGCTGACTGTTGTTGGCATCCTTAGTTTTGTTATCTCCTGGTGCTGGCACCTCCTCTGCCGCCTTTTCGACTTCTTCAGCAATTTGTTTCAGTCTTTCAGCCGTGATCAAAGTGTTAGGCTTCATTGCGATTACTAGAGGTGCCTTTTCTACTATTATTTCGCCACTGAAATATAGCAACATTGGTTATTCAAGTAAAGAAAAGTTCTCTTCCAAAATGTTGATTTTCAGATGAGAATAACAATGATAACCAGAAATCCATAAATATAGTAAGAGCTTACTATATTTATGGCCAGTGTGGTTAATTTTTTGTAGATCATGTGGATTAGATTACTTACCCAACAACTTTGATCGATTTCTCTTCTACACATTCTATGTATTCTCTTTTTTCAGCGATCAGAGGTTTCTCTATTTTCTTTGTTTTTGTGAAACCAAAAGATATTTTCTTACCCTCCATTATGTTTCAGACTATTACAGCATTTAGGCCCTTATATTAAACGGGATATTTAATAGATGTTCCATGAAAAATTAAACTTAGCATTTCTAATTTATTCGGCCGGTCCCCAAAAACATTTCTCGCTTACGCTTTGCCTATGCTATGCATGCTTTTGATTTGATTTGGATTTGACAGCTAGTGTCTCATGTCATCATGTCATCATGTCATTCGCAATCGCAAAGTCAACCAAAGAGAATATAGAACAGTGAACGAATGACTGATGTCTGTGGAATGACGGAGACAGAGGGATTACTCCGAAACTCAAAAATCGAAGTTCGTAACGTGCTATCCCTCCCGCTCTCGTGTTATGCTGTATTTGAGTGAGCGGGATGGCGCAATAAGAACTTCGTTTTTTGGATTTCGGAGTAGTCCCTCAGAAAAGATAAAATACTTTAACTTTCCTTCGGCTGTATACACTTGTCGAGACGATCATGTCTTTTAGTCTTAACAGTGTATTGTATGGATAGGCTGTCTCACTGACCTCTCTATATTAGTAACAGATGTCGACTTGCAGATATCACTAATTTTAATTCCATGGAAACTTGTATCCATGGCGTGTAGAGGTAAGGAGAACAATCTCTGTACAAACTGTCCGACAAAATGCTTAAAATAAATTACCTTAAAATACCAAAAAAAATTACAACGATGCAAGAAAATTAATTTTGGACATGTTAAATATGTATATGAGAAAATATTTTATGAAATTTGTTGATGACGTGCCCGGAACTGAAAAGTAACGGTAAATGTAGTAGTTTCATACGCACGAGCCATACTAGCGCCATTCTGGACGGATTTGGAACTATTATTTATTGCTTTCCGCTGTACACTTTTTCATCTGTTTTCCTATATGAGTTTGTTTGTCCTTCTTGGTCTGTCACGAAAATGGCACAGGAACCAGTGAACGAAAAAAACATAGAAGCACAACTAGCGTCACAAAATGCCCCCACGAAAACTGTGTCGAAAAAGGCGGGGCGTCTAAACTGGGTCAAACGGGCTGTCAGTTGCTTATGGCGGCGCTGCATGACTGTCGTATTATTTTACTTCTCAAAGTGAAAAAATATGCCTTATTGTTCTGTGAAATAGCGTATTAATCATTCTAGAAAACACAAAACACAAGATAGAATCACTTTTCACATGTAAAAAATACCGTAAACATAATTATTTATTTTTTTTAGTCGGAAAAGATTTTGTATAGGGACGGTGTTATGCCACCTTACATCATCAAAGTGTTAGTATGGGAATGAAAAGGTATTTAAAATATATTAAGCAATTGACATATTATTTGTTGAGATACATATTTTCATGCACATAACTATTTTATATACAGTGTTCGAAAAATATGAAATTAGATTTAAAAGTTATCTTATTCTTTAGGAATATGATGTTACCAATGGTTATTGCATCTGATCTGGGTCATACTGACTAGACTTTTGATTTTGATTAGACTAAAAAACTGTTTGATTTCGGGATCTCTGGCATATCTACCTTAAGTCTCTTAACCGACTCCAAAAAAGGCGGAGAGTTTTCAATTCGTCGTAATGCTTCTTGTTTTTATTTAATGTACGAGTATGTGTTCCCTGATCATTTGGAAACGGCTATGACTGATTTTAGATTTTTTTTGCCAAAAAAGTGGTATCTTCAAATTACTTACTCCCATATAATTTTGGTGAAGATCTGATGATGAGATCCATGAGGAATCGACAGAACTTCACAAGTATTGAAGTTATCTTCATAGCGATTTTGGTATTCAAAGGAACAAGTCGAGCGTGCGCTTTCAAAAATATGCATTGGTAAAGTAAACTGATGAAGAAGACCACAGAAGGCCACCGAAACTCCTCAATGATAAAATAAGTGATTTAGGTGCTGATAAGATATCTTGCTTAAGATAGTTTAGCGATAAGATATTTAAATGGTGCTGATATAAATAAATGATACATTACCGTCACTCTTATATTCCCATACTTACATCAAAAAATGAGGGGCGCTTCGTCATAACGAGGCGCATTACGACTCGTTGCTTACGAACTGTCTGGCTATGCGCAGCTTTTTAAAATTATTCTTCTGACAGCAAATTCAAAATTATTTTAAAATTCCACACTCGAACACACGCTTGAGCTTCATTCAATTCTGTACTCGGGACCTGATCACATGTTGTTCTAAGTCTCCCTCTGAACCAATGTTTTTAAAACCCTCAAGCCTAAGCAGAATATGTGCACAAGTGAACAAGTGCATTATTCCTGAAACCTGAGTGCTTTGAGTGACTATTATTTATTTGAATACATAATATAAACTTCTAAATAACAATATATTTTGTAATTAATCGCTAACTGTTTTAAAAATGTAAATAGACTTTGTAGCTAAGGACTGTCTGTTTTGTCCTCAGGTGCCTTTATTTCCTTATTTGCTTCAATGAATATCCTGGCCCTGACTCCTGTTTACTTTACTCCGGATCCCGCGACACTGGCGCAACAACGTGGTTGAACCCCACGTGAACCCCACCCGAACCCCTGACCACATCAAGATTTTGGAACACATCAAGATTTTATATATTTTTATACATACTGTATATTTGTGATATTTTCATAAGATTTTTCAAAATTCCAAAAGGTTCTATCACCCCCTACCCTAATTTAGATACTTATTTGGCGAAGATTTACTTTTCTCGCTTGCTTTGTCTTCTTAACCTCTCTAAATCCATACTAATATAATATTATAAATGCGAAAGTGTGTCTGTCTGTCTGTCTGTCTGTTACCTCTTCACGCTTAAACCGCTGAACCGATTTGGATGAAATTTGGTATGGAGATAGTTTCAGTCCCGGGGAAGGACATAGGCTACTTTTTATCTCGGAAGAATACCCTTATCCGCGATTAACGAATTTAAGGCGGCCGAAGACGCGGGCAGAAGCTAGTTCTTTATAATTTCTTAACCTGCTTTCGAGCAGGCAGCATACCGCGCGACAAGCGCGTTCATCATAAGGTGCGTCCACATTTGTATCATTTGCCCCATCAAATTTTCGTCCCGTGGCATGATCGCGTGTCACGATCACGCGTTTGGACGTTGCGCCGATCCGATCGCTCGAAATCCATGTTGATACGCGTATCACACACTTTGATCGGAGAAGCGCGGCGTAATCGCCGCGTCGACAGTAAACGTCCAAGCAGCGCGATACGCAGTCATGCCACGCCATGGTGATCGGATACGAGCTAATGATACAAGTGTGGACGCACCTTAAAGCATTGGCGTAGATAGTTACCCAAGGTCCCCGGGGCAACATAAAAGATTGGGGCCAGTTCATGTCGGTTTGAGGTCCTGTTAGTTAGGACCAAAGACTCCAAAAACATTGGGGACCCCGGCGCAGGGTGTAACCTTTCGGTAGCTACATTACTGGTAAGGTCCGAGGGCCCCCTGAACTCGGAGGCCCCGGGGCACGGCCCCATCTAGCCCTTCGGTAGCTACGCCACTGATCATAAGACCGCTGGACACATCAAATTATCGACATCGGTATGCAATTTTACAAGAGATTACTAACCGTCGCTTCTTAGTTCATTTGGATTCAACATAATCTAGAAGGATAGAGTAGAACCCAAACACTTGAGGTCGTTACTTGATTTGACCTCAGCTATCCGAAAATATAACTTAACCATATTTAAACTATCCTATCTGCCAACTTAAAATTCATCTTGAAGGTGTTAGATAAGTTTAAACTTAATCTTCATTGAGTTCACTTCGGCGAATTATTAATGTGATTCGTTTTTCTTAGACATTGTTATCCCTACTGATTTCCGAATGAAGACAGCCGAATTGAAAGTCGAGTTAACTGCAAATCTGTAAAATTTTTGCTTTTAGGGCGCACTTTATCACGAAAAAGACAATAAAAAACAAATTGCTTCAAGATCGTATGCTGCGTATTTAAACTTCTTATCCTAAAAGGTTAATTGCCTTCACATTTACTTTAGACTGTCACCTAAATTCTAGTCCTATTGCAGATTTAGTTGTTATTTGAGATTTAGAGATAAGCATTTGGCTGGAATTAAAACTGTAACTCAGTCAGAAGCGGGGTAGTCGCCGCGAGCGTTCCAAGGAAATGAAATATTTTCTCGACAATATATCGACATGTATTGGACCAAACCCCGCTTTGTGAGTCGGCTGCGATTTATTTGCTGTTCAATAGAGGACTATTTTTTTTTTATTGCCCGCGTACCTTTTCTATAAGTAATGATTTTCCGACTATTTATATTTGTCACAATAGCTACCTATTCGATTTTTGCGGATTTGTCTGAGACCCTTTTGTGGTTGTCCTATTGTGTCGCAAGCTGAATTGATTCATTGTCATTCGATTTATACATCTGAGTCGCTTTTCTTTTATAAGGTTAACAACTTAATTTTGCTTCATGTTTTATTTCGAAAGTATTTTTGTATATGGGAAAATAATCGGCTTTCTACCTCACTATAATAAGTGTAGTGACCTTGATTACGAATTTAGTGGTCTCAGTAGGGTTAAGTACCTATAATGTGTGATGAGCTGACGACCCTCTCTGTCAATTCGTAGCATAAATACCGTAATGTATGAAGCAACCACACTTCCAAATATGTCGCCGCGTATCTTTTTACTTACGCCTAATATAATAATAAAGATGTGTTATCCTATATTTGGCTGCTACAGACTATTTGATTCTGACTGTACCGACTCATTAGTCATTGCCTTAATACCGTATAATCAAATCAAAATATTCTTTATTCAAGTAGGCCTAGTTACAAGCACTTTCGATATGTCAGTTACATGAGAGTGAATGTTTGCTGGGAGAAATACAATATGATCCAACATTTGCTGCAAGGATTAGGGAAACCCAGAAAAACCTAATCAGATCATTTAACTTAAGTCTAATATTATTGATAAAATCATCTTTTTATAATTAAAATAATCAATAAGATAAATCCCAAAAGGATTGTCAATAAAAAATAAATAATCTAGAATGTGTCTAGAATAAAATTCTAAATGTCAGAGTATATAAAACAATTAAGATTAAAATAATAATATATCAATCAACCAGTCCAATTCAAAGTTTTAACTTCGATTGTTATTATTTTTAATTATCATATATTCGCTATATGTATTATATTCATTTATTCCCTTTATTTGCTACATATCGAACACATAAAAAGGTTAACCAATGGGTTTAGGGACGTTTGAACTAATAAACGATTAGAGCAATACCAATTTGTTTTGTTCAGACAACAAGGGCAGAAAGGGTCACTTTATTGCTTCGGCACGATAAGTACGGACATGCCTTCTCGTAAGGCCGGCCCAATGTGTGAAAATATATCTTCTCTTGAATGTCAGCGAATGTAACGGAAAATACAAACCTTGGTTAAAATCTACAAAATGCGGGAAATTTTCTTATCCGTAAACTCAGTCTGAATTTCAGGGTTTCTGGAAATTGTGGTACGTAGCGGTGCAGTATGTAGTGGTAAATGTTGTGAAAACTTAGGTTTTTATGTGTTTTGTTTATTGATGTAAGTATTTGCAATTTTTCCATTAGTGTAGGAAAATCATATTTTTTTCTTCTGTTTCCGTCACTGAAATAAAACAATTTAACGGATTTTATCGCGTATATTATCTCATTTTAGTTCCCGAGTTTTCGGAAGCTTTCCAGCTTTCCATGGTCACGGGTGGACTCAAAATGAGATACGCGATAAAATCCGTTGAATTGTTTTATTTCAAAATCATAATTGTTTTGGATTGTACCTAAGTAATTTTGTACTAAGCGTATAAACGAAGGGTGCAAAAATGTTTTAGTATTTAATAGTTGAGGGGTCTGATGCCCGCTCGTAATTAAACATTAAGAACTGGCTGATTTTGATGATGCGTGTAAACCAATGACTTTGACACATTTGAAGTTATATTCCAATATGCACAGTCCTGCAAAACAAACTGAATTGATTATTAGTTATTCTTTATTTTAATGTGTACTTGCGTGTGATATTATATACCTACTGACACTAGAATTAAGTTTTCCTTTCTACTGTATGCTACTAACAACTATGGACATGTTTCCGAAATAAATTATTTGAATTTGAATTGAATTTGAATTAGTAATCAGGTACCTTCGTGGATACTATTAACAACGGGGTATTTTAGATTGGCCTGCTAAATCTCAACCTACTTTACTTTTTAACCGACACTCAAAAAAGGAGGTGTTTCTCAATTCAGTTGTATTTTTTTTTAAGTTTGTTTCCTCCGAACTCCTTAATTTAGGTTTATTTTTTTATTTATTTAAATTAAATAAACACACAAATTTTTGACGAGTATTACGCGTTACAGAAACCTGTTAGAAGTTTATACGTGACGCGAAGGTATAAACCGATTTAGAAAATTCTTTTTTTGTATGAAAGAAGATGCATCCAAGTTAGTCCCATATAATTTTAGTGAAGATTTGATTATGGGATCCATGGGGAATTGAAGAAACTTTTTCTATGTAAGTATATAAGTAAATTTATCTATGAAATATCTCGTCGTGTAGTACTCATAACACAAGTCTTATTGGGCTTACCGTAGGACTAGTTTCATTTGTGTAAAAAATATTTATTTTTAATTACTTATTATTCTAAAAATAATCATTATTTCACGCTGGTTGAATAAAACCTTGCTATTTCCTTACACGGTTGTTGTTCTCCAGGACATGGCTGATGTTTTACTGTAGACTTTTTTCTATAAAATCTCCACGGAGGATATTTTCTAAAATTAATAGTGGATTACTACAGAGGCCTCAAAAGAGAGGATTGCCTGATGAGTTATACTCGTAGACTGCTGAGCTTTAACGAGGCCGCCTAGACGTACGAGACAAGCCATATCCCTGTTCGCACCTATGTATAGAGCTTTTCTCAACTAAATCCAAAGGATCAAGGCCAAACATTCACAAACCTTGTTTTTTTAAGTTGGAAGTATGTCATAGATACTCATACTCATCAGAAAAGAAAAAAATAACACTGAAACCGTAGGCGATCATATTGCCGGCCTTATTTTCAATAAGTACCATAAAATATAGTGTTTCGTGTTATCGTGAAGATAAAGACGACATTTCCTTCAATGTTTGAGAAAAACTTATTAGTAATAAAATATAAAACTTACTGCTTAAAAAGTCCTAACAAAGCATTCCATTAGATATTGACCTGCGCGGGATATCTTTTTTGATGTTTTCAATAAAGGTCGACCCTTAACAGTTGACATTTAAACCTTTCATTGTAAGAATGCTTACTTGCTTCGAAAATAAATGAGATTCCTTATTGTGTGGAGAAAGTAGAAACATAGATAATTTGAAACTTTAAAAGTAAGGAGCAAAATTCGCAAGTAGATATTCTTTCCGATGGTTTTGTAAAAGTAAATTCTTTATATCATATTTGTAGTACTCTTGTTCTCCAGAGAGGCAATATATCTTGATTACTCGTACTTAAAGAACTATGCATTTTTATACAGAGATTGGAGAAGGGCTGGCGTATAATTTAGTGTTAGTGGTGTTATTTGCGACTATTTACGCTTTAAGTTATTTTGAAAACTAAATAACTATATTTTGTCTATTCATGATGTTTATAGAGTCAATAAGATATAGAGAAGAAAGCCAAAGATTAGGTTCTATGACATGCTAACTACAGGGCCAGATGGAAGGCAAGAGAGGACGAGGCTGATCACCGACTCGCTGGACCGACCTTATTAAAAAGACCACACAGATCACTATAGTACAGTGCACTCGCTTCCAAGACAACCGGGTGAAATGGAGACGCATCGCGAGAGCTGCTGTCTGTCAGAAGAAGGACTAGGATGAGGATCCAAATGTGGACACCATTGCTGTAACCACGACCACTCTGCCAAGAGTGAACGACTGATGATGATGAACAATAGGGCAGACATAATAATATATATATATATATATATTCTTTAATAAATATCAGGGGCAATCTTACACAAATCGACCTAGGCCCAAACTAAGCAAAGCTTGTACTATGGGTACAAGGCCACGATATACATAATAAATACTTAAATACATAGAAAACATCCAAGACCCAAGAACAAACATTCGTGCTCATCACACAAACACTTGTCCTGGCCGGGATTCGAACCCGGGACCGCTAGCTTCGTAGGCCGTTGTACAACCCACTAAGCCAAACGTGTCGTGAATAATGTTCAGCAGTAAAGTGATTATTAATTTAATCATCATTGAATGCAGAAAAGCCTATCTGAAAAGTTTTCTAAAGGCGCTGCTTCACGAGGTGCATTCACAAGTAATATGTATATTGTTAGACTTAAATTACAGTGGGAGGGGCACATTGCTCGGAGAACAGATGGCTGCTGGAGCAGACAGGTTCTCGAGTGGTGACCGCGTACAGGACGAGAGTGGGAAGTCCTCCAACAAGATGGAAAGGATGATCTGGTGAAGATTGCGGGAAACCGTTGGATGAGGGCGGCGCATGATCTGTCGTTGCAGAGATCCTTGGAGGAGGCCTTTGTCTAGCAGTTTATGTCCTTGGGCTGATGTGATGATGATGAAAATGATAAGTAATTAAACTTAACAAAAAACTAGTTTAGTCGATTTGTGTATATAAAAATTATCCCTTTTGATAAAATGGTAGCGAATATTTCTCTAAAAAAAGGATGATTTTAGTGAGTATAGTAGCTACTATAGTCACTAAAATAAAATCATCCGTCACTTTGATTTCTGTCAATAGCGGCGCGAAACTTGGCCACATACTTGTATGTGGCAACGTCACGATCGTAAATTGTTTACAAGAAAATTGATAATATCTTCAAAACTACGCCGGATTTGCCTGGGGTTCATATCATTTGTTTTGCTCCTAATGACCTAAGGAATGAGTGGTTAAAATCCTTCCCATTTCTCGCGGGTACCGTGTCTTTACGTATAATGTCACTAAATACCTTCAATGAACCGTTACATTACAGGTGAATCCTCACGGTAAATGCACCCAAATAAATACAATTCTAAAAAACTTATTTCGCATTGTACACATATCGCCAGAGTAGGTAAATTTAAAATGAAGTCACACGTAGATACCTACAGGTATATTACGTGACTACCTAATCCTCCATAAGTGAGCAGATGACATTCACAGAGAAGGGACGTATGACCGTTATGTAAATTTCTTTTAGAAGATCCTCTCGCAAATTCCTGCGCACTTAACTCGGTGACTGGAATATTTGAATTGAGTTCTTAAGAATAAAGTTAAGGTGAATATCTTGGCGTGTGGTTGAAATAAATCTGCTGGATATAGGGATTAGGTAACAATTTACATCAACTTTTGTAACGTTTTTGGGCGGATCTGCTTTGCTTTGTTCTTTGAAACTGATTCAAAACAAATGTCGTTTACGACTCATGTAAATTGTGTTTTTAAACTTATACTTACTTACTCAAAACAAGAAGTGTTATAAGTTACAAGCCTATACGATACGTATAGGTCTGTAGGAGAGGGTGGGGAACAGTTTTAAAGAAATAATAGATTTACATGTGTCTTGTTTGCACTTTGATAAAGCATCAGGCATTCTTTCAATACGTCCCAAGATAAAGAAATAAATATTACAGGACAATTTTTACACAAATCGAACTAGTCACATGGTAAGCTCAATAAGGCTTGTGTTATGAGTACTAGACGATGATAAATTGAATAGATATATTACTTACTAGTTGCTTCCCACGGGTGTACTAAGGAGCAATATGTGACCTAAACTTCCCTTTACATGAACCTTGTAATGAAATATTTTTTTAAGATCGCCCTTTTATAAATTTTTTTCTTATCAAACTTTTTTAATTACATTTTTTTTTACTTTTCCATGCCAATTTTAGTATATTTTCTTAGAAACAAAGCTGGATCAGAAAAAAAATTAAATGACCACAGCGCCGTCACTTTTTGACAAATATGTGAGTGCGAGAGAAAAGGGACTGTACCTCTAGCACAACCGTGGTACGCGACTCTTTGTCGCACGATAAAGAATGTCTGTCTCTTTCCTTTCAATACAATGCGAGAAAGACGGGTGATGCTATGTCGAGCGACAAGCGTAGTCGCGGAGAGTTTAACCGGCCAAGGCCGAGTTGGGCTCGCGCACCGAGGGTTGCTACGCCGCCCCTGTTTGCCGCCCCGGGCCATGGCCCCCTTGGCTCTAGGGTAAATACGCCCCCGCCAGCTGGACTGATCCTATACCATTTATTTCTCGCCTGACAAACGCAATCATCATAGACGGGCTGGTATTCCTATGATGGTTTTTAATACAGTTTCATTGATTTGATGAAGATCAGGTTGAAGATATAAAGGATTGGGGTTCGTAAATTAACAATTTAGTACTAGGTACTTAGTTTGTTCATTGGTACTCAAATTGTATGTATCCATACTAAACACAAATTAAGAAGCAAATCATGACACATGTCTCTAGTGTTGCAAACGTATCGAAAAATATTATCGATAAAATTAGGGTCAAGCGTGAGTTGAATGCGTTTGCTTAGATTTTTACTAATAAGAAATATTGAAATTGTTAGTTATGACCGTTTCTTGATATATTACGTGCTACCTTCTCAACTTGATGTTTTTATCATATCTAAAACATGTCGTTTTAAACCAAAGACCTAAAACTTATAAATATTGTTCGTATTAATCGTATTTAAGCACCTATAAGTGATTTTTATCCATGGCATAAAAAATGTAGCATAGACAACATTTGTGAAGCATAAAATCTCTTTGAAATATTAGACATATCGTAGCATAGATCACATTTGTGCCTACTGTCGACCTTTTTGTAACGATCGAAAACTTCATAGTTGCGCGATGTGTCAGAAATAAATTCTAATCTCGAATTCAGTGTAGTTATACGATGAAATACGAGTGAATTAATGATTAAAAAGTGGCCAGTAAGCTTCCGACTAATTAATTGTGATCCAGTGGATAATTGAGTAAACACTACGCAGAATTAACATTAGTTGCATTGAGCTAACTAGGAATTATAGTTATCGATTTAGTTGTATGTATATATCGTGTGTTTACTGGCTAATCCAGCATAATCCGCAGGATGATTGCCTGTCAAACTAGAGAATTGTATATATTTAACGATACAATCAAACCGCAGCGTTCACGGCAGATTTTTGGCGTTTTAATTTAAATTTTGCTCTTTATGTTTGTTTGTCCAAGCGTATTCCCACTTATTTTGAGTGTACCCATCTAAATGTGGCGCTACAAGTTTTGTGAATGTATGTAATATCCTGAACGGAATTGTTGTAAACCTAACCTTTTTATTCTGCGCAGGACAAAGTGACGTAGGAAGAAATAAGGTTTTCTATTTCATTAGAATTAAGGTTTTTACGGACGGACGGACGGACGGACGGACGGACGGACGGACGGACGGACAGACAGACAGACAGACAGACAGACAGACAGACAGACACACTTTCGCATTTATAATATTAGTATGGATTTAGGCAAAACAAAATGATAAATTCGTTTCCCTATTTATTCTAGCAACTAGGGAAATAAGTCTCTTACTAGACCACGGTTTAATGTTGTTTAAATACATTTAACTCCTAACACTATAGACCAGAATCCGGTTATTAACGGTCTAAGTCATCAATTTTTTTTTTTAGATTTGGTTAGTCTTTCAATTTATAGACCGAGATCCCCCTCTTTACGGGTTGAGTGTACAAATTTTGTTATTTATAAATAAACAAGCTTCTGCCCGCGACTTCGTCCGCCTTAAATTCGTTTATCGCGGATAAGGGCATTTTTCTGGGATAAGAAATAGCCTATGTCCTTCCTCGGGACCCAAACTATCTCCATACCAAATTTCATCCAAATCGGTTCAGCGGTTTAAGCGTGAAGAGGTAACAGACAGACAGACAGACAGACAGACAGACAGACAGACAGACAGACAGACAGACAGACAGACAGACAGACAGACAGACAGACAGACAGACAGACAGACAGACAGACACACTTTCACTTTTATAATATTAGTATGGATTATTTCAACAATAAGTCAACGTATTAACAATAAATATTGTAATACACGAAACTCTATCGTTTGATTACTTATAAATAAATTATTCACGTTTTTTCGGTGATCCACTCCTGAGACATTGTTACGTTACTTCATTTTTTTCATTGAATTAACGTTACAGTATATACAAACCTTATATTCGGCACGGACATTTAATTTAAGCTCGTCAAAGATAACGTATTTCGAATACAAACTTACCTGCTATTTCAGAAGATTTTATTTACAATATTATTAATGTATTTGGGTGATCCCAGGGGCGTTTCAGCCGTTGTCAGTTCTAGTCCCAAGTATCAAAGATACGGGCGATAATATGGGTTACATTTGGTCAATTATGACAAGAACTATATATGATTAAAGTAATGAATGTATGTAAGTCTGCTGCTTGGCGTAGCTCTTCTTTCAATATTTATGACTAGGGAGTTACGGCGGTTGAAACGCCCGGGGAATCACCCATTTAAGCTTAACCGGGAGAAATGCGTCTAAGGGGAAAATGCATCTTTTGGTGATTATATTCGAAGCAGCTTTAAAACTACCCTGCTCTCTTTACTAATACCAACTAATAGTGCCGAACTTAGGCGAGGATGGTAGGAGTAGTTCTAAATTGTTTGGAATCTATGAACTCTTTAAAAGATGTAGCGGTTCATCATCATCATCATCATTCTCCTTTTAGCCATAGGACGTCCACTGCTGGATACAGGCCTTCTCAATAGACTTCCACATGAGCCGGATAGAGGCGACCCGCATCTGGCGAGTCCCCGCAACCCTAAATAGGTCGTCCGGCCACGCTGCGCTTGTCGATACGCGGTCTCCACTCGAAAACCTTTCTGCCCCAATGGCCATCGGTTCGTCGAACTATGTGCCCTGTTCATTGCCACTTCGGTTTGATTACCCTGTTTGCTATGTCGGTGACCTTGGTTCGTCTAAGAATTTCCTCATTTCTCATTCGATCTCGTAGAGAAATCCAGAGCATAGCCTTTTCCAGAGCTCGTTGAGTGACTCTGAGCTTGATGGGCAGCAACTGATCTTATGCTATTTTGGCAAATTCTCTTTTCACGTATAATTTGCAGAAAAAAATTACATTACAGTGTCCCAAAATTTTATATTGAAAAATATTAAACAGGTGCGTTAAGTTCATACAAATAGAAAAATCATTCATACAAATATGTAACGAAACTGAGATGGAAATTTGGCACATATTTTTTCTTGTATGAAGTTGGAATGTAAAGCTGAGTAAGATAAGCAAAAAAAAAATATTCTGAAAAAAGGTATTTTTGTTTTACAAATCACCTACCTTTCATCTTTTTATGATTCCCCTACGAATGTATTCATCGCAAAAGTCGTCACCTTAATCGTGTCAGTAAATAAACTTAACACTTGACTTCTTCATCTCATACTAGGTTAAAAGGGCACCTTAGATGCTGTAGCTATTTTCATGATATTCTTAAAAGTTTTTCTACGTGATTCACGAGCCACGGCGTTAGTACGGTCGTTTGTCATTAAAATGTCAGAATATTCCTCCTTACTGTATGTAGCCGTGTTAATAAATGCTCATAAGTGGTAACAGCAATCCAATTATTGTGATATTTATAAATAACCGACACAACGTTATAGCCACCCATAATAATGCCTGTCTTTCTTTAATAAAATAAATGTTTTCAGCGCAGTTTATTTTGTTTTTTTTCATTACCTGTTTTAATTTGCCACATATTTTGGCTAAGATGTTTTGGGGAAAATCCGTACAAACTGCCATCCCCTAATTTAAAGGGTGGGGAGTGATGAGTGATTTACTAAAAATCCTGAAATACGTACTTTATTATTTACTAGCTTCTGCCCGCGATTTCGTCCGCCTTAAATTCGTTTATCGCGGATAAGGGTATTTTTCCGGGATAAAAAGTAGCCTATGTCCTTCCCCGGGACTCAAACTATCTCCATACCAAATTTCATCCAAATCGGTTTAGTAGTTTAAGCGTGAAGAGGTAACAGACAGACAGACAGACACACTTTCGCATTTATAATATTAGTATGGATTACAAGGATCCTATATAAATTTTCAGACCTCTTGAACAAAAATTTGCGGAAGTCTCACACAAACTTCTCTTAGTTTGAGTTTCCCTGGGTAAAAGTTCAAAGTTTTAGAATATTTTTTTGTCGTTTAAAATTTTTTATGATCATTGGTGAAAGAATAATCGTTTTTGAAAACTCCGGTTTGGTTAAGTTTGCTCATTTATATGCGACGCTATAATTACCAGGTGCAAACTTAACTTAATTAGTCAGGTATATTGAGATAAGTGAAAAATTCTACAGAACCCTTACTTACACTTACCTTACACTTAGCCGGTTTATTTCAGGTCGCGGAATTTTTCATGCCAAAAATCAACTTCAATACAGTTGAACGTTGAATTTTATCGACTGTCGATTAGTTTTTACCAAGTGTATCTTTATTTATTTATTAACAAACTAGAGGATGCCCGCAACTTCGTCCGCGGAGGAGAAAAAGTCACAACCCCTCGTTTTTTTTCAGCGTAGTCGGGTAAAAAAAGTATCCTATAACCAACTAGAGATACCCAGCTACCCCTGTACCAAAAAATGTTGAAATCAGTTTAGCCGATTTTGCGTGATGAAGCCACAACGACACATACAAATATAAAAAAAAAAACAAAAAAAAAAATTTTTCGTTTTAGTGGCCTCCAAATATCCGCAACAATCATTTTTTTGAAAATATCATCAATGTACAGACATTTCATTTTTACAACTTTATAATAGTATGGATATAGACCTCAAATCCACATTTAAGCAAACAATTATAAACTTTGTATGAACCTATCTGATTTTGCCATGATAAATTCCGTCCTCTGTTTATTATCTATAGATAGATACTGAAAAGTCTAATAAGATCCAAATTGCATTCATAAAGCTCATCGGTTCTTCACCCGAACGTTGTGATGTCTCTGTCTGGCGATAAATGTTTTTTTGCAAACACGTTTTGCAATCAGGATAGAGTTATTAAATTAGCAGAACGTTTGGTGGAGTTGAACCTTGTCATCTATATCCGTAAATTGTGCGCCACGTGCACAGTCGAGACATGTAAAAATCAATAACATCAGCGGGCATGTGCTGGGGTGTCATTCTTAAAACGTGCCTTATATCGTCCCTGGTGGTCAATATATATTTCACTCGTCAAGCCGACGGACCAATATATTTTGACCTGTGATCTGGAATATGTACCACTAGTTCACGTGTCTAGTTATACCAGGGATAAACTGAAGGCGGTTTTAGGGTTCCGTACCAAAGTACCGTAGCAAAAATTAAACGTCTAGCTACTCGGTCAAATAGAATCTCATATGAAAGGGCTGGATCTGCACATTTTTGACCATCTTTTTAGGGTTCCGTAGCCAAAATGGCAAAAACGGAACCCTTATAGATTCGTCATGTCTGTCTGTCTGTCTGTCCGTCCATATGTCACAGGCATTTTACTCAAAAACTATACTATATATGTACATTGATGAAATTTAGAGCAAGGGTGTCGTGTGTAAGCCACTACTTAGTTTGATAGTTAAATAAAAGATATATATATTTCTAGGCGGGGCACTCCATACATGTAATCGAAACTGAAAAAAAAAAAAATTCAGCAAATAACAATGTGTGGCACATATTTCGACAGTTCTTCTAAAAACACTTTTAGGTTTTTAAAAAAACATTTTTGATTTAGTGAACACGTTCCGAAATATTAGCTCCAAAAGTAGCAAAAATTGTGTCCCTCCCCTCTATTTTCTAAACGGTATGTTCAAAAAATGTGAAAAAAAATACAAATATAAAGCTTAATAAATACTTCCAACTAAAATTGTTTTCAACATGATCGGACATACCGTTTTTAAGTTATTGCCAAAAAACTGCGCTTCTCAGCAAAAGGACGTAAGTGCCGGGAGATACGCTCTTTTTTTAGTGTTTTTTTTCATATCGTATTTTTTTATCTGTAGTGCATTTTTTGTATAAAAGGCTGCGGAACCCTTCATGCGCGAGTCCGACTCGCACTTGGCCGGTTTTCTATTTAAGAATGACATAGCTGGGCGTATTATACGCAGTAATGTCAACGCCCTCCACTTTTGACAAGTATGAGTGTGAGAGTGACGAATGCTCTGTCATCTTTTTTAATCGACTTCAAAAAAGATGTTCCACTGTATTTTTATGTACCTATGTTTACCGATAATGATAATCTTATTTTGATGTTTTTGCCACCTTTGTAACAATTATCTTAGTACTTAAATTTTGAAATTTTGGCAATTCTTTTGAGTAGCACCGACTCCAAGATAACAATAGTTGTATAGATTGAGTTTTTTGTTTTGTGGAACTCATGAAAATGACCATAGAAGGCCACCAGAACTGGTGGCAATAAGATATTACGATTAAGTTAGATAAACGATTTCACAATAACAATTTTAAATGCTCCTGATGAGAATGGTACCATTGAACTGATGACGGAACCAGAAGCCAGGTACCGGATCACTGTAATAAAATAATGTATCCTTGCCATGTTTGGGCTTGTTGAAATTATCACGAGATGAAGAATTACGGAACGTTTCACCGAAAAAAATATTGTTAAAAACTTTCTTTTGTCGTATAATAAATGTGACCATCATCTCTCTGACTTGTATCGTTAACGACTACCAAGTTTTTTTCTCAAATATTCCGATGTTTGGAAAAGTTTTTTGCAAACACGTCTCAATAATTCAGGATAGAGTTATTCAATTAGGTGAACTTTTGGCAAAGTTGCGGCCTCGTCAGCTGTATCTGCAAATTGTGCGCTGGCAGGGGTCCAGAAGATTAACAAGTTGCTGCAAGCTGTTTAATTTCATGCCTGGATGCGCTCGTTGTGCCTTTTGAGTCCTGGAGTTTAATGAAGTTTTTATAACAACACCATTAATCAAAGTTGATTATAGCTAATTAATTTAGCGTTAATTGGAATAATGTGCGCAGAATATTGTATTTTTAAGGAATAAGACTGTGTGAATTTAGGTATTAGGACCGTTTTAGCGACTATATTAGTTTTTCTGGGATAGGCAGTTTTGAAATTAAATACACATTAACTTTCGGTCATGTTAAATGAAGCAGAATATACCTAAAGAATTAATAACACCGATATAATTATTTTTTTATTTTTATTAACGATAAATTAACGATTTTATTATTAATTAATTTGGTGTTAATAATAATAATAATAAGTACTCTTTATTGCACACCAAAAGAAAATAATATGAGACACTTAAATCTAAACCAGTATGAGAAATGGTAAACAACAGGCGGTCTTATCGCTAAAAAGCGATCTCTTCCAGACAACCTTAAGGTAGTAAAGATGACGCAAAGTAAACAACCAATGAGTAATTAAGTGGTGCATGTACATGAAGATGAGACAAATCATAAATTAAAGCTAGAAAGAAAAAACAAAAGAGAAATGAAAATTTCAGATACATACAAAGATACTAGATACTAATAAATAAATATATAAAATATAAATAAACATATACACAAATATACATATACCTACACAAATACATACATATAACCAATAATTTACTGAACTACACGACATCGACATCTTAGTTTAAGGGAGCGATAAATAGTGCTGCTTAAGATGACTCTTAAAAACAGGAATAGATTTAGCACACCTAATGTCCAACAGCAAAGAATTCCACATCCGGATCACTTGAAATGTGAAAGAAGTGTTATAAAATTTGGAAGAAGAAGCAACAGGTGCAAGGAGGTGTTATTAATTTATTTATTATTAAATTAGGCTTGATAAATTGTGTATACACTACAATATTGTTTATGAGTACATATCAAAGTTATTAATTGATTAGAACTATACAATTTCAGCTAATGCGCGGCATTGCATTATTTACGTTATGTTTAATGGGGAATGGATGAAAATTTTCAAAAATCTTGAAATTTTGTTTATAGGTAGGAATAAGCCTCCCTATTGTCAGTAAGTTGTAATTTGTCAATAAGAAGGCTTATTCCTAAGCGAAATATGATTGAGAAAAAAAAGGCAATAATATGTATCGCCGGATGAGAATACGTTTGAGCCATATCCATCAAATTTGTATGGAAAACGGTATATCTATATAGTATGTATATATATATGTAAAATATGTATGTTTTTATTTATTTTTGTATTATTTGTAGGATCTTATCCTCACCACCTACTCATTCCTAGCTATTTTGTGTTACTTCCGCTACCTAAAGGTTGTCTGGAAGAGATCGCTCTTTAGCGATAAGACCGCCTATTGTCTACCGTATTTAATGTTAAGGCTCTATTGTACTCTGTTTCTGTTGGTGGTGTGCAAAGAAATGTTGTATTGTATTGTTTGTCGTCGCCTGGTACACATAGTATTAGCTTTGCTTAGTTTGGGACTAGGTAGATTTGTGTAAGATTGTCCCTGATAGATAGATAATTTTTATTTCATGATAAAAATCACAATACAAATTTCCTTGTCAAAATTATACGAATTTTATATCATGATCGTCAAAATATAAGGAATATTGAAAATAAACAATGTACATAATTATAAACAAAGATCAGAAACAAATGAAAAAAAAATTCGACTATACTGGACTTGAACCAGTGCCTTTGGCCAGACCGGGGCAGCACGCTCTACCATCTGAGCTAATCGTCCACACCAGTAGTCGACGAATTTTGTCATCTGTTCTTGCTTATGGATCTCTGTATGGTGCATCCGACTCTTTAGCCGTTAGCGCCGCCTAATGCAGAACTATGAAGTTACTTTCACCCCGAGCAGATACCTTTACAGGTACCATTGCTCGGCGAGAGGTGGCGCTATTATCAAGACTGTACTTTTTGTTTTACAAATATCATGATAATAATCACAATTTTTGCAATTTATTAGTGGATCACTCCACTAGCGTTATTATTATAAACAAAGATCAGAAACAAATGAAAAAAAAATTCGACGATACTGGACTTGAACCAGTGCCTTGAGCCAGACCGGAGCAGCACGCTCTACCATCTTAGCTAATCGTCCACACCAAAAAAGAACTAGTATTACTTTTATGTTTATGCAAAATATTTCTTATTGCGAACAAAAAAGTTTCAGTATAATGTAATTTGCTGAGATCAATTTTAGAGCTGTCTAATGCAAGGTGCTTTTCTTGTTTTGCTTTAACTAAATCATATTGCTTGATATATTTACAGAACTCACGTAATTACTTAGTAAAGTAATTGACATGCACAATTAAGCATCAGTATCAGCTATTGTAATTGGGTCTTTATCGTAGCTAAATCAAACATTCAACAACAGCTTTCAGATGTATGCAGGTTTCCTCACAATATACGGCGTATAGTAGTGTGTATTATAAACACACTGTTTAATATTAGTTACTGAACTTTCATAACATTTTACTACCTTTGTCTAAGTTGTATGCGTGTTCGTGTTGCCTAGCCAAATGTTAAAAAAGTATCAAGCAGAAAATCCCAAGGTTGCTTAACTTGCAAGTGACAGTGAACTTGTAAGTGACGTGAAAATTTGAGAAACAATGCAATAGTAGATTGTTTGTATGGACATTTTTGTATGGATAAATATGTCTGAGTGTCATAATGGGTTTTAGCCACGTGTTAAATACTCTGAATTTGACTTCGACTGCGAGAAAATAAAAAACTACTTAACATTAATAATATTTATATCACCATGCGCAAATACTCACAGAAAATTTTGTACATTTGGCGCTTTATATATTTTTTTCAATTCTGCACTCTTCGTATGTTTCCCCTTTCGTCCATTTCCCAGTTTGTCATTTTCCCGGTTCGTCCATTTCCCCGTTCGTCCATTTCCCAGTTTGTCATTTTCCTGGTTCGTCCATTTCCTCATTCGTCTATTTCCCTGTTGGTTTATTTTTTTAATGGACATAGTCAATTTTTACTTTTTTATGTAAAGGGCTGCAATACGCTCAGAAATTTTGGCCAATCCGAGCAGGTTGCTTTGTTTGTTTTTAATTATTCGTATGTAGTATGTAGCTGGCCGCAAGCTTTTTTTTTAGTTTCATAGAAATGTTGATGGGATTATATGGCTTTCTTTTAAACACAAGGGCTAGATGTACTATTTTAGTCTTACTTTTTGAGCAGGAGAAGTGAAAAATTAATTAATCTGAAACTTTCCTCCTTAACGCAATCTAAATTGAACGCTATAAAACCCAAGCCGTCGTCGTGTTTAATCGAAACAAACTTATTTTGTTGAACATTGACTAATTAACCGGCACTTTGACAAAGTCCACTTTGCAAATTTTAAACAGTCTTATATTAATTAATTTCCTAAGCGCATTTACTGATTACGCCATGATTTTCAATTATTCCTTGTTACCCATATTGAATCAAATCAAATCAAACCATTTTATTGCAATTCATGTTGTACATTAAGGGTCTTAAATACTATATAGGTAAAGTCTAAAAAATGAGCCCTGTCGGGCACAGCAATATCTTACAACTAAAACTAAAAAATATCAATAAGTATGTAGGTAATCTATACATTTAAAAAATAATAAATACTCTGATTTAAACTTACACGCTCTTCACTCATATCACAACACATCAAAACGGGGCTTAATCGCGTAAAATATGATTTATTTAATTACCTTCAGTTCCTTCGAGACCATGGACGTAACGCGACGTTCGAAACGTCGAAGAATTACCAACGAAAGGTAATTAAATAAATCATATTTATACGTGATTAAGCCCCGTTTCGTGTAAGTTTAAATCAGAGTATTAATATTTTTTTTAATGTATAGATTAATACTAGATTAATAATAATATTTCAATTACTGGTATGGTCATAGTCGTGATGTATATTAACTTTCATATCCTAGAATACAATAAATTTCATAATAGTAAAATAATTAGATTTCATTTAAATGGGTGAATGCTAAAGTATGTGTGTTACTTCGTATATTTTTACGTAACAATGGCGATTTTTGCATAGGAATAGAAAATGGATTGACGAATAAAAAGAGGATAAGATTTCTTCACCACAGAAAAAATCCGGGTATTGGTAATTTTTCATATGTTAGCTTAAGTGCAACAGTCGTGTCATACTTACAACTAAAAGTTTATTTTCTTGTGAACTTTTTTATGGTGTTAGAATTGATATGATCCCGCCAAATCAATAGACTAACAAATATACTTATGAATTTAGTACTCTGCGTGTATAACAGATTAAGCTTATGATAAAATATTATAGTTATTTGATTAGTTAGTTTGAATGTATATATTTAGCACATATGAGAAAGTATGCGTTTTCATTATAAATCTATTTTACCTGGGGTTAAGTAGTGTCTAGCCCATCTAGCGTCTCTTTTATCTACAACAAGCTTTCACATTTATAATATTAAGATGATGTAATTATTACGTTCCACCAAAGGAATGACTGAACAAACCATACGAAATTAATTATAAACAGAGTTCTGGCAACAAGGTACTCCCATCTGAATATGTTTAAGATCCACCAAATTGGTATCACAGTTTCAACGTAATAGGTTAGCCAGAGGGAATAGGTTATTATAACATTATACTGGATACAATTACCAGCATAAATATTATACGAAAATTATAGCCATATCTCTAACTAGCTAATTTTTTTTTGTTGCAAAAAACCTATTTGAACAACCTGGTTGCGTTAAGTTTGGACCTGATTTGTATGCAATGCTATAGATATCAGGTGCAAACTTAACTCAAACGGTACCGGGTAATAAAGTTAGGGTAAGTAAACAATTGTACGGAACCCTCGGTGCGCGAGTCAGACTCGCACTTGACCGGTTTTATTTTTTCAATAGGGATGATGACTAAATTTTGATAATTAGTCCGTCATGTAGATTAATAAAAAATATTAGACACGGATTTTTTCTTTTTTTTCATAATCGAAAACAAAGGCGATACATTGAGTCAAAATGACGCGTGACGTCAATCGTAAGTACTAATTTTATTTAGGAGTGACGTCATGAGCCCCCCACTCCTTAACTAATGCGATTTCTCTGAGTATTTTTGTATTATTTTGAAAAAGCAAAAAATACGTGTCCAATATTTCTTTATTATCTAGCTGTCGGACTAATTAGAATTTTGATTTTCATACCCAGTCATCATAATCATACCTATTACATATCTAGGCCGGTATTATGTTACATATAAGTAATATTCCAAGTCGAGAGGATCGAGGACGAAGATCTGCCGTGTACGATTATATCATCATCGAGACCACTCTGCAAAGAGTGAGACGACTAGAAAGAAAGAAGTTATATATACAATAAAGTTAACATGCAACTGCTTTGCGCCAACTTATCTGTACAGTTTAATTATCTCACCGTCTCCCACTACCCTAAGGTTGTCTGGAAGAGATCGCTGTTTAGCGACAAAACCAACCTGTAGTTTACCTCTCCTTAAACGTGTTATTTTCTTTTGTAATCTGATTTGTGAGGCGTGCAATAAATATAGTTATTTTTATCATTATATTCGAGTGTCCAAGTCTTACATTAACGTTTCAAAGAGAAAATAAATATGGGAGATGAGAGATGAGGGCGATGGATAAACACGTGAGTGATTCATAAGGGTTTATCTTTTTCCTTTTAATGTACTTACAACGGACCGTTGGTCATGGTGGCGTTTATAATGCGATAGATAAATTAAAAAAATATTCGTCACTTTCCGACACGTGTTTGTGTATGTCAGTGCGAGAGTGACATTTTCATTGAATGCATTATCAGTTATTTATCGATTGATAAAAGTGACGATCATCAATGAATAAATATTACGGGACTATTTTTACACAAACCGAAATAGTCCGGTTGTAAGCTCAATAAGGTTTGTGTTATGACAGAATACATAGAAAACACCAAAGATTTGGGATTAAATATTTATTTACCATAGTTACGCCGGAGTCTAAAAATTAATGAATCTTGGTCATTAACTTTTTCTGTACCTCATTGCCTGAGTAACTCTTACGTCTCCCGAGTTACTCTTTAAAATGTAACACTAAAAGGTAACACTGTTCGCCTGAGTTACGGGACGGTATATTAATAAGAAAAAGTTGATCCACATATCTGCAGGTGCGCGACGAATCGATAGTTTGGGAGTCAACCGTCGTAAAATAAATACTTTATCTAAAAACCGGGCAAGTACGAGTCGGACTCGCACACCGAGGGTGCCGTACAAAATATACGCTACAAACGGCCGTATCTATGAAAAAAAATCCAGTGTTAGCAGAGACTTACTCCTAAGCAAAATGTACGCGGTGCTCGGTAATTTTATATTGGTTACTGATACGTAGGTCACTCGATAAATTTTGAGATAAAAAAAAACTATCGAGGATATTAGTATTATTTATTTTTCATTTTTTCAAAATACTCTCCATTACTCTCTATACAAAGTTCTATTCGTCTGAACCAACTTTGGAAGCACTCTTGCCAGTCTTCATCAGATAGGTCCGAAATTGCTTCTTCATATGCAGCCACGACTTCTTCAGCACTCGAAAAAAACTTCCCTTTTATATTTTGTTTCACCACCGGGAACAAAAAGAAATCGCAGGGAGCTAAGTCAGGACTGTAGGGTGGATGTGGTAAGGTTTCTATCCCAGCTTTCTCAATAAACGCCTTTGTTCTGAGGGTCGTATGTGAAGAGGCGTTATCGTGATGCAGCAAGATTCCCCGAAGTCCAGTCTTTGGTCTCCTCTCTCGCACTGCTTTGAAAACTTGCGGCATTACTGTAGTATACCAATCAGAGTTGACTAACCTATAATTTTCCAGCATTGATGTTGATAAATGTCCGCCCCGCGAAAATAAACTAGCTACCATTTTTTTGCCGACGTTACGAGGTCTTTGTAGTTTTGTTGGTAACTTTCTCTCTGAGAAGACCCATACTGACGATTGCCGCTTGTTTTCCGGATCATATTGGTAAATCCATGTTTCGTCACCTGTAATTATTTCCGATACACGCCGCGATGTCCCGTTGTCGAATCGTAGACGCATCTCACGACACCAATCTACACGAGCCTTACTGAGAAACATCTCAGTATCGGAGAGCAAACGTGGTATCTAACGACAACAGAGCTTCCTTACTCCAAGATGTAGGATGATGCTAACGCTCCCCGAACTAACGCCTAAGATATTCTCTGTCTTTGTATGTTATTCTTGGATCTTCTCGCACCAACATTTTAGTAGTCCACACGTTTTCTGCAGTTGCTGCTGTTTGAGGGCGACCACTTTGGTGGTCATCTTCGAGGCTGGTTTTACACCTTTTAAATTCGTTGAACCATCTAAAAACTGTTGCCCGTGAAGAATCTCCTAACGCTGACTGCAATCGTTACAAACACAACTGTTCAGATAAACCAAATTTAAAATCATAAAATATCATAGCACGCAAATGTTCGCGGTTGCGGGAACCGTTTTAGAAAAATGACTGTAATATATTCATTTTTTAAATTGGAGCGAATCGGCAACTTGTGTTCTATTTTTAAATAAATTTGCTTTTTAAAAACATATAATTCAGGTGCGTTCCTTTTTCGAATTTCGAGCATCTCAAAACTTATCGAGTGACCTACGTATAGACGACAGACATAAAAAATAGTTTTTCAGATTTATTTTGTGGATTGTGCTATAAGAGCTTTCTTCATACCAAATTTCAAGTTTCTAGAACAACTGGAAGTACTTATCAATTTCAAAAAGTGTCGAAATTTACGTCTTTTACAGCATAAATGGCCGTATCTTTTTTTTAGGTAAATTTAAAAGTTTGATTTTTTTACTGCTACAAGGAACGGTAGACCTGATTATAGTTTTAATTTCAACTCGATACCTCTTCGCGTTCCCGAGATAAAGGGTCTTGACAGACAGACAGACAGACGGACAGACGGACGGACAACAAAGTGATCCTATAAGGGTTCAGTTTTTCCTTTTGAGGTACGGAACCCTAAAAAGGAAACGATTATGCACAGAAGGAATTATAGAAAAAGAAAGGTTCAATTAACGAATCCTCAATCAAATGTGCGAGGTAAGTCAGTCAATACAGCTGACCTGCAGGGTTTTATCGGGGTCTATGTCATGAAATGATAGAGATAAAATATAATAGAAATGAAGGCTATTCAGATTTGCCATTTCAAATCCGAGTATTAATTTCTTTTTGTTTAATAATCTGTTCTCTGAAAAAGATTTTTCTTGGACTCGCAAAATCGGATGTTCAATGAGTATTTCTAAAAAAAAATCATTTAATTTAGTCTTGCGTTGTCTATTAACAGTTTTATGTCATGTCTCCGTTTTGGGTGCCCTTCGCTTGGACTAAAATTATATTTTCTAAAATTGTTTGGTCGAAAATGTTTGGTATATATTATTTAATAGTATAATTCTTTAGCATAAACATTTTTTTGCATGCATATTTTTTGGCATAAAACATATTTGTTCTAAAATTGTTTAGTATATATTTTTTATGACTAAAAGACTAAAAGTATAATATTGTTAGGCATAATTATTTTTTAGCCTAAGTTTCTTTAGCCAGAATAGTAGGTTAGGTTAGGTTAGAACTGTGACCCCTAATAAAAAACGAACTGCTACCAGAATAGTAGGTTAGTTTAGGTTAGAACTGTGACCCCTAACAAAAACGAACTGCCACCAGAATAGTAGGTTAGGTTAGGTTAGAACTGTGTGCGGTGGAGAAAACAGAGGCGATTCTTTTCCACGGTCCCCGCAGAGGCCCACCGCGAGGGGCACAGATCACCCTGCAGGGTGAGAGAATTAGGGTTCGGTCTGAAATCAAATACATCGGGCTCATTCTCGATAGTAGGTGGACTTTTAAGGCGCACTTTACCAAGCTCGCCCCTAAACTGCTGGGCGCTGCAGCAGCCTTGGGAAGGCTCCTCCCTAACTTAGGAGGCCCGCAAGCCGCATACAGGCGTCTTTACTCCGGCATTGTCCGTAGCATGGCCTTGTATGGGGCGCCCGTATGGGTGGATGCCTTCACGACGGGGAACAAGACCCTTCTGCGGAGGCCACAACGGGCAGTTGCATTGAGAGCGTGCAGAGGTTATCGCACGGTGTCCTGGGTAGCAGCTAATCTACTGGCCGGGAATCCACCTTGGGAACTTCAGGCGGAGGTGCTGGCGGAGGTGCCTACCGTGCGGACCTGAGGGCCCGATGGCAGTTTCCGACCCCCAGAGTAGTAGAGGCGTTAAGAGAGGCAGGCCAGGCAGCTCTGCTCCTGAGATGGAGAGAAGATCTCAAGGCAGCCACCGCAGGCCGAGTGACGTTGAGCGCACTCGTGCCCAGTTACGAGCGGTGGCTTGCTCGAAAGTGGGGAACGCCGGACTTCCATCTGGTGTAGGTACGTACTGGACACGGCTGTTTCGGTGAGTACCTGCACCGAGTTGCGGGTAGGGAAGAGACCCCAAAATGCCACGAGTGTGACGCACCAATAGACATTGTACGTCACACACTGGAAGAATGCGCGGTATAGGGACCACAGCGGCACTCCTTAACTGCTGTGGTGGGTGCGGATCTGTCGCTGCCGACCGTCATATCCAGGATGCTCGACAGCGAAAGGTGCTGGCACGCAATGGCCTCCTTTTGCAGCACCGTTATGAAGATGAAGGAGGACGCAGAGAGGAGACGAGAGGATGACCCTCTTGCTGCCCCTAACCGCAGACGGAGGGCGGGGCGAGCGCGCCGGCGCTTTGCGCATATGCTCACTCCACCGCCATAGCAAGTAAGGTGGCAGGGGCGGGGGCCTCTAGCCGTCCACGACAACTCACAGGAGTCGAGCGCCCAAATTTGTCCCGGGACGCTCCCCCCATGGTCGAGCCCCATTGGGCATACCGCGAGGACCACAGTAGAATGCGCAAGCGACCCTGTGTCCTCACAAACGCGGATGGGAAAGAAAAACGCTGGGTTTTTAATGGGTAGACCGGGTGACCGGGAGTCCCACATACCTGCTTGGAACCCTCGTCCGAGCAGGATGCGCAACGCCGTTTCCCAGCGATAAAAAAAAAGGTTAGAACTGTGATCCCTAACAAAAACGAATTGCTACCAGAATAGTAGGTTAGGTAGGTAGGTAGGTAAGTGATAGAAAGAACCAATATTCGGAATACCAATTTAATGCCTAAAATACATTCGACCAAACAATGTTATTCCACACAACTGTTAGACTAAACAATTTTGGGCCAAATAAATATATGCAAAACAATTTAGGCCAATCATTTTCGACATAAAAAACAATCGACCAAAAATTTTTAGGCCAAAAAATATGTGCCGAAAAAAATATCGGGCAAAACATTTTAGACCAACCGATATATAGACCCCTCTGTTGTATCGTATTACTTTAAATGAGCAATTCTTGTATTATGTATGTATATAAATATACATATTATTGGTTTCTCGGGAACGGCTGTGACGATTTGTGTGAATTTTTGTGTGTAGCTTAGTGTTACTTTTAAAATTCAAAACTTTATTCTGCAAGTAGGCCTCAAGGACACTTTTACTTCTGATTTTACAATAAACAGAAAAACATTCACAATCTAGAAAATGACAGTTCATAGCAATGTTATTGCAACAGACAAATACCTGGGCACACTTTACAGGCACTCTCCGGGTCTATTAGACTTATAGATATGTATAGGGTTTCTAGGCGTCAAAAAAGTAAAAAAGAGAAATAATATTTATCTTGATAGGTTTAATCCTCGCAAAACGAACAAACGTCCGCTCACCGAGAAAAGTGCGTCTAAGTTCTGGGTAGGTATAAATGAGATATGATAAAGATTATAAAAACTCTGGAGGTAATCTATAAAATAAGTAGGATTATCTTTTTGAGAACGCGTTTTTCCTAGTTTTCTTATTTCCTTTTATACTTTTTTTTCATTGTCTGTGATAAAAACATAATTATTACGGACAACACAATTGTAGGATAATTGTAATAAGAACGTTTTTGCAGTAACATCTTACTTTACGAGTAGTACTATGCGATAATCAGTAAGGATTTTTAATACACTGTATTGTACATTTAAGTGTATTGTGAATTGTACAAGACAGAGTTTTTTCTACCTAAATTTTACAAAATATTACAAAAAACGGTAACAAGAAAAGGTAAAACGATAAGCGGTCTAATCGCTATCTCCTCTAGACAACTTTTGGGTAGTTGGCAAAGCAGTTAACAATCACGACAAATATATGGTAATTAAACACAACAAATTATAGGTAGGTATTAGTAGAAAGTTTATGTTTAGTTTAGCTATGTACGTACGGCCCTCTTAATTTTGAAATCTACTAAATGAATCTCAACTCAACTTTCCAATAACTTTGTTTAGACATCATAATAACACATCTATATCTACTATTATAAAGTTGTAAAAATGAAAAGTCTGTACATGAGAATATTGAAAAAAAAATTGAAACGGACTATTAGGAGTACGCTGAATCGAAACATATATTTTTTGATTTTTTGTATGTTTGTCGCTGTGGCTTCATCACGCCAAATCGGCTAAACGGATTTCAACTATTTTTGGTACACTTGAGTAGTATCTCCAGGTGGTTGTAGGATACTTTTTACCCGACTGCGCTGAAGAAAAAAAAAACAGAGGTTATGACTTTTTCTCCTCCGCGAACGATGTTGCGGGCACTTTCTAGTCGGATACAAATTGCTTTTCTACGCGGACGAATTCGTAACAGCTAGTACATAATTATACTGAAATGATCAGCAGCTTTTGATACTGTCTGTAAACTAAAGGGTTGTTTTTGTCGAGGTTCTGATTCTGTCAAGTGCTGATTAACAAAAGTAATCAAAGGCATCTGGTATCGACGGCGCCATGGTGGCTTGTTTGTCTGTTTATGAGAGGAGGGTTTTCCCGTGACATTGTCCATGTGGCGAACATACTTTACTTATACTTAGATAATAGACGATTCTATTTTCCAGGCTTATGTTATTTCTGGAGTATATTTTATCGCTGTATTGTATTGTTGTTTTATTGAGACAAAGACAATCTAGAAACTAGCAAACTTACCTTCACTTTTGTATATGAGGATATTTTTTTAGTTAGCAAACTTCTATTAAATTTAAAAGTAGGAGGCTTTTTTAAATTTATAAGTGGAAATTTCAAGCCTATTCAATCACTTGATACACAAAGATTTAAAAGATTTGACCTTAATAAACTACACAACTACACACATACATTGCAAGTTGAATTAAAGCTTGTACTTATGAAAAAAGTTATTTTACTCGGAACTACATTTTTACCAGATAATATTTTTCTATAACTCACTACCTAAGGTTGTCTGAAAGAGTTGCTTTTTTTAGCGATATTATTGCCTGTTGTTACTGATTCTGAAGTATTGTGTATTGTATTTAGTTTTGTGGTACACGATAAAGAATAATAATTAGTTAATTTAGAATATTTATATAATAGAAAGAAGAAATTTAGAATAATAAATAATAATTACTTTCTCTTTTTATTGTTCAATACTAGAAGGTGCCTGTAACTTCGTTAGCGGAGAAGAAAATAATTATAACTTTCTTTTTTGCATGAGCGTAGTTGGGTTAAAAGTATCCTATTACCATATTCGGATATCCACTCAGTTTGTACCGTAAGTGGTTGAAATCCGTTCAGCCGTTTTGATGTAATGGAGTAACCGTGATAATATATACGAATATATATATTTTTTCGAGTCAGTATCCTTCAAGCTAAATATAATCAATGTTCAGAAATTTCAGTTTTACAACTTTAATAGTATACATAGATTAAGTTCCTAGTATTGCCTAATGTGTAGTACCATCTCAATCGCTTGTAATTTAAGGTGGCGCGATTAGTAAACTACATCAGTCAACACGTTACTGGGTTCCTTTCATGGTTACGAGTGTTGCACGTATTCCACTCCCACAGTAAAAATAGGTCGTGAAGCTCCCTCTACCATCTTACAATATTGCACAAGAAAGAAATGTAAAACTATTCAAAACCAAGAGTTTACGCGTGTCTAATGTGGATATGTTTGTTTCTTTGTCGCTCAAATTGTTCTTAATTCAAAGTCGAGTATGCCATTGTTGACACGTTTGAAAAATCTCCAATTACCTTAAATTATAAAAGATTTTTATCAGACCAACGGCCACACCTGATTAACTGATCTATAAAATAAAATAAAAAACTTATCTAGAACTGAAGCATATGAAGTTTCCAATCGCTTGTATTTTAAGGTGCTGCGCTGAGTAAAACTACACAGCAGCCAGCACGTGACCGGGTTCCTTTCGTATAGTTCTGCACGTATTCCACTCGTATCGCTATGTCAGAAAAATTGCTCGCGAAGCTTCCTCGAACACATTACGATAAACGCAAGAAGGATCTCCTTCTTGCGTTTATCGTAATGTGTTCGAGGTAAGACTATTCAAAACTAAGGGTTTATGGCTATCAAAAACAAATATAAATATTTATTTTTGCCACTCAAATTGTTTTAATTAGAAATCAATAATACCAGTATACTACCGTTGAAAACGTTTTTTTTTGTCATTCATAACCTGACCATCGATTGACTCCAGCATCAGCTGATAGTAAGTGACTACGAGGTTGACAAATCTGCAGTTTGACCTCCGATTATTAATCTTTTTTGTCGTCAAAGTGTTGAAATCTCTCTCCTTTATGACCAAGTGCTAACGTGAAGAACTGCTTAAAATCCGGAGTCGATAATTACGATTCTTATTTTCGATTTGCAAGTTGCAAAATATATGGGGCTGGCTTACCTACAAAATGTGTCAATTTCCTGAATACGCCCTCGTATGGCCCCCTAGGGTACGACCGTCATGACACGTGCAAATATATATATATGTAGTTGCGATATCGCTAAAAATTCAGTGTTGCTTTATATTCTAAAGGCTTTACTAGACATAATTCTCGGACCAGTGACTCGCGGTACGGTTCGTACCTTATTCGATCGCATAGAGGCCTTAGAGGGTAATAACGGTAATTGTGAACAGCGAACGCGAACCGTCCTTCTCAAGATCAAACATGGTTCGGACCATACCAAGAACGAGTTACAAGGGATACGGTGGTTCAGTAGTCTTTTTAGAGCCCTTATATTGAAGTAAAATGAAAAAGTGTTTTGATAGATATACTTTCTTCCTTACACAGCTTATTCAATATCACAGACTACTATACTAGAACAGACACACAATGTCGAACAACAAAATTGAACGTCACTAACTCTGGCTATACAACTGGCTATATTGTTTTCCCTGGTTCTCCGCCAGATGGCAATAACGAGATTGTGCGCACATTATCGCCATCTAGTGAAGAATTGGGGATACGATAACAGGGTCGGCAGATGGCGCTTAATCCCAACTTATGAATGGTTCGATGCGAAGGAAGCTTTGGAAATGGCTACCTACTTTTAGTATTCGTAAGTCTCGCAGAAAAGTGATGCGTCTCATGCGTCGCTTTCGAGCCCAGTCCACGTACATGAAAGAAAAGTTTGTTTTGGTTTGACTTGGTGTTTAGGTAACTTGGATAGTCGGACATACTTACTTCAGTATTATTTTACTATCCTTGGATGGACAAATTCTTAAGTATCGATATCGCCAGTAATAAAACTGGGGATGGCTGATGCGACTATAAACACACAATAGGTACATACAGAGCCATATCAAATCAAATCAAATCAACTACTTAAGAACATAAAATATCAATATTTTTCGATTTGTGGGTTTTCAAGTATAGCCTGTTTAATTGGGATGTTGGCTGTAGGTATTGTGACTGACTAAAATAAAAATAAAATTTGCGCAATGGTAGTTACCATGACAGAAATCGTAAACAATTTTTAGTTCTTTTTTGTTTCTGGTTTGGTCTTATATGGTCTTATCAATTTACTCAACTACCACACACAGGAAACATGATGATTTATACTATGCAATATATTTAAACTACAAAGATATAGTTTCGCAGGTTTCAAAATTCGCGCTCCGTGCCGTACCGCGCTGGTCGCTTACCGATCGAGTACAAATTAAAACCTATTCATGTTAGGTACTCTCTCACCGCTGAGTACCAAATTTAAGATTTGAAACCACGAAAGATGAACTAAAAAGATATCAAGTTTATAAATAATCATCATTTATATTTATTTGAAGTTACAGCTAGTAAGTTATTAGTTTGTTACGAACTTAGGTACTATTTGAGTTTATAAATTAATTTGTTCTATTATTTTGGAACAAAAGAATAGTATAATTTATATACTCGTAGTCAAAATTTACAATTTAAGAATGAAAGTGACTTAGAAAAATTTTGAACAAGCAAGATTTCGGGTCGTTGGTATCCAAGTCACGTATTCACGACAATATGGAATGGAATATGCATGAATTTATATTTATGCTTTATTAAAAGCTCATTCATGTAACAAACAGTAGACAAAAATATTTTTTCGAATAGCTATATAAATAACCAAGATATAAGCCATCAAACATTTAATTATATCTCTTTCTTTCACAACAGAATTTAATATGGAGTTTATTTATATGGCCGGAGTGCACTGTGACGTACAGTGCATATCGAACCTCTCTGTTCAATTACTAGTTTAAAATGCCTATATTATGCGTATTTCTTGGCCGATTTCAATTTTAAGTTCACATATTGAAATCGTTTTTACGGTATTTTGATATGTAGTTAAGAGAAGCGATTAAAAAAAAATCATGCATGTACCATATTGTAAATACGATTAAACCGTGACGTTTGTGATTTTACCTTATTTATTTTAAACTAATAAGAATATAACAAAGTACTGCTACTAGTAAACTACATGTAGGTACCGTAAACGGGGGTCAATAGACAAGAACAGATTTTTATAAAAACGCATATTTTCATAAAGTGCTTCTTTTCTGCATACTTGCGAAGAAATTCAAGGGTGAAGTGAAGTCTCCAATCCACATTGGGCCAGCGCGAAGACTAAAATCCATTCCCTCTCATCCAAGTGAGGAGGCCTATGCCCAGCAGTGGGACGTATATACACGGTGCCCGCGAGGAATGGGAAAGATTTTAACCACGCATTCCTTAGGTCATTAGAAGCAAAAACTGTTATATGATGAATCCCAGGCAAGTCCGGCTTAGCTTTAAAGATATTATCAATTTTCATGTTAACAATTTATTGTGACTACTGTACTGTGAGTACATTAAGCTTTTTTTATCGCGACGTTGCCACATATGTTGCCTAGTTTCGCGTCGTTATTGACAGACTTCAAAGTGACAGCTACTACTCTCTAAACTCATCCTTTTTTATGGAAAAACAAATTGTTACCATTTTATTGAAAGGGATAATTTTCATAGAGAAGCGAAAGCTAAAATAAAATATTAAATTTTTATGTACAAAAATCGACTTAACTAGATTATGTTTCCCAGAATGCTACGCGAGGCTATTGAGATTAAAAAGCATCCTAATTTCAACAGAGAAGATGGATTGTCACTACCACCAGCTTGGGATCCTGTAATACATCTCATCAAGGAACAAGCGAGACACAGGACAGCAAAACCTTAATTTCCGAATGGTGTAAAATATCTTATCTGTTTCAAAGTAGTTTAATAGTCTCTGTTTTTTTAATATTATAATTAGTAATGAGGTAGCCTGGGAATTTTTCTTTGCAGCGTTTCTTTTCTCCTCATTTGTGAAATGCTGCTTGGTAAAATATTAAAATAAAATAATTAAGCCCTTCTGGCACATGTGTAACTGTCTTTACAGCTTAGGCCCATCTGGCATGTATGTACACCTTTATTTGTATTTTTTCAAAAATGGGTAGTTTGCACAAATTGTAACTTTGACAGAGGAAAATACATCTTTTCTCAGTCCACCCGTGACCATGGAGAGCTGGAAAGCTTCCGAAACGTCGGGAACTAAAATGAGATAATATACGCGATATAATCCGTTAAATTGTTTTATTTCAATGAGTAATAATCGCGGAAACAGAAGAAAATATTAGATTATGTTTCTTTTTTTGCTGAATTTGACCTGGTTTCATATTAAATTTTTTACTCGTAATGGCCTCAGGAATGAGTTGTTATAAAATCTTTCCCATTCCTCGCGGGCACCGTGTATAGGCTGATGATGTTGATGTGCTTCTTTTCGTTGGCAAAGTATAGAAAAAACCTACTAAATCATAGCTTTTACTACTTTTTCTTTTCTTATATTATAAAATAAGTGCAGATTAATGCGCCGAAAAGCCAATAAAAAACGATGTGTACTGCTTGAGTGAGACGAGTACTACAGACTGCGATGGGACAGCGATGTGTTACTATTTCGACCAATCACGGAAATGTAAGTATGAAGTTGGCCGGCCCGCCGCTGGGTGGCCTTGAACGATGCTGCCTTTAGGGGCTACTCTGAAATTCGATATTCAAAATTCGTATCGCGCCAACTCGCTCATTCAAATACAGTTTAACATGAGAGCGAGAGGGATGGCGCGATACGAACTTCGAATATCGAATTTCAGAATAGCCCTGTGCCCCCGGTTGATACGATTTGTATTTTCTTACAAACTTTTTGTCATCGTCATCTATACTATTCTGTACATCGATACTAATATTATAAATGCGAAAGTGTATTTGTCTGTCTGTCTGTTACCTCTTCACGCTTAAACCGCTGAACCGATTTGGATGAAAGTTGGTATGGAGATAGTTTGAGTCCCGGGGAAGGACATAGGCTACTTTTTATCCCGGAAAAATACCCTTATTCGCTATAAACGAATTTAAGGCGGACGAAGTTGCGGGCAGTAGCTAGTTGAAGATATTTTCATAACGGACTACTTGGAGGTCACTAAAAAGAAAAATATATTTTTTAGATTTTTTGTATGTTTGTATGTGTCGTTGTGGCTTCATCACGCAAAATCGGCTAAACGGATTTTAACTATTTTTGGTACACGAGTAGCACGAGTATCTCCGGATAGGATACTTTTTACCCGACTAGGTACGCTGAAGAAAAAACGAAGGGTTAAGTATGACTTTTTCTCCTCCGCGAACGAAGTTGCCTGGGCGCCTTCTAGTTAGGTATAAAATTAAATTCCCTATCGTCAACTGATATCTTACTTACCTCAGTTTTGATAGTGGCAACTGATTGCAATCAATCAGCTTAGTCCGCCCATGAAAACGTTGCAAAGAGTAGTACCTACGAGTACTTAAAATCTTGCCAAAATAATTAAAATTTGATAGGTATTCTTGATTCTGCAGATTTTTCATTGCTCGTATTGCAAAACTTGTTGAATTAATTGGCAACAGATTGAGACTAGGTTAACTACTCACAAACTCGTTATGTATCTACTTATTATATACTTACCTACTCGTATTTTTACTATCAAAATAAAAATAAGCATTTTATCATTCAAAACACGCCTAATATATGTACCTAGATCCATTATATCGCTAATTCAATACATTTATAATGATCTGTTTTCAAATATTATTTACAATGTCATTTTAAACTCCGGCGCGCGCCACGTCGCTGCTTGCTGCGACGCGCGAAATTTGAAATAAGACAATTTACTAAATAAATTGCACAATAAAAGTCACTAGTAATAGTAGTAGTAGTAGTCACAAAGTAATAGTAACTTAAAATAAATAAAACTTTTTAAAGGTATGACGATTAAATCAATTGATTCGATTATTTAATAGCGAAATTAAGGATTTTCATGCAATACTAGTAAAGCTGTGAAGAAAAAAGGAAAAAAATCTTCAGCACAGTTCTTATTTTACTTTTTTTTATACAGATTCAACTAGTTTCTGACAAACTCATAGAAAATCATTTTACCCACGTCCAAATTGTATCATTCAATTTATAACGACTGCGTTTTATCTCGTGGTTCCATAAAAGTATTTTTATTACATTTTCTATAACAGTATTATTAAATAGTTATCAGCACACAGTAATTAACATTTCAGACATCCATTCTATATTTAATGCATATAAAAAATATAAATACGACATATCATTCTGAAATTCGTTATTTATAAATAGTTAAATAGACATTATTTATTCACTAAACAAAAGCCAAGCACTTTTGAATTATCAAAACTTGTCAATGTAATACACGGTCCACTACTGGCCTATTTATGTTACGAAACGCGTGCTGTTTACCGTACTTGTACCTCGAAGTACACCATCATGGAGACGGGGTGAGATATTATGTATGCCGTCCTTTTCTTATGTACATCGTTCGAAGATAATGGCATGCGTGTCGCGACCAGTTTCGGCTAATGTCTACAATCTTAAGCTTTGTTTTCAGATCAAGCGCCATCTAGTGTCGCTACTGTAAACAAATATGAGAGGTCCAAAGATCGAGCGGAGCTTGAGTTGGCATGTTGAAAATCTGTTTTTAATGGTTTTTTGTTTTAATCAAAATTATGCATATAATTAGTGATAATGTGGATGTTTATTCGTAAAATATACAAATTTTTATTTTAAGTCCCATATTCCCTTAAATTCGATATATTTATAGTGTTTAATTTGAAATTGTTACTTATGGCGCTATCTATTGGTGATTGTTAGCACTAAAAATATCTGTTAGAGAATGGGAGCCCCTGTTCAATACTAAACCAGGGTACACTGCGCCTTTCGGCGCCATCTATTTTTTTGGTGTTGAAATATATTTTATTTTCTTTTCTTTCCATTCTTTGTTATTCACTTTGCACGTCCGAATAGGGCCGCCAAGTTGCTCTCCGATCGCGCACGTATGATTTCACAATGATTCTTACGACGCTAGGGACTTAGAAGCGTGACTACAATCCATTGCTTTCCTTTCTAACAGAAGTCTCTTAATTTAGTGATTCGTTGCTACAGAGGATACCCGGAGCTTAATTTTCTTTATAAATAAAAAAGTGACACAGTGATACTCAAACGAGGAACTAACTGAAGTTTTTGTACGATCTTATTGAAACAAAATGAATAATTCGCCGCCAGGAATCATTACAATACCTGTGCAATTTTGCAGAAAAAAACTGCTCGTTCTTTATAAAATGAGGCAATTATTAAAAGGTAACTTTGCGAACCGAAACTCCTTCGTACTTATTTACCCAGAAATAACTTGAAAGGCCTTAACCTTCATAGAATATTCACGACAAAAAATATCCCTCCGTACTCCCGAACGGGTTCAGCGGTGCCTAGAATTCCGATGCCCAATGAGTAGGCCAAATTTAGCAAATTTTGCGGTAAATCGAAATCGAGAATTCTCTTGACGGAGACCCTTCCCACGTCAAAATCTAGATCCCTCGTTGTAAAATGAGCTACGGCCCCCAGGTTTTAATTTAATTTTAACAAGAAGATTATCAAATTGAAATGTCAGTTGGGAAAAAGTGGCCTAAAGCAATGAAAGATTAAGCGGAGGACCTCGAATGTTTGATCTACCAAATTGTTGAAATTTAAAGTCTTTTGATATTGAAATGGCTAATAATTTATTTAATATAGTTAACTTGTAAAAAGGAAGCATCTAGTAGGGAGGATGTATATGTGGATGATACGTATAATTAAAGCTTCGATTCTGTTATAATTAGTTTTGGGTATTTTTATTATTCTCTCATTAGTGAAGCTTTTGTGAGAGTACTAGTATTAACCCACGGCTTCGCCCGGATTACCGGGAATTAACACTTTCACTACCGCGGACCCTCTAGGTGGGCGCTCTGCTCGTAATAAGTTTTCGCTACATACCTACGCATTTTCCCATATCATGCTAAGCGCATAGCGCGATAAAAATCTTGGTCGTGAATGTATTAAGTGTCGTATGTTTAATCCATGATAATGATCTGCGAGTAACTTAAAATTAATCGCGTTAAGTTTTCGTTGTTCGATGGTTCGCGTTATTGTGTAATAAACATCGGAACTTCTTCATGAATTGGAAATAAAAAAAAAACATTATAAATGTGCAAATATAGATTGGAAGTTGGAAAAGGAATGTCTATTTATTTCACATAAATTCAAATTAGAATTCAAATTTATTTATTTAAAGGGAATATGTATAATCTTTTCTTTTTGCTTTATTTAAAACTCATTCATGTAACAAACAGGGGAGAAAATTTTTTTTTCGAATAACTATAAAAATAACCAAGATATAAGCTATCAAACATTTCGTTCTATCTCTTTCTGGCAAAACAGAATTTAATATGGAGTTTATATGACCGTCGTAGACTGTGACGTAACAGTCTATGTCGGACCTCTCTGTCAAATCGCTGTCTAATTCGTAGTTTAAAATGCCTATATCATGAGTATTTCTTATCCGATTTTAATTTTAATCTCACTTTTTGGAATAGTTTTTACGGTATTTTGATATTTTGTTAAACATGAAAAAAATTCACGCATGTCCATTGCTGTTAGTAACATAAAGTATTTTATAAATTAGAATTAGTAGGTATTATAATAATAATAATAAATTGTAATTGCAATAAAATGACCTATAAGCGGTCATGATGTATTCGAAGCGCCGCATAATAGGGGAGTCGAATCTGCCTACTACAGTCGCCAGGATGGGGTTGGAGCTGGGTCGCACTCTGCAGAGCAACGAGGCAATTCTTTTGCGTGTTATAGCATAAAAGTCATCAGTGCGAGTTTCTGCAAACATGCCTGATGCGCTGCAGAATCGCGGCAACCCCAACAGCATCCTGAAGCCGTTATTATATTGGACGCGCAAGGTGCTGATGGTCTTCTGCGTAACACTAGTCCACGTGTAGAAAACCTGACAATAAGCTTTAAATAGTGATATTTTCACTTGTTCGCTACAACGTGCAAACCTCCTAATCAGCATGTTGCATCGGACCGCCAACGCCCTGCGCTCCCTTTCTATGTCTATTTGGTCTTTAAGGTCATCTGTGACAAAGTGCCCGAGGTATTTAAATTTATAGACGCATGTTTCTCGGCGATACAAAAAATACTAGGCCAAGTGGGCGAAGCTGCTAGCTGTGAGAAAATCTTAATATATTCGTTCACAGTAGGATTGTTTGGACAACTACATCTTGAAAAACATAAAAAGTACTTTAACGGTTGCCTTTGTTTATTTGCAGTTCATCGAAGTACAGTTTGTGAGTTTGAAGCAAACTCTTCGGCTTAGGATGAAATAACACAAATTCGGATAATGGGCATACCTCTTAGGCCGAGGTTGACCGCCGTTAACATTATAGCAGATAAAATACGGTCATCATACGAGAGACAAAAAGTTACCTAGTCGTAAAATAGACATAACAAATTGTCTGCGCGAACTTTTTAGGCTATTCTTATGGCAAAGCGAATTTCCCTTACTCCTTACAGATAACCGTGTCTAGATAACTAGTGAACTGTGAAGATTTTTTTCCTAGGAGGTAACTAGTTATTTCCGAGGATTTTATATTCTTCGCAGATTACTTTTTTTTTAACAGTTTTCTGTGAGGAAAATCCAATCCTTGTAGATAACTGGTTACCTCCAAGGATTGTATATTCTTCGCAGATAACTATTATTTTTTTAAGTTGTTGTATTCCTCGGAGATAACTAGCTATCTCCAAGGAATTTAAAATCTTCACAAATAACTGTTTCTAATAGTTATCTGTGAGGAAATTTAGATTGCCCTACTTAGCATAGTGTTTTGTAAACTCCATTTTTGTGGCATGCCGTTTATTATAGGTGGAAGAGTATATATAGAATATGAAGCATAATTAATAATTCTATGGACCCTAAATTCGACCAAATTTAGACTTCATTTCCTAAAAAATGATTTTAGAGTTTTAATCTTATGCTTAAAATGATAAGAGGTCATACTTTCTGCAGAACGGCATGCGACAAAAATCACCGTTGGGCATTGCTTAGAAATGATATGCCCATATGCTTATTAAAATATTTTTTGACGTGTTTAAAGGAAGACAATTTTAGATGATTGTTAGAAAACACAGTTATTTGCGAAGATCTTAAATTCCTTGGAGATAGCTAGTTATCTCCGAGGAATACATTTTCCTCAAAGAAAACTATAAAAGAAATTAGTTATCTGCGAAGATTTTAAATTCCTTGGAGATAGCTAGTTATCTCCGAGGAATAAAATTTCCTCAAAGAAAACTTTAAAAAATAATAGTTATCTGCGAAGAATATAAAATCCTTGGCGGTAACCAGATATCTACAAGGATTGGATTTTCCTCACAGAAAACTGTAAAAAAAAAGTTATCTGCGAAGAACATAAAATCCTCGGAGATAACTAGTTATCTCCTAGGAAAAAAAATCTTCACAGTTCACTAGTTATCTAGCCACGGTTATCTGTAAGGAGTAAGGGGCGAATTTTAAAAGTTTAACAAGTTCAGGCGGGCTCTCCAGAAACTTTAATGAGTTGGTCAAGATCACAATAAAGAGATGGTTAAATTTGGAAATTGTTGTTTTTTTAATAAAAAAGTGAGTTTATATAAAATCATTATATATTGTATATTATCTTATTTAAGTTCCCCACATTTCGGACCTGTAAAGCTTCCAAAACGTATAATAATCGCGGAAACCAAAGAATACAAAGAAGTTTCTGTTGACTTGAAAATTCGCAGTTGCTGATTATTTTTATTTGAATTCGTATTGAATTAGGTTGATCAATTAACACCTTCATGACCAAGTAGCACAACAAGGGAAACTGCGTATGTAGCGAAAACTTGCTTCTAGTAAAGCGCCCTCCTAGCGGGTTCCTTATCGTGAAATCAAATATCTAGCGTGAGAGTGAGAGGAGATACGTGTATAACCTTTGCAATCTATATTGTATTGATGCAGGTTATTTACATAACTTTTCATAATAAATAAAAAAAAAGTTCCGGTTTCGTAAAGTAGCCAAATCATTCGTAGGCCAATGTATACATTTTTATAATAAGCTACCAGATGATGCTTTAAAATTATCGTTTCCAGCTCTCAAAAAGTTATAGGGTAGAGGACTCTTTAACAAACAAAAATGCATGGCCCAAAACAGAAACCAAATAATTTACTTTTACCGGGACACGGTTCTTATAAGGTGGCATATCAAACGTATGTAATTTGTTTTAAATAAAAAATTATTATGTAGCTTTTTATATTCTATATTTTTTTTACTTTTATAAGTTTTGATATGTTTTCTTGAAGAACTACGCATTGAGTTTATATAGTCGAAACATATATTTAGGATAGGCTAAGTACAAATATTGTAATAGATATAAGAGTAATTTCGAAAAAATGACTAACTGTTGAGTTTGTTTCGGCTTTCTTCTCCTCAGTGGTCTCCTCTTGGGAAACGCCGTAGAGTCAGACTTGTAAAAGTGCCCTTGTGGCCTACTTACAGAATAAAGATCATTATTTCAATAACCTTTTATATAGGAGTAAAACTGTATAGTTTGTTTCAAAGCACACGGTTTGTAAACATGAATGTAAAAGTCTTCTATAGGTTTTTGTGAATGCTTTAATCAATGAGCTTTAATATTTGATGAAACGCTCCACGAAAACACTAAAGTTAATAATACTCTGAACGTGTATTAAATTTTAAGGCGTTCATATTCACGTTTCATACATTCTGCAGCCGGAATCCATAAATTCATACCACAACTTAACTGGCGAAGCATGTATACACGCCTTACATTTCTATGCTGCATAATTTGCTTGTCGGGTGCAACCTAATTTCTAAAGCGTTTTAACATCCTATATACCCCTTCGGCGCACCCATTCAAATACAAGTGCATTCAAGTCTGGCCTCTAACGTAAACGCTTCGGAATTAAATTTAGTGATTTACAGCGTCGAAGCTGGAACTCGATTACTGGGGTCCCGGCAAACAGAGGCGGGTGACCTTCTGAATTAATTGCGCGATCGCGGATGTGACATACGGAAACTTGTTCTGATCGAGAGGCTGTTGACGTCACGGCCGTTGGAAGACTCGCTCGAGTTCAGAGTTTATCGAGGGTGAGGTATTGTAGAGTGGCTTTATATCGTTGGGCTGACATGATTTGAGTAGATTATCTTAACCCATTATTACCTGAATTATTTGTGGCTTCAGAATTGAATATGTTTTTTGACACAATGTTGTTAAAGACGGTAAACGTCGACGAATTATCAACGCAAGATGATAAGATAAATCATTTATAAGCGATTTTGTCTAGTTTGTTAGTATTTACAGTTTAAATAATTTATAAGTCGCTCATAGTCGCTCATAGCTCGAAGAACCGATGGCCGTTGGGGCAGAAAGGTTCTCGATTGGAGACCGCGCACCGGCAAGCGCAGCGTGTGAAGGCCACCCGCAAGGTTCGACGACCTGGTTAGGGTTGCGGGGGTTCGCTGGATGCGAGTCACCTCTATCCGGCCCATGTGGAAATCTATTGAGGAGGACTGTGCCCAGCATTAGACGTTCTATGGTTGAAATGATGATGATGATGATGATGATGATGATGATGATGATGACGATGAAAACTTTCCTAGAATCATGAAAGAGGCCTGTGTCCAACAGTGGACGTCCTATGGCTGAAATGATGATGACAAGTCGATTTTTTTATCACGAGTCTCTTAAATCTCGATCTAGAAAATGCTTTGAGCAACGAACTGAAACTGACATATTTATTGAAGCGCTGCCCTGTAAGAGTGAAAAGATTATTTCGATAATATATGACATTTTTCATATTCACGTGTCATACTCGTACATTCAACAGCCGGACCCATAAATTTACGCCACAACTTAACTCACAATGCGTGTAAACACGGCTTACATTTCTAAGCTGCGTAATTTTCTTGCCGAGTGCAGCCTAATTTCAGAAGTTTTAACCCCCGATATACCGTTCTGCGCACCCATTCAAATACAAGTGCATTCAAGACTGGCCTTTAACTTAAACGCTTCTTAAATTTAGCAGTTTACAGCGCCGAAGCGGGAACTCGATTACAGAAGTCCCAGAAAAAGAGACGCCTTCTGAATTAATTGCGCGATCGCGGATGTGGCATATACAAACTTCTTGTGATCGAAATGCTGCTTTACGGCCGTTTGAATAAATAAATAAATAAATATTACGGGACAATTTTACACAAATCCAACTAGTCCCATGGCAAGCTCAATAAGGCTTGTGTTATGGGTACTAGACAACGATATATTTAATAGATATATTACTTATATACATAGAAAACATCCAAGACTCAGGAACAAATATTTATGCTCATCACACTAATATTTGCCCTTACCGGGATTTGAACCCAGGACCTCAGCTTCGCAGGCAACGTTACTCAAACTGAGCTCAACCGGTCGTTTGAAGGCTCGCTTGATTTCAGAGTATATCAGGGTTTAACGTGTTGTGGAGTGACGCAAGTTTTGGCTAATATTTAAGTGATTATCTTATAGTATCCTTCCATTTTATCGATAAACGACAACTTTTTCTCGTGAAAAATGCCAAGCCGTTAAGTTAGGTTTGTTTTAACATCGATATAAACCTGCGTCACTCCACAATACTTTAACCCCGATAAAGTTTGAACCCCAGCGAGTCTTCCAAAGGTTATGACGTCAACAGCCTCTCGAAGCAGCCTCCAGAACAAGTTTCAGTATGTCACATCTGCGATCGCGCAATTAATTCAGAAGGTCACCCGCCTCTGTTTGCCGAGATGCCTGTAATCGAGGTCCAGCTTCGGCGCTGTAAATTACTAAATTAAATTCCGAAGCTCTTGCGTTAAGGCCTGACTTAAATGCACTTGTATTTGAACGGGTGATTCTAGCGGGTATATATCGGGTGCATAAACGCTTTTGAAATTCGATTGCCAGCTCTGATTGCATAATTGGAGCTGGAAGAATAGATAACAGGGATTTATCTATTACCTTAAACTTAAATGGTGTTATTTAACTATGCAGTTTAATCCGTATTATCTATTCTTATCTATTACGCCTACTATTATATTCTGGTAGACAATGCCCTATGGCATTAAGTTCTTTGTACGATATGTTTTCTTTTGTCCAATAAAGATTAAATGAATCGATATCGTCACTTAAATATCAGCCCAAACACATCTGAATACCGATATAAACTTGCGTCACTCTACAACACTTCGGCTCCGATAAACTCTGAACTCGAACGAGCCTTCAAACAGCCGTGACGTCAACAGCCTCTCGATCACAAGTTGCCGTATGTCACATCCGCGACCGTGCAAAGTAATTTAGAAGGTTACACCGCTCTGGTTTCCGAAACCCTCATAACCGAGTTGTCGCTTCGACAATGTAAATAACTAAATTTAATCACGAAACCAATACGTTACAGGCCAAACTTGAATGCACTTGTATTTGAATGGGTGAGCCGAACGGTTATATCCGGTGTTGAAACGCTTTTGAAATTACGCTGAAATTATGCAGTTAATTAACACCTTTTAAGATTAAGATAATGGTTGTACCTTGTTTATTAAAAAACGTTTCATTCAAGCCATGTTCATAAGAAGAAAACTGGCGACTACGCCACGGCTGTGTTATAGTAGAGGAACCTTTCGGAGTCACTTTTGACGCATACGTAACTCAAAATCTATTAAATATAAACATATCAAATTTGGTTCATTTATGAAAACCCTTAAGGCTAACTAAAATGCCAAATTTTATGTATATAGCTTATTACAAACATCTAAAAATGTGAATTTTTCTTACTGGCGGACTGGCTTAACATCAAACACCTAACCCACTTCCACACCTAGCAAGTTATATTATAATTATGTGATTACAAACTTAAGATATAGAAACTGTGTTTTTTTTAATAATTTGTAATATTTTCCAAAAAAAACTTACCGAATTTGCGATAGCAAAAATGAATTTTAGTTTCGAAATTAACTTGACATAGAGCTAGCACATTATCGTCAGTCCTTCGATTCAATCAGCAGCCAAAGTAGCAGCCAAAGAGGCAAAATAGATCGTAACATATCCTTACTCCAATTGTAATAAAGACGTGTTAAGACAGAAAACGTGTTTTAGCATTTTTCTCTAAAACCGTTAATAATGTGGGATTGTATCTATTTGGGCTAATATTTACGTGATCTTAAAAATGGGATATTTAGCTGCGTATTTGTAGCTGGCAATCTAATTCTAAAGTGTTTAAAGACCCGATATACTAGTTCGGCGAACCCATTCAAATACAATCAAGCCTAACCTTACTTCTTACCACAAGGTAGCGCTACCTGTTAGTTTAGCAGGGTACTCGATAGTCGTGGCACAGTTTTGAAAAAGTTTGGACTTTAATCCTAAGTAGCGCCATAAGATTTAGGTGCAAACTCAACTCCATGGAGTGTAGTGGCCCTTTTAGGGGTTGATTTCCAAATATCTTCCCGACCCTCTTCAGCTTTATTATTATATGTATAGATGTTTTGCCGTTTTAGCGCGGTAAACACACAACGACACATAGGTACAAACATTCAATAAAACCATTAAAAATATTTTCCACTTCTCCTGCTCAAAAAGTACGTCATATGAGCTTAGCGAGGCGAGACTAAAATAGTACATTTAGTCGCTAGGGTTTAAAAGACAGCCATATAATCCTATACAAATTTCTATGACACTGAAAAAAAAACTTGTGGCCAGATACATACTCCTAACGAATAATTAAAACAAACAAACCAACCTTATCAGATTGGCCAAAGTTTCTCATAGAATTGCTCAAACTTTACTTTGAGTTTTTTATGAAGTATACAATTTTAATGTTAAGTCTTTTTTATTTTCTCGCAGTTGAAGTGTAAAGCAGAGTGTTTAACACGTGGCTAAAAGCCATTATGACACGAAGTGATTATTTGGACGAGCTCACGAAGTGATTGAGCTTACTTTAGCCCCTTGTCAAACAATCTACTATTTCGATTTAGTGCCTTTCAAAAAGTCTGTACCACTTTTTCTTTAAATATCTTGAATGTACAGTCAGCAGCAGAGAAACGTGACCCCTCTCCCATATAATGTTAGTATGGCAGGGGGGTTACTTTTCTCTGCAGCTGACTGTACAAACATTTCATTATTACAACTTTATAATAGTATAAATACATATTATATTTTCGTTTATATTTGTAACTTTTGCCTTAATTTCCTTTGCGCATTCAATTTACGTGGCGACACTTTACATAAAGGAAAATCTATTGTCTCGTAGGTACAAAAGAAAAAAAAACATTACATCAATGCTGGTTGAAAATATCCGGTTATCCTTGACAACAAGAGAAAAATAATTAAAAAGAGACGAAGCTTTACTTACATATTGAATACTAAGAGGTTGCTTATTACAAGGACCTACGAGTACAACATGATAGTATTATTACAATAAGATAAGATATCTAATAGAAGGTACCCTCGACAAGAAAAAAATCATAACCCTTAATTTTCTTCAGCGTAGTCAGATAAAAAGTATTCTATAACCATCTGTGAATGACCAGTTACCCGTGTGCAATATAAACAAACATACAAAAAATCCAAATAAAATATTCTTCGCTTCTGCGATTTCGTAATAGTCCAATAGTTTATTGTTTACATACCTTCTATGTAATGTTATTTTTTATTACTTTACTAGACGGCGCCCGCAACTTCGTCCGCGGAGGAGAAAAAGTCGTAACCCCTCTTTTTTTCTTCAGCGTAGTCGGGTAAAAAGTATCCTATAACCATCTGGAGATATCCAGCTACCCGTGTACTAAAAATTGTTGAATCTGTTTAGCCGATTTTGCGTGATGAAGCCACAACGACACATACAAACATTTCATTTTTACAACTTTATAATAATATTTTCTTCTGTTTCCGCGATTATTACTCATTGAAATAAAACAATTTAACGGATTATATCGCGGAAAATACATCTTTTCTCAGTCCACCCGTGACCATGGAAAGCTGGAAAGCTTCCGAAACGTCGGGAACTAAAATGAGATAATATACGCGATATAATCCGTTAAATTGTTTTATTTCAACTTTATAATAGTATAGATAATAGTATAGATTTGATTATATAATGAAATGAAATAATGATCTTTAGTCTGTAAGTAGGCCGCAAGGGCACTCTTACAAGTCTGACTCTAAGGCGTTTCCCAAGAGGAGACCACTGAGGAGAAGAAAGCCGAAACAAACTTAACAGTCAGTCATTTTTTCGAAATAACTCTTATATCTATTACAATATTTATACTTAGCCTATCCTTAATATATGTTTTGAGTATAAACTCAATGCGTAGTTCTTCAAGAAAACATATCAAAACTCATAAAAGTAAAAAAAATATAGAATATAAAAAGCTAAATAATGATTTTTTATTTAAAACAAATTACATACGTTTGATATGCCACCTTATAAGAATCGTGTCCCGCTAAGAGTAAATTATTTGGTTTCTGTTTTGGGCCATGCGTTTTTGTCTGTTAAATAGTCCTCTACCCTATAATATGCCTTTGCCTTTACCATTAGGGACTCTTTTAAATAATTTTTGAGAGCTGGAAACGGTAGTTTTAAAGCATCATCGGGTAGCTTATTATAAAAATGTATACATTGGCCTACGAATGATTTGGCTACTTTACGAACGCGGACCTTTCTAATAGCGATTTTGTTTTTATTTCTTGTCTTAAAATTGTGGATATCTGAATTCTTAGTAAAAGACTCTAGGTTCTTAATAACATAAATAATATTCTCATAAATATATTGGGACGCTACGGTTAATATGTTGATGTCTTTAAAAAGTTCTCTTAAGGAGTCACGGTAATTCAGGTTATATAAAGAGCGAATCGCTCTTTTTTGTAACACAAATATAGTCTGTATGTCTGCTGCTTTGCCCCAAACCAGAATACCGTATGACATGATACTATGAAAATAACTATGATATACTGAGCGAGCAGTATCAACATTGGTCAATTGTCTAATTTTTCTATTAGAGCTGCTGAACTTAATTTACCTGCAAGTACTGCTAAATGGGGACTCCATTGCAAGTTCTTGTCCAATGTTATACCTAAGAATAATGTCCTATCCACTATTTCTAAACATTGACCATTGAGCGATATAGTAGAATCCACTGCTCTAACATTCGGTAATGCTAATCTAACACATTTCGTTTTCTTAGCATTCAATAGCAAATTATTAATATTAAACCAGTCAAGTACTTTAACTAGTACACTATTAATTTAGTCTGTTGCTTTCTGGTCAACTTTGAAAATTAATGATGTATCATCAGCAAATAGTACTACTTATATCACAAAGATTTTCTACTATACATGGCAAGACATTTATATAAACAAAAAATAGAAATAGACCTAAGATAGAGCCCTGTGGCACTCCTAGCGCTCCACTGGATTGGGTTCCATTTACAACAACTGTTTGTGTTCTATTGCTGAGATATGAAGACATAAGGCTTTAGGCATTTATAGACAGGCCATGATGTTTTAATTTCAAAATGAGTGTTCCATGATCAACGCAATCAAATGCTTTAGAAAGGTCACTAAAAACTCCAATTGCATCACAAGATTTCTCCCAGATGTTGTAAATATGTTTAACGAGTACAGATGCTGCATCAGCCGTGGAACGTCCCCTTGTGAAACCGAACTGATTACTACTAAGCAGTTTATTTCTATTGAAGTGTCCCAGCAGAACCATCAACATTAACTTTTCGAAAACTTTACTTAATACAGGTAGTATCGATATCGGACGGAAATTAATCAAGTCACTCAAGTCACCTGATTTAAAAAGAGGTATGACTTTACTTTTCATAAGATCTGGAAACACGCCCTCTGATATGCAATTATTATAAATCAAGGCTATGATCTTTACATTGTACAAGAAGGTAATACAAGTTCTCTACAAAACCTTTGGGTTACATTGAAACGTGCAGAACGTATTGTACGCTGGAAATAATAGGGCACTAGACCAATCAAATCAGGCCCTTTTCATGAACTGTCAAAAGGCTCAAAGAGTATAAAGTTTCAAAGAAAAATAGTTGTATGACATCATAATGCTCGCCAAAAGCATAAAAATAAGTATTTATAAATGTTTTCTGTTAAAGCATAATTTGACAACAGTATTTACCATGATCCTTAAAAGATCCTTAGTCCATCTTGTAGAGGGCCTGCTCACACTGCGGTTTCTAGTTAACAGTAGTCTGTAGTCTCCACTCGAGAATGTTTCTCAGGTAAAAAGTATCCTATAACAGTTAAAGGATTTTTTTACCTGACTCGCGACTGTATAGTTCAGCTAGTGTTCAACTATTCTTGTACTAAAAAGTGTAAAATAAATAAACTTTTAAACAAAAAAATAAAACCGACTCCATAAAAACTAAAAAGTGAAAAATAACGCCATAATTCAGTTTCTTCAAATTACTTACAAGTAACCGTTTGTATACTCAATCTATACAGTATATACAATTAATCTTATTTTGGAGTCGGTGCCATATAAAGAATGTGTAAAATATTGAAAATTGACGATTTTAGTAAGTTGTGACACGATGGCACCGACTTCAAAATAACATTAATTGTATATACTGTATAGATTGAGTATACAAACAGTTACTTGTAAGTAATTTGAAGAAGAAACTGAATTATGGCGTTATTTTTCACTTTTTAGTTTTTTTGGAGTCGGTTTTATTTTTTTGTTTAAAAGTTTATTTATTTTACACTTTTTAGTTAATCGTTACTTAAAAGTGTATCTCGTGACGATTCGAACAAGCCCAAACACGGGTAGGATACATTATTTTATTACATAGATCTGGTGCCTACCTTCCGGCTCCATCATCAAATCAATTCGATGGTACCATTCTCATCAGGAACATTTAAATTTGTGACTATGAAGTTGCTTAGCTAAATTAATCAAGATATTTTGTCGCCACCCGTAAATCATTTATCATTGAGGAGTTCCGATGGCATTCTGTGGTCTTCTGCATCAGTTCCACTTCACCAATTTACACTTTCTGAATGCTTATTATGTTTCTTATAATACCAAAATCGCTATATGTATGCTTACAATATTTGAGGAGTTCCTTCAATTCCTCATGGATTCCATCATCAAATCTTCACCAAAATTAAATGGGACCAACTAAAAAGTACCTTCTATAAAACCACCGCTTTGAGGTACCGCAAAGATATTGCGACTGAGAAATGGCGCAGTTATCAGTATTCATATTTTTTTGATATCATAATCATCATCATTATGTCATACAGACCGATTTCGGTCACGACGATTGGACTATTGTTGTAGCTAACGAGAGTTTCGATTGTGAGCTCTCAAGTGGCTGACGTAGCCAATTTTTGCAATGAATGTTATCTTTTTCACACTAGCCTGCGTGTCTGCACCCTACCGACAAAATAAGTGTAATAAATAACACATAATACAGTACCTACAAACAAATAGTTCAGAGCTAAAACATTCATAATTATTTGAAGATTCAATATTTCCCAGAGTCCAAACACGCCTGAATAACTTTGAATAGCAAAACAACCTTTGTTTAGGCAACTGAACCATAAAAACAAAGTCCAACTTTAAAGAAGTTTAATGAAAAAGCGATGTACAGAGATAATTTGAATTTTCATTCAAATGTTTGTATAGGTATTTGGCGAGCCTGCTTGTCGGTTGGGCGAGGGTCAATGGGTTATTTTGTGTTTCGTAAAATTTGCTCAAATATTGTTTTAATTACAATGGGATGCGATGGTGTACACTTTATGCGTGCTAGATATTATTAATAAATCTTTTGCTTTACTTTTGCTTCAAGCAACTTAAATAAACACAGAATACGTAGTCTGCCACATTTCGAAACATGTCCGAAGCATAATTTGAATCTAAACTGAAAATCTTGTTGGTACACTTAGACAAACAGACACCATTTAAGGTCACGTACGCAGATTTAGTGTTACTAAACTTAGTTTCATAGTTCATTTTAAACTTTTTTATTGTTTTATTCAGCTTTGTCTTTTCGTCCTCATCATCATCACCATCAGCCAATATACGTCCTACTGCTGGGTACAAGCCTTATTTCATGGATGATAGGAATGGGCTTATAGTCTCCACGCTAGTCTAGTGCAAATTGGAGACTTCATCTTGAATTTCTTCGCAGATGTATGCAGCTTTCGTCACGATGTTTTCCTTCGCCGATGTTTTCTCTTTTATTACTACGTAATCGTAATGGAAGTGTACAGCCACTCATGTCACTCACTAGCCAAGCTGAAAATCAGCGCTGAACGGTCATCGCTTACCTTTAGGTAATCCATCTGCTCGTTTGCCAACTATAATATAAAAAAAGTTTAATGTTGAAACGAAACGCATGGCTTCAGAGGGGGCTGTGGGGAGCCAGGGGGCAAGGACACTCTTGAACTCCGGTGTGACTAGACACAATTTGAGCCCGAAACGGACAATTTTATCCTATTTTTTGTAAAGATTGTTAAAAAGAATTACGGTAACTTATTTTTATTTTCTACGAGTTTTTCTAGACAGTCCTTCAAAACATCCACTACACTGTGTGTTATTTCCAATGTGATTTCAAATAGTTTCTTAAAAGCCCGTGATCTTCACCGCAGCTCGAAATGACACAAACATCTACGGACACTTTGAGCAAGATGAGTCGACGAATCTCTCTTTTGTGACCTTAGCGAAAGCCGCGTGTAATCGCTTGCGAGAGAGAGACCGCGCATGAGTGAGAAAGCGAAATATTTAAATTAATCTATATTTTTTTTATTTGCTAAGCCATTTTATAAGTACTAGCAATCTTTTCACATTGTTTAGCTAGCTTATAGGGAGTGCATGCTGTGTTTGCCTGTAATTAGATATATACTCTAGTTAGATTTATGTCCATATGAGATCAGTGTCATTTTATACTGTGTTATATTGGCAAACCTATAAATAAATATTTACAACAGTTTCAAATTTTTAAATAGATAACATAACTTTTTCCTGAGAAAAAGGTTCTTTTTTTACAAACTTTTATTAAACTTGCAATGTATGTATGTATGTTATATGTTTGTTCGGGTGGAATCTTGCAAGTTAAATTTGACCTACTTCCCAGATTCTAATTGAGCTAAAATTTGGCATACTTATGTAAGTTTGGTAAGAATGCAATAATATGATACCATCGATCTGATCTGATGATGGAGCAGGAAGGTGGTCATAAGAACTCTGTAATAGAATAACTCCATCCTACCGAGTTTGAGCTCTTTATAATCGTCTCGGTGAGTAGTTGATGGATGTTCAAAGAGAAGTACAATCGGCAATAAAAACTTGTTACAAAAATGAAATTTTTGACTGAAACTTTTATATATTTTGGTACGGAACCTTAACCATGTCGACCCATTGCCCCGTTGTTGCGCGAATGAGGTATAACAGAAACCCAACAAGCACAGCTGTTCTAAACTAATATTAGTGCCCCAATTTTAGTATAGGAGTAAAAAAGCGTTGTGCTCGACACGAATTCCCCCTAAATTAAAGCGAGTGCGTAGAAAAACAATAATGTTTACCAACTCTCGCTTTTATGCACGCCTGGGTTTTGCCTTGAAAAAGATGCCGAAAGCATCGTAATTTGCTTACATAAGCCCTAGCGTACACGAGTAAACTCGCGAATATTAAAACTGGGGACGCGTTGAATGCTTATTCAAATTGTGCCTATTTTGAGTTTTCGTGTGTGAAATGAAGGGATTTATTTGGATTACAGAATAGTTACTCGCGCTGTGTCTACGTATTCCGCTTTTATCATGATTTTTTTTAATACTTCCAACACGTCCACTTCTGAACATACAAGTAGGGTGCAAAATAATAGCAGTGAAGCCGGATTTGCAGAATCAAGATGTAAATGTGACTTAAGATTTTAGTTATAATCATGGTATGAGTTAACAATAAAGTGCATTTATGTTCGAAGACAGCAAAGCCTTTAGCCGCCCAAAGGGCTAATAAAAGGCCTTCTCATATTCAACGAACTTTGAGTAATTTTCTATCAGAATAGAGTTGCATTCGCTTTTAGTCGTTTGAATTTAACACAAAGGCAATACAACTGAATTTCCTACATTTTTGATTCAAATTTCTCTGCCAAATTTCTTTATATGGTGGGTGGCTCGAAAATAAAGACAATTTAAAGACACTGTTATTTATATTTTTATTTTTTTTTCATTTATTTAACATTAAAAGAAACTTATAGCTATAACAATTGTTTGGTGAACGAAAGCCACGCGCGGTTTATCTGCCACCAAGAGATCTCTCGCTTACAAAGCGTTATCAGTGCACGCATTTGTGCGTCCGGGCCGGCTGGCACTTTCCCCGACGGCAGCGAGGCGACCGCGGGGACGGAGACAGCGCTCTTTCGTCACGTGGAATGTACTTTTCGAAATTTGTGATTTTTTATTCTAATTTAGAGATATGAGTTGATTCGGTGGCCAGTACAAACAGTGCTTGGGTACATAGATTCTATTTAGGAGCAGTTTGTTGCATTTGCCTTGTTTTAAAAGCTGCTTAATATGGTACATACATACTGCTATTATATTGCACACAACCGTAAGCCTTCCCTAGAAACGCCTTCTCGGCTTGTTCTGGGCCGCCGGCACCCAGCGGGCTCCGGTAATGTTCATGACTCCACTTTGGCCCGCACACGCACACACGCACAATGGCCCAGCTTTCACGGGTCAAGAGCGGCAAATTGAGCCCGTAATCATAACCAACCACTCTACTTTGTGAGGGTCTCTCACGCTGCGTCTTCCGAGACGCGGTAACGCCATTCAAGAACTCGTAGATCCCATTACACATGCACATTCAAACGTGCACACTCAAACTCTAAATTAAAATGATAGAAATAAAATAAAATACGTGATATAATATAATAAAAGTTAACAATTAGTTTTAGTCAAGGTATCTAATTAAATAAAAAATTCTTAGGCGCGATTTAGTCATTTTTATTGTTATGCTTTGTGTTCGATCCATGATAAAGTGCTAGGCCACATCAAAAAAAAACTTCACTACGTCGCGATAATCTGGACCGTGAAGAGTGAGAAGGGTAGCCCACCGTACGCACTTTGTCGCAGCCTGAACCTTTGATGTGCGGCAATTTACCGACAGCGGCGCGAAAGACATTAGAAGTCGCGAAGATGATTCGCGATAGGACGAATACTTTGGCCACACGTGTCGCGACAACACAAGTCTTCGCGTTATCCCGATAGCGTGGTCCAGCATTATAATGAGTGGAAATCAGTTACCTTAATCTAACCATACCTACTATGCCATGTGTGAGTGGTCGTTTGTCACCAACAAGGATCAAGCTGAAAATCAGCGTTGCAGCCTCCCAACCGCGCAAGCTGAGCTTGAACCTTTTTGCTTAGATACTGTCGCGATTATTTTATACATTTTGTTTTATTCATATTCATATTCATTTATTCCATTGTAATCATGTTCATTGGTTAGTCGTGTTTCAATTAGCTTCATAGGTACATGATATATCAGGGTATCATGTTCATGTACCGACGAATTTTGGGTTATTATATAATATAAGAAGAACTTAATGCTACAAAGTAATAAATTAATTCATTAATTATCAGTAAGTACAATAATTGAAAAGGAATAAGTACAGATATTTTAATTATTATAATTTTCATGCTAAGCAGAAGGTTCATTACATTATCAATTATATTTTAGAGCTATTATTGTATAATCTTAAATTATAGTAGACTAGCTTCTGCCCGCGACTTCGTCCGCCTTAAATTCGTTTATCGCGGATAAGGGTATTTTTTCAGGATAAAAAGTAGCCTATGTCCTTCCTCGGGACTCAAACTATCTCCATACCTAATTTCATCCAAATCGGTTCAGCGGTTTAAGCGTGAAGAGGTAACAGACAGACAGACAGACACACTTTCGCATTTATAATATTATAGTATGGATTATACGTGTGTGAGTGATTTGTCATTTAAACATTCGTCAATTGAATAGTAACATTTATTGCGAAGCACTGTCTTCAATTTATTCTTAAATAGTTTATGTATGTGTCTATGCAAATAAATTATTTCTTGGCTTGTCACTCAATCGTTTTGGACCGTGTGAACCGGGCTTTTCGGCTCCGTACCCGACGCACGTAAATTTCCGTCCGATAGTCGTCATTTGAACGTGTGTTTGACAAATTATTAAATTAATGGCCTACTTTACTCGCCTGTTTCTAATTTACGGTAGGAACAAAGAAAATGATTTAACAAATCAACAAACCGCCATCAAACAACATAATCCGCGACACGTGTCTCGGCTTTCTACGACGCATGATCAGGGGATGTTGGAGATGTTGACGCTCCGTCGTATCCCAAGAAGTACTTCCGAGAGTGAGGATGGGGACATTATTTTTAAGTACTAGAAGGTTCCCGCAACTTCTTTCGCGGAGGAGAAAAAGTCATAATCCCTCTTTTTCCCGACAGCCTAGTCGGGTAAAAGTATTCCATAATAATTTGTGGATCCGTGTACCAAAAATAGTCGAAATCTGTTCAGCCGATTTAGCGTGATGAAGTCACAAACGACTCATACAAAAATATTTTTCGATTCAGTGACCTCCAAATAGTCCCTTACAATATATTTTTTTTTAAATCTTCAATGTACCGACATTTAATTTTTACAACTTTATAATCGTATACATTATAAACTGCATGAATATACATATACACCAGTGGCGTAGCGTCCATATAAGCCGATTCCCACTGGGTTCCCCAAGGAAAGGCTTATAACTTTTATATTTAAATATCAGTAAATGAATACGCTTCGTCTATCCTTGTAATTTTCCTGACCCCACGCCTCTGATATACGCGATCAAAGCCACTATTTCGCGGCATAGCAAAGGAACCATTAATACCAATACCATTCACAACAAACATAGTTATTTATTATTTATCGTATGGCATTAGTCACTGGATATGATTTTAAAAACAAAAAATAATAATTATAAACAAAGATCAGAAACAAATGAAAAATTTTTTCGACGATACTGGACTTGAACCAGTGCCTTGAGCCAGACCGGGCAGCACGCTCTACCATCTGAGCTAATCGTCCACACCAGTAGTCGACGAATTTTGTCATCTGTTCTTGCTTATGGATCTCTGTATGGTGCATCCGACTCTTTAGCCGTTATAATAATAATAACGCTAGTGGAGTGATCCACTAATAAATTGCAAAAATTGTGATTATTATCATGATATTTGTAAAACAAAAAGTAAAAAATAATAATATTAATATAACTTAAACTAGATGTTAAGATTAGCCCTCTTCAAGTACTCAGTGGCTGCTTCGCTGAGGCTTGCGAGGTCATCTGCGTGTCCCTGGAATTTGGTGACGGGGCAATCCAGAACCATGTGTTCCACTGTCTGCTCGGGTGCGCCGCATACTCACTGAGGGGAGTCACACCAGCCCCATGTGTACCAATGGTAGTCGCAGTTTCCAACACCTGTTCTAATGCGATTTAGTTGGCACCAGACTCTTCGCGGATGGTCGAAGCCAGGCGGGCGGGCTTTTGGGCAATGCGTGTAAAAGTTGTCGCTCTTAAATTGTTCGTTTCACTCGGTCAGCCACGAGTCGTGTATGTCCCAGTTGCTGTTCCTTAGCTGCATCATACTTCGGACTGTTTTTAACATTTATTGAAATAAGATAGGTACATAAAAAGGAAAAGACAACTAATAATTTCTATGAAAGCGAGGGAAATCGTACAAAAGAAAACCTAGTAGGTGCATTTTATCTTTCAAGAGCCAATGTAAGTAGGTACTATTTACTAAAAGGAACAGAGAATCAGACCGTAATTTACGAGTAGCTTCGTAAATTCGTTTTTAGGGTTCCGTAGCCAAAATGACAAAAACGGAACCCTTATATGTAGTTTCGTCATATCCGTCCATCCGTCCGTATATCACAGGCATTTTACTCTTCAGCTAGATGATGAATATTGATGAAATTTGGAGTGTAGGTGTCTTGTATAGGCCGCTACTTAGTTTAATAGTTAAATAATAAAAATAAATATTTGATACACATAACCGAAACGGAATAAAAACAGCAAATATCAATGTGTGGCACATATTTCGACAGTTCTTTAAAAAAAAAATTTTTTTTTTATTTAGGTATATTTTCGGAAATAATCGCTCCGAAAGTTGCATAAATTGTGCCGCCCTCTATTTTCTAAGCGGTACGTCTAAAAAATATGAAAAATAAATTACAAAGATAAAAGCTTAATAACTTTCAACGTAAATTGTTTTCAACATGATCGAATATACTGTTTTTGAGTTATTTCCAAAAAACTGCGCTTCTCAGCAAAAGGACGTAACTGCCGTAGAGATACGCTCTATTGCTAGTACACTTTTTCATTTCATGTTTTTTATTTGCAAGGGCTGCGGAACCCTACACTGATCAAGGTCCAACATGATCTTGGCCGGTTTTTATCTTCCTTATTTTGATTACGAGTATCATAGGTAAGTCGCTAAGCTAAATATTATAACAAAAAGGTTCTCAATGCCCTTTTCAATGTCTAAAGATAAAGAAGTACAATCATTTTGTTAACTTTCTCTTTGACTGAGATTTCATTTAGTTACCGCCGTAACTTTACAATTTGAGTTGCCAAACTTTCGAAACGCTAATTACGTTTCACTTACGCAGTTCAATCACGTAAACATGAATTAAATAAGTTAATGGCATCTACTGCATTTTAATGCTGAAGAGGTAGGATAAATCTCTTCTTCATCTTAGGGTTAAAGCAAAAACACAATTACTAGAACGCGATGCGTAATATCTATCCATACTAATATCCATACTATATATAATATTATAAATGCGAAAGTGTCTGTCTGTCTGTCTGTCTGTCTGTCTGTCTGTCTGTCAGTCCGTCCGTCCGTCCGTCCGTCCGTCCGTCCGTCCGTCCGTCTGTCTGTCTGTCTGTCTGTCTGTCTGTCTGTCTGTCTGTCTGTTACCTCTGCACGCTTACACCGCTGAACCAATTTGTATGAAATTTGGTATGGAGATAGTTTGAGTCCGTGGGAAGGACATAGGCTACTTTTTATCACGGAAAAATACCCTTATCCGCGATAAACGAATTTAAGGCGGACGAAGTCGCAGGCAGAAGCTAGTAATAAATAGAAGCTAGTAATATATTGCAGCACACAGTGGCCGATTTCTGTTGTATGGTTTGACAACGTGCCAAAACAATTTACGCATCAAAACCCATCGTAATACACGTATCATCCTACTTAAGCCTCGAACATAATTTTAAATTCCTAACCGGTGGGGTTTGTCTTTCATGTACTGACTTGTCTTACCGGCTTTGGTTTCCTTATACTTTTTAGACGCTCGTGCTGAAGGTTGTTGTGTTGATGTAATAGGTAAGGATGGTATACATTATATTGATGGTATGGTAGTATAATTACTGCCTTGAAAAACTTCTGTCGAGATAGGGATTAGGGAAACATGCATGTCAATATTTTGAGGCAGGTCTTGAACATAATCTTAGTATCGGGAATATTCAATCGTTTTAATGATTATGGTATGGAAGGTGCTGGCAATGAGTCGTTAGACCTTGCAAAAGATGGATAGTTGGAATTTTTATGCAATATCTGAGACATCGCTTGCTTCAGATTCCGCCCGTTCTTTAAGAACAAGCGCTAAAAATTTGTCAGCCCGACCTACACCGCTCGTTGTCAAAAAGCGAAATAAAAGTTAAGCATTAGAGACACTCATACACATAAGCAAAAATAAATATAACTGCAAAAGCGAAAAAAACGATACCCAACACAACACAGTAACCTAGGCAAAGTTCACTGCACGGAACAACCAAAATTATGTATAGTTTATGGGATGTATGGTGTTGTTCCGTGTGCAGAACACCAAGTTTGGCGCGACTTTACAGTAATAAATATAAAGAAGCCCTAAAGTTATGTAGTCATGACATAATCTTTATATTTTTATGTAAATAATTACGGTACCAAACATAGAACTTATTTAATAAGAAATAAAAGAAATGAATAAATACCTACGAAAAATCATTCGATGACCGACCCGGGGCCATCTTAGATCGCAACTAGCGCTATAGTGTCGCCATTGCGCATGTTATATATTTTATCAAAGAAAACATAAAATGATCTACTAAGACATATTTCAAAACTGCAAAAAATGTATGACTTTAGCTTGCAGATTTTTTTAAATAAGCTGTTCCACACACGAATCAGAATCAAATTAAGAACTTGCAAGATTTGATCTGAACAAACTTACATAATTGGCAAGTAACAAAAAAAATAGGCAACTTATTATGGTACTGCAGCCCTTTATGCTCCCGATTCTCAATTTCGTCATGCCATCAATGTAGTAATTTATGTACTTTTTGAAAAACGTAAATCAAAAACTTCACTTTAGTTTTGTTTTAACAAAATTTTTTGCACTCGAATTGATATATTGCAGCTATTTGCTTGCATCGCCCGCGGTGTTGCTACTTTTAAGTTATAGTTCTGTAAAATATAGCCTTTGTTCCCTTTGCACCATAAATATGCCCTGTTAATATGTCCTGTTTGTTTTGTTTAAACTAACAAATGCTCTTTATTGCGCACCTTAAAAACTATACACTATACACTGAATTTAACGAAGATAAAGTTCGTTTGTTTCGATCCAACAATGGCAGAATGACGATTTATCATATCATCATCAATCATTATCATCCCACAGATGTCTACTGCTGGATATCTGTAGGCTTCCCCAAAGGACGTCACCTCGGTTGTTTCTGCACCGCCGGCACCAATGAACTTCCACGACCTTCACTAGATCATCAGTCCATCTTGTTGAAACTGCCTCTAGTGAATGTGGAACAAAATGTGTGGGTGATTTGCCTATACTTATACTGCATTAAATACGATGACAAACAAGCCCAAACCTAAAACCTATACTTAAATTTGAAGGATCTGTCGCGAAATTATTTATTTACGTTTATTGCCCAATATTTTAAGACAGTTTCATGATCCATGGCGGCTGTACTGGTGAATCGGCAATATGTGACTTTTTATCAGCGAAACGTATAACTAACGGACAAACTGTCAATTAAAATGGAGGATAAGTAAAGGTCAATTAAACTTATAAACAATATCGGATAAGACTACTGATTGCAGAAACTTTCCAAAATGCTCAAAAAAGGTCTTTAAAACAGGTAAGTTTACACGAGACTCAAGACCTTTTTTAATCATTTTGGAAAGTTTCCGCAATTTGCACATCAGTAGATAAGACCCATTATATTAAAGTTTAAGTATGTAACTTATAATCATCATCATCATCATCAACAACTTATAATAATTATATATTAAAGTTTAACTTCTTCCGTTATGTGTGTCGTATCGGCAGACAAAAAGGCTAACAGAGGATAAAGAAGAATGACGATTACTCCACCGACAAGAGCGTAGCTCCTAAGTTACGAACGAACGAAAGTTTGACTATGTAACTCATAATAAATAGTCAGTGGTGTGCGGTCATTATAGGAATAAATACACAGGCACTGCCTACCCTGAACGACCATGGGTCAAAATAGGCACGGAAAAACTGTCTACCTATGTGGTCAAAACATTTTAACTCCCTACCTTGGCCAAAGACCCAGTGCACGACACTACATAATAGTTACACTGATAAACTTCAATATAATGAGTCTAACGGGCGTAGCTCATAGGTATGAGTATGAATCTACACTTTCTAAAAGTATTTTATGATCATTTTTCTCCACGCTTCGTCGCGCAGAGGTCTACCCACTTAATTTCCTCACAAAAGACCAAACCTAGATAACAGCGATTGTCAAAGCTCCACTACACAAGAAAACGTGACCCACATCGCATAATGATGCTATCCAGCGATTCAGTTGTCTGTAAATCATAGATAATTTATAAAATGTCAGCCTTCACCTAATCAGCTAAGTGAGATACCTATTCAGATTTAATACTCTGTTCAAGTTTCTAAGTTATAATATAAAACTTAGTTTAGTCTTAAATATACCTTTTCGACGATATTCAAGTGTCTCCGAGTGGAAAATAGTCTAATAAAAGAGCGAACGGTGATCTGAGGGGATGAATATTAATCGGCACCATCAATGAAGCTGGATATTCGGCCGCATCTTGCCGTGAATAACAATTCCTTTTCATTAAGCTGTTATAGAGAATAACGAACTGTTTTATAAACAAAATACAGTGAGTAATGTTAACTTTTTAAGCGCCGTGACCCTCGGTTTAATTATCAAGATTAATTGGTTTCATTTGAATTTGTCGCTGATTCAACGAGGCTGTCCATTACGAGGCGAATCAAAGTGGGGCAAAATGTGGATGTAAATTGATATAATCGCCCGTTTTCATGCCGGGTTAAGGTCTTTGTCTTTATCTGCTTATAGCCGTTTCAATGGGTTAACCTGATACCATAGTCGCTGTTCGAAATTTGACGAGGAAGGAAAATCTCAGCCCAGCCTCTAATACGTATTGATTTCGTGAAGGGGCTAATGCTCGTGCCCGTTTGACATTTAAGGTAAAGGTTATCCTCTATATCCAAGGTTACACATGAAAAATAAATATAATCGAATGATTTTGCCATTGGATTGATGTTTAGAGACGCTAGTTGATCTGAAACATCGCAATGCAATAACTTTAAATATTCGCATTTTTGGGCATTTTCCCCAACACTACAAAAATTAGTTAATAAAAACTTATATAGAATACAGCACCCAGCATAAACGCGGCAGACGACTCTTTGTCGCGCGACAAATATTGTCCGTCTCTTTCCTTCCGATAAAGTGCGAGAAAAATTGGCGATGCTATTCATATGAATTCTCAAAAAATTCCTCCGCGTTTCACCCCTTTAAGAGTTGATTTCCTGAATTTTCTTTATGCGTGTTCAAAATTTCATGTGCCTTTTCTTCAGTTGCTAAGGATTTGGATTATTTGTAAATACGAGTATAAGTATCATATAGAACGCTTATACTAATTAAAAAGTGAACAATTAATACGTATGTATAATCATTATGGAGACATCGCTCTAAGCGACAGCGTAAGTGCTCTTAACATTTTGAGGCACTGTAAATTGAAGGAGAGTTGTCCGGTTGTTCCGTGAAGTTCCCAATTGAATTTTACTTTGTTTTGAAGTTGGACTTAAGACATAAGTGCTGTAACAGGACGCTACCGATCCAGTTAGGTAAGTCGGTAAGAGTAAACTTCAAGAAATACTTCTCCGCCATGTGTTATTTCGGTTCAGCAACGCGACATGCTCTTGTTACATCTCAGTACACTACAAATTGAGACAATTTTCTGTAGGACTTGTTATGTAGTGTAATTGTTAAATGGAATGTAATTGTTATGTAATGTAATTGTTAAATGTTATACTCGTACTAGAAGGCGCCCGCAACTTCGTTCGCGAAGGAGGGAAAATCATAACCCCTCTTTATTTCTTCAGCGTAGTCGGGTAAAAAAGCATCCTATAACCATCTGTGGATACCAGCTACCGTGTATCAAAAAAAGATTAAATGCGTTTAGCCGATTTGGCGTAATGAAGCCACATACAAACCTACAAAAAATAAAAATATTTATCGAATCATTGTCCATCACAATTTTGAAAATATCTTCAATTGACAGACATTTTTATTTGTACAATAGTATAGATGTGGGGGGGCTTTCATTAAACTTCGTCTAAATATTTTTAAATAAATAAATATTACGGGACAATTTTACACAAATCACTCTAGTCCCATGGTAAGCTCAATAAGGATTGTGTTATGGGTATTAGGCGACGATATATTTAATAGATATATTACTTATATACATAGAAAACATCCAAGACTCAGCAACAAATATTTATGCTCATCACACAAATATTTGCCCTTACCGGGATTTGAACCCAGGACCTCAGCTTCGCTGGCAAAGTTACTCCCACTGAGCCAAACCGGTCGTCGAATTTTTACTCAATAAAGTATGTATACAACTTACGGAACTTGGCATAGGCATAACTTCAGTAGCCCACGGTTAAACGGACTTTTGCAAGCCCGGAGAGCCGTTGTAGACACGGGTATGTTTTTTTTTTAAATGAATAGATTCAGGCGTTATTTTCCGGAATTACATATTAGATTCATGAATGAATCGAGCATTATTCATTCATATTTTTTATATTTTCTCTTTAATGGAACCGTTAGGTATCTTAATTCGAAAAGTCGATTGTTATATATGTCAGTAATTTTGGCTCTAAACTGTATTTCCTAAAAAATGTTACACCAGTTCCCATTAACACGTAAGTTATTTGATACCTGATTGAACCTGCAAACCAACTAAACAGTTTTGTAGACTTTACACTATCACTAAAACTAGAGTAAACTTGAAGTGATTTACCTCTTTAGGTCTATCGACTTTGGAGCTCAACCGAAGGCTAATTGAAGCAGTATAATCCAAACATGATTTACTAGTTATGCCCTACGTTACCAGATGTGAGTAATTTAAATAAAATCTGTCGCGAAAAAAGAATTCAAAACCTATCAATTACAGCGCACTTTGAAAGGTTTCAAATGACTGTTAGCATAACAAAATTCAGTTTCTACAGTCCGAGACCATTAATCAACCAGTATTCGTTGTGTGCGTACTAAATGGTGGCAACAAACCGTACAATATTCCCGGCATGAATATCTGGGCCCGGAGGGGTCGACATCATAAAAATGGATTGCATACAGATACGTGCCCGGACTATTGTAACGAATGATGTTGTTGTTGAAACAACTAAATGGAGTGGGCTTATCTCGGTAAATGTGCCAGTACTGGGATTAGCGGCGGCTGCTTAACGCGATCAATTGTTTGGGAATCGGATATGTGCTATAAATGCCACGCAAAGGGATTTGTCACATGATTTCATTTCGAAGGACTTACATTAGATTATAGGGCTCAATCTATTTAACTGTCAAAGCCGTAGGAATTAGTGCCTCATTGGTATTTGTATCTCTAATTTACCAACAATTTATCTCTTTAATCTATACTATTATAAAGTTGTAAAAATGGTTATAGGATACTTTTTACCCGACTACGCTGAAGAAAAAAAAGAGGGGTTATGACTTTCACTCGTCCGCGAACAAAATTGCGGGTGCCTTCTAGTATTATATAAATTCGTTGGTTTCTGAGCAATGTTACTGAATCCTGTATCCGAATTAATATTATGTTTTCAGATATCATTTGTCAAAACTTCTTAATATCATCATAAGCGGCGCCTCAAGCGCAAGGTAAATTACTAATATGGTTTTAACTTGTAATAATCCGTACGTATAGCATTATGACGGCTTGAAAATTAGACATCCTACGTGTATTCGTGTTCTATGATTAACTTGATTACTTATTCCTGGAACCTACACAAAACCGTTTCAAACAACTTAAATCTTTACCCGTTAAACCGTTTCATCTGCCCAAACAAGTTGTCTCTTAAAATAAATTAGCTCGAACATGGTGTGATTTCGTGAATAATTTTGCTATTTTAAACGGTGTTGCTTGCCGAGAATCATTGCCATAAATAACGGCGGCGGCAGAGGGATGAATAACGAGCAAAAAATGGAGAGCACGTCGTCACAGGCAACACTGGAACACTTAATTTATAGTTCACTACAGCGGAGTGGCTCGGGTTCGCGCTCCTAACTATTAAGACATTTATAACTTAGTCAAATATTTAAGTAGTTTGGAGTACGCTGGAACCGAGCTATGTTTTGCTTTTTTGTAACTATTTTTTTTTACTTCGGTCAAGTTTCAACATATTTTCAAAAAAATATTGTAACAGACAAAAAGGCAAAAAGGGAACCATTACAGTTACGTCATGTCCGTCCGTCCGTCCGTCCATCTGTATGTCACAGCCATTTCACACAAAAACTACAACTTGATGAAATTTGGAGTAAAGGTGTATTGTATAAGCCGCTACTTAGTTTGGTAGTTAAATTACAAACATAAATATTTCTGTAAAGGGTACTCCATACAATAACATAATCTGAAAAAAATTGCAAAGATATTCAACGTGTGGCACATTATTTCGCCAGTTCTTTTAAAAACATTTTTAAGTTTCTAATAGTAGATTGTTTGATAAGGGGCTAAAATAAGCCATTATGACCCGAAGTGATTATTTGGCCTCGCTCACTTGGTGAGCTCGTCCAAATATGTCCGAGTGTCATAATGGTTTTACCCACGTGTTTTGTTTTAAACACTTTGCTTTTCACTTCGACTGCGAGAAAATAAAAAAGACCTAACATTAATATTCAATGAAAAACTTTTTTTTCAGTGTCATAGAAATTTGTATGGGATTATATGGCTTTCTTTTAAACCCTAGGGGCTAAACGTACTATTTTAGTCTCGCTTCGCGAAGCTATATATTTTTGAGCAGGGGAAGTGAAAAAGATATTTTGGTGTAATGAACATTTTTGGAAATAATCACTCCGAAGAAAGTATCACTAATTATGCCCCCCCCCCCCCCCCCCCCTTCTATCTTCTAAACCGCTCTAAAAGTATAAATAGGCGCACTTAGGGTTGCCAACCGTACTTAACCGTTCTAAAATAGAGTTTTGTACTCTTTATCACGTAGGTGTACTTTATAATCTACATATAAAACTAATAGACGTACGTAGAATACGCTTAAATACTCTTTTTTACACAATATTTACTATACTAGTATCAGTCGTCAGTGAATACCCATTGTTACAGCCAAAAAAGCAGGACTACTTACTGTTAATATGTTGGTATCCCGAAGCCTTATCTTTAGCGTTATCAGTCTCAGCAAATTTCTTTAAAATAAATGATATTCAGAATCAACTTTTTATGAAACCGAAAGACAGTCCCGAGGCTGAGTTTATTTTGGTTGAAGTTATCATGTCTTGTCTTTCCGTTGTGGTGATAGTCGTGACACAACATATCTATTCAACTGAGCGGTCAAAACGCTCGGAGATTTGCCATCCAACGTTTAAACGTTTCTGAACGCATGTTAATGCGCACGCTATGCGAATCGGTTAATCAATGTCATTGTCACATGCATTTTATATGTTGGTACTCTTATTTTACCTTTTTTAAAATAAAATATATTAATTTGCTTCTTCAAAAAAGTTGGCAACCCTAGGCACACCCGATCCGAAGACTTATGATACTACGATGCTGGGAAAAGTCTCTCTCTGGGATTTTCACGCACCTCTATTTTTCGTTGCTGATTCCCAAAACTTAAAAACTATGAACTAGTTACTGCCGTGCTTGTACGATTCGTTTCAGTTAAATTCGTAATTAGTCCGAAATGTCGCAATGCTTGTACTAATTAATTGGTAACTGTTGTTTATATACTCGTATATAAATATCTCTTCTCTTCTTCTTAGTCGTTTACTCCTGAAAGAGTGGTCAGGGTCATGGGGAGTCGTCCACTTCTTTAGTTGATTCTTTCGTGATTGTTCTCCATCGGTCTCTGTTGCTTGCATGACGAGCGCACTCTGCCATCGCAATTTTAGTGACAGATAAATGTAATACTTAAATACATAAAAACCATTTAAGACCCAGGCCCAGGAACAATTATTCGTGCTTATCACACTAATACTTGCCCTTGTCGGGACTTGAACCCGAGACCGTCAGCTTCGTAGGACGTCGTGCACCGAATTCAACCAAATATGCCGTCAAATATCGTTCAAGAACAGGAAGTGCATGATTTTGTAGCAGCTTTAATATATTGGCCCTTTGAACGCCAAGAGTCACCAAAGTGGTCGTGTGCTGTCGTGCCTCCCACGCCAACGACCACTAAAGTGGTCATGGCAGACGCTGTCAAAGCAATTTTACTGTTGACAGATAAGGTTTCAATTCGTTTCTCATTCATCGAGATGTTGGCGTGTATTCCACGTTTTGATGCGAGAGAGAAAGCGTTCACAAGTGGTTAAAGATTAAGTCACAGACAAATTCTAGCAAGTTATAAATCATCATAAACATATTGATCGCGATTAGTAATAATTAAGTCCCGGCGGTACGCTTACCCTGATAGAAATCAACCGGCCGCAGATTGCCATTAGCGATTGGATGTAATAACGTCTAACATATTGATTATTAATAATGTAAGCAAGTTCCCATTAGTATGGACTTCCCGTTATTAATAAAACATATCGATATGGCGCCACGTTATTAGGGTAATGGCTAATAATGATCTATATTTTAATCACCGTATTTGTGTAATTCAGCTCATGGTGATTAGCTACGAGTTCAAAAAAACTTGCCATGATGTAGTAGCCTATAGTTCGTTTTTTTAGCATTAGAAAACCGCTTTTAAAAAATAGTTACTATTACTTATGAAACCCAAAATAATGTAAATTACCATCCTTGCTATATAACTGCTACATACTTATTTGCGGTGACTTTGTATTTTTCTAATGTGTTGTTCAATAAAAAGATTTCTTCTAATCTTAAATAAACGAAGTATAGGCGTTAGGGAAATACTTTAGAGTCTTAGGTCATAAGTTACTTCGTCCTTGTTGACGCAGAGCCGGGTAAAACAGTACATATGAAGCGGCTGACGTATTGTAATCAAAGATAATTAGGAACGCGAAAAACCAGCTATTTCTTTAAGTGATGACAGATGTTATAGTTAAAGACGGATCACAGTTATATAAAACTTCAAAATTACAAAAGTGTGCAATGTGAAGAGCAATTTTACTTCTGAGGCTAAATATAAATTGATAAAAGATGCAAGGAATCCCCGATTCAGCAATACACTTACTTCTCTTCATAAGAGCACTCCAAATTGCGACGGTTTACCTGCTTACAAAATATTAAGGGGTAATTCATCACATTTCAGACATCAATCATAATTAGTTAGACATTGCAAAAGCGTTACTTCCGAAATACTTTCCACAGAAACACCACAGTTATTTGAGGTGAGTTATCAGTTATTCCATTCCAAATCCATTATAATATACTGGAACGTTGAATGACACGATACGTCGGAAAAATAGGTACAAGCCCGGACGGCGTGACGTATGACGTGACAAATCCATCTGCCGAAATTCACAAATTGAATAGGCCTTTTAGTGAGGGGTATATTTTGTTCTTTATGGGTGCCATATTTTTTGTGTGGAGGGCGAAGTGTTTTGTATAGTGGGCACTCTACACGCAAACACATCATACAGTGGAATCTTTTGCTTTTAATAAAGGTTTTGTTTTTAACGGTTGCAAAGTGGCATTAGGCTACTTCACACTTATAATGCTAAAGTCCTTTTTTACTTACTATATAATAATTAACAATAACGGGCCTATGTAAAACGTACCGACTACAGGCTATTTATCAACTGAAGCTGTCTACTATTAAAGTAAGTAATCTTAGAAGGTATGTATGTATGTAAACACTTTATTGGACATAGTAACCAGTTACAAATGCAATCAACTTAAAAGATGTAAGTACAAAGGCGAACTTATCCCTATTAGGGATCTCTTCCAGTTAACCTTTGAGCAAGTGAGTGAAGATATGAAGATAGACAAACTAACACCATGTACAAATTATATAAAATACAAAGCTAAACACAAGTATATCAATAAAAAATATAAATAAATACATGTATATCTACATAATATATAACTAAATAAAATATAACAAATATAAATTGTATTCCATCGTCTTTAATAAATATAAATCGTATTCAACCATTTTACAAATCATTGGAAAGCCACAAATTATTCAATTTACTCTTAAGTGATGCTAAAGACTGCGACTGTCTGAAAGATAACGTCAGCTCGTTCCAGAACTTAACCGCGTATACCGTGAAAGACCTGGAACAAGTTCGCGTCTTGTTAGATGGTTGTTCTGTCAGGTTGTTGGTATTGCATACGGCTAACGTACCACAGCACATTTGGTATTTATGATCAACGTAGCACACTTGTATCTTGATGTACTTACTTCTTGTTATTTAGTTTTAATCTTTACCATAATGTTATATGTGATGTTTACCTGTAAGAGATTGTTGCACGGTTCTAAAAAGAAAAGCATGAGAATTAATTGTATGTAAACAATTGATGGTTAACTTAAAAAAAAAAAGATAATATGAGTTTTATCTATTGGGTTATCTCCAGGGATTTAAATCATAGACCAAAATCTATCCACTATCTACATGCCTGAAATTTACATAGAATATTTTTTTGAATCTGACTTTGAGGGTAGGTCTGGCTAAGCCCCCTTACCGTAACTTAGAGTAGAATGAAATGTGTGGGGTTCCGTAGCAAAAATGGCAAAAACGGAACCCTTATAGTTTCGTTAAGTCCGTCCGTCCATCCGTCCGTATGTCACAGGCATTTTACTCAAGAATTACATTGATGAAATTTAGGTGTCTTATGTAGACCTCTACTTAGTTTGATGGTTTAAATAACAAAACAAATAAAAAAATAAAATAAAAAAATAACCGACTTCAAAATAAACTAAAAAGCCATCAATAATCTTTTATGTACGGTACGGATCACATTTGAATCACCTGTTGATGTCGGTGCCAAACCATTCATTTATTACTATTAAGAACCGCGGCGGCGAGCCTTTAGTTATTATCTACCTACATATATATTTAGTCATAGTCATTCGTATTTTTGTTGAATAAAGAACTTTATTTACTTCAGGTTTGGCACTGACTTCAAAAGGTGATTCAAATGTGATCCATACCGTATATAAAAGATTATTTATGGCTTTTTAGTTTATTTTGAAGTCGGTTCTTTTCTTATTAATTTTTTTTTATTTTTTGTTTTTAGTGATGGATTTTAGTAGTGATAAAAAGTATTTTTAGAGCCCAAAATGGGAAGATTTAGGAGGCACTTTGCACGCATCTCGAGTCTTTGGAAGTAAGAAATGTAAAAGTTGGTTAGTTCATTGTACCGTCCATCATCAGCTCAGCATGAAATGATGACAACCAAAGGAAAGCAACTGATAACTTTAGAAAAATATATATACAAAACATTGTTAGTGCCTAAAATATTTGAGAGTTTCTCTCGATTTCCCTGTTATCCCATCATCTAATCCTGACTTGGTGATAAGTAGGCTACTTCAGGGACACACTAAAAAGAATATGACTAACAGTCTTAACGTAACTACCTATAATAGATAATTTTTTAAGAATTATCCTCTACCTCTTAACTATTAAGGAGTTGTACCTTCCGTCATCATCTCAGCATGATGAGATGATGACTACCATATGCAAATACTTAAATAGCTTAAGAAAATATATGAAAAACGTTATAAGTGCCTATAAAATTTTAGGATTGCCCTCGATTTCCCTGGGATCCCATCATCAGATCCCAACTTGGTGGCAATGGGACCACCTTGGGAGTATATACTTTCAAATAAAAAAATAATTTTTAAAATCGGTCCACAATTGGCGGAGTAATCGGTGAACATACATAAAAAAAAATACAAACTATCGAACATATAACCTCCTCCTTTTTTGGAAGTCTGTTAAAAATAACCGAAACTGAAAAAAATATCTGCAAATATCAATGTGTGGCACTACTTCGACAGATCTTTTAAAATAGTTTTGAGGTACTTGCATCTTTTTTTTAATTTACTGGATATTTTTGGAAATAATCGCTCCGTAAGTAGCATAAATTGTGTCCACCCCCCCTATTTTCTAAACTGCATCTCCAAAAAATATGAAAAAAAAAACACAAAGATAAAGCTTAATAAATAATTTCAACGAAAACTATTTTCAACATGATCGGATATATCGTTTTTGCGTTATTGCCGAAATACGGCACTTCTTAACTAAAGGACGTAATTGCCGTGGAGATATGCTCTTTTGCTAGTGCACTTTGTCATACCGCATTATTTTACATTTGCTGTGCATTTTTGTCGTATCAACGGCTGCCGGACCCTACACTGAGCATGGTCCGATATGCTCTTGGCCGGTTTTTATTCTATAGTCGCCGTGACAACTAATAATAACAACAATGATCAATACAAAATTTGTGTGTTCAATATACTCGTAATTACGGATGATAAGTAGCTATTAGAACGGTATATGAAACACTGTTTTACCAATACCTCACAAGCGTTTGTATAAAAAATTTCAAATAGGTATAATTATTTTAATATCATATTTCGACATTACAATAGTGATTATCATAAAAGGTATATGTACATATAATAGGGTAATGCTGCGGGCGTTTCAACCACCACCGATGCTTCTGTGTTACGAAATATTCACAAATGCGATGACAAATGTACGGTCAAGGAATTTAATTCGTGGTACCCTTTCGTACCTTGTCATAGTGACATTGATATGGAATCTCTATCGGTTTCTTATTGATTTTGACTGTGACAAGGTATATTTAAATTAAATTCCTTGAATGTATGTACTGTAATTTTAGGGATGCAGTTAAAACGTAAGATTAACTTTAAGTTCTCATTTGAAAGGTATTCATTTGTCATCGTATCTGTGAATATTTCATAACACAGGCATCAATACACTCTTATCCAATGGCCTATACAAGAACCATTTTTGGGTTCCGTATAGAAAAAGTAAGGCAGTCTATCCGACTGCTATTAACTACTAATGCTATCCATTTGAAATTATGAATACTTAATTAAAAGGATATTTATAACTTTGTACGGAGCCCTCGGTGAGCGAGTCGAACTCGCACCTGACGAGTTTTTTTCATTTAAAGCGTTGATATATATTTTGTTCAATAAGACAAGATTAGCTAGGGAATTGACATGTGCTTGTTGAATATAACGAGACACTGTAGAGTTATTTAATACTCATATAACACCTACCAAGGATCATTCAATAAATAAATAAATAACACAGGGACAATCTTACACAAATCGACCTAGTCCCAAACTTTGCAAAGCTTGTACTATGGGCGACGATATACATAGTATAAAGATAAATTATAATACTTAAATACATAGAAAACATCCAAGACCCAACAACAAACATTCGTGCTCATCACACAAACACTTGCCCTGGCCGGGATTCGAACACGGGACCGCCAGCTTCGTAGGCCGTTGTACAACCTTCTGAGCCAAATGTGTCGTCAGAACAAGAGGACTGACCATTTCCATACAAAGAGCCGTTCCCCGATATGTACAACGCCATCTATGTATAAGATGTATTTTTTACAATTAATCATCTTTGAAAGCGTGACACAGTAGCTATTTACGACCTAATTGTTACTATACTATGTTTCTTTATTCAATTATACCATCGTTAAATGTTTAATTTTAAAGCGCCATCTAGTTTTTGCCAGAATATCTCCTTGCGATCGGAACACGATCTTAAGTATGGCAACTGTCAGTCCTCTTGTTTAAATGATCCTTGACACCTACTAAGAAATGTTGTCAATCAATATTTAGACTTCAGTATTAATTAATCAAGTTGTAAAAATGAAATGTCCGTATACACATTCACGGTATTTTCTCAAAAATACTTAAATGAAACCTATTTCAATGTCACTGAAAAGATAAAAATGTAGATATTTTTGGCTATTGGTATCAAGCATGTATATAAACCAGGGTTAAGTATAACTTTTTTCTCCACCGTAAACGTAGTTGTGGGCACAGGCACATTCTAGTTTTTTATATTTAAAGCTGCTGGTTTGCAAAAGTTAAGAAGCGCCGTACCGAACTAGGGCGAAAAGAAGCGACTACGATTTGAAACTGAGTGAGCGAAATTCACCAAGTTTCAGCGCACGTACAAAGTTCAAACAGTACACATGTTTGCTGGGAGAGTGAGCCGCCGCTTCTAACTCCGTAAGTCCACACCCTTTGTAGGGCTCAGCAAATAGCCCCGGAGATAACAAGCCTTACGCGGAAATCTATAGATACCTATAAAGGTCTAAAAATTAAATGTCTGTACATTCAAGATGTTAAAAAAAAACAAGTGTCTTGAACTAATATTTTCTTCTGTATCCGCAATGATTACTCATTGAAATAAAACAATTTAACGGATTATATCGCGTATATTATCTCATTTTAGTTCTCGACGTTTCGGAAGCATTTCAGCTTTCCATGGTCACGGGTGGACTGAGAAGATGTACTTTCCTCTGTCAAAGTTACAATTTTTAGGTTCGAATCCCCTCCCGGCCAGGGCAAGTGTTTGTGTGATTAAGTACGAATTCTTGTTCCGGCTGGATCTTGGATGTCAATTTAATTTAAGTGGGTATTATAATTTATCTTTAAGTTATATTATGTGTATCGTAACCTAGTTACCATAGTATAAGCTTTGCTTAGTCTCGTACTAGGTACATTTCTTTATTAATGTCCCTGATATTTATTAATTTATTTATGGTAAACGAATAGCTGGGCATCCACTGATGGTTTTATGATTATTTTTACCCGACTACACAGAAATAAAAATAATGTTATGATTTTTTTCTTGTACGCTGACGAAGTTGCGGGCACCTTCTAGTTCATAATATCAAGGATCATTTAAACAAGAGTACTGACCGTTGCCATACTTTGGATCGCGTTCTGAACGCAAGGAGATATTCTGGCAAAAACTAGATGTTGCTTTAAAACTAAACATTTAACGATGTTATAATATAATTGAATAAAGAAACATAGTATAGCAACAATTAGTTCGCAAATAGCTAATAACTAATAAATCGTAACATTTAAATACTGGGTCACGCTTGCGAAGTTGAATAATTGTAAAAAAATAATTCTTATACATATGTCACATGGCGTTGTACATATCGGGGAACGGTTTTGTGTATAGATATGGTCAGTCCTCTTGTTTTAGTGGTCCTTGATAATATACTTGTAATCCTCTGTTCTTTTGTTTACCTGATTTCGATTTATAATCTTATACAGGTAGTCAATCAATATTTTGGGTTCCGTACCTAAAGGATGCCAAGTCTGTTACAAAGCAACCACTATCCGTCTTTCATCATAGGAGTACAAAAATAGGAAAAATTGGTCCAAGTTCGAGTCGGAGTCGCACACCGACGACGGCTTCGTATAAAATCTACTGACACAGTCGGACATAAAAACAAATATTTTCATATTTATTTCGTAGGTTGTGGGTATCTTTGGATTGCGTTGACATAGAAGCTTGATTTTTTTACAGATTTAATGGACCGCAATCATAAGTATTTGATGTTAATTTTAACTTGATACCTTCCTGCGTTCCTGAGGAAAAGGATCGACTGACAGGCGGACCAGACGGACACCAAAGTGATCCTATAAGGGTTCCGTTTTTTCCTTTTGAGGTACCGTAAAAATAAAGTAATAGTAGTAAAGTAGAAAAAAATATTTAGTGTAGTGATGAATATTATACTCATATTAATTTGTTAGAAAACATCATGGGCTTTCAAGTGTTGCTTTGTTTTAAAATGCATTGCAAATATTTAAAAATAAATACTAAGTTGAACTTCACAACTTGGTCATACCAAGCTCTACATTTATTTGTTGTGCCAAATGGACCGGTTGTGTTATTTTAACAGATATGGAGTGAGATTGCCAGACAATTGCCAGAACAATATTTCACAACAAATCGAAAATGACAAGCGGTGACTTGTTGTGTATTTATGAATTCATTAAAACGGCCGCCTATCCCGGCGCTAGTTAATTACATAATATTATTATTAAGAGTCCCCAGTAAGCTCGGTTGTCTATACACACGTAGTTACGCTCTCATTTTCAAACGACTAGCTAGTTTGCTCTGAAACTTTGTACTTAGAATAAGTTTAGGTATATGCAGGCTTGTAATTAGTTTATGTAGCTTCAGATACCATAGTTAAAAAAAATCAGCAAATTTAAGTTTTTCATACAAAACTTGTTTTTGCTGTATTTCGTTCGTTTTTTAAACTGCAGGATATAAACTAGGTTTAGGCCAAGATATACCTTATGTCATTGTATATGCACTGTTTCGTTACAATCCAACACGTAGTTTTAAAATAAGAACGAAACTCCGTTCGGAAGATGAAACTCGGCCGAGCTTACTGCGGACTCTTAAGTTTTGAAAACCATATTTTACAATTGAATCCGTTGTTGTACTCTGTTTTGGAACACAGCCTTATTTCATTAGCAAAGATCGATAATTCCCGTGTCGTGAAATACCCATGTAATTTTAGCCCTTTATACATAAAATATAGCCCTATCTGACAGGATAAAGTAATCTAATTCAAACATTATGGGGGTCAATATATAAAAACCGACAAGATAGCGAAATTTTCTTTTAATATTCTAGCAATGTTAGACAAAATATTGTTTCAAAGGAGTCGAGAGATACCTTCGATTTAAAATAGTTTAGCATCGTGTTTATACAATCCAATCACAGGCAATATTTATTTTTCGGATCACTACAGCAGCCGTCAACATAGTTGTTTGCGGTGGGATCGCAAACATTATGCAATTGGTTTTGAAAGCAAATCAAATAATATGACAATTTACGTAATTCGAATACTCCCGCTGTTGATTGAAACTGGTAACTCATTTTGTCAAGTTGCGGTAAGCGTCATATCATGACCGTTATGAATGGATCGAGAGTTAAATTGTAACTTTATTATCGTACAGTCAACCACAAAACGATGCATCCATTTTTGGACCTTATTGCAACACAGTAAGGCGAAAACTCGACCCATCTCAGTAAAGAGATGAGTCAACTTTGATGTAGATACGGTTACAGTAATCAATAGGGTACTTGACAGATTGATCATTTGATCTTTTTATGAACTGTCACAACGCTCAAGAAGTATGAAGTTTCAAAGTAAACATTTTTTTTACGTCATAATGTTACATGCTCAAATTGCCTCCCTATTTTTCCTTTTTAATCATTTTGAAATAGCCAAAAGAGTGAAAAGTGGGTAGTTTGCACAGATGCCAACCCGTGACCATGGAAAGCTGAAAAGCTTCCGAAACGTCGGGAACTCTAATGAGGTATAATATACGCGATATAATCCGTTGTTTTATTTAAAAGACCTATTTATTAAAAAAAACATCTAAATTGTTTTTTTTTTTACCTGACTAATAATTATTATATTAATTATTAAAAAATACAACCGCATATACATGATACTACAATTTATAATGTATAAATCTGCTTTGCCCTTAGATTGACTGGTAGAGAAGAGTCCGCCTTTGGCACGATAAGGTTTTCTATTATGCAACAAAGACTAAACAAATAAATATAGAACACTTCAACAATAAACTTTTATCATCATCGTACTCAAATTAGTTGCAATGCGATACTAAAATCAAATTGCCGTGTAAAAATCTTAGTGGTACGGTCTTTACGTGCGAAATGAGCCAGTCGATGTGTCATTGCCCTAAGCTCGGTGCTCACGGGCGGAACGAAAGCAATTAAACCGAAAGTGGAAAATTAAGTAAGACTACGACCACCGTTATTACCACTTTGGAGTTCGTACGCGTTCGCGCGCTGAGGTTGTTACTTCATACTTTGATACCACCTTAGTATAATTAGTACGAAAATCGGGTGGCTCGTTAAGATATTTTTGCGGTATAACACCCCTAATTACAAAGGCGTTGAATCTTTAGTTCATTTAAGACCAAGGCCCGATTCACACTTTATTAGTAATGATAAAGTACGAGTAATGATTAACTACCAAAACCTAATTGTCGACGTAGGTATAGCAAAGTATTCCACAATTCGACCGAATGAAAGCCGCCCCGGTATTGTCTAACGCGTTTGACGCTCGCAATCAGAATAAAGTGTCATGATTTTGTATGGGCTACGACAGTTGATTCCGATACCAAGGGTCAAAATTTCGTTAGGCAATAACCCCGCGTCCACTGCAAGATTTGCTAGCTGAGAAAAGAAAATATGACGCAGTAGAACCGAATTGACATTTAAATAAAAACAAGTAACGATTCTGAATTAAAAGCTAACAATATATATTATAATCATAATCACCATTAGCCGAAAGACGTCTACTGCTGGAATTAGGCCTCCCCTAAAGACCGCCACCGTGACTTGTCTTGAGCTGCCCAGCGGACTCCAGCGACTTTCACCAGGTCATCTATACTTTGTGGGGGCATATCCCCGCTGCATATTCCGGAGCGTGGTCGCCTCTTAAGAACTAGTTGGCCCCGGCGGCCGTCAGTTCTACGAGCAATATCCGCCCATTGCCACCTAAGTTATGCTATCCTTAGGGGTATGTAAGGTACCTTAGTTCTTCTACGGATCTCTTTTATTCTTCTTATTTGACCAGTGATGACTCATGGAACTGCAATGTGGTTACTCTCGATTGGCCTCAGAAGAAGGCTCAAAGTCACTGAGAGAGCAACGGCTTGGAATCGGAGTTTATTTGCGGGATCGAATCAGAAATGAAGAGATTCTTAGACAATATATATATATATATAAAAGGAACTAATTCCTTTCAATCGTATTTCAACCTTATCTCAGTACATTCAACCTAGCCGGTTATTACAACCTAGCCCCAGATCGTAGTTAATAATTCTGAGAAAATTTGGTGGGAGGTAATTCATGGCTTCTTTACTTTACATCAATTATTTCAAAATTTGTGAACCGACTTACGCGTTTATTTTCTAGAGTTTTTCTAATCCCACTAAGTGGGGAAAAATTCCACTTTCCAACTCTAAATCCACATCGAAACTAAATCTCACAGATACAATCCTTCATTACAATTCTTAAATTTTTACAATCTCTATTTTATTTATCCAGGCTGGTACGTAAGATAGGACTGACATACACTAAAGAAGACTAATTCACTAGAAAACAAAAAAAAAAGACTACAAATATGACTCGGATTCATGAGAAAGCCCGAGATTCATTCTACCTCGATATTTGCGGTCAGCATATCTCCTCCAGCTTGATCTAACTAATTACATTTTATTTTCTTCTGTTTCCGCGATTATTACTCATTGAAATAAAACAATTTAACGGATTATATCGCGTATATTATCAATATTGGCAATAGAATATGCTGAGTTATGACAACACTGCCTTACATCTGGCTATATGCTATGGAATGGTGAATTCTACGGGCAAGTTGATGGTGTGGCAATGGGGTCTCCGGTGTCTCCTGTCGTCGCCGATATTTTCATGGAAGACTTCGAGGAGAGAGCGCTTTCATTGGCACCTGTCAAGCCGAGGATCTTTAAAAGATACGTAGATGATACCTTTACTATTTTACCTAGATCTAGTGTTTCAGCTTTCTTAGACCATCTGAACTCCATGCATAGTAAAATTAAATTCACTATGGAGTTGGAAAATCAAAATTCACTTGCATTCTTAGATGTGCTAGTAATTAGAGGTCCTAACAATGACATAGGTCATACTGTATATAGGAAACCTACGCATACAGATAGGTATTTGAATGGCAAATCTCACCACCATCCCTGTCAACTTGCTACAGTGGGTAAATCTTTGTTTCAGGGAGCCATATCTATCTGCGACGATCAACATCTGACTGCTGAGTTGCAGAATGTCAAACGTGCGCTTCGAGCCAACGAGCTCCAGATGCCACGTTCCAAGCAGAATCCCAGTATGAAGAAACCAACAGTCGAGCGTAAACCTGCCGTATTACCATATGTGAAAGGGGTCACAGACAAGATCGGAAACATCTTGAAGCGTGCTTCTATAAAAACATATTTCAAGCCGTTGAAGAAGGTGTCTCAATACCTTAGACCCGTGAAGAGTAGCACCCCTTTGCAGAGTGCAGGCATTTATAAGCTAGACTGCGAGTGTGGTCTTTCATACATTGGTCAAACGAAACGCAGTGTATCAACCCGGGTGCAGGAGCACATAGCAGATGTCAAGCACCGTCGGTGTAATAGGTCTGCAGTCTGTGAACATGTCATTGACAAACCAAACCACTCAATTAAGTTTGATAAACCTTCTATCCTTGCCAAAGAAAAAATATATTTTCCCAGGATGCTACGCGAGGCTATTGAGATTAAAAAGCATCCTAATTTCAATAGAGAAGATGGATTGTCACTACCACCAGCTTGGGATCCTGTAATACATCTCATCAAGGAACAAGCGAGACACAGGACTGCAAAACCTTAATTTCCGAACGGTGTAAAATATCTTATCTGTTTAAAGTAGTTTAATAGTCTCTGTTTTTTAAAATATTATAATTAGTAATGAGGTAGCCTGGGAGTTTTTCTTTGCAGCGTTTCTTTTCTCCTCAGTACGCCTCATTTGTGAAATGCTGCTTGGTAAATTATTAGAATAAAATAATTAAGCCCTTCTGGCACATGTGTAACTGTCTTTACAGCTTAGGCCCATCTGGCATGTATGTACACCTTTATTTGTGTTTTTTCAAAAAATGGGTAGTTTGCACAAATTGTAACTTTGACAGAGGAAAATACATCTTTTCTCAGTCCTCCCGTGACCATGGAAAGCTGGAAAGCTTCCGAAACGTCGGGAACTAAAATGAGATAATATACGCGATATAATCCGTTAAATTGTTTTATTTCAATAATTACATTTTGCTGCTTCGTTGTTGTTGCCACTATTGACTGTTACAATGACTATGTATCTAAGCGCGTCATGGCTCAATCAGCTTTGAATGTCGAATGCAACAGAAATATAACAAATGGTAACAAGACTAACCAAAAGGCATCGCCAATTCTAACCTTAGAAAAAGCTACAAGATTTTCGGAAAATATGTCATCTAGAGAAAAGTAGTGAGAGCGAGAGGTCGTAGTCCACTCAGATGGTCGTATCAAATCCGCTTAACGCTGAACATCACGATGCGTTTCATCATGCCAAAGATAACCATAGGTTTACTTGTTTGTTGTGTTTCACAACACAATAAAAAAAAAACTTAATGAAAGGGTATCATGAGCCTCAGCAATCAAGAAAAAGATGCAAGGAGAAGAAGAAAAGAAACGCCAATAGAACATTTCAAGTCAGTTTCTTTCCCGAAAACCAGTTATGTTTTGCACTAAAATTTTTGAGATATAAAAAGTTTTGTATATTGATAATGAAATGAAATCGTTTATTTCAGGCAATGGCCATATAAATAATTTATACATATTAATTATAACAATAAAATTAAACCAAACAAAAAGTTCGAGTTCTCAGGTAGCCAAACGCGAAAACGCCGGAACATGACACCTTTCGACCAACATTCTTCCTTTGGGCGCGAGTTTGTCTGTTGGAACTTTTACCGCGAAGGAATTAAAATGCACGTTGTGGTGAGACTCCAACTCCACGATCCTTTGGATGATTCCGGTCTTTACACGTACATTCTCTACAATCTTTTTGGGCTTCATAGAGTAATGTAGACGGGACACATACAACAGTGTCGTTGACGCAGCAGAACGCACCAAATGTTTGTATCCAGTCGGTGCGGTACTGCACTGGTTGCGGCAGGCTAGCTTCTTCTTGCTATTACCGTTAATGAAGCCATCCTTGTTGGGACACTCACGGAGCCAGCTTCAGCAGGTCCTTTTGAACGGGTTCCTGTACTCCCTTAGATAGCGCTGCTTAGATGTCGAGACCGGACGTTTAGCTGCGATATCCGCATAAGCACGTTGCAGGGTCGACGTACTCAGGCGTGAGTGAACGATTTCTCTATTGGAGTAGACGGGTGAGCCGGGGAGCAAGCGGCTCTTGGTCAGCAGGCGCCTGGCGTGCCCAATTCTGCGACATCAGCATCAACACAGCCGATAGACGCATCACGAGCACTGTGAGACACGTAATAACTCGATTTCAGGAAGCAGTTCAATGATGGCGTATACCTCTAACTTAGTCTGCATTTCTGCCAGGCTGTTATTTAGGAGCATAACGTCCTTCAGCAGGCTCGTGACATCCACGTGATCAAATATAACGGGAGGCAACCGCTGCAGCTCCTTCGTTACGAAAGAAAGCACTTCAGTCTCGTTGAACAGCGAGATGATGTCCCGGAGACTGTTCACCCTTCCATCCCTACGGTGGGCTGGCGTCTCGGCGGTCTAGCCGAGCGTCTGGTAGAGCAGCGCCTTGCCACTGCAAATTTCTTCCTCTTGGAAGCTTGATTTTCAGATCTGCACGAGACTGTTCTCGTCCACCACCAATAACATCTATACTATTATAAAGTAGTAAAAATTAAATATCTGTACGTAAAAGATATTAAAAAAAATACTGTAACGCACTATTTGGAGGTCACCAAAACAAAAAAATTTTTTTTTTGGTTTTTTGTATCTGTCGTTGTGGCTTCATCACGCCAAATCGGCTAAACAGATTTTAACTATTTTTGGTACACGGCTAGCTGGGCATTTCCAGATGGTTAAAGGATATTTTTTACCCGTATACGCTGAACAAAAAAATAAGGGTTATGACTTTTTCTGTTCCGCGAACGAAGTTGCGGGTACCTTCTACTACCATATAATTACTTAGGTAGTACCTATGGAAACATTTCGCTGTAACTATTATGTATTGGTTGTATTTGATAGGGTTTTTAACCCACCTTATAACAACAAGACTTTTAAAAATCCATAGAAATTATGTGGATATTGTGAATACTTTAATTTCAGCATCGTTGTAGCAAAAGATCTATTACATATCACGTACACAATACACGAACGATGTAGGTAAAGATATTCTTTATACTTATAGAAAAAGGCTTTAACAATGGACATTGTCCAATGTATCATTCATGTACATTAATACGAGTAGTATATAGGTAACGTGGGCGGAAAGTTAGGGACTTCTTTATGAATATATTGTGTTCTTCTTTAAGACAGAGATATCCTACAATACCCTATTGTATGTGTTGTAGGATATCACTGTCTTCTTGAAAATGTTTTGGTTTTCAGAATCATTATAAATTTAAACGAATAGAGGTATATAATTAAGCATTAAATAAAATAACTCAAATTCAACTGTAACTCAAATAATTATAGATTTTATATTAGTCGCCGGTAACATTGGATGGATCCAAATAAATGATTTAAATTCAATTCAACCTGCCATTATTAATAAATAAATATTTTTTATGGGATTTTTTTGCAGATGCTATTTAGTCCCGTGATAAGCTCAATGAGGCTTGTGTTATTATTACTAGATGATTTTTTTAATAGATACTAGAGGTTCGCGGAGGAGCAAAGTTAGAACCCTCTTTTTTGCTTTAGCGTAGTCGGGTAAAAAGTATTCTATAACCATTAAGAAATACCAAGCTACCCGTGTACCAAAACTAGTTGATATCTGTTGAGCCGATTTGGCGTGATGAAGTCACAACGACACATACAAACGTACAAAAATCCAAAAAAAATTTTTTCGATTTCTAAAAAGATCTCAAAAAATATTGTAACGAACTGTTTGGAGGAAAACAGTTCGTTACAACGAACTGTTTGGAGGAAAACAGTTCGTTACAATTTTTTTTGTAGATATCCTCAATGTTCAGACATTTCATTTTTTACAACTTTATAATAGTCTAGATAAATAATTATTTATATCTACATAAAAAAAATATTCTCAACGAAAAATACTCAGACTCAGGAAAAAATGTGTATGCACACGGTTCTGATAGCCTAGTGAAACGAAGATCATAGTATTAAAGAACTAATATTAAAAACAATTTAATTACTAAACCTAGACGTTGTGTACCGACCACAAGTGCAGCTTTTGTTGGATACGAAGCCATTCGTGTTATCCAGTTCACACTTCATTGAATCAACTCAATGGGAAATATACCATTGTAGAACAGACGCAGATAGCTGGAGTGCTAAAAACTTACAGCTTGGTGGGTATGTTGGTCATTAATCGGATATGCGGAGAGACTTTCAGGAATTAATTCCATATCTGCCGTGTACATTCTGCCGAGCTGAGAAAATAGACGACAATATCCACATTGCCAGTAGTAAATGGGCAAATAATTGAAGTAGGTACAGCACAAATAAGATAAATGTACCAGTGTTCGATAGTGTCCCATTAGATGACAACTTCAACCATAACTCGTACCGTATCGAGGTAATAAACAGAGTGTCAATTACCTATTGAAATTAAGCTATCAAGCATTGGGATGTTTACCTTAAGTTTATTTTGGTAAGGATAAGGCCCCCAACGTAAATAACACTTTTCGTCGACCATTTCACAATCCGCCTACAGCAAACTAGACGTGAAATACTTACAAGTGTGGAAAGTAGGTAATTCCCAACGAGTGTCAGTGCTGTTAAAACAAATGCGAAGCGCGTTTTTCAAATCGTCATCAGTTGGGAATTATGACAATACAATACAATACCATACAATAATTCTTTATTGCACACCAACAACAGAAACAGTACAATAGAAGCCTTAACATAAAATACGGTAGACAATAGGCGGTCTTATCGCTAAAGAGCGATCTCTTCCAGACAACCTTAAATTAATTGTGTATTATATAATTTAGCCGTAACTCTCTGTATATTATGTTGGTTCAATAAATGTATTTGTATTTGAATTACTTTTCAGCAGGAATATTATGCAACATTTCACAACGCATTATTATGGCAGGAAAAAATTAGACTGTTTATCATCTAATGTATCTGTAATCTTTTATCGAAATAAGCATTTGGTTTAGTAAAAATTCCTGATTTACATGTTTTAAATATTGCCCTAATTTTGTACATTAAAATAATTTCCTGTTTTCCTTCTTTTTAGGCCCGTGCCCCACTTTCCGCACGTGTGGACTTATTGTTCAGATACACATAAGGGAGTACCTACTTTCTGAGTATAATATGCATTGTAAAGAATTTTTCGTAACCTTGTCACTCTGAATAAAACACTTCCAAAAAGCTCGGTTGTTTCTGAAGCAGTCGTTTTTCTCTCCTAACCTTTTTTTACTTTGATTTGAAGGACTCAGTAATGTACCAATCCTGTATGTACCTAACAAGTCGCGGAGGTTCGGGTTTGGGCAATCGTACTACCTGGCCTCTTACAATGGGCCTTGTGAGAAGGCTCAGAGTCATTCAAAGTGCAATGGAGCGAGCTATGCTCGGAGTCTCCTTGCGTGATCGAATCAGAAATGAGGATATCCGCAGAACCAAGGTCATCGTTATAGCTCAGAGACTGGGACAAAGAAGTTGTAGAACCGATGTCCGCTGAGGCAGAAATAATCTCTAGTGGCAACCGCGTACAGGACGACGCAGCGTGGCGAGCCCCCAACAAGATAGACCTATATGATCCTGTGAAGATAGCGGGATACCGTTGGACAAGGGTGGCGTACGACCGATCGTTATGGAAATCCTTAGGGCGGCCTTTGTTCAGCAGTGCACGTCCTTGGGGTGATATGATGATGATGATGAATCCTATCACCTCCCGGGTCCCGTCCAACTATTTTTGGTAGGGATACAGAATGAAAAGCCTCATTGCACATGGTGCCTACTGTGGACGCTATTTACCTCGCGCGATAATCATGTATTCTATTAAATTTGAACCCCATGTCCCTGGTGTAAGTTTTCATCCTTTTGGAGCATGAATTCATGCTACAAGACTACAAATACAATTTGTGCTTGTTTTAAACCTAGTTGGCATAGAAGCGACAAAATGGCGAAATGAGGATATCCGGAGAAGAACCAAAGTAACCGTCATAGTGCGCAGTATTAAAGATAAAGATGAAGATAACTTTATTGACAAAAAGGTATAAACATTAGTTGAAGTCCCTGCCTTTTGAGCTACGTGGAAACCTGTGTGATAAAAATCAAAAGTATTACATGGTTGAACTGGCAATGAGCGGGTCATGTAACACGGAGAACGGGTGGCCGTGGGGGCAGTATAGTCATGGAGTGGCGACACCGCATATAGGAAAACGCAGCGTGGGCGGCCCCGGACTAGATGGACGGATGACCCTGAGTGGGTCACGGGAAGTTGATGCATGCAGTCAGCGCAGGATAACACTCCGTGACGGTGACTACCTATAGGAGAGGCCTATGTTCAGCCGTGGACTTCCGTGACTGATAGATACAGGCGACACTAGATTTAAATCTAAATAAATCACGACTTGTTCCATTTTAGAGGCTTTCTTCACTTTAGCATCAAAAGTAAGTGATAATTTTAGTACGCAATTTGATATATGCCAGCAGTAAAATTGACAGCTACTTTTCATGCTGACAGTACCATGTCCTATACAAAAGTGTCCCTCCAAGCCTATGTTTATTTGGTTTTTAATCAATTATCTATGTAGGTAGGGGACTCTGGGTAAGGTTGTCTCACGGGTTGGTTGTCACTCGACGGCCATAACAGAAAACTGAACAGACGAACAAGTTTATCGACCGGTGTCGAATGATCGCAAGAGCTTTATGTAGGAGGGAGATGTAGCTCTCGCGATCATTCGACACCGGTCGATAAACTTGTTCGTCTGTTCAGTTTTCTGTTATGGCCGTCGAGTGACAACCAACCCGTGAGACAACCTTACCCAGAGTCCCCTACCTACATAGATAATTGATTAAAAACCAAATAAACATAGGCTTGGAGGGACCCATTTTGGCCACTCTGACATCCGACCCATGAAACAATCTTACCCGATCTCCCCTACGAACCACCTGCTATCGAAGTAATTTTTGAAGCAAAAAAATTTAAACGTTTTTATTTTAAAATCACTTTCAACACGGTTTATAAATTGCACCCTAACATGAGTATGAAGTAACTTTATGAAAATAACATAATACATTTTCACTTCACATCGCCACTTAAGCGAAAAAGCATTTTACAAATCGTTTAGACTCGTTTACTATATTACCACTCAGACTTGTGAGTTACACATTTGGGACGGCTTTAAATTTAAATTCAATTCGTAGTGCTACGAGTACATCAGAATATTTCACTTCAGTCGGATTAGCCAAATAGTGGCTGGCGATAAGCCGGTACCCGGGTGCATTTGTGCGAGTGTTGGTGTATTTATTCAATAGCTGTAGAATACATAATCCATGACCATGAGCAATAAATTTAACAGACCGCTGCACAAAATGACTTGGACCATCAGAGTATTTTGTTATTGAACTAATAAAAACCCATCTTGCGCGTTATTATTCGATATTTTTATATGTAACTTTTAGATGGAGAATGTGGCAATCAAGGTCTTTCATATGATACCCCACTTGATCTAATAGCTAGACTTTGAATTTTTGCCTCTCCTCATATTGGTAAATTTCCATAAAAAATAAAATTTGCATTATATTTGGACTAACTATATATTTTTAAAATTCCAAATTTCAAATGTATATCTTACAATTCCTGAGATATACCGCTAAAACAGTCGGAAAGACAAACAAACCGAGTCGCACAATAATGGTTCCTTTTGTTTTGACACGGAACCCTAAAAACACCCCACATACATAAGAAAAACGGCTGATCAGTTTATCTTGAAGCATAGTTAAGAACACTCTTGGTCCAGTCATATTTCAGACAAATGTGAAGAAATCAAAATTAATAGTTAATCCATTTACGAACTACACTGACGACGCCATCCTGGAAATACCTTCCAAAGATCACGTAGACGGCGTTTCACACTAATAGTTCAATCGTCAAAGAGCGAGCTAAGAGGCCAGATGGAAGACAAGAAAGCACGAGGCCGATCACCAGCTCGCTGGGCTGACCTTTCGCAACGTGTCTAACGGGCAAAAATGGAAGCACATCTCAGAAAGAGCAGTCCTCGGGACAGACTACGACCCGCAGAACATCTCTCCATGTACCCCTTCTGCGCAACCAACGACCACTCTGACAAGAGTGTCCGACTCAGAAGAAGACTGCAATACCACGGACAGAGACATTGTTTAGATTACACACTCGAGACGTGATTTCATTGGAGAGCAAGACTTGATGGATGTGAAAAAAAAAGATAGAAGAAGTGAGATCTTAAGTGTCTAATTGCTTTCACTCATAATATGATTCGAGGATTTATGTGTGTATGAGTATGTGTTGTTTTTGGTTTTATTGGCGATTTTAGAGATCCTTTCAATGAAACAAAATAATGCAATTCCAAATTAGCACCCCACGGAAGCCTAATTCGCGGAAACTGTACTCAACAAAACAGAAAACGATTGTCGAAAGTTTCGACCCTAGTGTTCTCGACGATACAATCTGTTTGGTCGGCGACTAAAGTTCGCCGCCGACAAAGCGGGCATAGTGCTGGCAAACCGTTGTGCGGAGAACTGCGGTTACTACACTGCTTTCCAAGCTTGGAACGACGTAACTGGCCATCATTTTACTGTCCATACGCTCTTTGGAGTAAGCACAGTATATCCACAAAATAAACAATACAGAAGGTGCGGTTGTTGGTAAACTGAATTTTATTCCGTTGATATAAGTTCTGGAAAAGATGTAGTATTGCAATAATGTTTGCTAACTCACAACGGTTAAATTTCATGCAGGCGATTCGAATCGGTTGAGAATGAATACCCTTTATATTTTACAATGCATGCACACGTTACCTATCCAGCAAGTGCCTCCCCGTTGGAGGGCACTACCATTTGTTAAAAATAAAGGAAAAAAAAGGTGTATAGTGGAAACATATGGACTTCTAGCAAGCATTTACGAACATATAAATTTCATATAGGGAGACATTTGGAAAATGAAGAATAAATCTGCCATTCCCTACATTTTGTTTGAGTTGTTTGGTGTTGTTGACCTATTAACAGTACTAACACATAGGTACTATGAAATGGTAATTTTTTTTCGAAATATCTTCCAATAGGAAAAATTGTTCGCAGTGTTGGGTACTACCACAAGTTAAAATAAAAATAAAAAAATCACATGGGTTATATATTATATAATATACTATTTAAGTAGATACAAGGTTTGACTTGTGACATTGTCGGGCATTTTGTATCCATTGGGATAGTTTTCATGCATTATATCGTGCGTAATGTGTCAGAATATTTTCTCCATGATAGTCTAGCCTTTTGGCACAATATTTTGCTTAAATCCAAAATTAATTATGTTTGTAAGAGACCGATTGATCCGTCACTTGTAAGTACCTTGTGGAATAAATAAATAAAAATTAATAAATATAATTGGCTTTATTTACAAAAATCAAACTAGTCCATGGTAAGCTCAGGCTTGTGTTATGAGTACTAGACGTCGATATGTTTAATAGATAAAGTTATTAATATACTTACATGGGGAACATCCAAGACTCAGGAGCAAACATTTATGCTCATCACACAAATATTTGCCCTTGCCGGGCGGAGCTATGATATTATGAGCGGTCATCATAGAGGTCTTTGGAAGAGGTTTTGTCCAGCAGCACAGATTTTAAAAGGAGTATAAGTTTAAAGTCAACCTTCTGTACAGTTTACTACGCTATGAATTTATCTGTAACGTCAGTAGCGTTAATTGGATGCAATCAAACAGTTGGCCGGTTGGTTATTAATCCAGCAACGGAATGGTCAGTGCGAGAAACCCCGCCAGCCTTAATGACTGGCTTAATAGAATTGTGAATTTGGCCAATAGAAACAAACTTGATGATCCGAATTTCAATTCATTTTAACCAAAAACGGACTAATTGTATTTTTTTAGGACACAAGCCTACTCCATAAGAACAAAACGAGACCTATCATGACATGATTATTATGTTACAATAATCAAATAAATCATGTCATGTGACCAGGCCACGTTTTGCTATAAATAAATTATTTTAATATTGAAATAAATGTGTTTATCATATAAATGACGATGTTACAGATGTGTCATAACCACTGATCGTAAATTTGGTAGCATTTTTGGTGCAGCAATCATGATATTACGCTATCATGTGGAAAATATCAATTTAAACAATTAAACATACTTAATAAATATTGTCAATAACATACTTAATATGTCCTTATCCATCATTTCGTTGAAATTTGCCACACCCATGGCGCTCTACCATCATGGTGCACCAAAAATACTATCAAATTTACGATCAATGGTCATAACGTAACGCCGTAAATAGGAATAGAAATCAGGTCACACTACACATTTAAGTCCCGCTTTATTATAAGTAGGTTCTTAATGAGCGAAAATCGTGCTCTACCTAATCAGTAAATCAACATATGGTGTGATAAAGACCTGACATGATGTCGGTAAAACCAATCTTTTACCGAAATAATCAACGGTTAAAATGCATGTATGTAATAAAAAACTTATTTAATAACAAGCAAAAAAAGTCTACGATCCTACCTTAATTGCTTGGCATGCACATGATTCATTATCAAATTTTGGGCTTATAAACTAGTAGAACCTCGGCGTCCAAGGTTTGCACAGAGGGGTTCGATTTTTTTTAGAACATAAACCTATCTCTCTAACAAAGGACGTAGGTCACTTTTTATCCCAAAAAAATACCCCTTTCTCGTAACATATGCATAAACGTGTCTAAGGCACATCATCATCATCATGGGACATCGTGACGATTCATTCAGTCATTTCATTTCGGATTGCGTTGGTCCGCAGACATAAGTGAGTATTCGATATTTATTTCAACTTGATACCTCTACACGTTCCTGAGACCAATGGTCTTGACAGACAAACGGACAAATAAGTCATCCTATAAGGGTTTCGTTTTTCTTTTTGAGGAACGGAACCAAAAAAATCACTTAAAAACTAAAAAAATATTAACTTCAATTCTAACACTAAGTACAAAATATTCGTTATTCCTAAAAAAGTCAATAAACATACTTGTAAATAGTTGTATAATTATTGTGTCTAATAGTTTCAACATAATAATAGTTAGTAAATTAACGAACGATTTTTGTGTATAAATAACCTAAAGCCCATAAAGATCACAACCTAACCACAGCTTAAGTATTATTTTTTAATGTTAAGGTTCAAAGGTTAAATAAGGATTTATTTACTGTAAACAATTGTTGGTAAACCAAATAAATAAATAGAAATGTTTTTATGTTGTCACTGCTGAGGTGAAAAGGTGTATCTTCCACACTAGATTCAAGTTATTTGCACCGTCATGCCGTCGAATCATTCGCTACGCTCAGGATTGTAACTTAGAATCACTCGCTACTAGTTATTCAATAATAGAATCCTTCGCTTGCTCGGGATTCAACATCGCAGAAAAATAGCTTTGCACAAATAACTATTAAAGTCAATACAAAAATAAATGATGTATACTTCGACTGTGATATTTTTCGACATCGTCACTATTTTCCTTCATACTTTCCCGACTTTGTTCAAGCGTAAAAGAAATCGTGTTGTTTTTTTTTTAAATGAAGTGAAATCTATTGTGAATTTACAGCTAAGTGATTGATTGTCTAGTTGGTTCAGAATAGTGTGAGAAAATATTCCCTTTAATGTCATTCTACGAGACGCTTGGAATTGAGAGGCAATAAGATCAAAAATATGTTGGATAAAATGTCTTTACAACACCCAGACCTTATGAATTTCGAGCGTTATAATAAAACATGTTTCGATTATAATAGGTATACAATTATAATATTAGAACTAAAGAGCCTATTAAAATCTAAAAAAGTACATTACATATCATTTGAAGCATTGAGTTTTACAATCCAATATAGTATCCAGAAGACAACGAACATTTAGAACAGAAAAACCTCCTTTATGTATTTACTAGCGGCCGCCCGCGACTTCATCCGCGTACATTTTAGGTAAAGCCAGCCAATTTTTTTCTGTCAGTTGTCCGATGCTGTTATGATGAGAAGAAGAGACAGGCGAAGTCCCCGACACTGGCCAAAATAAAATGTTCTAGAAAGTCCCTCGGCGGTTCAAAAGGATAGTATTTTAAGGAAAAGCAAAAAATGGTTATCTGTAAAGTCGGTTTACGAACGATAATGTTACGTGCTACCATCACGTCATAAGAAAACCGACGTCATAATTTTACTACGACACATATTTTTTGTCTCTCCCATCCTCTCTCCCTCTGTCTCGCTCTCTCTCTCTCCCTCCCACCCCCTTTCTCTGTCACTCTCTCTCCCTCTATCCCCCTTCACTCCCTCTCTCTCTCCCTTCCTCGCTCTCTTCGCCCCTCTCTCCATCCCTCTCTCTCTGTTTCTCCCTCCAAGGGCATCTTTTCCAATCCATCCCTTCAAGGGATGAATTGAAAAAGATGCCCCTATTAATGTTTTTCGCTGTACATTAGGAGGTTGTGACCGAAGTTTTAAGCGTCTAACTTTAAAAACGACATGTTTCCAGTACAAATTTACAACTTTTTTTTACTGGGATGATTTTTTATAGCAACACTAAATCATTTGTTTTTTTTTAGAAAGAAAGTTTTATACAAAGGTTCAAGTTTATAACTTTCCAAATGAACTATTTCCATACAACGGTTCAACCCCTATTTCACTCCCTTAAGGGTTGAATTTCGAAAAATCCTTTTTTAGTACACGTCCACGTACTATAAAGAAAATACGTTCCAAATTTCATGCTTATATCTTTAGCGGTTTAGGCTGTGCATTGTCTGTCAATAGGTCAGTAACGCAAGAGTTTTGTAATATGTATAGATCATTCTAAGGAATTAAAAATTTCAGTGTTATCAAAAAGTGATGATTTTCTATTTATCTTATTTTTAAACCATACTTTTGTAACAAAATGTTTATCATTCATCAGAGATGATCGCAAGTCCAAAATGTACAATGGGCTAGTATTCGGCTATATTAAGATATACTCTTATTCGTATGATACGTCATATACGGAAGGTGTGTTCTTTGCTTAATCGTCTAGGTCGTTTTACTGTTGCTAGATCACCAATTGTTTATTCACAAACATCATCAAAATGTCACAATGAACAAAACTCGGGGTTTTCTAAGGCTTTTCCATTTATTGTTAAAAAACCCATTTTATGAATGAATAACCTCTAAAATTGTAGCCTATGTCCTAGTCTGATATCTAAGCTATATTACTGACGAGTTTTACGCAAATCTGTTGTGTAGTTTTTGCGCAATAGTGGAACGTACATATATACTTTCACGTTTATAATATAGTAACGATAAGGAAGTAAAGATTTTTTGACGCACCATCCGATGAAAAAAGTATCCTATCGTATGACTTTAGATGCACAATATGTAATTGAGAATATATAGTTTCCCAGACATATATTTATTATATTACTAGAAGGCGCCCGCAACTTCGTTCGCGGAGAAGAAAAGGTAATACCCCTCTTTTTTTCTTTAGCATAGTCGAGTAAAAAGTATCCTATAACCATCTGGAGATACCCAGCTACGTGTGTACCAAAAATAGTTGAAATCCGTTGAGCCGATTTAGCACGATGAAGCCACAACGATACATACATACATACAAACATTTTATTTTTACAACTTTATAATCGTATAGATTACGCATTAGAAACATACTACATGGACACATAATCTACAAAGTTAAATAGTTTATTCGTATTATTGTCGTATCGTTTTTTAGATATATTTTCTTTACAACTTGAATTGACATTTGGTCACGACAATCGACAGTATACGTTTTTCTTTGATTCATAATGGTTAAGTTTAAATCTTTTTAATTTTTAGGGTTTCCTTAGTTCAAAAGGTAAAAACGGGACCCTCATAGGATCACTTTGTTGTCCGTCCGTCTGTCCGTCAGTCTGTCTGTCTGTCTGTCAAGACCCTGTTTCTTGGGAACGCGTGGAGGTATCGAGTTGAAATGAAAACTTTATTCTCAGGTCTACGGTCCTTTGAAGCTAGAAGAAGAAAAATACAATATAACTTCTAAGTTTACGTACAAAAAAGGTACGGCCGTTTATGCGGCAAAAAAAAAATATTTCGTCACTTTTTGAAATTGATAGGGTACTTTCAGTTGTTCTAGAAACTTGATATTTGGTATGAAGGAAGTTCTTATAGCACAATCAACAAAATAAATCTGAAAAACTATTTGTTTAATGTTAGTCTGAAATGATCGAGCACCGCGAACATTTTGCTTAGGAGTAGGGTTCTGCTAACACTGGATTTTCATAGATACCGCCATTTGTAGCGTATATTTTGTAAGGAACCCTCGGTGCGCGAGTCCGACTAGCACTTGTCCGGTTTTTCTTGCTAATCTGTATAAAATAAATTAAAACTGTGTACAGTCAATTGTCGTGAACACATTTCCAGGTACAAAAAATAAAAATAAAAATGTCATAAAAATAAACCATCCGTAGATTCTGAGTCCACATAACGAGTACCTTCGAGAAAAATATAATATGAACACCTCTGGGAACTTAATGTTCCGAATTGAGGGGTGTCTTTTCGAATTGCTCAAACTGTACTTTTAATTTTTCATGAAATATGCAATTTTAATGTTAAGTCTTTTTTATTTTCTCGCAGTCGAAGTGAAAAGCAGAGTGTTTAACACGTAGCTAAAAGCCATTATGACACTCAGACATATTTATCTTTAGTGAGTGATAATACCGCCTGTTGTTTACCACTCCCTAACCAACTTATTTTGCCTACTCCAATATGAATGGTGACTGAAAAGAGAAATAAAAGTGTTTTAATTAAAATAAGAGGCGAACAGGATAGGCCATCATAAATCAAAACAATATTACACCTAGTGAATGCTGGAAGAACAAAGATTCACCGTGTAGTGGAGACGCGAAATGGGCGAAGTTGGGTAGTTCGGTAAATTATGAAGTTTTAAAAAAATAATAGTACATTACTGCAGAGGCCGTGAAGTAAGGGATTGCTGGGCGACTTTTGGGTAGATGGATAAAATGAGTCCTGCAATCCTTGTTCCGGCCGAGGATTTTATAGTGCTTTTTTTCAATCAATACGAGGAAATATTAAAATGAAAATATCTGCAGATAATGAAGTAAATAATGGTTTATTAAGAAAATCAGAATGTTAATATTGTGTAATTTGCCGGTTTTTTTATTTTTTAAACATGCCACATGAACGAGCCATATTCAACCGCACATAAATATACCCATTGATTTTATTTTTGATAATTTTGTAAGTATGCTTACATTCTAGTGGTGTCACTGGGTCAGTTTAATCTTAGTAAGCAACTTTATAGCTTTAAAAGTTAGAATAGCGGACAATAAGGGTTTTTCATACATGTTTTTTTGGTCTAGACCATGAAATTATGTAGGGGTTCATAAACAAGACATTTCATGGCTTCATTTCATGATAAATAGCATGAAAATCCTCATACATTTCCCAGCATGTTAGAGAAAATACTTTTACATCTTTGGACAGGACAGTTAAGTAAATTAACTAAAGTTCACATACATTCTTATTTCATCTGAATGTTTCAGATGGGAGATATTTTTGAGTATCTATTGGCACGCTTACGCAGCTTAAAAACAACTTGATGGATTTAACGTAAGATTCGTCTTTGTAATAACAAATAAGACTAAAATGTAAAGTTTTTAATTTTAAATGTTTGTATAATAAATATATAATTCAGGTGTTACTTTTCGGAATTCCATATTAGACCCGGTGTCCACCCAAGAAAACTTGTCCTCGAATTCGGGTGGACGCCGGACCGACTAATACAGGATATAACTTGGTGACTGGCGGACAGACAAAAGGACAGAAGAATCTTATTAATAGGGTCCCGTTTTACCCTTTGGGTACGGAATACTAAAAATAATACAGAACTGAATTTCGAAAATATCAATTTCGGAATTTTCAAGGACGAGTAATTTTCGCTAGAGCTAGATGAAATAAAAAAAGACTAAACGTCGATATCTCCTGGAAAAACATTTTCCTTCCTAATCATCAACTCTCTTCCAATGTTTCCATGATCAGTGGAATAAATAAGCGCTTATAAATATATTTTTTCTGATACGTTGAGCGAATATTCAAAGCAAACATTATTGAAAGTATCTATTGAAAGCAATAAAGTCGCGATCTATCGAGGGTAAACGGAGAATTATACAAGGGGTTCCCAAACTGTGCGTTGCGACGGGCTGGGTGAGGCGTGGTAGAATTATCCCAAAGGCAACGCAAAACAGTATGTTCCGATTGCTAGTACACTGCGTAAAACGAGTACTTGGGTACCTGCGTGTAATGATCATTTCCAAAAAAGATTTTACATAAATTTGTGAAAGCTCACAAAAATTGTTGAGTTTTGTGTGACATTTTTGTCACTACTAAGGAATTATTAGTCACAAAAAATTTCAAATATAAGCTTCTTATTTTATTTTCCTTTATTAACAGTTCTATTGAATATACCTTTTCTTAATTATGAAAAGGAATCAACATATTTTTAACGAAAACTGAAAACTGACTCCACTGTAGAGTCGATGCCACCCATAGGAATTGCCGAATTTTCAAAATTGTCGATATTGGTAAGTGGCACACGGGTGGCACTGACTCCAAAATAACATTAATATATATTGTATAGATTGAGTAAAAAATCTTAAATTGATCTAAATTACTTTATTTTATACTTGTTAGTGAGTTCTCTAATAGATCTCGTGACGATTTCAACAAGCCCAAACATGGCTAGGATACATCATTTTATTAAGAAGATACGGTGCCTTTCTTCCGGCTCCATCATCGTATCAGTTCGGTGGTAACATTTCCGTCAGAAATATTTAAAATAGTGACGATGAAGTCCGTTAGCTATCTTAATTGAGATATCACCACAAGTAAACAACTTATCATTAAGGAGTTCCAGCGCCTTCTTAATCAGTTCCACTTCACCAATTCATATTTACTGTATACAAATGCTTGATTTGTTTGTATACATACTGAAATCGCTATATACATGCCTAAACCATTAGCGGAATTCTCTCGACTTCTTTAGGAATCCATCATTTGGTGACACCCTCAAAAGTATACTCTTTCATATAAATAAATATTTTTGAAAATCGGTCCACAATTGACCGAGAAATCAGTGATATATTTAAAAAAATACATTATTGATTCTTGAATTTTATCTCGACAAAAATCTTGACAAAATGTTCCATTCTACAGAATAGAACATTTTATTTTTTACTACGCTAATCTAATGTTTCAGGTAATATATTTTTCTACAAAGGTGTCGCTATAATTTAACAACCTGCAAAGGGAGTCACTTCAAAATGTTTAGGAACCGCTGATTTAGACAGTATTCATTACTAAATACGTCAATGTTTGTGTATAGATCTACTTTCATCTCTAGATGATAGCAATTCTAAGAAGTAAACTAGAGATTATGAAAATAGGATTTTCATGCAGCCTCGCCCGCCAGGCCTTCTCTTTTATGTGTCCCTTGGAAACCGTGTATATTTTCGGAATAAAAGCTATCCTATGTCATGACAGACACACAGATGCATAGATACACCGATACACAGACACCAGTCAAACATATAACACCACTTTTTTCGTTCGGAACCAATCATCAGTCCCGATCATTGTTCTGTAATGGGTGGCATTAGTTAGTCGACCATGGCGTATAAATAGGCACACAGAATGCTGCCAACCCATGTGATCAATAGTACAATACTGCAGACACCGGGAAAGAAGGGCTTGCCGGGTAAGTAGGTGTATATACCGACCGTGGGAGGCCGGATAGTGATACGAAGTCGGCAAGCCCTTTTCACTGCCAGAGGCATGCATGTATAGTGCTTTTCTCAAACATGTGCAATGAAATAAAAAAATACACCACTCAAAAAACTACACGACAAAAGTTTTTTTAATTTTCCCTCAATTCCCATGTTTTTTTTTTACGGAAGTTGCCCGTTCTTCACGTGTGTAGTGTTCGAATAGACCTATTAGGGCCGTTATACACAATCTGATAATAAGAATCTTATCTTCTACAATCAATAAAATAAATGCAGAGGATTTTAAATATTGTCTTTGATACCTCGTGATTTACGTACAGACAGTATTTTAAATTTATTCATCAACATATGAATCATACAGTTTGTGTTCAATATCAGCTCGTTAGGCCCGATAAACTATTCAGCCACAAAAAAAAAGAAATAAAATAATTCTGCTGTATAGCCTGTTCATAAACACAGACACCATAATATTTTCTTCTGAATCCGCGATTATTACTCATTGAAATCACCACACAAATTACAGACGCCATGTTTACATTAAAATTTTTACATTAAAATTAAAAAGAAATTACTTCTAGGCCTCCATTATCTGATCCTGACTTGGTGATAATGAGACTACTTTAGGGACACACTATAAAGAATATGACTAACAGTCTTAACGTATCTACCTATAATAGATGTTTTTTTTCAAGAATTATCCTCTAACTCTTAACTATTAAGGAGTTGTACCTTTCGTCATCAGCTCAGCATGATGAGATGATAACTACCATATGTAAATAGTTAAATAGCTTAAATGAATATATGAAAAATGTATTAAGTGCCTATAAAATTTGAGGATTGCCCTCGATTTTCCTGAGATTCCATCATCAGATCCCAACTTGTTGGCAATGGGATCACCTCAAGAGACAAATAAAAAAATATTTTTTTAAAATCGGTCCACTATTGGCGGAGGAATCGGTGAACATACATAAAAAAAAATACAAACTATCGAACATAGAACCTCCTCCTTTTTTGGAAGTCGGTTAAAAATGGCCGTAAATGTACTGTTATTTTTGCCGTACCGTATAAGACGGGCATATAGGCCCACCAGCACCTTTTCATCTTTTTATTTTTTCCAAGCAACAGAAAATTCAGTATTTTTTTATGACAATAAGGAGGCTTATTCCTACCTATAAACAAAATTTCAAGATTATTAGAAATTTTCATCCATTCCCCATTGCCCTGAAAATTGGAGTTCCGATCATGCTTCTTCGGAATTTGTCACCTCCAAAGTTATGCAACGGAAACAACCTAAAAGTAGTGCAGCTGCAGCGAAACATCATCGAGGCGCAAATCCTGATGGTGTGCGGCGTCGGGGAAGCCGTGTTCATCCCCCGCATACCGAGCAACTTCCCGTTCCGCTTCAAGCGCCTACAGGTCCCCGTCAGCGTCTGCTTTGCCATGACCAGCTACAAGTCGCAGGGGCAGACGCTGCGTGCCGCCGGCGTGGACCTGCGCACGGGCTGCTTCTCGCACGGGCAGCTCTACGGGGCGTGCTCGCGCGTCACCAGCTGCACGGAGCTGTTTGTGCTGATGTCCACCGAGAAGACTCACAATGGGGTGTACAAAAAAAATTATAAAATGTCAACGTTATGTAAATATACTCTACATACCTCATTTTTGGAGTATGTGAGTACATATTTAATTGTGCATACATAAACGTAACTTTAAATAAAATGTAAATACTTGGCCTCACGTTTTTGATATCTATATTCACCTACCTACCTACCTCTAATCTTACTTCCAAATAATATTAGATCTAAATTCGAAAGTTTGTTAGGAAATATGGATTTCTATGTGTTCCTACATTTCCATGCTTAGACTGATTTGACTGGAGAACCGTTTTGGATAATATTTGTCATGGACTTGGATAAGAACGTAAAAATAGAAAAGTGTATCGTCCGATATACACACCTACTAAGTATACCTATACTCTATGTCTTTTAAATCACGCAAAAAAAATGAGTACGGGCGAAAAACTATTGATTTTGGTGTACTTTTATTTAGTGGTAATTGTATAATATTTTATCTGGACTTTACTTCAAGTTACGCCACCAGGGGAGAGGGGTGAAGTAGCCGCTTACTGACACATACCGAATTCCACGCGGGTGGAGCCGCGGGCACAGCTAGTAACAAATATAACTGTGTATTTTCCTGATCGCTGTTTAGATAGGTAAATGCGTTTTTATTTGTATCTATTCTACTTGTATTTGAAACTAGACTGGACGAAATGACAAAATCCTCGTTTTTTGCTGCAGCGTAGTCGGGTAACCTAATAAGATAAATAGGATAAGCTCTTGTAGCCGAGTGGTTCAAGAGTGCGACTTCTAAGTAGAAGGTTGTTCGAATTGTCGAATCGAATCGTTCGTCTGTACCTCTGAGTTTCTCGGAATTTATAAATAAATAAATATTACGGGACAATTTTACACAAATCGAACTAGCCCCATGGTAAGCTCAATAAGGCTTGTGTTATGGGTACTAGACGACGATATATTTAATTAATATATTACTTATATACATAGAAAACATCCAAGACTCAGAAACAAATATTTATGCTCATCACACAAATATTTGCCCTTACCGGGATTTGAACCCAGGACCTCAGCTTCGCAGGCAACGTTACTCCCATTGAGAAATTTATGTACGGAATGTCATTAGATATTTACCGCTAACATTTCGGCGAAGGAAATATCGTGCAGATTAAATAAATAAATACATCTGCGAAGAAATTCAAGGGTGTATTTGAAGTCTCCCATCCGCATGGGGCCAGCGTGGAGACTACAGCCCATACCGCCCCGGGCCCAGGGCCCAGTGGGACGAAAACCTATAGGCTGATGATGGTGATGATGAGTCAGCTAAGGTACATGTCGTTAGGCTGATATGATAACGAAACGGGTATAATTATCCTATAACCATTCTCGGATATAGCTATTCCGATGTTGCGATTACGCTGATATCAATGTTCATACTAGTTTAGTCATTTTAAAATCGCGCTATTAAGATTTTTCTTGGAATTATGACCCTTCTAAGGCAATTGGATTCTGTAATTTTATCTGTACTATGATACATTTGTAATGAAACGTCTGTATATTTCAGATATTTAAAAAAATCTAACGGCCTATTTCAAGGTCAGTGATTTCTTTATATTTGTAGGTATGTGTCATTGTTGTTGCTTCATCACGCCGGCTCACGGCGGAATCTAAAGGTGCGTCCACACTTGTATCATTTGCTTGGACGCTTACTGTCGGCGCGCCGATCATGCCGCACTCTTCCGATATAAGTGTGTGATACGCGTAGCAAATGGATTTCGAGCGATCGGATCGGCGCAACGTCCAAACGCGTGATCGTGACACGCGATCATGCCACGCGACGATGATCTGATACGGGCAAATGATACAAATGTGGACGCACCTTAAACGGATTTCAACTATTTTATCCACGGATGGGTATAGTATATTTTCTACCCGACTACATTGAAGAAAAACAGGGTTATAATTGAAATAAAACAATTGAAACGGATTATGTCGCGTATATTAATTAGCTCATTTGAGTTCCCGTCGTTTCGGAAGCTGTTCAGCTTTCCGAGTTCACGGGTTGACTGAGTGCAAACTACCCGACTGAGAAAACAAATAAAGGTGCACATACATGACATGAAAGAAGTTGCGTGCATCCTTGTACTAATATTATAGATATTCATACAGGATATGGGCCTGTTCATCATCTGTATGTTTTCTGAACGAGTGTGATTTTAAATCGTTTCAACTACGACGTGTTTGGAATTAATATCTCTGAACTTGCCTTGAATGTTCAATCCAAATGCTAAAAAATATAGTTTGCGCAGTTTAATAAAGTGAACACGATATTCCTTATTTATTCTTTCAACGTTTTCTCCATTTAAGTTGAAAGTATAAAGTGACAGCAAAGTTTAAATATTAACAAGCCAGAATAGACGATCTTGACACAGCTCGGTATTGCATTTATTTTGCTTTGGATTAAGTAATCAAGCCGTTGTAGAACTCTGCGATTTGAATAAAGTTGGTCTGCAATATCTGCTTGCCAACTAGAATGGGCTTTAAGAGAACAACTGCGCGGCTGGATAAATTATGCAACACAATTGTATAAATACTACCTGACTTGGTTTATCTATACTCTTATAAAGATAATTGACACCGACTTCAAAAGGTGATTCAAATTTGATCCGTACCGTACATAAAAAAATATTTTTGGCTTCTTAGTTTATTTTGAAGTCGGTTCTATTTTAATTTAAAAAAAAAATGATTTTTAGTGATGGATTTTAGTGATATAAAGTATTTTTAGAGCTCAAAATGCAAAGATTGAGGAGACCCTATTGTAAATAAATCAGACCAATTGTAGATAAGACTATTGTAAATAAAATCTAAATTACAAGAATTGGCTAGGTCAAAATGGTTAAGTCCATGTAGCTTGCTGGTTAAAAAAGAATACGACACATAACAGTCTTATACGATAACAGTCTTAACTGACCCATAATATTTAAAGAATTATCTCGCAATTTAAATCGGCGTAGAATCTCGAGTGATGTTGAGACGGAATATTTCTGTCTCTGATGGACTAGTGAATGGAGCTATGGGCATAATGAAAAAAAATGGCCGGCCCTAAGACGAGATCAGCTGGAGGACGGGGAGCTCACGGAAGCCGTGTACGTTAAAATTGACGATGAAACTGTTGGTCTTAGGTTAAAAGATAGTGACGGTTGCATACCCATACCTCCATCATGTACTACGTTTCAAGCGACAAGGGGATACGGAGATGTGGAGCGTCGTATGTTAACTTTAATGTTAAGTTGGGCTGTTACAGTTCAAAAGCTACAAGGTACCACCCTCGAGAAAGCTGTGATAGACCTTGATAAAAAGAATTTCGCTAAAGGGCAAATATATATTGCACTAAGCCGTGTTTAAACTTTGGAACCAAACACATTCTGTAAAAAACTAGCCAAGTCTCGATGGAGCTGTTTGTTTATCTCTAAAAAGTAATGACATCTAGACAAAGTCGTGCCAAGTCTAAGGTTCTTTACTGCGATTTCTTTATTATTATAGTTAATGTTGTGTGACTTGGCCGTTGAAGGGTACACAAGGGTACAAAACCAGGTGCTCCATGACACCATTGCACCAATCTGTTGTAACTACCTATGTTTGTTAAGCGAGATAATAGCCCATACTGGTATTGGTAATTAGACGCTAGTGTTACATTTTAGGCTGTTGTTGATTGTGCAACACATGCATTCAACATTGTCAATGCTGACTTCTGCTCTATTCTTTTTGGAGCTTCAAATCGACCTTACAGTACAGACGGACTTCTATCAATGATTAGTCCGTCTGAACTGAAAAAAATTATTATACTGTTTGTTTCAGGCTCGCCTATACATAAGTATTATTGAAATACGCAGCTTTATCAAGCCTACAATTGACTGGTTATTGAATCAACGTTTTCCAAGTGGCAATTTTCCATCGTCAATGGGTAGCGGTTCTGGCGACAGTGTGTCATGGAGCACCTGGTTTTGTACCCTTGTGTACCCTTCAATGGCCAAGTCACACAACATTAACTATAATAATAAAGAAATCGCAGTAAGGAACCTTAGACTTGACACGACTTTGTCTAGATTTCATTACTTTTTAGAGATAAACAAGCAGCTCGATCGAGACTTGGCTAGTTTTTTACAGAATGTTTTGGGTGGGATTTTACTTCTTCTTCTATCAGATTTTCTTATTTGACACAGTTTTTTTCTTTTTAGGAGTAGTTTTTTTTATTATTACAAATCTTTCTTTTCTTTTTTTTCGGTTCTGATTCTTGTACAGTAGCAACAGTTTTTCGTATTGCCCATTCGCGTTCATAACGCGGCCGGTTGCCACTTCGCCATTTAAGGTTATCAGAAAAACAAACGTAAGCGCGTTTTAAAATACAGTCAGCGCTATCTAGCGACGTGTGCGGGCTATCACCGCCACTCTTAGTCCAATGCATTATATTTTGACCAAATTTTGAGCGTAATTAATATTTTAGTGTATTTAGTTTATTTAATTTGTGTAATGTTCAAGTAGAATAAAGTTAATTGTTCGACTATTTCTTCTTGTAAACTTGTAAGTATAAGTACATATAAAAGCCAGTCTAGTCTTATCCAGAGATTTCCTTTAATTTTATTGCTGGGCGAATACCTCCCCTTCTGCTTTTAATACGCATATGGCGTATTAAAAGCAGAAGGGGAGGTATTCGCCCAGCAGTGGGACGCTATAGGCCAGATTAAATTAGATTAGAAGATGTGTCCCACTACGCTGGATTTTTGCAATGACAGTCAATTTTTTTATGTACCAATAGTAGAAGGGGGCATTACCATATTTCTCTAATACAGCTGAGACCAGGTGAGGGTTCTTCATCAGATACTTCAGACCTTCCATTTTTGACATCAAATGAAGCGGCCCACCAAATTGAATATTTTTTGTAAAAGCGGTATGTCGATCTCTAATAGTTTGGTTGGGCTCTTGTGTTTTCTAATCAGGGTCACCAGGTACTCTAGATATTCAATTATCATAGTTTTATAGTTTTCTCTTTATGTGGCCATTAAATACTAACTCTGTACCAAATTTCAGCTCTCTGAGTTTATGGGAAGTACTAGTTCTATTCTGATGATCATGAGTGAGTGAGTGAGTGAGTGAGTGTCATAAATGCGAAACTTTGCTTTCGCTTAACTTCGGAACTAAATGACCTACAGACTTGAAATTTTGGATTTTAAGTATGTAATTATAGCTTACTAGATGACGAAAATTTCTGCGTTTTGGAGGTTCCATCCATCCAGAGGTTCTCAAATAGGGGCCTGAAAATGCGGCGAAATGGTTCCAGTAAAGGATGGTCCTGCAGTGTCTGCTTCGCACTCAACTTGGCGGATACATTTCTTGGACGTACGTAATTTACTTGCAGTACAACTTGCAAGCTGCATAATAGGGTAGTTTCCTGGGTTAATAAAAATATTATTCTAATAAGTCTGTCAGACTATTAAAAAATATTCGACACGTATTTTTTCTTTTGTAAATCAGACAAAAAAGACAAAATAAAGTGCGTCAAAGTTTGGGAGTGGCGCCTGACGTCACGCCGTGCGAAAAACAGTCGCACGGCGTGACGTTACGGGGATCTTCATCATTTTTTGTTTGATTGACGAAAGAAAAAATACGTGTCCAATATTTTCCGATAATCAAACTCACGGACTTATTATATATTTTTAGGACACAAGCCTATTGCGACACGTTCTTTTTCGCTCGATAAAATTTTGTTTATCCCTTTCAATTCAGTACATTGCGTGAGAAACGGAAAATGTGTCGCGTGACAAGCGGAGTCAGTCAGTTGGAATGCTAGCCCGGATGGTTGATATAAATTGAATGGAACTTATGAATGTAGATAACTAGGATGTTGCCGGCGTAGAGATGCAATTTATAGCATATATTCGCATAAATTCTGATGTCTAAACAACTTTACTGGAAAATTTCGTCGAAATCCATAAAGTAGTTTTTAAAATTAAGATGAACGTACATACATTCATCGCGTTTATAATCTTATTTTTATCAGGATTTACTCTTACTACTATATACTACTTTGTTTTGCATGGTGTCTTAAAGCCATAAAAACATGACTTAACAGTGCCCATTTGGATGAAACAAAAAATGATGAAGATATAGCCCGTTTAAGTTCCCCGCGACGTCTCGGCATGCGACCGATTTTCCCACGGCGTGACGTCATGCGCCCCACTCCCAAACTTTCAGGCGCTTTATCTTCGTTTTTTTTTGTTTGATTGACAAAAGAAGAAATACGTGTCCATTATTTTTTGTTCATCTTCCTGACAGACTAAGAAGTATAATATATTTTTTACCGAGGAAACTACCCTATTGTTCTAAAATCAAGGGAATCCGTGTCCATCGACGAGTAATGTACTAGTCTATAATTAATTAACTACGAACAACGGCCGGCAGTTTGTCCACACAGTAGACAAATTTAGGTCCCAAGAGAACACAGGCTTTCACCTAAATTAGCCTGCGCAAAGTTTAGCTAAGAAAAAACCCTGTTTCACCTTAGTTTCGCTCCGTCTACATTTTTCATTGCCGTAACATATTGCCAGTCGACCTAAACCCGTTTGCTTAGTTGAACAAAGAGAACGTTACATTGACAAAATGAAGCTTACTTTAGTAGATATTATTGTACCTTTCTGTAAATAAATAACTGGAACTGGAAGTAACGTATTTACCTTCGAAACATGTTTTACATGTGTTTTGACTGGTTACAATTTAATTTTCAATTTTTTTTTGCGAATATGTACGTGGTTGCTTTTAAAGCAAAAGCCTCATTTTGTTTTTCATATGAAATTAATTATAAATTCATGGGTAATACACATATTTTTTTTAGCACAGAATTCACTGTTGAATTTCCTGTTTCTAGCGAGTAAATATTATACCTAAAGTCTGGTGAGGTAAAACGGGTTGGAAAATCAGATGGTTCAATTTATTACTAAACTTGCCAATATTTTTTGGCTAATGGTAACATGTCTGGATTATTTTTTGCTACAATCTACACTGATGGTTCCTTCTGAAACTATGTACACAACACAATTCACAAGCAAAGAAGAAAAGCAAGAGGCAAAAGCGTGAATAATATGATTTTTGGAATCTGCCTGCCCAAGATGTTACCTGCCTACCCTATATGGACTGGAGGTCTCATCTGATACCACCATTGGAGCGACTGACGACTCGGCTTTCAAAATTTTTGACCGTGACAATCGGCTTGATCAAGTAGCATTAGATACGAGTGTGTCTCCTGCGCTTACCTTAATCTGGCGAGCTCCCTAAGAGACCGGTCAAAGACTAAGAAGACCTGAGAAGTGGCTGATGGTGCTTGGAGTTCTTCGGCCTCCCTTTTCTCTTTTAAGCCACTTTCTGTGGGAATACGTAATACAGTGCGTCTAGAAAGCGCCATAGCTGAGGTATGTAAAAATTTTCATTAAAATGTTACATCTAACGTGCACAATATATTGTATTGTATTAGACGTAGGGGACCCATCAGAATTATTATTAGGTTAAATTTCATATAATCTCTGTATGTTTTGCGTTACAAATTATATATATCATATTCTATACCTATTAATAAAATCAATTTTCTAAATCATGACGTACATACTTAGTGACCTACGAATTTCAACCAATGCGACCACTTTAGTCTATATCTCTCTTTCTCTTTCGGTGTTTCTTTGCGAGATCCAATCAGAAATTAAATGACCCGTCACAAAACCAAAGTGACAGACATGTATTTGCCGAAGAACCGACAAACTCAGGTTGAAGGAGACTTGTCTCGAATGGAGAGCGCGTCGCGGCAAAAAAGTGTACGAGTAGGTCGTCCTCAGGCAAGGTGGAGCGATGATATTCGCAGGCTGGCTAGCAGCAGCTGGAAAAGAATGACTTAGAGAGACTTATATCCAGTAGTGGACTGCATTAGGTTGATGACCGGTGAGTTAAGAGCAAACGATAGCCTTGAATGCGTCAATTATTAGTGCAAACTGCGACGTCTGTTGCGCTGTACTGGTACCACCTAGGTGCTTCAATTTACTCATCTCATTAGTGGCTTATTTGCTTTACCTACTTACCGATATTTAAATAAATCGGGCACAACGCGCAGTCACAGAGCTACAGTCATCCAAGAGGCGACATGTTTTTGTTGCATGCGGTCTTAGCGAGTAACCCAAAGAATTGAAAGACGTTTCACATCAAAACATGAACATTTCATGTGCTGCTCCATTATTTATTTCTTTAAGTACGTAATTTCGCGTGAATCTATCAAACCGACCTTGTTAAAAGCAACAAGAATACGAACAATTCTCACATGTAACACACAAAGAAACTTATCGCAAAACCGTTCGATCTTATCCCAACATTCTTACATAGTGGACGCTCGCAATAATCGGTTAGTTCTCGACCATTGGGTATTATTTTTGCGCCGCGTCATTATTTTCTCTAAGTTCGTGATTTCGCGCGGATCTATCAAAGCGGCTTTAATCTAAGCCTCGGCGCCAAACGACAGCCCGGCTTATCACCCGCATTATCGTTAGGAAGTGGGAGATGTTTTTGAGTTTTAGGGTGATAAATATAATCGATATAGTATAGGTAAGAAGTGGCGTTTAAGAGTTTTGAAGATCGTGATCATGACAAAAAAATAATAATTAAAAAAACAAAAAACCCGACTGCGTAAAAAACTAAAAAGAAAAAAACAAGTCCAGTGCCCTAGAAATTTGTTATGTTCCATATTTGCTATGTTCCATATTAGAATTTATTATTTGTTATATTGTGAGTATCGATCATGAATTATGAAAGATTTCCATTATAACTTAACAAATTTCTAGGGTACTGGACTTGTTTTTTCTTTTTAGTTTTTTACTCAGTCGGGTTTTTTGTTTTTTTAATGATTATTTTTTATTTTATACTTTTTAGTTAAAGTTATAAAAGTCATTCAATTTCGCAATCTTTATCGTGGGGGTTATTGAGAAGCTTGCGCAGATTTATTACAATACAATTAAATGAAAATTTAGTGAGAACGGTTTGCTAACCAACTTTAAATCGTTATAGTTCCTAACTGGTAACTCCAAATTTAAATGATAAAAAAAACCTAATAATGATTTTTAAATCCCTATTTATTGATACCCCACTCGATATAGTACGTCAATTTTCATTATTTTCTTTTTCACAATATGGCGTCTCATTATCGCCATTTTGAGTTTTCATCATTTTCATGTCTTCAGTGACATTTGGAAAGTTAAGACAAATTGATTGACGTAAGAATCATCAAAATCGGTCCACGCGTTTGGTCTCTAGAGTGCCAGATCGGAACAAACATACAAACATACATACATAGACTGATAAACACATTACCACTCTTTTGCGTCGCGCAGTCGAGTAAAAATGGAATGCACTTGAGAAATAGGAATGTTGACTGTACTCAAATAAAAATAAAATTTTGATGCGAAATGGTCTTTTATGATAGAAATCCTAAACAAAATTTTTGAGTTTGATACCATACGTAATAGCTTGTTAGGTATAAGCCTTTAAAGTCCATTTTTAAAGTATGAGTATTTATAACTAATAATACCAATGAATACTTAACCCATGAAATGTGTGGTAACTTTTTTTATGAAACCGTTCGATAAACGCAAGTTTTTACGTAGCTGCAGAACAAAGTTCTTAATTTCTCCATACAAGGTAGGAATGTGACGTCACACGTTCCTAGGCGTATGGAGCGTTTTTTGGGGAAAATCCAAAAAAGTAATTTTAACGTTGTTGTATATTAGGGAGATTTATGAGATTAAAGTAGTTTTTGCATCAGTATTTCTATTATAGAAAGGTCGTTCTATAACCTACCTCAAAAAAAAGTGGTCAACATCCCTATTATACGATATTTGTTACTTCGAGTGTGGTCATAAGTAATTTTTGTAGCTACTCCATTATCGAAAGCATGCTTAAAAAATGTAGGATGGAAATTACCGAAAATTGATGAAACAACAAAAGAAAAGCTTAATAGTATCTACGGTCTTTTAGCATCTATTAAGTATGGAATCTTAAAGCACAAAGATTACAAATGTAGATTTGCATCTATATTCAACACTGGGGTGTAACGGGGCGTAAACACGTGTCATTTACCGCGACGTTTCGGCCATTTGCGACAACCGGGACTCGAAATCGTAACTCATGTAGGTTTGTTAAACAGCAGCGGTTGACAAGGTTATTAATTAGTATAAATTGATTGCAATTTTGTATATCTATACGTTAATCAGCTCAGCGTCAATCAGCTATTTTTTTTTCAAAATGTCGGTAGAATGGACAGATTTGTATTGACATAGGAACCAATTACAATAATCAACTCATAGTATTGTTTTTATTTTTACCACTATTTGTACCCCGGGAATTCTCAAATCGCTGTGAAGAAAAAGATATGGCAAGATAAGTCGAGGCTTCATTAATAAGTTTGTGTTTGCGTTTTAAATGCTTTTCAAAATATCCTATTAAATGCACATAAGGAAACAACCAAATCATATTAAAATATTATCAAAAATAAAAGATGAGGCCGGCTACATAGCCAAGGGTCAAGAGGTCACATTATTTTCACAGAAACCGATAACAAAACTAGAATGTTCGAAAAGAGAAAAAAAGTGGAAAATCCATTTTATAGCCGAACGAGAATGACACATTAAAAAACTAAAATATCATAACACAAAACCATCTAGAATTATAAAAAATTGAAGCTGTGTTCGGTTAGTCTGCAAGTTAAAACAATTTTTTAATGATTTTAGTCTCATACTAAAATTTTGCCGTAATTGTAAGTGGAGTCGGAAAGTTATATTTTGTGCCACGTCTTAGGTGTCACATTGTACAGTCATATCATATCATCTCACACTGCCTTTATGTGGTGAAGTTTTGGCCAGGACGGGTACGACAGCAGAGGCTGCAAAAACTCAAAATATCAGGGTCTCGGCTTACAGTACCACTATGTGGTTTTAGGCGTAGTGGTATTGGTATATGTAAAGCCTTTGGGCCGTAGGATCCAAGCGCATGGCTCCTTTTAACGAGTTCCAAACACGGCTCTTCGCCGTCAGTGGCGATCAAAAGGCGGGCCGCTTCCTAGCCCAACATGTTGCCTTGGAACATGTATGCCGCGGGGACTGGCATGTAATTTTAAAATAAAGGTGATACTGCATGTAAAATTTTACAGCCTAGTTAGATGATTAGAAAAAACCGGCCAAGAGCATGCCGGACCATGCGCAATGTAGGGATCCCCAGCTGTTTATACAAAAAAATGCACTATAGATAAGAAAATATACAATATAAAAAAAAACACTAACAAAAGAGCGTATCTCCCCGGCACTTACGTCCTTTTGCTGAGAAGCGCAGTTATTTGGCAATAACTTAAAAACGGTATGTCCGCTCATGGTGAAAACAATTTCGAATGATGTGCCACACATTCATATTGTTCATCAATGTGTGGCACATCATTCGACAAATCTTCTAAAAACATTTTGAGGTTTCTAAAAAAAATTTTTGATTTAGTGAATATTTTCGGAAATATTCGCTCCGAAATAGAGGGGGGGGGGGGGCACAATTTTTGCCCCCCCCCCTCTATTTTCGAAACGGTATGTTCAAAGATATGAAAAGTTTAACAAATATAAAACTTAATAAATACTTCCAACGAAAATTGTTTTCAACATGATCGGACATACCGTTTTGAAGTTATTGCCAAAAAATTGCACTTCTCAGGAGAAGGACGTAAGTGCAAGGGAGATACTATCTTTTCTGAGTTTTTTTTTTCATATCGTATTTTTGTCATCTGTAGTGCAGTTTTTCGTGTAAACGGCTGCGGAACCCTACATTGAGCATGGTCCGACATGCTCTAGGCCTTTCCATATATTTTGTTTCGTTTCCAATTTACGATATGGTTTAATACTAAATAGCGAAGGAAAACTGGACTCGCTTACAGCCGAGGCTAAAATGTTGTAATTTGTTGCTGAAATCTTCTTAATTTATATTTAGGGTAGGACCCAGGAGCTTTATAGTTTTTACAGAAATACATTTTTAATTGAGCTGTGTTGTCGGGAAGTCAAATCATTATCAGAAGAAGCACAATGTATAAATGTATTTAAAAAAAAAATTCAATCCTTACTTTTTTGTTATTTTATGCCGGTATATTGGTGTAGTTTCACCCGCTTTGTTCTTTCATTGCTTATGAGGAACGGTGCATTTTTAGAAATAAAATGTAGCTTGCATTCATAAATGCAATAGGTAGGTATGTTATAAATACCCAATTCTGATCTGGCGTTTCTTTCTGTTAAAGTTTATATTTAACTAAGAGTCATTATAATTTTGTACCTAATTGATAAAGAAGAATTCAAGAAAAGCTTAGGTATATCTTATATAAGTGAAACCAATCTGTAGAAAAAGGAAGGAAGTGCACAATTTGGCAACTGGTTCAGCTCAGCGGTAGAGACGCTGCCTGCGAAGCTGACGGTCCTGGATTCGAAACCCGGTAAGGGCATATATTTGTGTGATTAGCATAAATATTTGTTCTTGAGTCTTCGATGTTTCCTACGTACTCGTATATAAGTAATATATTTTTTTCTCAAACATGAAATGAAATATTGATGTTATGTTCCTTATAATAGGCTGCGAAATATGACGTTTCAGGTGCGGCTAGGACAAGAGGTCGTTCCTGGAATTTCATACACATCATGCAGGCCTAGGCCGGCAAAGTCCTCTTTTTTAATTTCCATTCCACATAAATTTGTGGCACACAGGCATCATGACATTCTGCCACTATGCGTATAAAAAAATAGAAATTTGTATTTTTTTTGTTGTTGTTTATTTTACAGCAATTTAAAAAAAAAAACTCTATACATACATACCTCGGCGGGAAATATGGGGTTGCCTGCATCAGACCAACCGTCTTCGGTCTATATGTCTTCGGCCGGCAACCTCTTTCACCCCAGCCTCTGTAGTAATATACTATTAAATATGTCGTCGTCTTGTAGGTACTCATAACATAACACAAGCCTTAGTGAGCTTACCATTGGACTAGGTCGAGTTGTGTTAAATTGTCCACTAATATTTGTTTATTTAATAACATTACACGTCGTCAATTGTAACGAAACATCGATATGATGTACAAATCTTGAAACAACCAAAGTCCTGTTGTGGATGGAAGTAAAAGTGGATGAAAAATATGTTTAGGATATTTGCCAAATATAATACTAGTGAGGGTACTATTTAAGTCTCCGCTATCCATTTGTCCATCACAGGATAGAATTCTTGAACGAATCTTGAATTGAATCTTGTTATATGCAGAGGCTTGAAATTTTCACAGGTTAATTACTGGACTGCCATATTATTACAATGAATAATAAATATAAAATGAAATAAAATATGAAAGAAACTCCATTTTTTTTTTGCGCACGGTGGTACGTGACTGATGACGTTCTCGAGTCTGACTCAAACTAGGCCGGTTTAGGTATTGTTTTTAAGCATTGCGATTGTATTAATCAATGAGCTAAAATCTAGATCTCTAGTACAGAGGACAAGCTTAAGTGAGGAAGTGAATGGGTATCACGTAGTAGAAAATACATTTCATAAAGCGCCCATTGTAATCTTCTAATTCAATAATTTCGCAACGAGCTCGTCTGTAAAATAATTTGACCTGTAGTCCTGATTTTTGTTAACATCGGTTTTTGTTTTGGCAACAACGCTAAATAGTGTTAATTACGTACTGAAAGACGGAGCGGGGGAAGGCGACCGAACCGTGGAAGTCTCTTATTATTTTAATATTATATTGTTGGAAGGAGATTTCCGCTCGTAATACAAGGTACAAGCTTTTATGAAAGCGTTGTACGTTGTTTTATAGACTACAGTTTGGTAGAATTTTGTTTTACATAAAATAATTCCCATGTTATCATTTCATAGAAAAATCAACTCGTAGAGTACTTACATTGTAGAATTTCTTATCATAGATTTTTTGTTCCGAAGAAAATTTATTATTTTAATATTCATTTCATAGACTTTCAATTCAAATATTCTATATCCATAACTTATTTAGTTCATGCAAAACTTATTACTTAGACAAATGTTTCATAGATTTTGATTTCCATGAATAAAAATCCCCATATTATCATTTCATAGAATAATCAATCCGCAGAATATTAACTTCGTGGTTTTTTTTTCGTAGTTGATTCACATCGTAGACTTTCAATTTGTATTATTTAGTTAATATCAAACTATTTACCAAAAAAATATTGTATCAAGTGGCATTTTCTATGCTTTCAATTCATACCATACCATATCATATTTATTTCATACCATTAACAAAATGCATACCCTCCTATAAAATCACAACACCGCGTTCTCAATATTAATGCGGATAATTTGTAAACCTAACCTTTTTTTCGGTTTTTGACCCATTTTGACGCTCCGCTCGCTTCGCTCGCTCCGCTATATATGGTCAGAATACAAACCCAACCTAACCTACAGTTTTCGGTTTTTGACCCATTTTGACGCTGCACTCGCTACGCTATACCCACATGGTCTTAATACAAACCTTAACTACAGTTCTCGGTTTTTGACCCATTTTGACAAACTATACATTTGGCACACCTTTAGTCACCAGAGTTTAGATGCTGTAATTGTTTGGCTTTGTCTTTCCTGGCAGCAGTTTGTTTCTGTTTGGGTATCAGTTTCTACTTGACCTAGCATACTTTTCTGACAGTCGTTCGGTTCTTTAGATTCATGAATACATATTTTAAATATTTGATGAATAATAAAGTACGATTATATTTTAAAATTCATGAAATTGCGTTTCTATGAAACATGTTTCATTAAAGTAAAAAGGCGTTGAAAAAATAATAGTCGAAATAAAAATACGCGGACCAAACATGTTATAAAACATTTTCTGTGAAACGAAATTCTATGAAAATTCTGTCTGCGAAACAAGGGAACACCTTATGAAAGGGGTCCCTGGTCAAGATTACGGGAAGCGGTTAGATGAGGACAGCGAATGACCGATGGTTTTATAGTTATTTTGGAGAGGTCTAAATCTAAAAATTAACGTCTTTATACGATGGTAACTAGTATCTAACACAAGTTCTAATTATTTATGGCTGGCTGTTAAAATCCAATCAAACCACAATAACTTGTCACAAACAGTCATAATCGCATTTTTTTACGAAACTTCCAGGATTTCAGGATTCGCACAAAATAAAGCTTATCTGATGGCTTCTACAGGTTGACCTTTTCAAAGATCCTGAAAATGTTAAGGTTTCAGACAAATGATTTATTTTATGACAATAGGCCTAACGCATAACAAAGTCTGTTCCTGTTGGTATGGGAGCGGTGCGGGAGGGGTGACAAGTGACGTATATGTGTATAGCGAGACAAAGACACGTCATGTCACGTCACTTGTCACCCCTTCCCCACCGCTCCCATTCAGGAATACACCCAGTTAAGCGTTAGACTTCTAACATTGCATTATGACTTTCATTCAGTGATTATGAGTAACAAAAGGATTAATTTCTATTAAGGACGAGCTTAACGTGAAATTACTGAATTACATCTGTAGGTCAAAGGCTGCTCTCACCTGAGATTGCCTTTAGTAACATTATTTTAATTGGTACCTACAGATAATACTACTACCATACGAGCATGAAATTAATATTGAAACTTTTAATTAAGGAATATAATGAAGCCTGTGGATGAAATTGTATGTAGGTGAATATATTAATACTAAATGTCGGAATCCTTTTAACTAATCCGATCTTTATCGAGTTAAAAAGGGGGAAATACTCCCTTTTATTTGTTTTAAATCCTCAACGCAAAAGAGGGGTGTTGTAGGTTCGACGTGTGTATCTGTGTATTTTTGTGTCTGTCTATGATATTATGGTTAGCTCTTGAACAAATGGACCAATTTTGATTATTTTTAACCCCCCACAAAAAAGAGGGGTGTTATAAGTTTAACGTGTCTGTGACTCTGTGACTCTGTGTATCTGTGTATCTGTCTGTGGCATCGTAGCGCCTATACGGATGGACCGATTTGAGTGTGGTTTTATTTGTGTCATAGATAATTTCATCGCAAGTATTCTTAGCTTTGTTTAATGAAAATCGGACCACTCGTCTCCAAGATATTCAGCTTTTAGTTGAACAAGTCGGGAGTATTTAAAATTTAAAATTTTCTCCGTTTGTTGTTGTGTTTGAAGGTGAAATCTTATTGAAAGTTCTCAGCTATAGTTGAAAAAAATCGGTTAACCGTTTTAAAAATACCAGATTTCTCAAGATAAGTTGTGCAGTAGTTTTTATCAGTTCACTGCTTACTTGTTAATGATCATTATCTATACGGTTTTTTTACTTACTTGTATAAAATCTAAATTTATATACATTATCAATATAAAATATTAATAATACATATTTACAGGAGATTTAAAAACTAGATAAAAAAAAAGACTTAAAGGAGAACTAGCGCGGCCCTTGGCATGGGACGTTACATGCGTGGATATGGATACTCTTGCCCCGTCCCATGTCCAACGCTCCGCCCAGAAACCAGGGACGGCCGCGAAAGATGCTCAAATCGTCAAGTGTCGCAAATACGCCGTTCTAAAAAATAATAACGAATTTGCGGCACTGGCGGTTGAGATCTGCGGCCCGTGGTCGTCTGACACAAAAAATATAGTGAAACAAATTTCAGTAAAACTCGTCGGATCCTCAAGCGATATCAGAGCGGGCTCCTACAAAGGGGTAATGCGGCTAGCGTGCTGGGGACGATGTCGCAGACGGGCTCTATACTGGGAGACTCCTTTTAATGTTTTTATTTATCAACACTAAATATGTCTAAATATATATTTCAGAAAGTGTTACTCAGGTCGTAAATGCCGAGTACTGTCCGACATGTTCCGGTCCTTCCCGAAGACTTCAGGCACTTCTCCCACCGCCAGCGAGTAAGCTATGAGCTATCGGCGATTTTCTCGCCCAAGAAACGAACAAAAGATGTAAATAAAAGCTCCCGTGTAAATAAAAGAGACATATATATTTATAGTTCATAGCTGGCTGTTCACACTGCCGGCGATCTATTTCTCTCTTTTATTTACACGGGAGCGATTATCTTTTGTTCGTTTCTTGGGCGAGAAAATCGCCGATAGCTCATCGCTTATCGCCGGCGGTGGGACAAGTGCCTTAATCATAAGCTCGTTCATCGCGTCGTACTACGCGCCAAAGTTCGCAACTGAAAGTACAAAAGATCCTACACTGCTCTTTCGTTTTCGGGAGGTTCATTTAATACCCAAAACTGTACCTTTTATAAAATTACAAAATTATTACATTGAAGATCATTAAAAAAAGTAAGCTAGCTATTCGTGAAAGTATGTAAGAGTATTTGCAGCCTCATCACGTTAAAACGGATGGATGTATTTCAACTATTTTTCGACACGAGTTGCTGGGCATGGTTATAAGATAATTTTTACCCGAGTACGTCACTACAGAAAAAAGAATGGTCATGACTGTTTTCCTCTGCGTATAAATATTATGACTGTGACATATGTTAATGCTTTCCGCAGTCGGTCAATGTATGAGTGTGGGGCGGGTGGGAAAATAACATTTACTTAACAAAGTGATGCATAATTATTTACTTCGTGAAACTTTCAGCACCCAAACCATGAATAACCTAATAGCGTGGAATAAAATGTAAATAATTCGTATAATTTGTGAGTTTAAAATACACACTCAGCCAAAAATCGGAATAAAACGCAACACAAAATGCTGAGAGCATATAATTGATTGAAACCTTTGTCACTGCACCAACTTTAATATATGTTTCTTTTAGGTCCCATGGTTGACGTTTGGCGATAAGTCCTTCTTTTGTATTTACTAGTCATCATTATCATCATATCAGCCCGTAAACGTCTACGGCTGGACAAAGACCTACCCCAAGGATCTCCACAAGGACCGGTCATGCGCCACCCTCATCCATCTGTTTCCTGAGATCTTGACCAGATCATCAGTCCATATGAGGGACTTAATAAAAACAGCCAAAAAATAAGTGATATTTGACGGTCGATAGGTAGTTGGGTAATAGTATATTACTGCAGAGGCCGGGAAAAGTCATTTCGTGGATGAGTTCGGTTTTGAAGGACGAGACGTAGCCGAGTCCTTCAATAGATACGAATCCAGCTGCTTACTGCTTTTCTCCAAATATGCGAGGAAATTTGACACATGTTTATGTAACTTATTTCCTTAAAAATATCCCGACAGACACTCTTTGACAAAATGAAATTCACGTTCCCGCCTTAATTTTTTTAAGGATATTAAAGTTAAAAGTTTTGGATCCGAATTTTATATTTGGTTCCACATGGAACATAGTAATGAAAATAAATAAAAAGAAAACCCATACCAATAGTTAAAATAAATATATACATTATTACTTTTAGTTGAATCGGCAATTCCTAAATGCACAACATTAAAAAAAACATACCTTTGCTACAAAATATTTATCAGTTCCAGAAGATCATTAAAACTAAATAAACTGTATTATGATTTGGACACAATAATTATTGTTTTTTTTTCTATTATTATTGGCATTAACCATGCAGTAACTAAACGCAGAAAACAATTCAAGTTTTTTTAAATCTGAGTTTTTGTACGTTACTGTTGGCTAAATGGTGAATTTTCAAAGTCTTGGATGAAATTAAAAGTAAAAACCTGCACAATAATGTTCACTTCCCGGGCCTGTCCGGGAAGTAATGCCACTTTTTTTTTTATTGATTATCGTATCAACGTATATAACGACGGACTTCGCGGTGTGTTTTTACTACATTAATGGGAACATTTCCGAGCAAGTTGGAGAAAAAGTATTTTACATATAACCATCAGTGGATACCCACCCCGTACCAAAATAGTTGAAATCGGTTTAGTCGACTTGGCGTGATGAAGCCACAACGACACATACAAACATACAGAAGCAAAACCTTAATTTCCGAACGGTGTAAAATATCTTATCTGTTTAAAAGTAGTTTAATAGTCTCTGTTTTTAAATATTATAATTAGTAATGAGGTAGCCTGGGAGTTTTTCTTTGCAGCGTTTCTTTTCTCCTCAGTACGATTCATTTGTGAAATGCTGCTTGGTAAATTATTAGAATAAAATAATTAAGCCCTTCTGGCACATGTGTAACTGTCTTTACAGCTTAGGCCCATCTGGCATGTATGTACACCTTTATTTGTGTTTTTTCAAAAAATGGGTAGTTTGCACAAATTGTAACTTTGACAGAGGAAAATACATCTTTTCTCAGTCCTCCCGTGACCATGGAAAGTTGGAAAGCTTCCGAAACGTCGGGAACTAAAATGAGATAATATACGCGATATAATCCGTTAAATTGTTTTATTTCAATAGGGTAGTTTGCTGGGTACAAATATATATATTATAATGAGGCCGTCAGTTGGAATATCAAAATAGTACATTACTGCAGACGCCGGGAAAGAAGGGCTTGCCGGGTGAGTAGGTATAGACGGCCGACCGTAGGGAGACCGGATAGTGATACGAAGCCGGCAAATCCTTTTCACGGCCAAAGGCATGTATAGTGCTTTTCTCAAACATATGCAATGAAATAAAAAAATACACCACTCGAGAAACTAGACGACAAAAGTTTTTTTTTTAATTTTCCCTCCAATTGCTACATAATGTATTTTTTTTAAGAAATTCGTCGGTATTTCGCGTGTGTAGTGTTCGAATAGATCATATTAGGGCCGTTATACACAGTCTGCTAATAAGAATCTTAATTTCTATAATAAATAAAATAAATGCAGAAGATTTGAAATATTGTCTGTGGTCTCTGGTGACTTACGTATAGACAAAATTTTAAATTTATTCATCAACATAATGAATCAAAGAGATTTGTGTTCTTAATATCATTTCGTGTGTAACAGGCATTAAAGCGGATATTTTTGGTCCGACAACCATTCAGCCACTAGAAAAAAAGACCAGCTGTTTAGCCTGTTCATTAACACAGACGCCATGTTTACATAAAAATTTAAAAGTATTACTTCCCGCCCTAGGCCTTCAATTTTGTATGAAATTTCTTTACAGTTCTTTCGAGTTGTTACGCCCGAAACGTTATACTTTGAAGCCTGTTATAACGCACGTAATAACGACATTTCATTGCATGTTAGAGAAAAATATTTTACACGTATTTTTTTATTTTATCAATCAAATAAAAAAGAGACAAAGATAAAGCGCGTCAAAGTTTGGGAGGGGGCGCATGACGTCACGCCGTGCGAAAAACGGTCTCACGGCGTGACGCCACAGGGAACCTTAACGGGCTATATCTTCATCATTTTTTTAATTCACAAAAGAAAAAATACGTGTCCAATATTTTTGGATAATCTCACTGACGGACTTATTATATTTCCTTACTATAAAGTTGTAAAATGAAATATTTTGTATATCCATACTTATTATACATGTGAAAGTGTGTCTGTCCGTCTGTCTGTCTGTTACCTCTTCACGCTTAAACCGCTGAACCGATTGGAAAATTGTTATGAAGATAGTTTGAGTCCAGGGGAAGGACATAGGCTACTTTTTATCCTGGAAAAATACCCTTTTCCGCGATAAACGAATTTAAGGCGGACGATGTCGCGGGCAGAAGCTAGTTAAAAATTGTGTATTCAAAGGTCACTGAATAGAAAAAAAATGAAGTATTTAGATACTATATATGCATGTAGGTATAAAAGCTTTGTCGCTTGGTCACGTTAAACCGGCTGAAGGGGTTTCAAGTATTGTTGCTACAATAATAGCGGGTCATCCGAGGATGGTTATAGGATACTTTTTAATCGACGACGCTAAAGCAAAAAAGATGGAACTAGAGAAAGCCTTTTTTATTTCCCGCGATCGAAGTTGCAGGCAACATCTATAGGTACTCCTACTTATAATGAAATACCAAAATCTGAGAGTTTATTTTTATTGTTTAGTAAAGAATGAATTAGATTTAATGTAACCACTCAGGGTAAATTTCTTAATAAATGCCCGGTTGACCTCATTTGGCATAAACTTGTTTGTCATAATCATGTCATTTTCTTCTGAAACTGTAGAATTTTCAAGACTTTTAAGAGCGTGTATACCCGCGTAACTGGCAACGTCGCATATTTTTTCGTTTTACTTCATTACTTTGTGGTATTTGAATGAAACTTGAAGGTATGCTCAATACATACCCTGCATCTTTAGGATTTATATTGCATTTAATTCAACTATTCATCGCGTTTCCCATTATTCTCTTACAAAACAAGATATAGACTTGAATTCATTTTTAGAGTTCTACTTGTGGTAATATCATGAACCTTTGCATTGTGCCAGCTTAACTACCGAGAACGTTGAGCCGGTATAAACCCTCTTAAGGCATTATAGTTAGGTTAGGTTTGTTTTATAACAATCCTGAACAGTTTATGTATTCAGAAAAAATGAATTATGCCAAATGATGATTATGTCAAAAAAGGTTTATGCCAGATAAAGGTAATCCATAAACGCCCTACACTTCGACCGAAATGCAGTAATCACAGCCAAGACCATTTCCATACAATAACCCGTCCCCCAATATGTAGAACGCCATCTATGTATAAGAATTATTATTTACAATTATTGATCTTTTAAATGTTTCGATTTATTTTTTATTGGCCGTTTACGAATTAATTGTTACTGCACTATCTTTCTCTATTCAATTATAACACCGTTAAATGTTTAATTTTAAACTGCCATCTTGTTTTTAGGTCAATTTCAGAGCTTTCCAACCGCACTCATTAGTGTCACCGCATTAAAGGTGTCTTCTATTACAGATTCGACTGACATTTTGAGATATTGTGTAGAGGTACATTACGTCTACTCAGGAGGTATAGTATCTCATTCGAACTGTAATAGGAGGCACCATTAATTCGGTGACACTAATGAGTGCGGTTGAAACGCTCTGCAATTGACCCTTTTGCAAGAATATCTCCTTGCGAGCGGGGCACGAACCAAAGGTATGGCAAATGACAGTCCTCTTGTTTTAATTGTCCTTGTCACAGCGAATGTGCGCCCGTAAACCTTCGATTTGGGAATTGAATTACACATCGGAGTATAGTACGGTACGATATAAGATACCAAGTTGCACGAACAAAACACGGTGTCTTTAATTACGAGTACAGTGCGAGTAGCGATTCCGATCCACGATATGAAACTATTGTGTAGGTGCTCTTTGGAGACTCGGTATTGGGATTCTGTATAGCTTTATCGTAGAACACTAATAGCTTTATTGTGTAGATACTGTTGAAATTAATCTATACTATTATAGAGTTGCAAAGATAAAGTTCCTGTACATTTAACACCTAAAACTATTATAAAATTAATTTGTACTGATTTGTACGCGTGGACTTATGTACCCTGGTACAGCACACTGTAGCATCCTCACCTGGGACATATCCCAGGTGAGGATTATTTTATCCTCACTCTCTGGTCCCCTGGGACCCTGGACGGAAAGCGCCCACAGAGTTTTCAGGGGATGTTCTATAAGATTCACGGATGCGATAAGTGACCAGAGGACTAGATCATATCTGGCACAGCGGATCAGCATTATAGCATACAACGTGGCAATGCTGCCAGCCCTCTGGGCGCGATACTAGCGGACAGCGATTTTGGGCAGATTTTTTTATCTTTAATCTTTACTTTTCAAGTTTAGATTTAGTTTTAGTAAGGATTTAATATGTATTTCTATAAATGTTTGTGCCAATTTGTTACAATATCCTCACCTAACCAAGTGGGTTACTACGGTTAAAACAATCCAGATTATTGTCGTCTTTGAAGGGAAACATGATTTGGGAAATGAAACAGTTTGGTAAAAATAGTTTGGCAGAAATAAATTATCTCGGAATTCAACTTGTGCCTATATTTACTACAAATTCTGTGGCGTCATGGTAACAGGAGTCTAATTGCCCTGTAATTATGAACAAGGCATTTGCGCTACTCAAATTTAATTTATGGTTTTTGAGCCATAATTTGTAAGCTTAGGAGCTCACTGAGGCTCTTTGTAAGTTAATGCTGAATAAAGATACAATATGATACTGCATTAAGAACAATAGACAGGATTTTAGAGCAGAGGCCAAAGTGTTGTACTAACGAAAAATACAGAGGTAGATATTAAAATCTTTCCATACTTTAAGTTGTTTAAAAAAGCTGATGCCTTAAGTAATGTAAGTTTTTGAAAATACAATATAACATAGAAAATAAGTAAATAGGTAAGGCTATTATATATATCATCCGCTAGTTCTATATGACGGTGCTGGAGGAGAATGCTCGGAGTATCGTGGACTGAATTCCGTACCAAAACGAGTCTATACTTCAAGAACTCGGCATCAAGCAGCGTTTGTCATCTTTGGTACAGTCCCGTATCCTCACCTTCTTTGGCCACGTATGCCGCTGGGGGGAGGTAGCTATTGATCGATTTGCGGTCCAGGGAAACGTTGAGGGTAGCAGGCCACGAGGAAGATCGCATATGAGATGAACTAATCAAATAAAAGCTGCAGTAAATGACTCATCATCACTACACGATTGCACGAGGAAGGCGGCCATCATGTAGAAAAGAATGGCGGTATGTTGTGAAGCTTGCCGCCAACACCTTAAATGATGATCATGCCCACTCTGCCAAGAGTGAAACCAACGAAGAAGAAGAAGCTTTATATAGAAAACCACAGTGTGCACTCATTGTTCTTTTTTATATGAAACACAAAATCTGTGTTTAATGTGGGAAAATGAACACCACATTATTTATTGTTGATATAGATAAAAAAGACTGCAGTGCAAAAAAAAACACGATTGGTCTCGCACGTGGTCACATCAGGTAACGAACATAGAACCTTTCTTTTACATTTACAGTATGAGTAAAGGAATATTTACTTTATTACATAGGTAAAAATATATAACTTTCACTATCATTTCAAAATTGATTTGACTGGAAATACGAAATCCAATGCTTTGTTATCTAGCTCAAAAGTCTCAAAACAAAGCCACGTTTTAAAATTGTGTCATACATTTCCTGCGAACTGTTAGGTATTCGGAGATCGTGGGCAACGCAACCGGGACACTGTGACATATATCCGATATCTCTTTGTGGTAGTAAGGGCTGCTCCATAGTGAAGGAACTTGGTACAAAGCATTGAATATTGAATGGTTTGCGGTACTTGTTTACCCTTTTATCCCTGTGTACCAATTGTTAACTTTCCTGTAGTCAATATAAATAATGCCACGCTTACAATTGGTAACATTAAGTTTCTCAGAGAAAATTTATAAAAAAAAAACATGACATTGACAGCTAACTTTTTAATTTTACTTACTAATCTATGTAGACCAAAGTAAAAATGTATTCATACGAGGGAGCTGTACAAATTTCATGACAAGTGTTTAAAAAAAGATATCTAAAAACAACACGATGTAAAAATAAACTGTTCGTAGATTCTGAGTTCACATAACGTATACTATCGGGAAAAAATATAAAATGCACATCTTTGTGAAACTTAATGTTCCCAATTGAATGTCATTTCAGAAAATACGCAGAAAACATCTCCGAACTTTTATTTTTAAGCTTTTGGCGATTTTAAAATTAACACAAACTAATAATAAGGTAATTTTACGTCACAAAACGTTTTTTTTTAATTTGTATTCTTTTAGTATTTTGACAGTTCTTAAAAGGAGCTGATTGGATCTGCAAGTCAACAAGTACCCTATTAACGAAAATACGGTCATCAAGATTTGGTCGTCGTTTTTACTTAAGTATATTGTAAGTGTCTTCGTTTTGCATTAAGTAAGTATTTAAAAATATTAATTATACGGAATTGGTCTGTCTGGTAGTAATAAAACGAGACCCTCGTCACACATACAAATTACGGACGGCCAAGAAACTGGTGTTACAACTTTTGAACCTTTTAACACTTACACATGAATTACGTAATAAAAGTTTGTGCTTGCTGTTGGCTTGGCAGTAGGAATATATTTTGCTCTCTGTATATAATTATCTTAGTAACGTTTTATTACTCATTAAATTTTATGCAAACAAAAGTCGCTTATATCACTCTTCAGCTCAAGCATCACTCAACAAATCGTTGCTTTACGAAAAAACTAAAAAAATATACGTTTAAACGAGCAAAAAACTGCAGTTCCGCTGGTAAGTCTTCTTTGGTAAAATAAAAAAAATAACTTTGCCTCACGATTCATTGAATATAAGAAAAAGATATATGGACTTCTCGGCGCAATGTTTACGAGCAAAATGCGAAGAAAGAAGTCAGAACAATTAGTACCGCAACTGCGAGTTTCTCGGCAATTCCACTTATTTGTTTCTATCTTTTATCCAAGGCTTCGCCCGTGCTACTAAGGAATAAGAAACTCCATGTTTTAATCTATGACTTCATGTATCTATATGCTAAGTAAAATATAAATCCGTTAGACTTTTTAAAAGTTATCGCGGATCAATACTATGTACAATAACGGCTAAGACACATTTTATATAATTTTTTGACCTTCAAATAGCCGGTTTACTTCTTTTTCTGAAAAATTCTTCAATGTAGACTCTTGATGTTTACAATTTTATAATTTATAGGCGGGGACACCTATTCACGTCGATTACTGCTATAAATTTTTAAAAAAGAAATTTTGAAACCGGCTAATTGAAGGAGACTGAGTCGAAAAATATATATTTTTATATTTTTTATGATTGTAAGTATACCAGCTTTATCACGTCAAAAAGATTTTAGTTTTTTTTTAGCCGGGCACCTACATCCACAGATGATTATAGAATACTTTTTACCCGACTTCGTTAAAGCAACAAAAGTTTTTTTCTCCTCTGCAAACCAAGTTTCTAGCAGTATTACAAGTTTATAACAGTAGGATCACTTACTATTATGTAATAGGTTAAACGTAAGCTCACTTTGAGGAGCTCCAGAAGGGACAGCTATTGTCTAACTAAGCATATTGTTATTGTATCTACCGTTGCGTGGTTACGGCTAAGCTACCTCTCAAGACGAGGAACTGTTATTGTTGTTTAAATTTGAGTTGAGACACAATTAACCTCATGTACTTAAATATCAATATACCTACACTAGAATGTGCCCTCTACTTCGTACACGGAAGAAAAAAAGTCATAAACACTCTTTTTTCTTCAGCGTAGTCGGCTAAAAAGTATGCTATAACCTTTTGGAGATACCCAGATATTTGTGTACTAAAAATAATTGAAATCTGTTCAGCCGATTTTGCGTGATGACTGATGAAGCCATGACGACACATACGAACATTTAAAGAATCTAAAAAAAAAGATGCAGTGATCTTAAAATAGTACTGCAATATATTTTTTTAAATATCTTCAATGTACAAACATTTTATTTTGTAACTTTATAATGGTATGGATATTTTGTCCAACTTATTATACCACATACATTCGAAATTACTCTGTTATCCACAACTTTTTATTCGAAATGTCTTATTGCCATATTTTCAATAAGTACAGTAAATTTTAATTTGAATTTATATTTGCAGGATTTGCCGTCACAGTTACACCTAATTCACACAATGCACCTTCACACACGATATTACTAACTGACAATTGTAAGAAAAACACATACATACAAAAACAGGAATATACGCTCCATCGTAAACTTAACGGACCTGACTTAATTTTGAAAATTATGATGGCAATTTGTTAAGACAAATAAATATTAAAAAAAATAGTTCGGTTTCAGGTAATCCTAAAATCGAGCCTACAGTGAATGAGAAATACTAGATTCTTGTTTACTAAAATTGGTTCAAAAATAATGCAATCCTCACCCATTGAACCGTACCCTTCGTAGTTTAGTCACGGTTCAAAAAATGCGCCGAACGCATATCGTAGCGTTTGGAGTGCAAAAAATCGAACTCGTCCGACAGCCAAATCGCCTTTTGAAAACTCAATTTAGGCTTGGAATAATGCGGTTTGAATGCATGCCTGCATGGTTTATTGGCAGTGGTGTGGGGGGTTCTGTAGAGTGAAGCAACGAATATTTTTATAGTAAATCCCGGAACAAACATTAGCTACTTTATTAAAATTCTACTAGACTTTGCTCAACGAATCTACTTTACGCAGTTACGATTTTCTTGGAGATCAAGTGTGTTTGTCCTCGTTTTTCTGCATGGGGACGTCTGAAATGTTAGATGATCTTTTGACGCGTAATTACAATCCGCAAATACTATTTCGCACAAAATTCCAAATAAACAGGAACCAAATTCCGTTTCGATACAGAACTTTGCTTTTTTCGAGTTGTTCTGCTACACAAATTACCCGCCATGGTCTACTGTTTCCAAACGTCAGTTTTGAACTCGCGCCAATTTTCTAGTACACTTCCACATTCACTCGCTTCTAGAATACATTTCTTGTTCTCTGTATCTCGTTATGTGCAATCATTGGATGTTTATGCGGAATCAAAACTTCAAAGACCGCATTTTTATTCGATTGCAGCGCAGACGCGATGCTATTGCATTACAACTGTACGCCAATTTTCAAATTCTGGCATCTAAATTGGGGCCACAATTTACGGTTTGTGAAACGTTTTCCATAACGTCGGTCGGCAGATGCGCGTTTTCTGTTTGCTGTATTTAAAGATTTGACTTCGCGATTTCCGGAAACTATGCTACGCTAGCTATGATAATACGCTGCTAGCTACATAAAATAGTTATTCTCCGTCATCTTTACTCTTGGAAGAATGGTCATCCTTGTCACCATTTCTCTGATATAACACTGCCTCCCTGGTGCCTTGTTTTGGATATATTCAACCCGCTCAAAGGAAATATCCTTCATTCCGACGAATAAGCTTTTTGTGGTTTACTTACTTACAGTTTCTACACCATGGTGATTGGCAAAATTAATAAAAAAGAAGTCCTCTAACGTAAAATAAAGCAGTTTGAAAGGTTTTGACAGTAATAGGGTGTCCCACTGATCAATATAAGTATATGATTTACCAAAAAAGGTTTGCATACGTAATGCAAAAAATATTTTTTTAAATAAATTTAAAAAAGCGGCCAAGTGCGAGTCGGACTGGCCCATGAAGGGTTCCGCAGCCGTTTATACAAAAAAATGCACTACAAATGAAAAAAAATACGATTTGAAAAAATACACTAACAAAAGGGCGTATCTCCCCGGCACTTACGTCCTTTTACTGAGAAGCGCAGTTTTTTGGCAATAATTTAAAATCGGTATGTCCCATCATATTGATAACAATTTTCGTTGAAAGTATTTATTAAGCTTTATATTTGTAAATTTTTTCAAATTTTTTGAACATACCGTTTAGAAAATAGAGGGTAGGAGGGGGGACACAATTTTTGCTACTTTCGGAGCGAATATTTCGGAAACTGTTCACTAAATAAAATAAAAATTAGAAACTTCAAAGTGTTTTTAGAATAACTGTCGAAATATGTGCCACACATAGATATTTGCTGAAAAATTTTTTTTTCAGTTTCGGTTACTTGTAAGGAGTGCCCCCCCTAGAAATATATCTATCTTTTATCTAACTATCAAACAAGTAGCAGTTTACACACGACACCTATCCTCCAAATTTAATCAATGTAAACCTTATAGTTTTTGAGTAAAATGCCTGTGACATACGGACGGACAGACATGACGAATCTATAAGGGTTCCGTTTTTGCCATTCTGGCTATGGAACCCTAAAAAGAGCTTAACTTGCGAATTTGGAATCTTGTTAATGTGAAATTAAAAATCATGCTATACCTCAATTATGTTAACACATTTAAAAAAAACAATTTTTTTGAGAGCGGCGTAAACCAACGGCAGTATATAAATAACACAAGACACAAAAGTGTATTTCGCAAATCCAAAAAGAAACTGTCGCTTATACCTCGTTGTTTCAGTAATTAAACAACTGAACAATGAACTTTTAAGATAATTGTACCATGAATTGTCATTAAATTGCAAAATGTGCAAAAAATCTTTATTATGACTCACAATCAACGGAGTTTCTGAGATAAGCAATCGGAGAAATTAAAAGCATCGATAATGCCAAACCTCATTTCTTTGAGAACTTGGACAGAAGGGGAAAGTTAAGGAAAGGTCCCTCTAAATTATTTCTTACAATGAACTTACCTCTGAGTGAGTAAGGCCATTTCACGTTCATGCAAATTGTCCTATCGATTAAGATGATTATCCTTTAATGGGTTGTTTTACCATTTTTCTCATCAAATTGACCGGTGATTTATTTCAAAATGCTCCAAGTTATAAGCGGTGAATTGGTTTGTTTGATTTTACTTTTATATTAGAAACTAATGGATAGTATTAGTAATTAATACAAACAATAATATTGGTACTCCTAGCGCATATTATCAAACACGCTACTATATTCCTCGGCTGATATCCGACCCTCCCCATTTAATGCATTCTTTCAATTCGCACGTGCGAAAGTTACAGGGCACGATATTGGGCAACGTATGGGCACGGTTACCATCTGGCATAAACTTTTTTGTCATAATCATCATATGATTTTTTTTTTCTGAAACTGTACTTATCTTCAGGAAGTTTTAAGTCATCATCCTGTTAAATGCATTAGGTAAAGTTTGTTTTATGACAATCCTGAAATGTTTAAGTGTTCAGAAAAAAATGCATTATGCCGAATGATAATTATGGTAAAAAAGTTTATGACAGATAAGGGGCGGTTCCTTTCGTGTTACAAATGAGGCCGCTGGAGATATGCCTCCCTCAAAAAACGTCATCATGACCAGTCCTGCGCTGCCCGCATCTAGCGGACTCCAGTGACTCTTTGCTAGAACATCTGTTCATCTTGTGAGGGACCTACTTACGCTACGTCATCTGGTATGTGTTGGCAACCATAGAACTCAAGTTACCAATTACTACGTAAAAAATTACATGCGACGAGCCGGTGTTGCAAGGGGGGCAAGTAAAATCTTCATTTACGAACCCGTTATTGGTTTGGAATAGATCCTGTTGAACATAATATGGTAGGTAAGTATCGCAACTACGTCTTTTGTGGATTTTGTTTACCAGCCGACTTCTTTCGAAACACCACATCCACACTAATATTATAAATGCGAATGTGGGTCTGTCTATCGGACGAAGTCGCGAGCTGAAGCTAGTATATTATAAACAAGCTTCTGCCCGCGACTTCGTTCGCCTTAATTTTTTTATCGCGGATAAGGGTATTTTTCCGGGATAAAAAGTACCCTATGTCCTTCCCCGGGACTCAAACTATCTCCATACTAAATTTCATCCAAATCGGTTCAGCGGGTGAAGCGTGCAGGGGTAACAGACAGATAGACAGACACACTTTCGCATTTATAATATTAGTATGGATATGGATATCAGGGACAAACTCTTACACAAATTGAATTAAATAGAACGATGCAAACCTTGTAGGTACCTACTATACGACAATATACATACTTTAACATATTTATTTTATTTAGGTAAGGTTTGTTTTATGACAATCCTGAAATGTTTAAGTGTTCAGAAAAAAATGCATTATGCCGAATGATGATTATGGTAAAAAAGTTTATGCCAGATAAGGGGCGGTTCCTTTCGTGTTACAAATGAGGCCGCTGGAGATATGCCTCCCTCAAAAAACGTCATCATGACCAGTCCTGCGCTGCCCGCATCTAGCGGACTACAGTGACCCTTTGCTAGAACATCTGTTCATCTTGTGAGGGACCTACTTATAACAAAAATGTAGTAGCGAGTTGTGGATTTAAATTATAATTATTGAAGAAAGTGACCGAAACCGGACAATATAATTATACTGGTTCCCGTGACCGCGACAAAAACAACTCACTTACTTTAATAATTATAATATAAGATCACAACTCGCTACTACATTTTTGTTATGTCAAGTCCAAATTATAATACTTTTCTTCTTCTTCTATGCTATTAACCATAGACATGAAATTTAAATAGTTTATAATAAAAATAGTATTGTTCCGTTCGGAACATGTTGGGGGCGAAACCAAAAATAAACAATAACATAATTTGCAAAAACAAAAGTGGAAGTTCAGTCATAATCGATTGGCAAAAGACAGACTTTCATAATAGTCGTTTTTACAATAAAGCCCTTTACGGTCTTGACATGCAAGGCTCTGACTTTGCCATCTTTACCCGGTTGAACATTCACAATCCGACCCACCGGCCAACACAAAGGAGAAACCTTATCCTCTTTTAATAAAACTAAAGAACCTATTTTTATATTAGGAGACTCATTTCTCCACTAAGGCCTACTCTGTAGCATAACTAAATTCTGCTTGTACCATTGCTGAAAGTCCTACCCCCAAAACAAATTGCCCTGTTCATCACATAAGCACTGACTTTAGATAGGATTCAAACCCGAGACCGTCAGCATTATGCCCTTGTGCAACCAATTTCGCCCAAAATGTCGTTAAATATAGCTACGTAACTTGGCAGAAATTACATCGCGCGTAATTTTGGCTATAGTGTGCTACCACCGAAGGCACTTCAACTCAAAATTAGCAGCCGAAGTTTGGTGACGTAACTTCGAGCTGAAGTGTCGTTATCCTCACTGTGTACTGTCGGAGCTATGCTGCTCCAAGAAAATACCTAGATATCGTATCTTTATTCATCAGCAATGACTATACCCTTCGGTAGTTTCCCGGATTAAAAAAAAATTAATTAGTCTGCCAGTTACATTATGAAAAAATATTGGAAACGTATTTTTTCTTTTGTCAATCAAACAAAAAAAGACAAAGGTAAAGCGTTTGGGAGTCGAGGCGCATGACGCCACGCCGTGCGAAATAAGGTCGCACGGCGGGACGTCACGGGGAACTTTAACGGGCTTCTTGTTCTTCATCATTTCTTTTTTAATTGACAAAAGAAAAAATACGTTACCAATATTTTCTGATATTCTAACTGACGAACTGATTATATTTTTTTAGGACACAAGCCTATTCTCACTAATTCTAATCAGTGACAGGTGTGATGGGTACGACAATATTTTAAAATATATTTTGAATAACCTGCTTAACCTAGAGTCTTTTACTTTTTTATTATAAACAAGTAAAAGACTCTACCATCTGAGCTAATCGTCCACACCAGTAGTCGACGAATTTTGTCATCTGTTCTTGCTTATGGATCTCTGTATGGTGCATCCGACTCTTTAGCCTAGACTCTAGAGTCTTTTACTAAGAATTCAGATATCCACAATTTTAATACTAGAAATAAAAATAAAATCGCTATTAGAAAGTTCCGCATTCGTAAAGTAGCCAAATCATTCGTAGGCCAATGTATACATTTTCATAATAAGCTACCAGATGATGCTTTAAAATTATCGTTTCCAGCTCTCAAAAAGTACTTAAAAGAGTCCCTGGCATGGCAAAGGCTTATTATAGGTAGAGGACTATTTAACAGATAAAAATGCATGGCCCAAAACAGAAACCAAATAATTTACTTTTACCGGGACACGGCTCTTATAAGGTGGCCTATCAAAAGTATGTAAGTTGTTTTCAATAAAAATTCACTATTTTGTTTTTTTGTATTCTATATTTTTTTTACTTTTATAAGTTTTGATATGTTTTCTTGAAGAACTACGCATTGAGTTTATATACTCAAAACATATATTTAGGATAGGCTAAGTACAAATATTGTTATAGATATAAGAGTTATTTCGAAAAAAATACTGACTGTTGAGTTTGTTTCGGCTTTCTTCTGTTCAGTGGTCTCCTCTTGGGAAACGCCGTAGAGTCAGACTTGTAAAAGTGCCCTTGTGGCCTACTTACAGACTAAAGATCATTATTTCATTAACCTGTCTCGGATTGAAGGTGTGATGTTTAAATACTTACAATCTTCACAGTCAATCAAAGTTTATTTAAAATGCATTTTGACGAAAATATATACTGCTTTTGCTGGTAAATAATCAACTTGATTACATAAAGAGGTCGTTCTCTAAATATGATTAAATTATTGATATTCGTTTATGCAACGTAATATTCAGCCAAAATGAATTTTTCATTCGGCAAAACGTTGCTCGTCAAAGAACTTTTTAAAACTCGTAGAAGGAAAACCGTCAAATACAAGACTTTTGTTTGCTCTTGGTGGGAAAGTTTGAATAGTTTATCAGAGCTTTCCCTTTGCGGTCCTTGGTATTGAAATGTTTCCTCAACGCAAATATGTATACAGTGTACTGATTAAAAAGATACGTTATTAATTTTCCATACGAAACCAGTGATTAATCATCCAGTTTTTAGTTGATGGCTTTGCTTCCCTCGATCCATTTGTCTGTCAGAACAGATAAGTTAAAGTAGCACTGTATTTTATTTATTTCCTTAGATATCACACTGAATCATTTGGGAGACGCACCAAAGTAATTTCATCTTTACAATATTTTTTCTTACACAAGTAGATTACAAGTATATAGGGCTTAATAATTTATACACATTAATAATATATTGATAAAGTATTCTGAGACAATTCATCTTAATTAATTATATCTTCAATAAGCAACAGGCATACATAATATTTTCTTCTATTTTCGCGATTATCACTCATTCAAATAAACAGTTTAAACGGATTTTATCGCGTATAATTATTTCATTTTGAGTTTCGGAAGTTTTCTTCCCCGTGAACACGAAAACTGAAAGCTTCCGAAGCGTCGGGAACTGAAAATGAGATAATATACGCAATATAACACGTTTAAATTGTTTTATTTAAGCAGGCTTACATGATACACAAAATGTGTCAAAAAATTCGCGAAGATTCGATGCTTTTCTGACGGTCATTTGTTAGCAAAAGCCACAAAATATGTACCAGTACACGTTGCCAACTATTATAAAACTTTAATAAATACTGAACTGTTGTATAATGGTTATGGTATTAAAAATAACGACAATGTTTTGGTACTGTCAACCCGCGGTAGATTGTTATCCGATAATTAGGTAGTACGGCAATTGTTTATTGGCCTTAACAAACAACGTAGCATTTAAGCGAATTAACGAGGCAACTACTGGGATTTATGGCACTAGCTTTATTTCAGCGGGAAACGTTAGAATTATTGCATTTTTATGCTAATGACGTCGGTTTTTGGGTTCCGTGCCAAGCGCAGTTAACCGCGATGACACATTTGTGCCTACATATTTCACGGGTGGATTCGATATTCCTAGCGCCTATGCTAGGAATACGAGTATGCCAATTATGCGGAAAATTGGTTCAAGTTGCGTTGTGATTATTTACAATGATTTACAACAAGATTGTTTTAATAGATAATAGAAGGTGCCCGCTACATCGTCAGCGGAGGGAAAAAAATATAACCCGCTTTTGAAAGCATTCTATAACCATCTATGGATACCCAGCTACCCATGTACCAAAAATATTTGAAATCCGTTTAGCCGTTTTCGCGTGATGAAGCAACACCGAACCATGCCCATACAAACGATAAAAACAAAGATTTGTAAAAAGTTTTTTTACTTATTTTTTGAAAATATCTTCAATGTACAGACTTTTTATTTAAACAACTTTATGATACTATAGAAGTAGATACTTTATTATTTTATTCTTTTCAAAAGTTCAGGGTATAAGGTTCACCAACGCCACAAAACTTTTTTTGGGAATACGCACTGAGTGAACATTTAGTTTTGCCGCTTAAAATTTAAATAATAAAACTTAACTTGCTAGTCATTTTACAACACAATGCCGGCGTTAACGTGATTATACAGATCATACAACATGTATCCCTAATTGTTAACAAAGATACAATATATTATGTTTCACACTCACGCACCCTAATGCTGCCGATAAATGATTTCCATCCTCACTTTGCACTATTCACTCTCTGTCACCAGCCAGCAGACCACGAGACAAGCTCCGCTCAGTACACTCAAGCTCAGGAGACTCGACATCCTCAAGGCATATGAGAGCTGCTGCGGTTTCAGCGCAGAATCGTTCCGGAAGAAGGTTCTGCCATGGGTTCTGGAGGAAAAGCGAGCCGTTGTTAGCAAAGAGAGCGTAAGACCCTGCTGGCACGATTTTCAGATCATTGCACGAGGGCAATGCGCCTTCTGTGACTAGCCAGTGCGAGGGCAGTCGTCCTGGCTCCAAGAACATCATACGGGTGGGTGCGTATACTGATGGTTTCCAGTGCTTATGTTCTGAATCCTGGTGGCAGTGGGCTATGGCGGTGGTGTGTGTGAGAGTAGGGACGCGCAGGATGTCAGGTCCTAGTACTTGGTCGGCTGCGCAACAGCGTGGTACGACCACGGTCTTGGGCAAGGCGCCGATACAAACTTTTAGTGCCAGCGCCAGCACCAATAGCGTTGCATGCTCCCGTAACATGGTCTTTAGGATCCTATCGCTCACTTAAATCCACTTGCTTATGTCAATCTAGGGTACGGTGGAAAATGTGTCACAATATTTGAGCGCGCCGGAGTATGTCCGCTAATTGATAGCGAGCGGTGTAAACAATCGCGAATTCGGGGTGATGACGCGTGCTTTCACCTCGAGCACGACCAAAATAGTACTGACCGCGCTAAAAAAAACATCACCGACAGAACGCATATACATTTTGCATGCACGTAATTTTTGTGAAAAATTATCCTTTAAGATGATTAAAAGGGGGTGGAAGTATGTATAGGGAATCGATAGTAGACGTAGGCAACCCAGTCCTTGGTAACACGGGCGAAGCCGTGGGTAAATGCTAGTAACCTATACATAATATTTTCTTCTGTTTCCGCGATTATTACTTATTAATTGAAGAAGAAATTGAAGAAGAATTTTTTCTACGTTTGTATGTGTCTTTGTGGCTTCATTACATCAAAACGGATGTCAACTAAAAATAGTTCAATGAGCCAGAGTGTTAAATGTGCCAGATGTTAATAGGATCGTTGTGGCTTGTAATAAGTAAGTAAATTAGAAAACTTTTCCCTACAAATTGTTATTGCATTATTTATTAGCTGCAGCTAGATAGCTGGGTATCCACAGATGGTTATAGGATACTTTTTACCCAACTACTCTGAAGAAAGAAAATGGGTTATGACTTCTTTCTTCTCCGCGATCGAAGTTGCGGGCACCTAGTAATGCAATAACAATTTCTAGGGAAAAAGTTTAGTAATTGTCTTCCTTATTCACAAGCCACAATTTATCCTATTAAAAACTGGCACATTACTTCGAGTTAAAACACTGCTTTCTACTCAGCGCAAAATCTTTACGCTATGCAGTTTACAGACTGCAAACAAATTAACAAAAGATGGCATTCTTGGCTTCAGAAACAGAGTTTAAGCATCATCCTCAAGTTAAATAGTTTTAATTAATGGAGGGGGTTGAGTGGGGTAAAACTGGTGTTTTTAAAGGTTTTACGGAGCTGCTTTGATTTTATGAAATATTATTAAAGACTTATGTGAAGGTTATATAAAAGGAAGGTTTTTGTTAAGCATGTGGGTTATGAATACATTCTGTTTGTAAAATATATTACACGATTGCAAACATAATTTCTTTTTATATTCATCTGACATAAAGCTTAAAGAAAAAAACAATCCCAACGAAACATGAATGTACTCATTAATGACACAGTAATACCAATTTATTGCCGCTTAAATTCATGTCGAGCCCTAACTACCTACCCCGTTTTCTTAAATATCCAACAGCTTGCTATTGTAACATACTGAATAGAAAACTGCCTAGTTGAGGTTTAAAATGAATTATTAAGTGGCAATAAATTGTTTTTACTGTCTTTAATGTCTCAAAAAAATGTGTGATTCAAATTTAATGTTCCTATCTTCAGCGGTTTAGCCTATGCGTTGTCTATCAATAGATCAATAGTTAAATCACGTGACTGTTTTATACGTATATTTATACATAATGCATTGGGCACTTTTAGGTACTACACTTACAACATTACCTACCTACTATTGCAAAAGGTACTTATTGAATCGTATGGCACAAGGTATTATTTAACACGGACACACATTAGTCAGCCAAGTATTCAGCATATTACTATCCTAGCCTCCTGACGCCGAGAGTGATTTATGCATTTTTGAATTTCGAACCTTCTTGAATTTTATGAAAGTTCAAAACTCGATTTTATTTTGTCCTTTTAAAAGGACACGAGGACTCAGGAGGCTATAACTCGGTACCAAGATGGCCCTTTTGATCACCTTTAACGTCGGTGCCATTAAGTGGCAGAAAAAACGTACCTACTATACAAATATTAGTGTAAACACAATGTCCGAGAGCAAACCAAATCTGTTCAAAACGCCTTGAATCTAATTTGTATGTGTATAAGTGCTTGGTAAGCTCAAGTACTCTTATAATGCAAAGACATTAAAAGTTATTGTTTTCGTCATACACACACCGCTTTAATAAATTGCTCTAATTACCTTTTCATTGTATTCAAAACTCGTTTTCATAATACAAAACACATTCACATTCCCAGAACGTTGTTTTGTCACACATTAAGGAGCAATTTGATGCAAAATTATTAAAGAATTTCAAAGGTAAACAGCTGTAAGCAGGGTGCGAGTTTTCGCACTAGGTAGGAAATAGCCAACTTTCCACTCTCCGCGCCTCGTGTCTGATGCTCTTTTGCTTTTGTAAGCAGAATAAATAGAGTACCTACAGTGGAAAGCTCCATTAATGTGCATAATGTCGAGATATTATTTTTAAGAGCACAAAATTGAAAATTTAAGCTGGTTTGGAAAAATAATTTATTGCAAGCTCTTTTACTTGATTTTTTTCATTGCACCGTTGAAATGATAATGGACGGGCCGTTGACCGATGACCGTTGGGAAGTAAAGTCCTGCAGTGGCGACCATGCATAGGAAAGCTCAGCGTAGGACGTCCCCCCACTGGTGGACAGATACGCTCGTGAGGGTTGCGGCGAGTCGGTGGATGTGGTCTGCGTAGGATAGCACTATGTGACGTACTATATAGGAAGGCAGTTCAGAAGTAAATGTACGTCGCTGATAGGTAGAAGTTCTTTTATAGCCGGATTGTTCCATAGTGTAAGAGTAATTTATAAAGTTTATTTACCAGGTTTTTAAAAATCTCTCTCCCGGAAACACTTAACAAAACTAAAAATGTTATGCTAGTGCTAAGGCTTATCGTCACTCATTGTCAGGGTTGCCGTCAGTTCAAACGTGGAAATGCTTGAATTTGTTTATTTCTGTATTCTTTTATTTGTTGACTGACTTGAGGTCAGGTTGCGTTTAAAATTGTCAATGGTATATGATGTGTTAATTTAATTAAAGTGTAATAATAATTTACCATTAGCAAAACACATTTCATTAAAAAAAACGAAACGTTATCAAGCAAGTGTATAAAAAGTGCGTATTCATTATTAAACATATATTTTAAAGACAGAAAGTATAATTTCTGCGTAATATAATTTGATATCTTTTTTTTCTAACAAATATATCCGACCCGAAATAAAACGTGATATTTTTGTAAATAAATATACGTCAGGCAACGAAAAGATATAGGAGGGAATTGCTTTGAACACAATTTTTGAGTTAAAAACTTTGTTTGAACTAGTAAGGAAGTGAACGTATTAAATGTCCCCGCCCAAATAGTTCATTAAGATAATATTTTAAGCAAGGCTGCAACCTTTCAGAATGTGGTGATATTGGTGCCTGTTAATAAGCTATGTAGTGGCCTGCGGTCGCGGCGCTAACATGCCGAGTGTGCGCCATTCATACAGAATGCACGAAAGCCGCCGCAACTTGCGGCAAGTGGCGAGTCTAGTGTGCGCTCATCCTATTTAAGCTATTCATAGTAGACGAGGTATTAACTACACTTTTACTTGTATGCACACGGATTTGTTTCAATTTCTATATTTATGTAAAAAATCGTGTGAATCTGTTTCTTCGCACAGCGTAAAAAACAGGGTATAGTATAAATTCAGGCAGGGGTTCAGAAAGCTATTTATGAACCCCTGCCTGAATTTTTTTCATAAAGCAAAAGTTCTGTTTGCCCCTCTAATAGGTGGTTTGCTGGAACGCAATCGAGTTGTGAGTTAGGTATAAGTAGCTACAGTTTTATTATTGTACAATCATAAAACTATAGCTACTTACTCACATAGTTATTAAGTCTTCAGGTGGTACTAACTTAACATGGATCGCATCAGGTCTGAAATATAGTTGATTTATTTATTTGCTAGAAGGTGCCCGCAACTTCATTTGCGGAAGGAAGGAAAAGTCCTAACGCTCTTTTTTCTTCAACGTAGTCGGATAAAAGTATCCTATGGGTGGCCAGTTGTGTACCAAAAATATTTGAAATCCGTTTAGACTTTTTGGAGTGATGAAGCCACAAACGACACGTATAAATACAAAATCATATATATTTTTTGATTCAGCGACCTTCAAATAGTCCGTTTCACTTTTTTTTTCTTAAAACACCTCCATTGTACAGATTTCATTTTTACAACTTTATTATAGTTATACTTAGCTCTTTTACATGCCTTTTACAGCGCTTCGGAAATGAACAGTTTGTAAAAAAAGGCACCGCAAGAAACTCACCAGTTTGTCTTTTTTCATAAACTTGCTCTACTATTCTAATAAACTTAAGCACCAGCCATTCATTTCATACAATTTACATGGACCAAAGCCAAGTTGAAAATAACTTAAGGTTAGTGTACACTAGGCTCGCCACAGGCGCCGCAAGTTGCGGCAGCCTTTGTGCATTCCTTATGAACTGTTCATTAAAAGTGTACGTACTGATATATGAGCACTTTCTGAGAAGCTTTTAGTATTCTTGCTTACAAAATATTAGGGGAGATCGGGTAAGGTGTCGGTTGTTACAGCGGCAATAATGGACTATGGATCGGTGTCGAAAGATCGCGAGAGCTATATCTGCCTCCTAGATAAAGTTCTCGCGATCTTTCGATACAGGTCGATGGACTTATTCGTTCGTTCAGTTTTCTAGTGACTACCAACCTGTGAGACAACCTTACCCGGTCTCCCGTACCCGCAATGCCAGTGTATGCTAAACTTACCAAGTCGTACCCCGCTCAGTTACCAAAATTAAATTCCTCGACAGTGTCTCCCTGTGATCCCACAAGTTGGCACCTTCAATATTTATTGATACCAACTTCAATGAATTCGTCAAGGAATTGGGTCGTCGGCTCCGGGACAGGGGCTGTGATGCCTGCCCCGGATCGTACGTGGTACAACAAATTTCATTAGCTATTCAGCCTGGCAACGCTGCTAGTATGATGGGAACGATTGGGCTGGCTATGATTCGGGGCGAGCCTTCTTAACAAAATTGACGAAGCCTGTTGCGGATTACAAATTTGGTTTGTGTGGGACGAAGCCTGTTGCTGATTTTTTGTTGTAACCCAGCTGACGAAGCCTGCGTTGCGGATCTGAACTTATGTATAAAATAATAGCATTTAAGTTTTATATTGATACCAATAGAGGTTTCAATATCTTTTCGTCTAATATCCCGCAGTCTTGAAAGACGAAAGTCTTTGCCCAGTGCGTGTTGCCAGTGATGACGGCACTAAAACGTGGTTGCTGACGATGAGTTTTGTCAGTAAGGCTTGAAGTCACTCAGATAGGAGTTTCTAAGATCGAATCAAAAACAAGAGACATAAGAAGCATGGTAACTGACATAGCCCACTAACTAAGCCAGATGAAAATTACTTAAGTATGTTTATCTACCCACATATCATTAGTGCTCTAAAATGCGTTCAGAAACCGTAGGAAATTACCATCATTATTACAACCAATATTACTATGACAACTTACTTGTCTGTGGTAGTAGGTAAAATAGGTACTGTAATGTTATTACAGTATCGAAATTTGTAAAGTTATGAGTTTAAATTTGGAACAGCTGTCAAAACTCGAGTGGAACCCTTTTCTAGTATCCATAGATATTAAAACAGTTATCGATACGAAACGTCAATTCTGTATGTTCTAAAATATAAACCGCACAACATTTGATCTTGAGTGATATGAGAATAAGGACTTCATTCGTTTGTCTATGATTTAAAAAAAAAACACATTCGTTTTGATGGAGGATCGAATTGCCGCCATTAATGGTGTCATTCTGTTTGTTGGCTTTTTGCTGTTACGAAAGTAGAATTGTGAAAAGTTGTTTACAATTTACATTTAAGTTGAAAATATGAGTAGTAGTGACTCCAAGAACTATATGAACACTCCGCCGGATATCCTAAATGCAGCCACGATTGCAACACATAGCTTGTTGTCAGGAAAATCCCCTTGCTCTTCCTACATAACTGTAAAGTAATGTAACTTACTAGCAATGTATAAAGAAAAAATATTCTTCGTACAAATCGCTACCCAAATTTATGACTAGTAAAAAACTACATTTTTTTTTTATATTGGAGACTGAACAAACGCACGATTTCGATGTGAATAAATAATTTCTTTCTGTATTTGTTCAAATTTATTTTTTATTGCATTATTTTAATATCTATCGCGTATTGATATTTTTTGAGGTAGCACTAGTAACAATGCAGGTCATTTCCCTACGGCTATTTCTGAACCCATCTTAGAGTACTTATGATATATGTGTAGATAAAGTAGTATATGCATCTGTACATAATTAGGCCTTAAAACACTCGTGTGATCCTATTATGAATCTCGCTAATGCTCGTTTCATAACACCACACTCGTATTTTAAGGCCTATCATTATGTATCAGTTGCATAAACTACTATTAAAGCATTGCTGGGTGCGTCCAGGTATGATTTTGTTTATTCCTTCAGCTGTCTTTTTGCTCTCTTCCTTCAGATATCTACTATTTCTTAGAAGCAGCCTCCGGTCAGTTGGTTGCGATTCGGTTTAAATTCCCTCGAGATATTTTTTTCCACACTGCTGCCTACACCAGAACCTAAGTGAAAAGTCTAGGTACGATTTGCTAACCACCCTCGCGACTCTTTCTAACCCCAATATATCCGCCATAAAAAAAAAACTATATCGACAAAAGAAACATAACCATCGAACTTACTCACAAAATGTCACGAGAATCGGTTGAGAAATCTGACCTGTAGATGAGAGCAGCCAGACATCCGCCAGACATCCGGACATACGAAACCATTTTTACCTAAGTTGAAATGGACACACATCGCTCGCTCTGTCATTAAAAAAAACATACAGTCGACTGGGGAACTTTTATTAAGAGGGTTGGAAATGCGCTGAAAAAAATCGTTAGAAATAACATAAAACTTACGACCCATAACTTGATAAGTTCTTTTGTGCGCTAGGCAGGGTCATCGTGCTCCGCCGCGCGCACAGTCACCCGCAGACCAAAGTGTCACGAAAGCTATATATATATAGGAAACCAATATATTATTCTCTGCTGTTACCATGATTAAGTATTATTCAGTTAAACAAAATGATCATTTAAAATAAATGAGAGTACGAAATATGACTATATTTAATTATTTTATTTCAGCAAAGCAATATACGAGTAAGTTTAATTGGTACAACATTAAATATGCTGGTATTAAAATTATAATTGTATTTGGTAACAGTCTTTTCGCGGATTTGTTCGCATGGCTGTCATATGTTGCTCATCACGGTAACTGTGAATATGGGTCAATCAACTTTTTCAATACCTATCACTAAGTTTTGTTTTAACGTTTATATAACAAGGAGTACTCTGCGGAATTGTTCGGACAGATCCTTGCCGTATCTTTCCGCCATCATCCTACGCGTCAATATTTCCATCCTCACCACTTAGATGATTGACAGTACTGTGCGTTTTGCTAGAAATTTCCGGCCTCACGTGACTGAACTGTGGAATAAAGTGTCACCTGCAGTATTTCCGGGCCGATGCGATGCTTCAAGCTTTGAAGAAAAGAGCGTACCTACTGCCACAAAAAGGCCGGCAACGCACTTGTGACTTGTCTGGTATTGCAGGTGTCGATGGGCGATGGTGATCGCTTACCATCAAGCGATCCGTCTGCTCATTTGCTCCCTATAACATAAAAATATATAGATATATAATGACATTATAAGCAACAAAAAAAACTAGCCTATATAATATAGGTATATACTTCAAGGGCCTATGTCGTCCGTATGTTTATTAGCTTTTTTGTCTACTGAGTTGCGGGACAGAATGACAACAAAAAAAAATGATCCACCCATATTTCTGCATAAAACATAGCTTATAAATATAAGAAATAGTTGATAGCTACCCGCTTCTCTGTCGGCAGTGGGTGGTCAATCTCCCACCCATATACCACAACGAGCACTAGCACTACCCCACGGCGTCATCGACAATTAAATAGCCTGTGTTTTAATCCCTCACCTGATCTATCTGTGTATCTGTGTTATTGAATTACAAATATTCGAACATCCTCACTAAGTTAGGTAGAAGGTGCCTTGGAAATGTGGTATTGGAGAATAAACCTGGGGATATCGTTGAAAAAATTCAGGGGTAACGTCTCCATTCTTAAATATCTCCTCATTAAACAGCGTCAGTCGCCTGTGCAACAAACAGGGTGTGTCTGTCAGCGTATGCTCTAGTACAGGCTTGGATACTCAACATTTTCGACTATGTCTCAAGGCGGCACAATGACTCCTTAGAGCGACTTGTCGTCCAGGGTAGCGTAGAAGGAACTAGACCACGCAGGACATCACGCATGCGATGGACTGACTTGACGAGATCAAATCGGCTGTGAGCGGACCTCTTCATGAGTACACTCGAATATCTCCAAATCGAGGAAGATAGCGGGACATTGTACGGCGATTATAGTATCAGCGCCTGACATTTCAAGCAAAAGTAGCCTGATCAACAGTGATCAGGCTACTTTTTTATCCCGGAAAAATACCCTTATCCGCGATAAACGAATTTAAGGCGGACAAAGTCGCGGGCAGAAGCTAGTTTAGAAATATAATAGTCTGTAACATGTTGATTACAAATGTGATTTTCGTGAAATGAGAATTTAATTTAATGTTTATCATTGGACATTAAATGGAACATTCTGTCTGATGTGTATAAACACCTAATTATTATTGTGGTTACATGCAACAATTCAATGTGGTCAGCCCAGATGTAAATAGAGTGGCAAATATTAATAATTCATGCAAAATCAGCAGGGTAATTTTACTATGTGACGACTTACTGAAATACTTACAAATAGAAGGTGCCCGCTACTTCGTCAGCGGGGGAAAAAAACTGGACAAGTGCGAGTCAGACTCGAGCACCGAGGGTTCCGTTCAAACTTTCACTTACCCTAACATTATTACACGGGGGGTTATTGCCTAACGAAATTTTGACACTTAGAATACGAATCAACTGTCATAGCCTATACAAAATCATGACACTTGATTCTGATTGCGAGCGTCAAACGCGTTAGGCAATAGGGGGGCCGGTTCCGGTGAAGTTAAGTTTGCATTTATAGCGTATAAATGAGGTGCAAACTTAACGCAACCGGGTTGTTCAAATAGGTTTTTTGTAAATTAAAATAAATTGAACTAGTTTAGTTAGAGAGATAGTCATAATTTTCGTGTAATATTTATTGTGAAAATTTCAAAAAAAATCTGTTAACTTTTCAGGATTCTTACAAAATAAACCTAACGTAATGGGTTCTACAGTGTCTTTATCAAATAACCTGAAAATTTTACGGTTTCAGAATTATGAGAAACTTATTAGTAGCATTACATTATGATTATGGATATTATAATTGAAACAAATTATACATAGTTCCTGCTTAAGACAGGCAACAACGTTGCCAACGCTGCCTTGCACGTTAATATGAAACGGTACAACTGCCACATTGTTTAATTTGTTTTATTAGTCGCTTTTATAATTTAACGTAGAACGGTATTGTGAAGATGTTAATCCTTCACGATAGAAGACGAGACAGACAGGCCGTGTTTTTAAAACAGTATCTATTTAAATGTGTTTAAATTAAGAATATCATCTGTTCCTGTCAAATAGTTCAGACATTGAATGCAAAACTTATTAAACTCGCTCCGACTCTTTTTATTTGCTCTACCTCAGCTGCAAATCCTCACAGTACAATATTATAGTCAAGATATAGTTAAAGACCTAAATGTAAGAAAAATGCATTTATGGCGGTAGTTTATTATAATGGTTTTTAATGAAATAAATAGTTTTTATTAGTTTTTATTAATTAGGTTCTGATTAATCGTCATAATCACATCGAACGATAAATTATAAAAGCTGCCAACGTCTTTCTTACCTTGGAAAAAATAATACTGAAATGCAATCCGAATCAAAGTACTCGGATTTAAAGGTATAATGAGTTTGTTTAACAACTCAGGATCTTTTATGTTGCAATAGAGCGATGACCAGCTTTGCTTGTGTAGGTTTCTTTTATATTGTACGAGTAGGTACCTATATAGTAGTAAGCAAGAAAGATCTGACCACGCGGCGTTAAAAAGTTGAAGTGCTCCTAAAATCACCAAATTGCCAGCCCTATTCTTCTCTAGTTTATGACTGCATAAGGGTGTGTATCACGACCGCGCATTCGGCGGGCACGCACAGTACGTGGGTTTTACAGGTCATAATACTCTGTCACGTACCGTCCCTGAGGTATGGAATCGATGGAACGCATTCCTCTTACGCACATGTTTATCGCTTTTAGGTAAACTGTGTTTTCTTTCTGCGAGATAGCGGGTAATGGGAGTGCCGAGTTTTAGGAGAAAAATGGCAATACTTAGCGGTTTCTTCGCACCATCTGGATTTTTCTGGAATTGTGATTGCGTGAAATATTACAGATAAACAATGCCATTTTATATGCTGTGTCAGCGGTCAGCGCTATTTATTACCCCGAAGGAAAAAAGTGGGATGTTAAAAGTTTAACGTTGATTTTTGTCCCTTCATATCTATACAGGGTGAGCAATCCAAATGGGTCAGTATGGAGGTTTTGGAAACCATAACAGATAGCGAAATCTTGGCTTAGGAACCATGACGTTGATTTTAGTAAAAAGAAAAACTGCATTCATATACTTACAAAAATACGTGTACTCGGCCCAGGAATCGAACCTGGACTTTTTGAAAAATTAAATTTTGTTATTTTCCTTTGAATATCGGTTATGTAGCTCTTAAATAGTAAATGTTACTAAGAAACATGATATCTAAAACTAATAAAATGCATTGTTTTTAAACAACGAAGTTTTATTTTTCAATACTTTAGTGCCGCCGCCGGTCCTTTGACTTTGTATGGGGAAGTTTTAATATTGTTTAAGTAATCGAAAGAAATCTTATGTAAATATTAGACTGAAATGCCCACAATTTAAATATTTTGCAAAATATCGTCATTAATATGATTCCGGTTATGATTATAAATCGTTTATCTGAATAGACCACTTATGCATATCTTATATACAACCATCATATTAAGGGCCTGTTTCACAGGTTCTAACAATTACAAATTATTTGAAATTAGAACGCATTCGTTCAGCGGGCGTGCCAACTTATTTAATAATTTGAAAATGGAACGCTTAATAACTTTTCTTTTCTTGGTATGAAAGTTGTGTTTTAAATCATCGAGCCTTTTTAAAACTGCCTTGTGTCAATTTTAAATAACTTTCACATTATTGTTGTGTTATGTGCGTGTTTGGAAAATGCGTTTTACTAATGAAGAACATTTAGGTCTATTGGAAGCCTATTTTAAATGTGATAAGAATTGCACACGAGCTTTAGATTGGTACCGAAATAAACATCCGTTACGTATTATACCTACACGAAAGATATTTTCAAAACTTATAAACAATTTGAGTTCTTACGGTAGTTTCACAAGGAAAAAGCAGAAGAAACCACGAACATGTGATATTAATGTTGAGATAGCCATTTTGACTTACTTCGAGGCAGCTCCTGATGCTTCAATTCGAGATGCTGTACGCGATATCCCAGACATTTCGTACGGTACCGTACGTAATATTTTGAAAAAATACAAGTACAAGTGTTACCGCAATGCACATTTGGTTCAGGCCTTGCATCTAGGCGATGACATCAGACGGCTCGAATTTTGTAACTGGTTAAAGGAAAAAATAAACACAAATCGACACTTCTTGGAGTTTATAATATTTTCTGATGAGACTCAGTTATCTGTGTCTCTATGGGATTGTAGTGTTTGAACGGTTGGGCCGATTTCGATTAAGTTTTTTTGTCTTTGAAGGGTGAACATCGAAAGAGTCTACTTCGCTAAGGTTCAAGAAAATCGGGTCAGCCATTTGAAAATTATAAGCATTTTTCCATAGGTATTGGGTTTTTTATCGGTTTCTCGATTACTTGTTAACCTCAACTTAAAGCAAAGTGGGATCACGTAAGTGTAACTTGAACGGTATATTGATCATTCTGTGCCGTAGTTCTAGAAAGATTGGACTGACTTTAAAGCATTTGTTTTTGTTTTTGTCAGTAAAATAAATACAACACAGGGACAATCTTAGACAAATGGCTGAATCTAGTCTCGATTTCAGAATAACTGCAAAAAGGCTTTGACCGATCACGTTTAAAGATGGGGATAAAATCAATATCCACACGAGAGAAAACATTTCCGGGATGCCAATCCCAAGGGCTATAAAGGGGATGAAAAGGTTGTGGTCAAAATGACACTGCAGCCTCGCCATTCGTTTTTTAGGGTTCCGTACCTAAAGAGCACCTTATTATTAAACCACCCTTGTCTCCTTGTCCATTCATCTGTCTATCTGTCATAGGGTTCAACGTCTTGAATAGCGAGACTCTTGAAATTGTTTACAACTGTGGCCGCTATAACAACAAATAACCAAAAATATATTTTTTTAACACAAATCACGTATTTTCTTGGTGTTTTACCGAATGGTGATACGGAACTCCAGGTGTAGGAGGCCGACTTGTACTTAGCTGGTTTTTAAGGGTGCGTTCCCTTGCCGGGTTGGTTCACATGTGCGGCAAAGTGACATGTGCAAACAAGACGTACGGAGAATTGGACAATAAAACACTTTCTTTAAATTACTTTGGGAATAAAATGGATGTGGAAGAAATCGAGTGTGGTATTGGGTGATAACACTACGCATACATCTGAAAAGCGTTAAGAAAAAAAAACGTTTCAACAATCCAGCATAATTAGACAGAATCCATCTTAAGTTTGTATTCTGGTACCTATCTTATATATATAAATAGACTTTAGTCGGTTGAATTCAAAGCGTTCGTGACAACACAAATAAATTCTAAGTAGGTATGGTAATAAAACAATTTAACGGATTATATCGCGTATATTATCTCATTTTAGTTCCCGACGTTTCGGAAGCTTTTCAGCTTTCCAAGGTCACGGGTCCGAATATCCGAATATACGCGATATAATCCTTTAAATTGTTTTACTTCGATAGGTATGGGAATTTAAATTCCAGAACTGATTCCACTTCTCAAAATGAATTAATGTATCCTTTTTCCATAAATTGTTTACCAATGGTTATTTCTAACGAAAACTCAGATGCGTCACCCGCAAAGCTCGGGTATTTTGCTTACATTCGAAAATAATAAAAACAGCCATATTTCACTCACCTCGACTTACAATTATTGTGAAACTTGCCAAGGCATGCCAAGGAGAAGCTTCGAATACTTGGGCCATATTGCTAGAAAAAAGGTGTCAACTTAGAAAAAAAAGGTAAAAGTAGACGAAAAAAGACCTCGAGTTTTTTACCAGACCAGATTCGCTCCACCCTCGGCATTTAAAGTTTTCCATGCCATCCACAAACTCCACAACGCCGAAGACAGGACAAAATGGCGAAATATAGTCTACGACAAAGTTATTCGATGAAAGGGCATGACAACAGGTATCACAATATCTCTTATACAATGAAGAAATCAATTCCATTAGACGACGTTAAGTGAACATGGAACAAGGAACTAAGTGCCTATCACATTAGTACTCAGAAAAAATCTGACCGCATTTTTTTTAGAACCTGACTTGACCTGGGTTTACGCCTCCTTAGCAGTAATCGGATTCAGTAGGGGGGCGCAAACCCACGAACGTGAATGCCAACCACCGTCTTGGAGTAAGGTGGAGACTGAAGGACTGCAGATGTGAATTGACCGGGTCAACCTGACTTTAGGTGTGAATCAGAATCGGAATATATTTATTGTCAAATTGTGCTTTCGTTACAGATGTTTCATGATTAATTTGGGTGTGTCACAATCAACCGTTATTATGGTATTCACCCAGGTAGCACACAAGCTGTATAAGAGCTTATGCAGCCATTATCCAGCTAATTAGAGTGTTATAACGGCTGTAAAAGCTGTAGTACAGCTTGTGTGCTACTTGGGCAGTAATTTATTACATAGGTAATAATAATTTACTTTAAAATAAACATTACTTTACATAAATAACTATTGCGACTAAAGGATATACAGAGTCATCCGGTAAAAATATTTTAACATTTAAATTGTGCTTATTGCACTTATCAAATACATATTACATATTTATTAAGTATATTATATATTACATACCTGCTTTGAAGTATTTATGACAGACGATGAGTCTTTTCATTCTGCTTGTGACTTGTCCTCTTCTTTTCACTCTCTTGACAGCTCTGAGTTGTCCGAGCCCAAAACACTTGGTAAGCTAATCTCGCGTGAATTTCAAAATTCAACAAATCTTCTTAATGTATGTCATCTGAATGCACAAAGTATACCTAGTCATTACAATGACCTTCTTGAGACTTTTTCAAGTGGTTGTGCTCACGCAATGCTTATATCTGAAAGCTGGCTGAAGCCCGGTCTTGCGTCCACTTCTTTCGGAATTCCTGGCTACGTATTGCTGCGGAATGATCGTACAGGCAAATGCGGCGGCGGTGTTGCCATCTATCTCCATAGTGATATACCATACAAACTTCTATCTTCATCTCCATCTCAATTTTCTAACTCCATGGAACACTTTGGTTATTGAGGCTAATGTTAGGAGGTCGAAGATTGTTCTTGGAGTCGTATATTGCCCGCCTACATTTCTCAAGCCTCGAGTCACTATTCACATGTTTCACTACGGAAGGCACACATCACATAATCGCGGGTGACTTTAATACCGATCTTACGAAAGACAGTGTCAAAAGGCGCCAACTCATGTCACTCGTAGAATCTGCTGCTCTTTCTGTACTACCGTTAAAACCAACACACCATAACCGTTATACGTCAGACACCTGGTTAGACCTTATTTTAACCTCCTTAGTCAAACATGTTGACAAAGTGGGTCAGTTTTCGGCACCGGGCTTTTCTCGACATGACCTCATTTATCTGTGCTACAGAGTTTGCCCTCCCAATGTACAGCCTATTTCTATCCGATTACGTAGTTTCGCAAGAATGGACACTGAGGCATTGCAGCGGAACGCCCATAATATCGATTGGATACCTACGTTTACAGCACCAACAGTTGACGAGGCGGTAGTTTCACTTAATGCGGCAGTAATGAAGCTATTCGACACTCACGCGCCCGTTAGAAATATCAAACTTAAACGACCGCCCTCACCGTGGATAACCCGCGCGGTCCGTATTACAATGGCACGACGGGATCGCACCTTTCTTAAATATAAACATGGCCGTTGTCAGGAAAATTGGAATGCTTTTAAAATTGCCAGGAATTGGTGTAATATGATGGTTAGGTCAGCAAAAAGGAAATATATCCACGAGAATATAGTATCTTCTTCACCAGCTGATACCTAGAAATTTTTAAAATCTATTGGCGTGGGCAGTACTCAATGTAATTCTACTTTCACATCTTCTTTTTCATTAAATGATTTAAACGCTCATTTTTCCAAATGCTCAACAGTAGACCCCGCCACTAAATTTCGAAGTATTTCATTTATTAACTCAAAAACTACGTTTTCATTCAACTCTGCCACTGATGATGAGGTACTTTAAGCGATTCTGTCTATTAAATCGAACGCTATTGGCTATGATGAGGTAAGCAGAGAGATGATAGTCTGCATTCTGGAGCGTGTCCTGCTTATTATCACATATATTGTTAATTTTTCCATTCATTCTGGCGCTTTCCCTTCTCTGTGGTGCAATTCTTATGTTATTCCTCTTCCCAAAGTTTCAAACCCAACCTTGCTCAAAGAGTACCGTCCCATCTCAATTGTTGGATCATATTGTATGTCTCCCAGCAAACATTCACTCTCATGTAACTGACATTTTGAAAGTGCTTGTAACTAGGCCTACTTGAATAAAGAATATTTTGATTGATTGATTGATTGTCCAAGGTTCTCGAATCAATAGTTCACCAACAGTTATCAGCCCACATTTACTCTAATCAACTTCTCTCACCTTTTCAGTCTGGTTTTCGTCCTGGTCACCGTACCTCTTCCGCTCTGTAGAAGGTGATTGAAGATGTGAGGCATGGCATTGAGTCCTCCCAGTTCACAATTTTGGTGCTTATTGACTTCTCTAACGCCTTTAATGCGGTCGATCATGAACTTTTGCTTGCTACACTCGATCGCTTGGGTATCTCATCATCATCAGCGTTAGCGTGGTTTACTTCCTATTTGCAGAATCGTCGTCAAGCTATTCATGCTAACCACTCCTTATCCGATTGGTGCGATCTAGTTTCTGGTGTCCCACAGGGCGGAATTCTCTCCCCTTTACTGTTCTCAATATTTATTGATCACATTACGCTCAACATTAAGTGGTCTTACCATCTATATGCCGATGACCTACAACTGTATACACAGGCCAGGACGGACAACTTGGACGTAGCAATAATTTTTATTAATGACGATCTCAATCGCATCTCCTCCTGGTCTAGAGATTTTGGGATTGCTGTCAACCCATCTAAGTGCCAAGCGATAATTATTGGGAGTCCCCGCTTAATGTACAGGTGTGACGTCAACAACTATAGGCCTATCACCATAGTACCCGCAATATCGAAAATTGTTGAATCTGTATTATCGTCCCACCTAATGAGTCATTTAAAATCGAATGACCTGCTCACCAAACATCAATATGCGTACAGACAGAAAATGTCTACTACCACCGCGGCGTGCAGGATATTCGATTGTATCATGACCGGGTTGGATGAACGGCAGAAGATGGCCGGGATATTGTGCGATCTGTCAAAGGCATTCGACGTAATTGATCATAAGCTTCTTCTCAACAAGCTGAACTCGTACGGAATCCAGGGTAATGCTCACCAACTGTTAGCTTCGTTTTTGTCAGACTGCAGACAGGTCGTAAAGTTACCCTCAAAGGGTAAGGGTATGTTGCAGTCAGACGCTAGATACATTAATATGGGTATTCCCCAAGGGTCAGCCCTGGGAAATACTCTATTTTTATTGTTTGTCAACGACTTACCATTGAATATTATTGCGGGGTTATCTGTGCTATTTGCTGATGACACTACGGTTCTGGTTATTGCGAGGACTTATGATCAATTAAGTGCCCAGCTTAACGAAACCTGTGAACAACTACAGGCTTGGTTTTCAGCAAACGGGCTTTTATTAAATGTGGTTAAAGTCAAACATTATGCTTTTCTCTGGCCGTAAGATCCCAATACCTCCGTGCATGTCATGTTGTTCGATGCCAATGCGTCAGGAAAGTAGATTCCTTGTGTTCAAATTGACGCTAACCTAAACTGCAAGTGCCATGTTGACAGTCTTTGTAACAAATTGGGTAGCGCTGTCTTTGCGTTGCGGAAATTAAAGCCACTTATCTCATGTCAGGCACTAAAACAGGTATACTTCGCCCACTTTCATTCCCTACTCTCATATGGTACGCTCATATGGGGTAATTCCACAGACGCTAAAAGGGTCCCACTCTTGCAAAACGAGCGATCCGTATACTTGTTGGAGCCAGGCCTAGAGATACATGTCGTGGTTTTTTCTCATCGCAGGGTATAATGACGCACTATTCACAATATTTGTTTGATGTATTATTGTTTGTAAAGACCAATATTTTGCAGTTTGCACGCGTAGACGTCAAAGGTAAACAGCTTCGTTCAACTGGGCGCCTTAGAACGGTTCCTCGCCGTATGGCACTTTCAGTAAAAAACCCGCGCGTCATCGGCCCGACTTACTGCGAGCACTTACCCGCCGATTTAAGGAACGAACCGTGTGATCACATTTAAGCGCCGGCTAAGAAACCTTTTGTTGGAAAACCCTCTGTACTCAGTAAATGAGTATATGGAACTAAATCAATAATCTTATTGAAAGTGACATTTTATTAATTGTATTTTATATTTTTCCTTGTATTCTTTAGGAGATATGACATTGTGTAAATTATCTTAATTTTAATTTTATTTTATTTTAGCATGTGATGACGATACTTTTTGGGTGACACTACATTTTATTTTACATTTTATTTGCCTGTTGACTTTTCTTATTTTATTTTGACATTGTAAACATTATTTTATTGTTATTATTATTTCTTGCATTATTTCTGACAATCATGATATTAATTCGTATAATTTTGACATCACGCAAATTTGTAATGTAATATTTATCGTGAAATAAAATAATCTAATGTAATCTAATCAACCACCAACTTGACACGCCTGACTCCGGTTACTTTTGAGGGCATAGTGATACCCTTTGGATCGAAGGTGAAAAATCTAGGGCTAGTCCTTGACTGTGGCCTTAATTGGGACTCTCAAGTGTCTGACGTTCACCAACACTCTAAGGTCATTTTATAGACTGCAGCATTTCCTGCCGGTAAGTACAAAGACACTTCTCATTCAAACTCTCGTGCTACCTGTTTTTGATCATGGTGATGTGTGCTATACGAACGTTACGCAGGCCTTGCTGGACAGGCTAGACCGCCTCCTGAACAACTGCATCAGATTTATTTTTGGACTCACCTGCTTACCGACGACAGCTTAATTGGCTTCCTATTAGAGAGCGCAGAAGTCTTAAAATCCTATGTACGCTTTTCACCATATTGTATGATTACCTACGTTCTAATTTTCAGTTTGTCACGGCCCGCCCGGGTTGTGAGCTCCGTTCCTCCCGTACACTCAAACTCTCTATTCCTCCTCATCGCTCTGGTACCATGTCGAACTCCTTCACCGTAAAGGAAATTAGTCTCTGGAATGCCCTTCCCCTCAGTATACGACAAGCTCAGAGTAAATTCTCCTTCGAGTGTAAGTTGCGCAAGCATCTCTTGGGAAATCTTCAAGATTAAGAGTCTTCATAGTAGTTTAGAAGCAGGTACCTGTATGTATTTATATATATGTATGTATATTGTATCATGTTTATATATATTAAGTATTATGTATAGTTTGTATACTATGTAACTTGGGTGTCTCGCCCTTGTAATTATTATTTTGTACAAGTCTGATACCGATATCCCGCACCAATAATTTCTCTGTTTAGCCTAATGGTTGGCTGGTAGAGAATGCCTTTATGGCAATAAGTCCGCCATTTGTACTTTCTTGTATTATGCAATAAAGTTTAAATAAATAAATAAATAACTCAATTGAAAATTCGTTAATTGTTAAAATAATAAACATGTCAGTGGTTGGATTTAATTGAAATAATTTAGTACAAAATAAGATTGTGTCATAATTATTTTTAACCGACTTCCAATTTTTTTTATTTTTTTTATTATGGATGTCCACCGATTACTCAAAGACTATTTGACCGATTTCAAAAATTTTTTTTTGGTTTTATAGAAGGTACTTTCTAGTTGGTCCCATTTAATTTTGGTGAAAATCTGATGATGGAATCTATGAGAAATTGAGGGAACTTCTCAAATATTGTAGGCATACATATAGCGATTTTGGTATTATAAGAAACATAATAAGCATTTGCATTCAGAAAGTGTAAATTGGTGAAGTGGAACTGATGCAGAAGACCACAGAATGCCATCGGAACTCCTCAATAATAAATGATTTACGGGTGGCGACAAAATATCTTGATTAATTTAGCTAAGCAACTTCATAGTCACAAATTTAAATGTTCCTGATGAGAATGGTACCATCGAATTGATTTGATGATGGAGCCGGAAGGTAGGGACCAGATCTGTGTAATAAAATAATATATCCTAGCCGTGTTTGGGCTTGTTCGAATCGTCACGAGATACACTTTTAAGTAACGATTAACTAAAAAGTGTAAAATAAATACTCTTTTAAACAAAAAAATAAAACCGACTCCAAAAAAAACTCAAAAGTAAAAAATAACGCCATAATTCAGTTTCTTCAAATTACTTACAAATAAACTTACTTATAAAGAAACTGAATTATGGCGTTATTTTTTACTTTTTAGTTTGTTTTGGAGTCGGTTTTATTTTTTTTAGCATTTAATTCTTAAACTGAATCTAATGAACGTTTTGACATCATAATATTGTTTTTCTTCTAGCAATTTCGTTAGGATACTTCTAAACAAAGAAAACGACAATCGTTGTCTTTAGTCGCAACTTATTAAAGATGTTCATGCACATGGCATGGCTTTCTTTCAAGTCAAAAAATATCCTTGGCACACAGTCATAGACCAGCCTCTCAGGCTGTCTTGTATTTCTGGGATATATGCTTCTTGCCGTGTTAAATAAATACAAGTGTTTTTTTAACAAAAACAAAAGTTTCTAATATGTATAAGCATGGCAACGGTAGTATACACATATATTTTTTTAAATAGGCTTGGAAGATATATAAGGAGTTAGTCCATAATATTGCCCTTAGACATTTTTTGTGGGAGGGAGAGCGAAATAATCATCATAAATAGACTATGAGGCTATGGACTGGTTGCGCTTTAATGTTGTGTGTCATATTCAGAACTGTGCAAATAAAAACTACTGCGCTAGAAGCAAATGCGAATGAAAATTATATAAGAAATATACTCTTAAATCAAACCCTCGCTGAATGCAGGCTGGGATTGGACCGGAAGGGACGGGGTGCTACCCTCGTCGACGCAGGGCTGGCTGGCACCGTCTGACCAATAATAATATGGCAATGTATAAGTTTTTGGATAGCGTGAGTGAATACTGATGATATTGTATTGGAAATTACAATTTAAAAATGACAATTGTCAGTAAAAAAAACTACTGTCGTAATTGATTGGTATGGCTGGCCGCATACTAGCACACTAGTATGCGGCATGATAATGTTTTAGGAAATTAATGGATTATAGTTCGTTTGTTGTGCCGCGAACTAGTGTCTTTGTTAGATGTAACAATAAATTGTACTGACATGCGCATATTTTCACGCAGTTTCCACAAAAAAAAATACGCATGCAAATACAACAAACCTACACCAAACAGTATAATCCTCAAGGAAAGTAAGGAACTGTAATCCATTAATTTAGTATGGAATTCAGCAAAGTAACGCTTGAATCTATCAATTAATGTTTTAGGAAATTTTAATTTCATAATGTCAGACAAACGAGAAAAAAATCCTAAAAAACTAACATACCTGAATCTAATTATTCAATGTATAATCCTTTTTCTCTACAAATTCGAAAGTTTTTGAAAGGTTTAGTGAACGAATATATATTTTTACGAAGGGCAATACAGACAATTTTTGTCCCATACAATTCAATATGTCATAATAAGGAATAATTAAAAATATTAAAAAATAACTATTTATTCTTATGTCAATAATGTACGTGAAAATTCCCGGAATTATTACCTTTGTCAACAACGACTAACCTAAATTGCTCTATAAAAAAAATCAGAATGATCCTTTCAATTGTATACTAAAAACAGGGCTGCCAGTCGATTTTAAAAGCTAGCAAGTAACTTAAATGTATTTTGCCCTATTAGTGCTTGTTAGTGCGGCAACCCTACTCCAGATTGGCGTGAAGGAAATAAGTTGATTATCGCCTCTACGCTGCGCCGCGATAATCTCGCAACCTTGCGCAAATTGTACAATTTAATGTCCAAGGGATTTAAAATAAACTTGTCAATTTTATGGTCACACCAACAAAGTCACGTGTATAAACAGCCACATGTCACACTGATATATTTTGTGATTATAGATATAATTCCGAAGTTGATACTTTTCTTTCATAGATGTTATCTGTTTTCGTGATATACATTTTTGTTTTTCTTTTTAAAACCATAAGCAGTATTCTAGGTTTAAATGGCTTCACCGCCGAGATTAACGAACGTTTCGGAATTTCAGGAACTATGTAATTTTTAACCCCCGAAAAAAAAGAGGGGTGTTATAAGTTTAACGTGAGACTCTGTGTATCTGTCTGTGGAATCGTAGCCCATACGGATATACCGATTTGAGTGCGGTTTTTTGTGTCATAGATAATTTTATCTCGAGTGTTCTTAGCTTTGTTTAATGATAATCGGAGCTCTAGTCTCCAAGATGTTTAGCTTTTAGTGGAACAAGTTGGAGGGTTTTTAATTTTTTAATTTTCTATCGTTATTAGAGATAGGTAAACCGAAACCTTTCTCACTCTTTAGCTCATATAGATATAGATGTATCCGCAATAATCACCTCAATCCGTCCTTCGCGAATCCGCTTCTTTAGTCCATGACAGAAGGACTACCCAACAAATACATTTTCGCATCTTCATATGGATAATATAATTTTATAAGAAAACATTCCTCTGTGCCAAAATTCATGCCGTAGTTTGAAAAAACTGGCTACAGTGTAAAAAAAGTCGTTTGTAGAAATATTTCAGAATTATCTCGAGATTAGTGTAGCATTTACATTAGGTCTTATTATTGAATATAAAAGTCGGCCGAGAGCATGTTGGACCGCGCTCAGCTCTATAGTCGTTATTACTGTAACGAGGCGCATTACGACCCGTCGCTTACGAACTGTCTGGCTATGCGCAGCTTTTTAAAATTATTCTTCTGACAGCAAATTCATTTTTTTTTTATAATTCCACACTCGAACACACGCTCGAGCTTCATTCAATTCTGTACTCGGGACCTGATCAGATGTTTTTCTAAGTGTCTCACTATTGAACATTGTTTTTTAAAATCCTCAAGCCTAAGCAAAGCATAGTTCCTCGTCTTCCCCGACTATTATTAATTTCAATACATATTTAAACCTGAATCTAAGAGTACAACCATACTGTTGAACCGTCGTCGTGTTGTCAACACGTATTTATAATACTAGGCACGGAAACGTAAGTTCTTATACATTTTGTAATTAATGGCTAACTGTTTTAATAATGTAAATAGACTATGTAGCTAAGGACTGTCTGTTTTGTCCTCATGTGCCTCTTTTTCTTTTCCTTATTACTCCAATAAATATCCTGGCCCTGGTCTCCTGTTTTACTTATTCCGGATCCCGTGACACTACACAGAAATGCACTACAGACTGTCAAGGATAAAAATACTATGTGAAAAAGTGCACCAGCAAAAGAGCGTATCGGCACGGCACTTACGTCCTATTGTTGAGAAGCGCAGTTTTTTTAACACTATATTCGATCGTGTTGAAAATAATTTTCGTAGGAAGTTTTTATTAAATTGTCATTTTTTAAAGTTTTTTGGACATACGATTTAAAAGTTAAAGAGGGAACGGACACGCAATGTATGTTATACTTTCTAAACGATTATTTCCGAAAATAAATATCAGGGACAATCTTACACAAATCGAACCAGTCCCAAACTAAGCAAAGCTTGTAGTATGGGTACTAGGCGACGATATACATAATATATACATAAATGAAAAAACAAACAAAATACTCACTTAATAAAAAAAAAACTTACAAACCTCAGTGTTTTTAAAAGAACTGTCAAAATATGTGCCACACGTACGTCACATTTGCTAAAAAAAAATCTGCTTCTTTTACATGTCTGCATATTATATTTCTATGGGGCTAGAAATATTTATCTTTATTATTTGACTACAAAATTTCGTAGCAGCTCATACAAGACACCTATATTCAAAATTCCAGCAATATGTATCTTGTAGTTCTTGAGTAAAATATCTGTGACAATGCGGACGGACATGACGAAACTATGAAGGGTTTCGTTTTTGCCATTTTGGTTACAGACCCCTAAAATTTTACGTAAAAGATTTTTAATTAAGCTTATATACAAGTATTTTTCATTCATTGAATTATCCCGGTAGACCGCATTCCCCGCCCCGTACTGACCGAGGCAGCAAATATCTTTTCAAACCATTTTCACCGAACTTGACTTTGACGCGTGCTCAAAGGCTTGGAGGCAAAAAGGTGTCGTTGTAAATTAAAGTTCATCCAAAGGAAATTCGCTCAAACAGTTCCAAGTCACGTTTAAAAGTGGTGCAGTTTCGTTTGAAAATCTCCGGTACAGCTTTAGTACAGTCAAATGAATATTACGTCATTAATAACTTCCAGGATTTTCTGCAGGGTGAATTTAATGTAAATTGAATGCTACACAAGTACTACGAATTTCAATCAAGCCTGCGTGCTAGAAAAAATAGTTATTTGCGAAAATTGCGATCCTATTGGATATGAGTATATCCTAGTTTGTTACCACTTATCAGACATTTGATGGACAAAATATTTTTAACTAGAAGGTGCAAATTCGTCAGCGGAGGAAAAAAAATCATAACCCTTTTTTTTCTCCAGCGTAGTCGAGTAAAAAATATCCTGTAACCATTTGTGCTGGCTCAGTTACCCGTGTACAAAAAATGTTGTAATCCGTTTAGCCGTTTTGGCGTGCTGAAGCCACAACGGTACATACGAATAAAAAAAAAATGTCGTTGCAGAAACCTTAAAAACAGTCCGCATCACTTTTTTTGAAAGTATCTTTATTTACAGACATTTCATTTTTACAACTTTATAATCTTCTTTTCCAATCATGCGACGCCACGTGGTCCGTCGCTGTGCGTCCTCTTCCTTCAGACGCAGTTCCTTCATGTCCCTCTGGACATTTGTCAGCCAGGTGGTCTGAGGTCTTCCACTTCCCCTCTTCACAGTAGCCATATAAAGGCACTCACGACATGGATCCTCGGTTTTACGCATTACGTGACGGTACCATCTCAGCCTGGATTCGCTCAGTTTGTCCGTTATCTTTGCAACTTTGAAGCTCCTCCTGATGTACTCATTGCGAACCTTGGCTTTGAGTGTGACTTCTCCTGCCCATGCATCTTTTTTGATGCCCAGGCTTCGCAACCAAGAAGTTGTTATAAAATTTTATAATAGTAAGGTTTATTCAAGGTGCGTTGTGCTAAGACGGAACTACTTTACCGAAAATGCTCTTAAAGGTGTTGAAATAAATTTAACCTACTTCTGTCTTACCCTAACGACCTTATTGCAGTTAATTTTAAGAGTTTGAATTATTTTCTTGTTAGACCATATGGTAAGGTACATACCAATAAGGTAAAATAAATAAGCGTCATTTGTGAATTTGAAATAATTTTGAAATTTTGACCAAAACGCGTATTGTCAGTAATTGGCAGAGGCGAAGGAGGCAAAAATGAACTTTTGAAACATCTCAACTAACCTGTAGAAAAAGTAGTAAACAGATTTGAACGACTGTAAAATTATGTTAATACTCGATTAAATTTAAACCAATGGAGTGTATAGTTTAAATAAACTGTTTCAAATCAAATCAAATATATTTATTTGCAAAAATACAGTCAAAAAAGGTGTTTGGTACAATTCAATTTCCGTGTATTTTGCTTGCAAGCAAGCGTGCAAATATGTGTCGGAGTCAAAAAACATGAAATTACATAATCAAGCAAGAATTAAATTATACAAAAATTATACAACAATTATCAAAATCAAGTAATGTCGGCAATAATAGTCATAAACAATCATCAATAAATACTATTCAGCAGTCAGATTAAGTTCGAAATATCCTTTAACACTATAAAAACAATTGTCAAGAAGCCAGCTTGTTAAATTGCGACTAAATTTATTACCCTGTAGTGAATTTAGGTGCTCACTTATGGTTATAGATTTTTATGCACATAATATATACATTTTTGCCGTACATCATTTTGTTACATACAGGTTTACATATACGATACATAGTTTTTTGTCTGGTCTGTCTTTGTGTAATTTCGTTTCTCTGTGTGAAATAGTGCTGATGAGATTTGACAAAGGTACAAATATTTTTAATATATAGACATGGCAATGGGAGTATGTGCAACTTTTGGAACAATGGAACACAACTGTCATCATATTTTGCATTGCTAATAATTCTAACACACTTTTTTTAAATTTTAAAGTTTTGGTCTACGTCGACAGCATTTCCCCAGAGTATTAATCCATACCTCAGCACCGAAGATACATAGCCGTGGTAAGCTGCTAGTGCGGCTTCTATCGAAACTGTTTCTCGAAGTCTTTTCAAGGCAAAAACAAACCTGTTTAACTTTTCCCTAATTTTCTCAATCTCTGTTTATTTCACTACACGTCTACAATCTTCCGCTTAGACTCTAGTCCTCTAATTTTAAGGCCGGCAACGCACTTGTGACTCCTCCGGTGATGCATGTGTCTATGGGTGACGGTGAGCGCTTATCATCAGGCGACCTGTCTGCTCGTTTGCCTCCTATGCCATAAAAAAAATCTTAAGCTAAAAGATTTTCTTGAATCGAATGAAATTTTAATAAGAATAAATTAATGACATTAAAAGATAGAAACCAGCCGGGAGGGTTGTTTATTAACATTATTTTATATGTGTTCACCACTTGCTTTTCAGTTTTGTTATTCATGGAGTCATATGGAAGTCTATTCAATGCGCGTGGCAAAGCGTGCGTCCACATTCTCCTGCCGTAGTTGTTATTTTCTTGCTGGTATTTTGAAAGTTGGGAGGTATGTTAGATTCCGTAGGTTATCTGGAGCTCGTTTCATAAACGCTTGTAACTTGTATTATAATCGGAAGTTTCTTTTTAATTCATATTGTTGGAAAGAGACTTCCGCTTATAATAGGTTTTTCTAGGTTTTCCCTAATCCTTGCAACAAATGTTGGATCATATTGTATGTCTCCCAGCAAAGACTTCTCTCATTTTAACTAGTAACTGTGCTTGTATCTAGGCCTACTTGAATGAAAGATATTTTGATTGATTGATTGAATACAAGTTACAAGCTTTTGAGAAAACGGCCCCTGGTCTATGTCTTTTATTTAATAAATTTATATTATTCCTGTAATGGGTCAAAATAGCTAAGTTTACCTTATCTGGACTGGCAACACCCAGTGGTATTTCAATAAACTGAATTTATCGCCAACATAAGGACCAGTGATTTAAAAGTTAAACCTGCAGTAAATATCTTTGGATCTGTACGCGGATGTTGTGAGTGTTGTGTGCAATAAATAGTGGACAAATGGGTGGTACTTTGAACTTTATCTTTCTCCCGTCTATTTTAATAAATAATTCGTCGGGTATTTATACCGGCCGACCTCTTCAGTAACGGCAGTAAACTAAAAATATGCACGACCTATTCCGGCCTCTGAGCACATGCAACGTTGGATAATAAAGGTAAATAAAAAATCGGACTCGCGCACCGAGGGTTCCGCACAAAATATACGCTACTTAAGGCCGTATCTATGAAAATCTAGTGTTAGGCGAGAACTACTCCTAAGCAAAATGTACGCGGTGTTTGATAATTTTATGTTGTTTACAGACATAGACAGGCAGACATAAAATTATACTATTTTTAGTATATATTGTTATAGCAGCAACAGAAATACATCATCTGTGAAAATTTCAACTGTCTAGCTATCACGGTTCATGAGATACAGCCTGGTGACAGACGGACAGACAGACAGCGGAGTCTCAGTAATTAATAGGGTCCCGTTTTACCCGGGTACGAAACATTAGAAATATTGCCTGAATCCCACCATGTTTTATGTTAATAACATAATAACGTATTGTTAATTTATGTAATACTCGTACTTTGGTCATATTGTTTCGCTGCTCAAACTTAGTCTGTAGCTGCATAATTAGCTCAATTCAATAAGCGGCAATTATCTCGAGCTTGCTTAGTAGTGCATAATTACACCAAATTGCTGTTGCGTTCGCAAATATGCTGTTAATAATACATGCCTCCTGTTCGCAGGCGTTGCTCTGAGCCGCGTATTATGCCTAAATAACTAGATGTTTTCGAGTGACGACCACTAACGGGTAGACGCAAAGTGGACCGACGAGCTTGTGAGAGTCGTGGGCAGTTGATGGACGTAACATGCACAATTGCGTTAAACGTGGAGATCTTTAGGGTGGCCTTTGTGCAGAGATGACGAAGTAGAATCCAATATAAATAGGATATATCGAATATATTTGCAGTAAAATAGCGTTCAAGATGTTTATTAAGTACTAGAAAATACCCGCAACTTCGTCCGCGGAGGAGAAAAAGTCATAAACCTTCATTTTTTCTTCAGCGTAGTCGGGTAAAAAGTATCCTATAACCATCTGGAGATACCCAGCTACCCGTGTACCAAAAATTGTTGTAATACGTTTAGCCGATTTTGCGTGATGAGGCCACAACTACACATACAAACATACATAAAATCCAAAAAAAATATTTTTCGTTTTAATGACCTCCAAATAGTCCATAACAATATTTTTTTTGGAAATATCTTCAATGTACTGACATTTTTACAACTTTATAATAGCATAGATTTATTAACTTTTAAATTCATGTACGCCCTCGTCGTCCTTGCGTTTTTAGTCTTTGTCAAGGACTATTAAAATAAGAGGAATATGAGTCGCTATACTTTGGATCGTGCGCCGACTGCAATCGGATATCTAGGCAAAAACCAAATGACGCTTTAAGATTAATCATTTAATGATGTTAACTATAATTGATATAATTGAACAAAGAAACATGGTACAGTAACAATTCGTTAGCAGCTACTATAAATAAATCACAACGTTTACATACCGAGTCACGCTTTCTTATACATATATCGCGTTGTTGGGGAGTAGCTCTTCGTTTGACAGTGATTGGCAATCCCCTTGTTTTAATAGTCCTTGGTCCTTTGTACCTACTGATTGGTGGCGATGTAAAAATATCTTTGAAAATTCAAATCATATGATAAGTATCATCATTCGCTTGTCCTTATCCCATTAACTTGGGGTCGGCATTTTTTTCTTCTATATCTCACTATCACCCGTCAAGTCGTCACTTCCATCCTTCCTCTTCATGTCATCTCTCACGCAACACCTTTTCCTCGGCCGACCCCTCCTCTTACATCTCTCGACATGCACCTTTCGTATGATAAGTATGTAATACGATTTTTAATACGTATTTACTGGACAAACATTGATTGCAGATTTAAAATATAGAGTTTGACGGGACACTTTTAATAAGTCTTCGGTTTCTGTATCCTTTTAGCAATATTATGGCATCATTTCATACAAAATTTAACTAACGAAACACAAAAATTGTGACTGTGTATGAATATTAAAAAAACAAACTGATAAAAATGATAAACCCTTTACCCTTTATGCTGAGACCATCTGTGCGAAGTATTTAACTCTATGTTCACATTTCATACAGCTTCAATTTGATTGCCAAATTTTTGACATTATATACAAGGGTTGATAACATTAACCTTATTACATTCCAATCGGATGCACAAAGATTTCGTCGAAACATTTCGTTTTTATTGTGTTAACTAACAATTTACTGAGGGACTCTGCACTGTCATAACATTCAGATCGTAATCTATAAATAGTTTGTACGATCCATGCCGTTCAATATCGGAGAGAAAAATAACATTACAACGCGAACTCATAACTCAAATATGTTAAAACTGTTTTCGACAAACGTGAAAATTAAACCGGCATGAAAATTTCAACACTGGTGCACCTGGCTCCCGTGTGGCCCCGACGCGGATAAATTGTTACGTCACAGTTTGGTTTGTTGCAATTGTATGCTTGTCGGAGGCAAGAAAGAAATCGTGTGCGTGAATTTTGTGCCGCTTGGAGAAACATGTGGAGAAATAGTTTGTCAATTCGAGAAGAAGAAGAAAATACAAGATTTATCCATTCAGCGGACTTCTGGTGTAAGATTTAATAAAATTACATTCTCCTGGCCTTTCTTTTTTAGGTTTTGGATTGGTTTCAACGCTGATAAGTTGTTTGGTTTGATGCAATATCTGTGTGTTTGTCAGAGGTAAGAAAAAAAAATCGTGTGCGTGAGTTTTTAAGCCGCTGAGAGTAAAATGTAAAAAAGTTGAAAAAAAAAGATAATTTAGCGAAGAAGCGATGAAGAATCGAAGATTTGTTTTGGGCTAGTGACAGTAGTGACCTTAATTAAAATAATGGTCTTCTCCCCTAGCTTTTTGATTGATTGCGACGCGAATAAATCGTTACACGTCACTGTTTGGTTAGTTGCAACGTTTGCAACTGTATGACATGTATTAGTCATGGGCAAGAAAATAAATAATGAAAAAAGAGTTTGTGAATTCAATGATTTCATTCGATTTTGTATTTGAGTTGGCCTCGACAAAAATAAAGTGTTAGGTCGATATGTTACGTTTCGGTTATGAAAATTAGACAAAATAATATACAATTACTACACACACTACTTTGATACATCAGTGATCTCTGGACGACTGAAGAAACAAGTAGATCACCAAAATTTTGTGCACCATTTTTGATTTTTGAGCACCTGGTAGTCTCATTAAAGCCTTTTTGTCTTCATATAAGGTAGTAGACTGTGTATGTTATTCATATGTTTGTGTTTGTTGTTCATAGCGTAGGTTATAATATGTTCATTTATTTATCGTATGGCTGTACACACTGTTTTTTTTATATACAGGGAGTCCCTAAAACCAACGCCAAAATGAAGAGGGGTGATAGAACAGCTCGTATGCTACCATATGTTTATGGTTTTCTAGATATTGGTTTTTTTTAAATGTTTTTACTGACAAAGCATTATGCCATGTAATAAATTTAAATTACTTCAGATAGGATATGTTTTTGGTAACATCCTGAAAAAAAAACCAGATTTACAAAATACTTAAATTTGCAGTGTTGGCAATCGATCGAATACTGACGGCCCTGCGTATCAAAAGTCGCGAGTTTTTTTAAAGTGCCAATATCTAAAAATTACAATGCTGCGAAGTGCAAATATAAACTCGCATCCTTTGTCAGGTGCTTAAACTCCTCGGCTGGTCCGCTGTATCTGGTGATGGAGCACTAGAATACTATGTGGTGTAAGGTTTGTTCCAGGTCTCCGCACTCACGGGGTGTGGACTTGCTCCATCCCCACTTGTGCCAGAGGTATGGACAGTTTCCGACACCAGTCCTCAGGCGATTGAGTCTGCACTATATTTGTCTGATTACATTAAATCCTCCGATAAATAAGTAAATAAATAAAAGTATGTATATTAGCGTGCTTTTGTATATTGAACGAACTATACATAGTTACTTGTTGCAATGTTTGTCTCCGTAAGGTTCATACCTTACAATCATCAATCTGTAGCATGTCAGTGGGCGATATTGCGATGGAACAATAAGACCGCGCGGTATTTACAGACCGCTTGCGTTATTGATGTTTGTGGCACGTTTGCTAAATTAAAACTTGCTTGTCATGCAATTCTGTTTAGACGTGCAAGGCAAGCGATTCATTGAGAAGTATCACTGCCTGTCAAGGAAAATTGCATCCTCTTTACATATTTTGGTAACTAAAAGGTGCCCGCAACTTTATCAGCGGAAGAGTCTTATTAAATTAAATTTATAAAGTCTTATTAGCATCTAGGGATACCCAGCTTGCGTACCAAAATGTTGAAATCCGTTTAGCAGTTTTAGGGGATGAAACTACAATGACACTAACCAACATACAGAACTTTAAAAGAAATCTTCTATTCGTATCTTTTTTTTGTCAATATCTTCCATGTACAGACATTTAATTTTTATAACTTTATAATAGTATAAATAATGAATATGTTTTGTACGCAATGTTTGAAATACTTCGTAACTTGCAGTGTCTGAATCATGCTATTGAGCTGCATGGCTAGGCATGAAAAAATATGTTTCAAATAAATAATAATCGAATTTGGTTATATAATCTTCCGTTGTATCGTTGTATTCTGGTATTGAATTATCTACAACCAAGCAAATAAATCCCCATCCTCAATAAATTTTTGCTCGGTTTCCAGAGACGCGATGAACAGACACCGGTGAAGGCAGATCAGAAAATGATGATGATGATTCGAAAGTAACCTAGGCCTACTTGAATAAAGCATATTTCGGTTTGATTTGATTTGACCACGATCCACAGTCACGAGAGAGCGACCACTGAGAGAGATTTTTGAATGGCACCTACGGGACGTATGTAAATATATGTATATGTTTTTCCACAACAGATACAAAAATATCATTCATCATGAATGTAATAAAAGAGTCGTTTTCTAAAGATTTATGAAAATGATGAGATGTACATAAAAATAAGTATTTACTAGACATACGACCTATCCAGTTTTTAATATACACACTAAAAAAAAGCGGTCAAGTGCGAGTTGGACTCGCCCATGAAGGGTTCCGCAGCCGTTTATACAAAAAAATGCACTACAGATGAAAAAAATACGATATGAAAAAAAAACACTAACAAAAGAGCGTATCTCCCCGGCACTTACGTCCTTTTGCTGAAAAGTGCAGTTTCTTGGCAATAACTTAAAAACGGTATGTCCGATCATGTTGAAAACTATTTTCTTTGAAAGTGTTTGTTAAGCTCTATATTTGCAAATTTTTTCAAATTTTTTGAACATACCGGTTGGAAAATAGAGGAGGGGGCACAATTTTTGCTACTTTCGGAGCGAATATTTCGGAAAATCTTTACTAAATCATAATTTTTTTTAGAAACCTCACAGTATTTTTAAAAGAACTGTCGATATATGTGCTACACATTGGTATTTGCTGAAAAAATTTTTTTTTTTCAGTTTCGGTTACATGTATGGAGTATCCCCCCTAGAAATATATATATCTATTTTTTAACTATCAAACTAAGCAGCGGTTTACACTCGACACCTATGCTTCAAATTTCATCAATGTACATCTTATAGTTTTTGAGTAAAATATGGACGGACAGACAGACAGACAGAAAGACAGACATGACGAATCTATAAGGGTTCCGTTTTTGCCAGTTTTGGCTACGGAACCCTAAAAAACATCTGATACAGATCAACAACCCTTCTTACCAAATTTAATATCAAAACAACAAACAAATTTGTATTCACTTTCATAAAGGCGGACGAAGGATCGTATTCCGTAATCCTATACCGGTAAAGGGCTATAAATATCTGGAATCGATTTTTGATACAGCTTGTGATGGGCAGGACTCAAGGTACCGCGGTTCGTTCCCCTAACGGTATACATTTAACCCTTTTTCAATCAAATCAACGGTATAGATAAAGAAGTTATTTTGAGTGAGTTGTGATATCTAACTATACTATGTACTATACATAGTACATGATGATGATGTAATACTAGAAGGTGCCCGCAGCATCGTTCGCCGAGCAGAAAAAAACCATAATCCTCTTTTATGCTTCAGCTTAGTGGAGCAAAAATTGTCTTATCACTATCTGTGAATACCCAGCTATCCGTGTACCAAAAATAGTCGTAATCTGTTCTGTTTAGCCATTTTGGCGTCATGAAGTCACAACAACACACCCAAACATGCAAAAAATAAAAAAATATCTCGATTCCATTTAGTGACCTCCAAATAGTCCATTTCACTTTTTTTTAAATATCTATAATAGGGATACTGCGGCGCACGTTGTCATAGCAACGGGCGCGCGCGCAAATGTAAGTACCTATACCTATTATATAACTTCATTTTTACAACTTTATAATAGTATAGAAGTGAACTAGCAGACAAAATACCTAATTTATGAGAAGCAAACATTGTAATGTACATGTACGAGTAACTATGCAAATATTTTTACAAACTTAGATGTGAATCTTAGACTTCAACTAACAGTATTTGGCATCATATTTACTTACTCTGTTGCAGTGACCTGAACTGTGTCTTGGCCTCCAATACGAGTGCACGCCACTGATCCCGTTCTTGCGACATTTTTTTCCACGATCGTGAAACATCGTGGATTATCCTCGAGCCCCCTTGAAGCTAGCTTAAATCAGCCTCATCAGCGTCAGCCCAACGGTACATGGGTGGCCGAACAGGCGTCTATGTATTGGTTTACCCTGGTAGGCTCTTTTGACGGCATGGTCTCTCACTCATTCCAGATAACTGAGCCAATGAAGTCGATACGCTTTCGGTACTCCGATGATATTCGGTTCCACGACAAGATCTTCAATTTCGGCATTATTGCGAATTCTCCAACTGCCATCGGGTCTCTGAATTAGGACGAGGATTTTACGAAGGTTTTTCCTTTCAGCCACTAAAACATTATTCGCCTCCTTAAGTGTCAGTGTCTAGGTCTCCGTTTGTTAAAAATGGACGTCTTGTAGATGTGGATCTCAGGGTTTCTATAAGCTTGGCCACTTGCACTTTGTGCAGGGTGGCGCTGCTTCCTAAGGCGTTTTGTATACGGGCATCTATAACATCGCCCCGAGTATTAGCGTCAGTGACAGTAAAGCCTAAATATTTCAATTTGGCCACCCCTTTAAACACTATATCTCCGATATGTAGATCTGCCGGACTTCTACGAGTAATATTATAACGCCTCACGACATATTCGGTCTTATCTTGTTCCATGGTTAATCCCACTCCTTAACGACCTAATTTTGCTATTTGTACATCGAAACTAGTCTTGCCTAATAGAGCCAGATCATCAGCGTACCCAACTACCATGAGCTTACCATTTAGTTCTAGCCCCACGAGCTAAGACTCTTCTTAGGACATCATAATTCCAATAATTAGCACCCTGTTTGACATGTCTATTGCTTTGAATTAAGATTGAAGGTACCAAATATTGGGATAGTGTTGGGCACTCAGGCATTTATCTTATAAGTTACCAGTGATTTATATTGCAATGGTCATAAGAGTTTTTTCATCGCGGTCGCGTAAAAAATATCTGAATTAATGAAATCCAATTATCCTAATACCAAAATGTTTGCTATCTGTTCAGCCGTTTTCATGTTACGTATATAGCGACGAATATAAAAATAACAATGAATATTCTAAAGTACTTAATATTATTCACAAAAATATATTTGTAGGTACCTACTATTTCTCGAGATATATTATAATATAAGCTCAAAAGGCGTGTTTTTCACCGAAAAAGGCACTTAGACAATCTGAAATAAAATGTACAAACCCAGTTAATGCTGTCTCCTCCATAAAAGTCCCTTTTCCCATTTATTTTATGTTCCTCATTATTTCCTATTGGCAATATTAACGCCCTAAACAGCGGCGGAACCCACAAAGAGATAACGGGGTTTACTTAACAGGTTTTTTTAGGCAAACCCAGGCAAATAAGGTATTCATGACGAGACTCGACTGTGGTTACTTAGCATTTATATATGTGATGCAGTCTCGAGCCGCTCTGACCTAACGTTTCCAATGCTAATAAGATTCTTTTATTGCCAACATTAGAATATTGAAAGAGTTTTCGCTTTTGGTAGGCACAATGCTCCAGAATACGACATCATTATTTAGCAACGATGTAAAGGGTAATGAAATTACAGTGAAATCGAAACCTACTCTGCAAAGGTGGTGATTTTGGGTCTTACTATGCGTATTCTTATGCGTAAGTAAATTTTAAGTATTTTTGGGGTACGTTAATTTTCACTTAAATTTGTTTTAACAACTGGCCTTGACCCGCGTTAAAGGGAATTAAATATTCTTTGCTTTATTCTAAACTAGCTTCTCTCCGCGACTTCGTCCGCCTTAAATTCGTTTATCGCGAATAAGGGTATTTTTCCGGGATAAAAAGTAGCCTATGTCCTTACCCGGGACTCAAACTATCTCAATACCAAATTTCATTCAAATCGGTTCAGCGGTTTAAGCGTGAAGAGGTAACAGACAGACAGACGGACAGACATACTTTCGCATTTATAATATTAGTATGGATATATCATAACTTCTCTAAATTTAATATTTTCTTCTGTTTCCGCGATTATTACTCATTGACCCGTGACCATGGAAAGCTGGAAAGCTTCCGAAACGTCGGGAACTAAAATGAGATAATTTACGCGATATAATTCTCTAAATTTGTTAAAACAGTTAACGCGTTATTAAAAGACAAACATATTCAAAAACATTCACAGCGACAGTTTATCAATCTAAAAGACCATCTCTTATATATCGATTGTGTTTATAACAACATAACGAAGCTTAAGCTTAAATCTTTGAGAGCTTCATGCAAGTTAGCATCGCTATATATGCTTTGATGCCAGTTTGATGCCTATCGATTTCAAGATATTATCAGTTTTTAACATTTAAGGGTATTTCCCATTTAATCTACACCTAGAACTGGCCACTACATTATATACTACTTTGAACTCTTTTATTTCTGAAATGTTCATTTCTCTTTTGTTTTTCTTTCTGGCTTTAATTTATGATTTGTCTCATCTTCATGTGCACCACTTACTTACTCATTGGTTGTTTATTTTGCGCCATCTCTACTACCTCAAGGTTGTATGGAAGAGATCGCTTTTTAGCGATAAGACCGCCTGTTGTTTACCATTTCTCATACTGGTTTAGAATCTTTGCTCATTTGCCTCCTTAGGAATTGAAGAATTGATCTGTCCTCTTTGTTGCTCTGCCATCATAGTGATTTTCGTACTTCGCAAAATTTGAGCTTTGCTACGTTATGTTGTGGAGAAAATCTTGATTATGTTAATTAACACTCTCTATCTAAAATTTAGATTTTAAATGGTTGCGCTTAGCTGCTAGTGTCACGTTCAGCTCTAGGTAAGCTAATTTAGTGAGGATGAGTATTTAACGTCGGTGACTGAAGAAACGTGCTCATGTTCACTGAACACTCGTCGTATACAAAAGAGCTTACTTGCATAGGAATGCTGTACTATGATATGCCCTTGTGTTTCAAAAGTCGTCTGTCCAAACTCGTATCTGACGTGCCGTGTAATTGCAAATGAATGCTCTTTCATTTTCAACTAGGTATTTTCGCAGTCCTTTACGTGGAAAGGGTATTTAGCTTTTCATACGTGGTTAATACGCATTTTTTTTCTCGGAATAGATGTCTACTTATAAATATGTCACTCTTATACCTTTGACGACCGGTTTGGATCAATCTGGTTACTAACGTTGCCTGCGAAGCTGAAGGTCCTCGGTTCAAATCCCTGGGTTGTGTTCTATGTATATAAGTAAATATATCTAAATATATCGTCGTCCAGTACCCATAACACAAGTTCCACATGAGCTTAGCATGGGACTAGTTCTTCATTTATTTATTTATGGGTATAAATGTATATATCTTCATTCAGAAAATCCCGTCGATACGTTGTGTTGTTGTTGCGTTTGCATTACGACACGACGAACGAATGAAACATGCATAATATACAATTCAATACGCTTTATTACACACTAAAAGAAAATAACATGAGACACATAAATCTAAACCCAAAGGTTGTCTGGAAGAGATCGCTGTTTAGTTTTAAGACCGCCAATTGTTTACTTCTCCTTGAATGTATTGTTTTCTGTACTATATTTTGTGTGGTGTGCAATAAAGAGTTATTGTATTATATTGTATCTAAAACAGTACGAGAAACGGTAAAAACAGGCGGTTTTATCGTTAAGAAGCAATCTCTTCCAGACAACCTAACCTAAATAACCTTTAGTATGCCATAAATTCTATAATAAATAAATCTCTTTTATATTTTTGTAAAATAAACTTAGCAATATTTATTAAGTAGTTTTTTAACAACACAATTGAAATACTACATACTTGAAAATATACGGTCCGCGTCTTACGAGGGTCTAATGGAATAATTTTATGCAGCAGCTACGTTTCTACAAGTATATACGAGAACCACAATACTATACATAATATATATATCCGTAGCTATACAGACGGAAATGTAATTTGTGCAGTGTAATTGGACACGGAACAAAAGGCGTCGAAACAGGCAACGCTGCTACGGAGGTATTGTTTGAATTCAGGTACACCACAAGCCAACGTAATCGAAACCAAAAAGCAACCCTTATTACAACATCACTAAGGAATATTCGGATATTTTCCACCGCTTTAGAAGCGATACATTTGTGGCTTTCTGTACGCATGCAGGAAGTAGCTAATGCTTTGCTCCCATGCACGGGTTTTCCAATTTTGAAGGAAAATTTCGCTGCAATTTTTGTTGTTTCAATCGATGTAACGTATAGTTGTCCCCTTTGGGGTAAAATTACTCAGATTTCGAGAAGAAAATGTTTTTCTAGTGTATTTCCTAGTCTATGATTCCAAATAAGAATTTTGCACAGTAATCGTTTAGTTTATTTAAGTATTCATTTATTTATACAAATTATGAAATTAGTTATTTTATACTATATACTGTGAGCTGTTGGCATCGCGAGTCTTTGAACCGCTATATCTACGCCATTTTGGAAAAAAGTACAAAAACTGGATTGAAAAAAAAAAACTATGTAATCTCACACATGGGACTCGATGGAGACCTGTAGAGGAGTTCATCCGGACAGACACAGACATACGAAAGCATTTTTTCTAAGCTGAAATTAAGAAGCTTCACTCCCTACGCTCGCTCGGTTAAAAATGGATATAAAGAGACGCAGAAACGTAAATGCGAAATATGAACATAATTATAAGAATCATAATCTAGGGTGCCACCGGAGGACGACGAAGACCGTGGCGCACCGAATTTGCACAAGTAAAGGAGAAAGTGAACGTCAGGTCGTACCACGAAGTCAGGTCTCTGGCTGAAAACAGAGAGCAGTGGTGGCTACTGCACCAACAATGGCGTAGCTCTTAATTTAAATGACAATCGTTTTACTAATAGAAAAACTCGTCATAGCTTCTCATAGCTATAGAGAGCTTATAGCACAGCAGCCAGACTAGTGTTAGGCATTAGTTGCTATGATATGCAATCGTTTAAAATACAAAACTATAAATCCACGATCTTATGTAAATAACCGAACATGTTGGTACAGTAAGCATACATACAATATTCTGAAACATGGTGACACATCATGCCTATATCTATATTATTATAAATTCGTAAACATGAATTGTCGGTACATTGAAGATATTTTCAAAAAAATGATTGTTATGGAGATATTTGGAGGTCATTCAAACGATTTTTTTTTCGGATTTCAATTATCTTTGGTACACGGGTAGCTGGGTATCTCCAGATGGTTATAGGATACTTTTTACCCGACTACTTGATCCTTACTGTACAATGAAATGTTTCTCGAAGATTAACGAACTTAACGTACAGTCGGTGCACTCACATAAGTATCCGAGCATACGTACACTTAAGTATATAGGCCTGGATACTTAAGTTAAGTCACCTACCTAACCTATATTCTATATCTAAAACTTTCCAATACCAAGGAAAAGCAAACTGAAAAGGCAATGGGCAGGGCACATAGTTCGACGAACCGATGGCCGTTGGGGCAGGACGGTTCTCGAGTGGAGACCGCGTACCAGCAAGCGCAGCGTGGGAAGGCCGCCCGCAAGGTGGTCGGATGACGTGGTTAAGGTTGCAGGGACTCGCTGGATGCGGGTCGCCTCTATCTGGCCAATGTGGAAATCTATTGAGGAGGACTGTGCCCAGCATTAGACGTTCTATGGCTGAAATGATGATGATGATGATGATGATGATGATGACGATGAAAACTTTCCTAGAATCATGAAAACGGACAGGGTTTTAGCGGCAGAAAAACTTTATTAGATTTTGTATAAAAGTTGACTTTCGCGTTTGCCCCACAATCCTCTTAAACTAAAACTCTATCCGTACATTAGTCTGCACTAGCCTAATACACCAACTGCAACTGTGTAATGCAGTTTTCAGTCCTGTCAATTGTTCGGGACAGGAAAAAACAGGGTTTTTTACACAAGCAGCAAACTACATGTTGCAGAAAATGTTTATTTAGCAAAGCTTCTCCTTGATTCTTAACTTAGCTATTCATATTCTTAAACCTTTGGTGGTTACAGCAATGGATATAACTTGTAAAACTTGTTTTTTCAGTTAATAACAGTACATATTCAACTAAATTCGCTATATTTTTGGAATCGCATCTAAATGTACAAGAAACAATTAAAATATAATTAGTTTCGTCCGATTTTTATTACTATTAATTGCACTTTAATTTGGAAGATTATGTTGGAGATACTGTTTTCAAAATTAATTACTTAACCGTCTTGTTTCTATAGATTATGTATGGCCAAGATAAATATCCTAGTGCTCGACACTGTCACATTAGTTAACACTTTCAACCTTAATTCGTCGCAATAGAGGTGACAAACAGCGTGTCAATGGTTGAAATTAAGCTGTCAAGTATTGGCATGCTTACCTTAGTTAAAGCTTAGAAGAATTAAGAAGCGGATGAGGAATTGCAACGCTCAAAAGTTACTTTTTTTAGAACCCTTGGTGTATTGGTGTAATGTGGTATGTAAATGGAAAATTAACAATTCAAGGCGCTGTAATTTTCCCCTATACGAGTATATATGCTTGGAAAACTCAGACAGCCCTTATGTACGCTAGTCTTTAACACGTACCATAACAATCAGACATTGGCAACATCCGGCCATAATTAAGAGGGAATTCGGTTCTCTTCAGAGGCGGCTTTTAGCCTGTGTATTTATCCCGAGGGTAGCCTCGCGGCATCCGGCGGTTGACACGCCCTCTACATTAGCCCCTGCAATATTGTTCAACTACTTGCGTACTTACTTCATATTGTTCTTGGGTAAACACTTACAAGAGAGACCTTATAGTTTTTACGAACAGATACGACACGAAAACACTGAATACAATACGATAGAAAAAAGATCTTGACTATAAAAAACACTTTATTAAATATAATTATTAATTTCTATCGATAGTTGTATATTCTCACGAACAGATACAACATTACACATAAAAATTCACAACTGTAAAAAAAAACCTTAATATAGGGTGGGTCAAAATTTTTTGCACTTTTGAAACATCGATAAAAATGAAACTATACATGTTTTTCTATATTTTATTTTGTTAACCTAGTAACCTAGTAACAGATAATTGCAATTTATTTTTTAAAATATATATCATGCAGATGTCCTCCGCCTCGTCGTTGGCACTCCTGCAATCGACTACGTAAACTATGGAAAACTTGCTGCCACATACTGCGAGGGATCGCGGCTATCTCATTTTTATTTTATAAAACTGTTCAACACAAAAAGCCCGTTGTTTTCCCGTGAAACGATTCATTATAAATAAAATTGCACGAAGTGACCTATAGTTTCCCGCCAATTTCCCACCGCTCACTCTGACAGTTTCCGAAAAATTCAGTGATGCTATTTGCAAAAATTTATGGCCCACCCTATATTTATCATTAGCTAGAGTGGCGACCGTGTAGGTACAGGGTGAGGCAGCGTTAGAAGGCCACCAATAAGATGGACCGACGACCTGGTCAAGATTACGGGAAGCCGTTGGACGAGAGTGGCGCACCACTAGCCGTTGTGCAGATCCTTGGGGGAGGCCTTGGTCTAGCAGTGGTCGTGTTTAGACTGATATGATAATGATGATGATAATCCATAGTCTGTTCGAGTGAGTGCGTGACAATGGACTTAGAACCGGTTCTTTCCTTGGTTCTGTAATCGTAAGATATATACGTTAAACCCTGTTAGTATAACATTGACGTTTCTGTATGGCATGACAGCTATCAGCACCATTTTTAATGATAGCATTACAGGTCCGTTAAATGTGCCGGGGGCTCTTATGTTGGCAGCTTTCAGCCATTGTATTTATCTCGATGGTACGAGTAGCCTCGCGGCATCCTGCGGTTGACACGCTCTCTACAGCACCTCTAGCACAACTCTTTGTCACGTGACAAAAAATCTCTGTTTCTTTCCTTTCAATGCATTGCGAGTAATTGCGAGTAAGACCGGCAATGATGTATCACGCGACAAGTGATGTCGCGGAGCGTTGCGCTAGACGGGCAGGAGCCCTTGCAATATTGTTCAACTACATGTACTTACTAATCCACATAGTTCTTAAGGTGCGTCAACACTTGTATCATTTGCTCGTATCCGATCACCGTGCCGTGGCATGACTGCGTATCGCGCTGCTTGGACGCTCACTGTCGGCGCGCCGATCATTCCGCACTCTTTCGATATAAGTGTGTGATACGCGTAGCAAATGGATTTCGAGCGATCGGATCGGCGCAACGTCCAAACGCGTGATCGTGACACGCGATCATGCCACGCGACGATGATCTGATATGGGCAAATGATACAAATGTGGACGCACTTTTAGGTGAAAAGTTACAACACAGACCTAATAGTGTAAAGAAAAAACGACAAAATGTTTATGCAATTGTGAGTATAGGTGGCTTGTATAATTTGCTACTTTATTAACAAATATATATATTTCTAGGCGGGCGGCACTACATACATGTAACAACAAAAGCTGATTTTTTTAAACATTTCTTCATAAAAAAATATTTTTTAATATTTTCGGAAATAATTGTGCCTCTTTTATCATTTAAGCAGTAGGTGTAGGTACCTATGTTTAAAAATACGTAAAAAAAGTACAAAGGTAACGCTTTAATAAAAATCCGGCCAAGTGCGAGACTGACTTGGGGTTTAGGGTTCCGTACAAACTTTTACTTACCCTAACATTATTATTACCCGGTCCCGGTTAAGTTAAGTTTGAACCTGATTTACAAAGCGTTGCATACAATTGAGGTGCAAACTTAACGCAACCGGGTTGTTCAAATACGTTTTTTGAACATTAATAAAATGAGGTACTTGGAGACATCGAGTATGTCTAAAGCACTAATAGTACTACTAAGCACTGATAATTTTCGTGTAATATTTTCCGCAGTAAAAAAAAATCGTTTAAGAGTGTACAAGCTTTATCATATGATACCTCACTTGACCTAGTAACTTTGAATTTTTGTCTCATATTGGTAGTTTTTTAATGAAAATAAAAATATATTACGTTATTCTTTATTTTTAATATAGCTATTTTTATAACATGGCACTTTAACAGTCGGACAGACAGAGTAACACCGTAAGGGTTCATTTTTTACCTTTTTGGTACAGAACCCTAAAAGGTACTTTTAACAACGAAGATACTACACTGAGCATGATTTGACATGTTCTTGGCCGGTTTACAATTGCAATATGATATGTTATAAATGCCCAATTCTGATTTCACGCATCATTCTGTTGCAGTTTATATTCAACTCAGTGTAATTATGACTTTATAACGAATTGATGATTCAATTATTTCTATTTCTTTACTTTTCTTAAGCCCTTCTCTAGAGAAGGCGGCTTTTAGCCTGAGTATTTATTCTGAGGATTCTCACAGCATCCGGCGGTTGACACGCCCTATACATTAGCCCCTGCGCAATATTGTACAACTACTTGTAAGAGTACTTACTGCACCTAGCTCTTGAGTAAATAGCTACATCACAGACCTAATAGTTCTTACGAACAGATACGGCATCGGTGCTCAAACAGTAGTATTAATAATAAATAAATAATAAATATTACACGACAATTTAAATAAGGCTTGTGTTATATGTGGGTACTAGACTACGATATATTTGAAAGATATATTTACTTACTAGCTTCTGCCCGCGACTTCGTCCGCCTTAAATTCGTGTATCCTGCGATGCACGAATTTAAAGCGGATAAGGGTATTTTTCCGCGATTTAACGTAGCCTACGTCCTTCCCCGGGACTTAAACTATCTCCATACCAAATTTCATCCAAATCAGTTCAGCGGTTTAAGCGTAAAGAGGTGTCTGTTAAGACAGACAGACAGATAGACAGACAGATCGACAGACACACTTTTGCATTTATAATATTAAGTATGGATATACATAGAAAACCTCCAAGACTCAGGAACAAATATTTATGCTCATCTCACAAATATTTGCCCTTACCGGGATTTGAACCCAGAACCTCCAGCTTCGCAGGCTACGTTACTCCCGCTGAGCCAAACCGGTCGTCTATAATAATAAAAGCACTACAGATAAAAAATAATACAAAGTGAAAAAGTGTACCAGTTAAATAACATGATCGTCATGGCAATTACGTTCTTTTGGCGGCGGCAATTTATGCTTTTTTCGGAGCGATCATTTCCGAAAATACTTTTGTTCAAAGACTGTCGACATACACACGTTGATGTGAGATGATTTGAACCCCTTTATATTTATTTTTGTTACTCAATTTAACTACCAACATAAGTTAGTAAGTAACCAAGACAAAAAATAATATAAAATTTTATAGAATGATATTTAGGTAACGATATTGAATTGAGTTTTGAAATTAGCTCATTGTAAGACAAAAATGTATAAATAAATAAATGAAATACGGAAACCAAATACCGGGTATAATACTTGAAAGGAATAACGGTATTCAGAACTTGTTTTAATCGCCTTTATTGAGTGATTCTGAGATAAAATTACTTTGATGTACAGACAGATGGACAAACAGATATGGCGAAAGTTTATACTGACTATGGATCCTAACTTGACTTTGGATCTCTAAAAACAAATCTAAGTCCATACTGTAGTGGCTAGAAAGTGAACCATAATAAGGAAATTACGACACCCGTACCTAATACATTATAGTTCTTTTCACAAAATTCCCACCTATAGGCCATACCGTATATTGTGTTGTTTTTTACCAAGAAGTTTTCTACTAAGTGGGCCTCTCCGTCGGTAATAAATACTCTTTGTTTACGGTATAATACGAGTATATATTTTGTACAAGTGTAGAAAATAGCAGTATCTAGTGCAATGGTAGAATGAAATAATTATATTCAAAATTCGAATTTGAAAATGTCTATGTCTATTAAAATTCAATTCTGCACAAGCAAAAATAGACGTAATAGGGATGATGCCGCCGGTTAAATTTTAATTGAAAAAATTTAAATTGCTTTGAATTTAAGAACTTCAGCGTTACCTTAATTTTGTGATGTTTATAAATTAAAAAACAATTTTAAAGTTTTTTCAGAATCCTTATAATGCAATAAACTAATAATTGTATAGCAAACGTGTAGAGAAACGCACTTTTTTACGACCGAAATGCCACACTACTTTTTTCTTTATCAATTCGGTACGGTAACTCAAGAATGACGTCACACTTCAGTAGCGATTTGTATGGAGCGTTTTCAGCGCTCAGCAGCAATGCCGAACTTTAAAATAATATCTAACTTTTAGAGTGCCTACTCTATTTGTATTCAGTCCTATATAGATATTTGATCCTTACGAAAGTCAGAATCGATTTTCACCTTAAAAAACCGTCACCATCCCAATTAACTGAAAAGCATATAGAGAAACGCGTCTGATTTTTATCAAGGATAGTAATTGCTTAGCCACATACGAATAAAAAATAATTCGTTGTCCGTCAGTTAAATTATCACTATTATCAGAAAATATTGGACGAGTATTTTTTCTTTTGTCAATTAAACAAAAGATTATGAAGATATAGCCCGTTAAAGTTCCCCGTCACGCCGTGCGACCGTTTTTGTGCGCTCCCAAACTTTGACGAGCTCTATCTTTGTCTTGTTTTGTTTATCAAAACACATTGGACACGCATTTTTTTTGTTAATGAACAAAAACAAAAATGCGTGTCCAATATTTTTTGATAACCTAAGTGACGGAATAATTACAATAATAATATTTTTACCCAGGAAACTACCCTATTCTTTGCACTCATTTACATTATAATACGTATATACACAAGAATTCTTCTTTAAAGTTAGTCCGATGTAGGCCAAGACTACAATACGGCGATATCTATACTAGTATAGGTCAAGTTGTAGATATGAAATGTCTGTACATAGAAGATATTTTCAAAAAATATATATATTGTAACAGACTATTTGGAGATCACTAAATCGAAATATATACATTTTGGACTCTTTGTATGTGTGTATGTGTCGTTGTGGCTTCATCTCAGATTCAATATTCAGATCAGATTTCAACTATATTTGGCACAAGGGTAGCTGGGCATCCATAGATAGTTATAGGATGCTATCCGACTACGTTGAAGAAAAAAATAGGGGTAATGACTTTTCAGGGGTAACGAAGTTCCGGGCACCTTCTAGTTGATAATAATACTTTACTTTTACAAGGAAATCAACCTCCACATTTATTGTTTTATATATTTCCTCAACCTGAAAATAAACCGGCATGAGGAATCCCAATAAAAAGGTAGACGAGCAATTTAGAACGCTCTTCATACGAATATTTGTAATTTTCGAATTGGATAATAATAGCATTAATTCGAGAAAACCTCTTTATCTACCTTTGTTTTGTATAGGTATATTTTGGGTATATACGGTATCAGCGGAACCACAAAGATTTTTAACTACGCATTTCGTGGGTCATTCGGCGAGCAAACAATTTTAGATATTTTAATTTTCATGGAAACTATTTATTACTTGTTTTGATCTTGACGTTGCCACATATGTTGCCAAATTTCGCATTGGTATTGACAGACATCAAAGTGACAGCTACCACTCACGACCATCATAATTAAAAAAAAAATCGTTTGTAAAAAGTAAAAGTTTTGCATTGAGATGCGAGTATTTTATGTATAAAAATCTTCAACAATTGCTGTATGTTTTCCTTTGTTGAATTTGACATGGGTTCATATAACATTTTTTCCTACTAATGACCTCATACGTGTGGTTAAAAAATCCAGATACCTCGCGGGCACCGTGTATATACGATTTATGTTTATACATATCTGCGTATGATATGTATTTAACGACCTTACTGTATGCAATGACACCCTGCCTCATCGCCGACAAAGAAGCGAGCAGCTTTTACCAACTATTTTCAAGTACCTTCAATAGGTGTTAAATTAGATGATACAAACGCAAAGGCGAACATATAATATTAACAAAATATTTTTAGCTTCGTAGGCCGTTATACAACCAACTTAGCCAAATGTGTCGTGAAAATCCTACGTATGGATATTATACTGAAACACTTAATACTGTTAATATACACGACAAAACAATCACTACAGCCAGTTCTACCTACTGTTTTGTTTGGACATCGCAAAAGTTCCAAACAATATTAATTAATTACGCGAGTTGAAAATGCACTTAGGCAGTTTCCTCACATTGGTTAAGGCATATATGGCGCTGCCTCGTACGGGAAGCCCTGGCAATATTGTAACAAATTATGATACCAAATAAACGAGTAGCTTATCTATCTTCTCTACTTTTTAAAGTAGTAAAAATAAAATAAATAAATAAATATTACGGAACAACTTTAACACAAATCGAACTAGTCCCATAGTAAGCTCAAGCTTGTGTTATGAATACTAGACGACGAGATATTTAATAAATATATTTATTTATAATATTTATATACTCGTACATAGAAAACATCCAAGACTCAGGAGCAAATTATTGATGCTCATAACACAAATATTGGCCCTTACCGGGATTTGAATCTAGGACTTTCAGCTTCGCGGGCAACGTTACTACCGCTGAGCTAAACTAGTCGTCATTGAAGATAATTTCAAAAAATAAGTGATACGGACTATTGAAACGTCACTGAATCGAAAAATACTTATTGCTCTTCCGCGAACGAAGTTGCGGGCACTTTCTATTCTAGCATATCTAAAATCCTCTTCTCGCATTTGTCAGTGGAGGAGAAAAATCATCGTATGTAATGTATATTGTTTCTAAAATAAATTGAGTTCCCACATTTGTTGCACATTTGTTGGTTAACTGTAGAAATTGGTAAAACTGTGCTTCTGCCGTTGCAAGCGTAAATAAGCTTTGATAACTGCTTATCTTCATCATTTAGCCTAAAGACGTCTTCTGCTGGAGAAAGGCCTCCCCCACAGATTTCCCCAACGACGTCGTGCACCGCGCTCATCCATCGGTTTCCCACAATCTTGTCCAGATCGTAGGTCGACCCTGTTGGAGCTCTTCTCAAACTCCGTCGTCCTATGCTTACACCGTCATGGTAAAGGTTTTTGATTCTTCAGGAACCGTGCTTCATGACCAACATAAAAGTAGCCTAACACTCCCCGCGCCATATTACTGATTCAAAACAATACTCTATATTGCACACCAAAAGAACCTCGATATCAACGTAAACACTTACATTACGTAAAGCTTGAGAGAGTTACTGACGAGTAAAAATACGCTGGACTGAAGGCAATATCGGGAGCGTCGACATGACTCCTTTGTTTATCCTCTTCAACAAATATTACGAGTCTCCGTTTTATATAACATATTGCTGAATGTTAAGGAGTTATACACAGTAGGAACGAGTAACCCAACAGACTTTCACCGTCGAAATTAGTGCCTTAACATTGGTATAAAGTTCAATTAAAAAAAAAACTTTTTTGGGGAAATAATGAAATAATGAAAATGAAATAATGATCTTTATTCTGTAAGTAGGCCGCAAGGGCACTTTTACAAGGAGACCACTGAGGAAAAGAAAGCCGAAACAAACTCAACAGTCAGTGATTTTTTTGAAATAATCTCTTATATCTATTACAATATTTGTACTTAGTCTATCCTAAATAAATGTTTTGAGTATAAACTCAATGCGCAGGTCTTCAAGAAAACATATCAAAACTTATAAAAGCAAAGTAATGATTTTTTATCTAAAACAACTTACATACGTTTGATATGCCACCTTATAAGAACCGTGCCCCGGTAAAAATAAATTATTTGGTTTATGTTTTGGGCCATGCATTTTTGTCTGTTAAATAGTCCTCTACCCTATAATATGCCTTTGCCATTAGGGACTCTTTTAAGTACTTTTTGAGAGCTGGAAACGGTAATTTTAAAGCATCATCCTTATATATTGAACTTACACTACGTATATTTTAAAGCTTATATATTTATGGATTTGCGTGTAATGAAGATGTGACTTAGAGTTGAGAGACACGAGTAGGTACTATTCAACACGAACTACCCTTAATAAAGAAAAAAAAAACGGATTTGGATACCAAACTTAGAGTAAAACTTGACATAAACTGGCCAGAAGCTTTTAGTCAGTCATTTTACTCGATCAGTGTAACTAACCCACAGGGTTTGTGTCGAGCAGGGTATAGACTAAAGGAGCCTATAATGCTATGCGTGTTCAATACAAACAAATAATGCATTCAGGATGCTGTTGGTACTGCCCAGATGGTGTAGTACAGTCAGCTGCAGAGAAAAGTAACCCCCCTGCCATACTAACATTATATGGCAGAGGGGTCACGTTTCTCTGCTGCTGACTGTACCTCACTTGTGTTTGCTGAGGCCCGCACGGACTCACTTTTGTCTTTTTTTTATTATTATCTATCTGGGGGTACGGTAGTGCCCCCGCCAAGACGACCAAAACAAAAGTGGGGCACTACAAACCTTTTCTCGAACCGTTTCGTCTCATTTTCAGACCCTCATATCTTAGTCTCAATTAACACCAAAGCGCGCAAATTCACAGGTTATGACTACTACTAAACCAATTACAGTTAGAGAACATATGAAATGAACTAAATTTTATTACTCACGTATCGAAACCTCTTGGGTAGTTCCCGATGACCTAGAAAGTGGAACAAAATAATTCTAAAACTTGGAACTATTACCCCCAACTCCTTAAACTAGGTAATGGAAGTTTGTATGAGGCTTCCGCAAATTTTGATGCTATTTATATAGGGGTTTCTTGTTAAAAATAATAAAATACTGTTACGAGCGTGGGGTATCGGATAGAGTTAAAACACCTTGACAGTTCCACGTTAGTTTATTTGCAACTTACAGTAGCAGGGATTCACTGTTAAACGGGTCCCGGTACCGATACTACACTTCGCACCGTGAGCACACACTGAGTCACTGACACTGAACATTTTCTAGTTCACTTCCACTACTTCACTTTTATCACTTCACTTTTAACTTCCTCTTCTTTCCACTTGTTGTTCTGCTGTTTTGAGTAGCGTCGTCTTTCTAGTAAATTGGGCTGTGTCGAAGGTTCTAGCATATAAGAATCCCATACATTTGTCCTTGAAACTTCTATGGCACGGAATGTTCTTTTCTTCAAACTTTCTAGAAACTTTAGTCTCACTTACTAAAATCTAAACATCTGAAGAAAACTTGCAAAAAGCTCGCCCATGCTGGGATTCGAACCACCGACCTCACGATCATTACGCCACTGTTTTACGACAGGTCCATTCGGTTCTTAATTTCGTCTGCGAAAAACTCATACACATTCAGTAAACACTACTCGACGATTGATGACTTCGTAACAATACGTATTGTAGGATTTTTAGTAAATCACCCCCCGACCTTTAAATAAGGGGATGGAAGTTTGTAAAGGTTTCCGATAATACGGGATAAAAGTGTATATGGGGCTTTTGTCCGGTTGATAGGTGTTCAGTGCACCTTATAAATATTGATTATGGTGTAGGTAGTAAAATTGGCGGCCAAGACTTACATGCTCATAACGCTAAAAATGTTATCAGATCCCAGGAAAAGCCAAGCCCCTAAGCCCTGACTTTCCTAACGCTACCACCTTGGTTTAAATAGTATGGCATCAACTGGCTTCAAGCCCTTAAGCCCTGAGTTTGCTAACCCTACACTTTGGTTTCAAAAGTATGGCTTGGCCGTTTCATAGAGTACTGTAAATAAGTCCAACACGGTAAGTAATTAAATTTATGTATGTCGGAGATTGTTAATAATGTTAGTTTTAAGCTATCGATTAAAATAGTTTATATATGTTGATTAAAAAATTAAGTTGCTATTATGGACTTCTTCTGGTTCGTAATGGTGATGGGTAAACGCCGTGACGTCATGCGCACGTGAGACCGATTCGTTGTCGAGGGGCTGGTCGGATGGCTGGTCATTCTTGTGCCAAGAGCCGAACCGAAAGCACCTAGCTCAACGAATCTGTCGGTTTATCCAATACTAATAGGCGCTGTGTACCTATCTAATAAGTACCTACATAATACAAGTTGAGTTTCGAAATAGTTGGTTTTTTGAATGAGTCACTTGACGAAGATCCGCCGGGAACTCTAGATATTAAGTACTGCTCCGCCATCAAATCGACCTACTTACTAACTCTGCTGTTTTGCCCTCGCCGTCATATAAATTGTCATGAAGACATAAAGTTCATTTTTTTAGTATCCCATGTATGTTCTGGGTTCAAAGAGAACAGTGTTCTGCCATTACGGCAGGCGGGATGAAACGTTGATGTATTGGCCGGACGTTGTTTGATGTGAGCAAACATCAGCTAGTATCGCTTACGTGATGTATGGTGGACACTCGAAAATCAGACCTTTATACAATTTTATAATCACCACACAACAAAACAGCGCTTAATCCCCGTTTTGCTGCGTTGTGATAATGAGCGGAGATCGTGTAAGTTAAAATCAATGGTTTTTCTACAATGTCATATAATATTTTCTTCTGTTTCCGCGATTATTACTCATTGAAATAAAACAATTTAACGGATTATATCGCGTATATTATCTCATTTTAGTTCCCGACGTTTCGGAAGCTTTCCAGCTCTCCATGGTCACGTCGGGAACTAAAATGAGATAATATACGCGATATAATCCGTTAAATTGTTTTATTTCAATGTCATATAAGTCCACTTTTAAACAAATCGCCACATTTATTTAGAAATTTTGTAGAATAGGCATGATGACGGACCATGACAATCAGAATTGTAACAAGTCCGTCAGTTAGGTTATAAAAAAAATATTGGACGGTGTTTTTAGCTTTTTCAACATAAAAAATAAAAAAATAATATAAAAAAGAACCGACTTCAAAATAAACTAAAAAGCCAACAATAATCTTTTGTGTACGGTAAGGATCACATTGAATCACCTTTTGAAGTCGGTACCATTCATTTATTACTATTAACAGAGATGGCACGCAAGAACCGCGACGGCGAGCCTTTAGTTATTACAGGGTGTCCTAACTAAAGGCCTACCTATACAGGGTGTCCCAAGAAGTAGTGATATACTGAAGCTGGGACGTAGAGGACCTAGAGGGCTATCTAAATCACCCCCATGTATGCTCCGCGATTTTTCGTATTTTCGGAGTTACGACTTTTTTTTTAATTCTTCACCTATCGCCGAGTACGATGAGATTTTTATTTATGGTGACGTGAATTATTGCGGTAGATGCTTGATTTTTTTGTGTGTTATCTGATAGATAGGCCATTTCAGTATGGTAACATTTACTATCGTTAGATTTTTGAATGGAATAAAAAAAAAAATTAAATGCCAAGAATGATAAAATTACCCAATGTGTTCACAACTTCAAGGGGCTTTAAAAAGATAAAAACACATAAAAAAAACTTGCTCTATCTATCAGGTAGCTACCCTGAAAATTTCATTTTATTATTCATAAGGCTTCAATCAAAAAATTGAAATCTAAATGTGGTAAGTGCAAAATTTTAATTTACATGATGATTAATACAAACAAAGCAAAACCAATTACAAGGTGTTTAATTACAAGACATTTTCAAAATGGCCCCCCTGTTGCTCAATGCAAGTGCGACATCGCCGATAAAAGTTGTCTTTTAAACGTCTGAATGCACTTCTATTATTTTTAATGGTTTCTTCTGCTACTTTCAATTTCCGGGTTAACTCGTCCAAATTGCGGCATTCTCTTGAGTACACGAGGTCTTTGTAGTATCCCCATACAAAAAAATCCATGGGGTTTAGGTCGGGGGACCGTGGAGGCCAGGCTATAAGGCAGGCGTCACCCCGGCCGCAACGACCAATCCATCTTTCAGGGTATCTTTGATTGAAATAGTTTCTTACGTCCAAAGCAAAATGGCATGGTGCAACATCACACTGCAGTACTATGCTTCTGCGTGTCTCCAAGTCCACATCTTCTAACAGCAGGGGCAGATTGACGCGTAGAAAATTTAAAAAGTGATTGCCGCCCAAGCGGTCTGGCAGCTGAAGTCGTTTCAACTTACCCATAATATTTAAAGAATTATCTCGCAACTATTGACCGTTAATAAGGACTTGTACCTTCCATCATCAGCTCAGCATCATTAAATGATGAAAAGCAGACGAAAATAACTGAATAAATAAAACAATTTAACGGATTATATCGCGTATATTATCTCATTTTAGTTCCCGACGTTTCGGAAGCTTTCCAGCTTTCCATGGTCACGGGAGGACCATGTGTTTTATTTCAATGAGTAATAATCGCGGAAACAGAAGAAAATATTATATAACTGAATAACTTTAGAAAAATATATACAAACCATTGTTATTGCCTGTAATATTTGAGGGTTTCTCTCGATTTCCCTGGGATCCCATCATCAGATCCTGACTTGGGGATAAGGAGTCCACCTCAGAGACACACTATAAAGACTATGACTAACAGTCTTAACGTACGTACCTCTAATGCATGTATTTTTTAAGAATTATCCTGTAACTCTTAAATAAAATAAGACTTAATATAAAAATTGTATATTTCATGAAAAACGAAAGTACTTACAGTCCGAGCAATTATATCAGAAAGTTTGGCCATACTGATCAGGTTGGTTGGTTTGTTTTTAATATTCGTAAGGAGTATATTTAGCTGGCCGCAAGTTTATTTTTTCAGTGTCATAGAAATTTATATGGGATTATATGGCTTTCTATTTAGCCCTAGGGGCTAGATGTACTATTTTAGTCTCGCTTTGCGAAGCTAATATGACGTGATTTAGAGCAGGAGAAGTGAAAAAAGTTATTGTTGTTATATTGTATGATGACCACGACCACTCTGCCAAGAGTGAAACAGACGAAGAAGAGGACTGTAATTCTAAGTTCACGATGCAAGTTGTAAAATGCCTGTTTTAGTGTTGTGAATTTAGTTTCAGGGGCTGTAGGCCGAATCGATAGATGATGGCTATTGGCAGCAGATGTGAAATGTACGTATAAAGTATGTGTATCACAAATGATGGATACTATTATGCGTTTTTATTCGGTATGGAGAACAAAGTGGCGACGCTATTAAGTCACTAATAGATTTCAACCTGCGGGCCTATGATGGTTGCGTTTGTCACGCGATAAATAAGTGACATATCTGCCGTCACCTTCTGACACGTATGTGAGTGCGAGAGTGACAGGCGCGTTATCATATCATTTATCGCGTGATAAACGCGACCATCATAGGCCCGCTGGATTTATAATCTTAGTAGTTATATTCGATTTGTTACTAAGTTTTAATAGATAGTAAGTCATACGATTAAATAAACCAGCTCTGTAAAATTGTCACTTTGCATAAATAAAGCTTTTCCGTGTCATAGCTCGTAAGAAAAAGTGTCAATTTGCTTAAATACGTAGTTATTCATCCCTTCCAAATATTAAACTTAACGAGAATGTCGAACCGTCGGGTCAAGTAAAAATCTCCTTCGTTTTTATATTTTCTCAATTCTGGGTTGCTATGGTGGATACAGAGTATAATTTGAATTAGAAAATCTAATATTCTATTATTCAAATTAACCTTATTTATAATCAACACACAAGTTCACTTAATATTCACATACCGTAGTCAAAATACAATCATTCGAATGTCAACCATTGAACAATCTTAGACATAGGTACATAACAAACAATAGGACAAATAATATTTAGGACACGTATATTAGGAACAACAATTTCGGCAAATAAAATATATACGGAACAAATTCAGAAAAAAGTAGTAATGCGAAAAAACAATAGGATTAACAGTTTTATGCCACCCGATATAGACCCATAATGTTCATCCTCTATACATACATACGTCTTATAGGAGTTAACAAGAATCTTCTAAGAGTTCACCTTGTTCATGAGAAAAAGTTAAAATCTCATAGCAATATTCAGAAACACAAGGTACCGAAAACATACAAGTTCTAGACACGAGTACTTTCATCGCAAACCCTATTTCACGTCATATTACATCCTCACACAAGTTCCGAGATTGTAGGTGTTCCGTACCTTCCGTACACAAACCTATTCCATTTTCTTGGCCAAACTATCGTATAACTAGTTTGATACTAGCTGCCAAGTTATTTTATAGTATCGGCCGAAGTTTATTTCTACTTATGATACGAATCCTGTGTAGAACTAGAGTTGGGCAACAGTTATTTTGAATAAGAATAAAAAAAGAGCGAAATGTTAAACTTATTACAACAATACTGAATAAGAGTAATTCTTCTAGCGCGTCATTTTAAATAGCGTAAATATTTTAAAATTGTATACTTGCAATAATTTAGAAAATTGACTTGTATATCCGATTATATTTCCCCTTTGCATAATTAATAAAATAATTGTGACATTTTCATATCTAAATAGCGTAAATAATAATATTTTATTAAAAAAAATATTTGAATAATGAATAACAACGAGCAAATACATTTGTTGGTTTGAACGTTATTTTAACGAATTTTAATTTGAAGTTTCGTTATTTAAAATAAAAATGGGACTATCGAATTTTAAACATGTGTTTGTGCATTGGTAATGTATTTATGACAATTACTTAAAATGTGGTTTTTTTTTAGCTGTAGGTATGGAAATAGTGTAATAGGTGGATAAACATATAATGTTAGTTATCTTTGCCACGCCGCAAAAAGTCAGTAGTATGCGTGGAAAAAAAAATCGATTCCCTTTATCCAATATAATATTTTCAATCCGTATATTCTATAAAAAATATTTTTTAGGCAGATTACTTTGAATAAATTAGTTCTTGATTTAATGTTAAATAATTTATTCCTACGAACCGTTATTCAAATGTCGATTTTATTCTTGAGCGCTCATCTCTGATGGAATTTATGGTTGGAGGCTATTCGCTAACAGGCTGTTAGGTATTGGTGATTGAATCGGTGTTTCACTTTGCTACGGCTTCGTCTATGCAAATTGAACTAGATCGTTCGTGATACGGCAGTCGCTTGTCAATACTGGTTGTTAAACTTCAAAACAGATTCTCAAGTTTAATATGTTTTTAGGGTTCCGTACCCAAAGGATAAAACGGGAACCTATTACTAAGACTCCGCTGTCCGTCCGTCTGTCACCAGGCTGTATGTCATGAACCGTGATAGCTAGACAGTTGGCATTTTCACAGATAATGTATTTCTGTTGCCGCCATAACAACAAATACTAAAAACACTGTAATTTTATGTTTGTCTGACTATGTCAGTATCAATATAAAATGATCGATCATTTTCACCGCGTACATTTTGTTTAGGAGTAGGGAGTGCTAACACTGGATTTTCATAGATACGCCCGTTTGTAGCGTTTTTACAGAGCTTTTCCGATACTTCAAAATATAATACGATGGTGAAATTTACATTATCTTTGCTTGTTACTTGTTAGTGGCCATGTTTTCCGTTGTTATTTTCTGACCATTGTGATCTTTTAGGCGTTTTGCAACTGAATATTCGGCTAAATGCCTAATTTGTCATTTTACTATCAGTACGTTCTGCAACTCAGTTAATTTGCTATTAGAATATTTTTCTTATTCAGCCGTTTTGAAAATATGACGTTGTAAAACTAACTCTCACATTTTGGTTGTAAAACTACGACCCGATGCGAATGTCATTTTGTTTACTTATCCATTTTGCAATTTGATCCTTAAAAACCTAACCCCGTGAAGCCGACTTACGTTTTTCCGGTTTTTCAGGTAAGTTTAAATTTTTCTTTTCTATTTTTAACCGGTGAAATGGTTAATTTGTGTGTACGAAGTAAATGGAGTGACGTCACTGGAAGTGAGAGACCACATAAAAAGTAATAAATTAACAGTACCGATAAAAATTTGATACAAATATTTCTATTAGGGGATTAGTTGTAGTAAGATGCAATGGCCGGCGAGTAAATAAGTGTGTATATTGTGCCAGTGAGGCTGTAATTATCCAACCCGCACAACTTTGAATAAACTTGGTTGTTTATGTTCAAGATTTTGTCATAGAAGTTTCCTAATTTAGTCGCCAGGCACTTTAATGCTCGTGCCCAAACTCCGAGCACTAAGAATACCAACTTTAATGGGCATTCTAACTACACCTGCTCACTCTACAGAGTCCACAGACAACTACAGTTTCACTTTAGCCTTATTTAGGAAATCCTTGAATTTTTCAAAGAAGAGTACTCTATGTTCTTAGCTGCCTATAATACGCATTAGTGGCTCTGTGAGCTGCAGACTTCGCGAGTCTTTTAACTCACATATCTCCGTCATTTTGAGAAAAAAAAGGAGTAGAGGAATTCTTTTTTATTTACTCAACCTGCACACAAAAGTCGGTTGAGAAATGCAACCTGTAGAGGAAAACACCCGGACGAACATAAGAAATTATTATTGCCCAAGCTGAAACGGAGACGCCACTCGCTCGCGAGGTCAATAATTTTCCCACTTATAGGGTAGTAGAGTCGGCACAACATGTTTTCTTCTCCCATTCACCATTTCAGCGCTTAGTCCTGTCTTTCTCATGTCCTCTCTCACACAATCCATCCATCGCTTTGGCTTTTTTGGCCTAACGATCGCTTTTCATCCTTTGACATTCATCCCTAACATTATTTTACCAATATGAAGGTCATCCCTCTTCATGACTGGCCCATACCAGCTAACCTACTGCTCCTCATTTTGTCCGTCATGGGTGCTACTTTCAAACTTCCCCTTATATACTCGCATTTCTAATCCGATCTTTCCTCGTCACTCCACATATTATTTCGTAAAAAAAATGTATTGCCAATTTAAAGATTTAGTCAATTAAGCATTTGAATCAGTAGTTCGGAATTAAGGTATTAGAAGTCACGGAAGTGATTAACTTTAGGTTCAGATCAACCATAAGTAATGTTTGACAAATGAATTCATAAATATCAAACTCCATTATGTCCACGTGAATGTGTAACAGAATTTAAAATATAGTCTTGTACATAAAAACAATCAAGTTATGATTCGAATTAATGCGGGCATAATGGGGTTTAATATTTATCAACACAAAAAACCCGAAAAAAAAACCGGAAACTTTTAATTTTTATATCATATTATTTTTATTTTATATGATAACAAGTAGTATTTAGCGATTTAAATAAATATTATTATTTAGTTGGAATTGAATCATGTCCGAATAAAACAAGAGAATACCGTAACTCGAATGTACAATGCCATCAATTTCCAGTTCAACTTTGCATGCGTGTTAGTACAATTAATAATGATTATTATAGCTGTTTATGTATATGTCTTGTAATATTTGCGTTTGTAAAATTATAACATTATTGTTTTGTTTTAAAGTGCCATCGCCAGGCAGCGACAAATATAAGAAAGTCGATTGAGTAGTATAACATACTACTACTCACATTAATCTTCCCCGAAGTCAATAATTAGGAATTAACAAATGGAATATCGTTCCAGTGCGAAACATACCATTCCAGAAGATATGAGAAATATACCGAACTTCGCAAAATAAATATGACTACGTAAGATATAACATACGTATGACAATGTCAGTTAGTAATGTTTTTACTGTCCTTCTCAAGTGTCAAAATATAGCTACGTATACTGAAGACGTTGATAAATAGTAATGATTAATGGTATTATTATGGTACTATAAATAAATGCAAAACCTAGACTTAATCATGCTCTATGTAGCTTGACATCATTTGTCTGTCATCTGCGTCAAATGTACACTGCTTGGCCATCGTCATCTAGTTTTAATACTGGATATCCCCGTGCTGTTGGCGCCCGATCCGAAGTAATACGATCGACAGTACTCTTGTTTTATTCGATTATGATTTGGGCCCTAAAATAGTATGTGGAAGATTCTTTCAGTCACCCTATAGTCTTCAATAGACGATTTATCTTTGAATATATCATAGGATTTTTGAAATAACGAGATGCTCTATATTCTCTTGTATTATTTTTCAATGGCATTGAATATCCTATTACGTAAAAGTGTACAGAGAACAATGGAACTTTAATATGAAATGACAAAATGTTCGTTTCTGCGTCAAAAGATATATGTGTCTTGGTTAAAGACATTGCTGTCGTGGTCACCGCGCTTATGTAAGTGTAATTTTTTTCAACGTCGGTGCGGCTATGCTGTAACAAAAATGACATTTGTAGTAAATAGTAAGGAGGGAGTAGGCAAATGAGCACGCAGACCTGCGGGACCTATGATGGTTGCGTTTGTCACGTGATAAATAAGTGACATAGCTGCCGTCACCTTCTGAAACGTATGTGAGTGTGAGAGTGACAGGCGCGTTATCATATCATTTATCGCGTGATAAACATCATAGACCCGCTTGGGGGCCTATAACGGTCTCGTTACGAGTATCACTAGATTAATAAATCATAAAGTATACTACACTCTCGCACTCACACTCTCACTCTCTTGGAAGCATTACGATACAATTACTTTTTCACCTCACTCGCTCAGTTCTATTTACAGCGCGAAATCTGCGTGGAAAAGTTTACTTCATCCGCTAGCTCGGAAAAATCATTTGAAGTTCGGATTTACATTTTTTATATGTTAATTTATTTGTTTTCTTATGAGTGTTTTTAATAGGTTCACTAGCTTTTGCCCGCGGCTTCGCCCGCGTACTAAACGTAATTTAACTCTAAATTGTTGTGTAATTTCGTAAATATAGTTTAAAAATACAGTTGCGTTACTTTGTAACATAAATATAGTATGTAAGATATCTACTGAAGTAAGAATATAGATATTAAAATTTTGCAATACCCTTACAGTTGCATTTGATACTTTTGTATATTTTATAACACTTTATAATTACCATGGTACGCAAAAAAGAATATGAATATGAGTATGAATTTTTAACCATCTACAAAAAGAAGGTTCTCAGTGTGACCCTTATGTAGGTATGTATGTTTGTCCGCGATTATCTCGCGTTTTGCTGAACCGATTTAGATGCGGTTTTCAAAAAAGTATTCGTTACTTTCTGGAGGTCTCGGTATACGTTTTGGTGAAGGCAGTTCGCTTATTTTTTTTAAAGAAATGATTGCAATAATTTTTGAATTGTTACGCCGCCAATGACTTACTCCTACAACGAAATAATGATTAATGCAGATTTCTACTCTTGAATAGAAACTTTTGCCCGCGGCTTCACTCGCGTCATATTCGGGGTAATTTTAAATTTAAAAACCAGCTAAGAGCATGAAGGACCATATGCTTAGGGTACGGTTCCGCAGCCGTTACTACAAAAAATAGCACTACAGACCAGCAAAAGAGCTTAATCTTCATGCGGCTTACGTCCTTTTGTTGAAAAGTGCAGTTTTTCGGCAATATCTCAAAAGCCGTATATCCAATCGTATTGAAAACAATTTTCGTTGTAAGTTTTTATTAAGTTTGACGTTTGTAATTTTTTTATGACTTACAGTTTAGAAAATAGAGGGAGGGGGAGGACACAAAATATTCCGTGACTCAATTTTTTTTATTAGTAACCTCACTGCAGTGTTTTCGCTACCCAAAGATTGTCTGGAAGAGATCGCTGTTTAGCGATAAGACCGCCTGTTGTTTACCTCTCCTTGAATGTATTGTTTTCTGTACTCTGTTTTGTGAGGTGTACAATAAAGAGTTATTGTATTGTATTGTGTTTTTAAACTAAATATCGAAATATGTGCCACAGATTGATGTTTGCTAAAATAAAAATAAAAACACTTTCAGTAACATATATGACGACCGGTTTGGGTCAGTGGGAGTAACGTTGCCTGCAAAGCTGAGGTCCTGGGTTCAAATCCCGGTAAGGGCAAATATTTGTGTGATGAGCATAAATATTTGTTCCTGAGTCTTGGATGTTTTCTATGTATATAAGTAATATATATATTAAATATATCGTCGTCTAGTACCCATAACACAAGCCTTATTGAGCTTACCATGGGACTAGTTCGATATGTGTAAAAATTGTCCCGTAATATTTATTATTTATTTATATGAAGTGCCCCCCTAGATATTTTTTTATTTGTTATTTAACTATCAAACTAAGTAGCGGCTTATACATGACACCTTTTCTCCAAATTTCATCAATCTTGTAGTTTTTGAGTAAAATGGACATGACAAAACTATAAGGGTTCCGTGTTTGCGATTTCGGCTACGGAACCCTAAAAAGCGGGACTTTCCCTGGGCAAAACAATGAGTATAAGTAATTCAAGATCCCGTCAAAATGATACTTTGTGTAACTTTATTGATTAAAAAATAAAATTAATTAATAGAATAGTGGCCTCTACTACGTTCCGGTGCAAAGCATTGACTTGCAACCTAATGCCGTTACAAAGTTTGGGTGGTCCGTCTGTTACAACCAATTTTCGGTCGAAACTACCGGACCGATTGAATTGTAATTTGGCACAAATGCTTTCAATGACAAGGATGTTCATGTCCACGATATAAAATTTCAAAATCGTTGCCATTTTTGTAATTAACGTGCCAAAAAACCATAAAAACGACATCCGTATTGATATTTAGGAAATTTCAACCCCGTCACACCCCGGCAGATTTCAAAATCGATGCCATTTTCGTAATTAACGTCCCTAAAAACCATAAACCGAACCAGAAACGACACCCATATTGATATTTTGACATTTCAACCCCATCGCACACCAACAGGGAAGATAGTATTTCACGTCCGCCACGTCGGATTTTAAAATCGTTGCTGTTTTCGTAATCAGCGACTGGATAAACCAAAGAAACAATACCCATGTCGACTTTTAGACATTGTAACCGAATTTCCTCTTTTAGGGGTTGAATTTTCAAAAACCCTGAAACATGTATTTACTTATTTATTGATAGGAATACTCGTGTGAAGTTAAAAATTAAATAGTCGAAACTGATCTGACTTCCCCATACAAACTTTGGACCCTCATTTCATCCCTTAAGAAGTGGAATTCTCAAAAAACCTGAAACACGTGTTTACTCATTTATTGTTAGGAATACTCCTGTAAAGTTTCGAATAAAATAGTCTAACTAATCTTGTTTCCAAATACAAACTTTGAAACCCCATTTTACCCCTTTAGAGGCTGAATTTTGAAAAATCCCTTCTTAGTGGATACTTACGTTATAAAAGCTACCTATTGTGAAAAATTCAACTCTCTAGGTCTAACGGTTTAGGCTGGGCGTTGATTTAAGTGAGTCAGTCAGTTAGTCAGGACTTTTACGTTTATATATATAGATTATCACTTGTTTTAAATGAAAAAATAATCGGTTTGTTATAATTTCATGGTTCTTCTCACATTTCACCTTTTCCTCGCTGTAGTGAGGTGAAAAGTTGTGTGTTTCGCACGGCTGTTAAATTATTTGGCTTCTCGTGCCTTAGAAGCCTCGTTCCTCTCAGGAATCTATATTTCAAATTTTAGATTCCTTCGCTTACTCGGCTTTCAATTTGAAGCACCAGCGCCTAATAAAAACTTTGCAGCCTTGCATAACAAATAACTAATATTGCGCACCTCACAAATACATATACAGGGATTTACATATAATGAAAAATAAAGCATAAGGTTGACAAGAGGCGGTCTAAAGAACATAAACTTCCAGACAATCGGTAGTGAAGAATTTGATAAAGTAATATATTTCACCGGAATAGAAACTTTGGCGATTTTAAATGAATATAATTTACCTTTCCACGTTGACGTAAGTTACATATATTGCACTTTATTAATACTCCACTTAACAATTAATTTAAATAAATAATAATTGCCAGTATGAAGTGCTATGAATGATTTAGATTTAATTTAACACTTCAGATTATTTACATGAGAAAATGTCAGTCGACATATATTGTTAAAGGACAAAAAAGGTTTTAAACCTTAAAGAATTATATCTATAGGTATATACTGAAGTATTTATAATATAGTAAAAAATATATTGAATATGTACATGTATTGCTTTTTCTGCTAAACAAATACTGAACTTTGGTACACGTTGATAACGATCACTGCTTATATGACACAACAAAGACAGACAGAAGCAAGACAATATCTATGCAGAAGACATGCTATGAAATAATATCATAGCAAAAATCGGCTTTCTAGCATTTTTAGGGTTCCGTACCTAAAGGATAAAACGGGACCCTATTACTTTGACTCTGCTATCCGTCTGTCTGTCTGCCTGTCTGTCTGTCTGTCCGTCTGTCACCAGGCTGTATCTCATGAACCGATCACGGTTCGATGACTGCGTATCCCACTGCTTGGACGCTTAATTACGATTAAGCCGCGCTTCTCCAATCTAAATGTGTGATACGCGTATCAACATGGATTTCGAGCGATCGGATCAGCGCAACGTTCAAACGCGTGATCGTGACACGCGTCATGCCACGGGACGAAGATCTGAACGGACAAATGATACAAATGTGGACGCACCTTATGGTGTGGTTGTGTCTGTCTCCCAGCATTTTGTTTTGTAGATTTTGTAAATAAACAATCATTTTCATATTCATTCTTACCGTCATATCTACTGTGTGGTGCGAATGAAACGCAGGTATTTTTCCTTCATATTGAAATGACTGGAGCTCTCCTATTTGATGAGATCCTAAAATTAAGTCATGCCTTAGACATATATATTTAGGTTCAAAACTGTGATTTCAACTTAAAAAGTAAAAAACCAACATATTAATAAGCTACATAGATGACATACCGTATTCAAAAAATGCCTCAGCATGGTTAAAAAAAACAATGAAAATTAAATTAACGTAAAACACTCCTTCCCTCCTCATAGTAACAGGTGTCTCAAATTGTCGAGAAAATGAGAAGACGACCGAAAAAACAGTTAATATTATCATTGCAGTGGTAATCGACTCAACATGGATGCGAATCGATTAAAAAACGTATATCAACTAATTAAAGGTACGACCACACCGCTGATCAAAACAGCTGAAGCATAGCAATGTACATATACATTGAGGATAAAAAAAGCGAGACGCACTATTTTGTAGGTCACTGAATCGACTTTTTTTATTTTTTGTGCCTTGTGGTTTCATCACGCCAAAACGGCTAAACACATTTCAACTATTTTTGGTAAGTGGGTAACTACGCTAAAAAAGAGGATTATATTTTTCTAGCTGTGCTTCTAGTAGATTCATAAATTTATTTTTTCTCCTAGGGCCATGGGCAACGACCTGAATTCTACTGCGGAACTAAAATAAAGATATAACCATCGGAATTCATTCCCAATAAAATAAAATTCCACACGTGAATCATACGTTAATCTGTTTCACGTCTATAGTTAATCTTTTGGTTTTTGGAGACTTTTGAAGCATAGTCCTGCCTAGCTACTGCAATTTGTCACGCCTTCGCTTGTCATACAACTAAGCATCACCCCTTTCTCGCACTATATTAAAAGGAAAGAGCCATACAATATATGTCGTGTGAAAGAGAGTTGCATATCACAGTTGTCCTAGATGTGCTTATTGAATAATTCGCGTTATTAAAGGATCGGTCAACGGCATACCATGCTTGCTACTATAGCTTGACCACAACCGCTGTGCCGCTCCTGAGGTATGCGAGCGGCGAGACGGGGGGGCAGATCAGCCACTGCGCTCTGTCATTCCGCCGTCGTCGCTCGTGGCGGCGTGTAGAGTATCTGTTGCGGGCTGTCTATGTCAGACGCACATGAGATAGAATATCCAAAGATGGGTCGTGCTTTACCTCGAGATGTTAAAGCTGTCATTTTCAAAGTGGCCGAATATTTTAGGGAAAGAAAAACAGACAAAAATAGCTTCGAACATAAAAGTGACGCAAATATCGCCAAACTTGTGGCCGAAGCTACTGGTGCCAAAAAACTGTAAGAAATGTAATATCTGTAGGAAATTCATCAATTGAAAATGAGGTCCAACCGAAGTTTAATTCGCCCAAAAAACCGAAAGTTATAAAGAAAAAATATGTAATTGATGATTTTGACTTGGGAGTGATCAGGAGAAAGATTCATCAATTTTATGAGATCGAAAAAACAGTGCCAAGTATTCGTTAGTTACTGTCAAGTTTGAGACAAGATGGTGTTTTGAATTGTGGACGAGAATATTTGAGAAAACATTTACACACAATGGGTTACCGGTTCAAAAAATGTAGATCGAAAAGACATCTTCTTATAGAGCAGCCTAATTCTTCCAATATCCGATCGCTCAGAAAATATAAATGATTTATCAATTCATTAATCTGCCTTAAAGCGCTTAAATGATATTCCTATAAAATACCTAGAGGCTAGCTCCCAAAAGGTGATACCTATTATCGACAGCTGTAGTTACTCTTTCTAGAAAGCTTAAACTGAATTTAAGTGAATTAGCATACGGTTTCAGTTACTGAGCAGTTATTTGTAAGGCTTTTCAGCCTCCGGATGGAGTCAACGGAAGCTTTCCTTAAAATCTATTACCTAGCAAACGAGTACGTATCTCAAGAGATTTAAACATAAATTCAAGCTTTTTTGTAGGAAAACAGGAAAGGAAAATGTATTTGTCCCGGTGGTGCTTTACTGTTAAGAGGAACTAATGTCGCCAGAGTTACTTGAGTTGCCGCTCTGCGTTGTATTTAACTACATTAAGCAGAATAAATATTCAAGAAGATAATATCATCATTATAAAGGAGTACGTTATTACACGACTGTTTGATATTTGCTGAGAAAATTTAATCGCATATTTCACGCACGGGGGTACAGTCAGCATTAAACAGTTTGTAAAGTCCAAAGCGCCAAATATGTCGTAACATGCCTTTATTACTTTAGGCACAAAGATGTGTGATAGATATGATAGATATATTTGGCACTTTGGATGCTGCAGACTATTTGATGCGGTCTGTATCCACTAAAGAAGAAGATGAGACCTAAACTTCCTTTTACTGAATGGGCCATGTATATCTTTTGTCTAACTCACTCACTTCTTATATTTTTAAACCCAAAATATTTATTTTTCTATGCAATTTTTAGTAGGTATGTTTTCTTACAGACCAACCTTCTCAAGACAATCACAAACACGACAAAAAAAGAATTAGCCAAATAGGTGCAGCAGTTCTGAAGTGATGCACGAACATACATTTATTCAATTGATTTATATGCATATACTAGAATATGCCCGCAACTTTGTTCGTGAAGGAGAAAAAGGCATAACCCGTCGTTTTTTGTTCAGCGTAGTTGGGTAAAAAGTATCCTATAACCATCTGGAGATACCCAGCTACCCGTGTACCATAAATTGTGGAAATCTGTTAAGCCGATTTTGTGTGATGAAGCCACAACGACACATACAAACATACATAAAATCCAAAAATAATATTTTGCGTTTTAGTGACTTCCAAATAGTCCGTAACAATATTTTTTTTGAAAATATCTTCAATGTACAGACATTTCATTTTTACAACTTTTTAATAGTATAAATATATATCTAGATTTACAAGAAGATAGAAAAAGAAAAAAGATACATTTTTAGACTCGCACTTAATATTTCATTGGTCACAAACACAATCAACTCAGTACACACTTAGGAGTAATTAATATATCTATATTCCACGAAATGTTGGAACAACATCCCACCCCTAATCCTTAATGCTTCTTCGGTTTTTGTATTTAAAAAACCTTTAAAAAACAATTTGTTAGACCAACAAATCAATCCAACATAGCATTTTCATGTCCCAAGGTAGATCAGAATCAACCGTAGGTTATGATTACCATTAGTTTGTTTCTATCCCAGTTTGTTATTATTATAAGAACAACCAAGCAGAGTACGTACTGTGTAGTTGTTAAGTTTATTTTTTTAAATGTGACTCCTGTTTTGCTCAATTTTCTGGATCCACGTAATACCAGCGCCAAATCACTCTTGGTGGTTTGGCATTATGCTGAGTGGACTCCATTTTCGCACAACGCATTTTTTTCGTCTCTTGTATGCCATGTATACCTCTGCTAAATAAATTATCTTTTTTTCTTTCTTTCTTTCTATATTGTACTGTTCCAATTTCATGTATCTTTGTTTAGCCCTATGGTTGATTAATAGAGAATGCAATTCGGCAATATGTCCAACACTTGTACTTTCCTTTTGTTTGTGCAATATAGCTTAAAAAAATTAAACAAAGAAGTAGATAAAACAATAGTCAAAGATGTGGGTAATATTAAAATGCTCCAAAAATGGGCTGCAATGCATTACTTTTATTTTAAATCAACATATTTTGGTTTATAATAGCTTAAATGAATCCAAACCACTTTATTATCATTATAAATGATATACCGAGAACTCGAGATATTATGAACTGAATTAATTAAATACCCATACTATGTTAATTACTCTCTGAAACAACATCAGCGTAAACATTTAATGAAGCATTATACTGTAACGTTTATAATTATATTGTAACATTAATAACTGGTCACTTACCCAGAATTGGGATAAATAAAATAAAACAGCAATCATATTAATCACACGGTCACTAGGCGTAGTCCTTCAAAATTATACTCATCAATGAATTGACATTCCTAGCCTCTGCAGTAATGTAGGTACTTTTTTCTTTGTAAATTTAATTTTTAATATTATATATATTTAATTGCAATTTGTGGAAAATACCCACTTTGAGAAAATAAATAAAGGTGTGTACATGCCAGATGATTCTAATTAGTAAACATAGTACACATGTACCAGAAGGGCTTTATTATTTTATTTTAAAATAAACTAGTAGCAGCGTTTCACAAAATGGGGCTTACTTAAGAGAAAAAAAACACCGCAAAGATATCTCCCAGACTACCTCGTTAATAATTATATTATCTTTAAAACAAACAAACATCTATAACTGATTCCTTTTGTTACTAATTGATCGAACGTTAGAGAAGGTCTGTTCTTCAGCTTGGACGAACACGCTTTCGTGTGTCCGTTTTTCCGTATGTTGTCCTCTACAGGTTGTATTTCTGAACCGATCGAGCCTTGCAAAGTTTTGTGAGCAGGTTAGATAATAATTATACCGCATTTTGTAGATTTTTTTCTAAATAGCTGATATGGGGGTTGAAAGACTTGCGAGGTATACAGCTCACAGAGCTCTTGTATTTTTAATGATTATTGATTCTTGTTTGATGTTTTGTTGATTCATTTTCATTATAAAGTAAATACGCTCTTGATATAATGTTATAAATAGATCACGTCACAATAGGGTACTTAGGGGGTATTCTGTACGAAATATAAATGAAAAAATGATATTTGTATTAAAAAAAAAACATATTTGCGACTTTGCGTCACATTGATATACTTAATGCGGGACAAAAAATACACATCTCCAAGCCACCGTTATAAATCCACCAATAATATGAGTCGAAGTGGAAAAAAGCTTTTTCTTTTTGAAGTGGATATCTATCCTTACCCTTATCCTTACTTCCTTACTATCCTATCTTCCATTCCTATTTCCTTACTATATTATATATCAAACTTACTTATATATTAATATTATCCTTACTATATTATAAAATTATAATCCTTACTATATTTATATTATAAACGTGAAAGTATGTATGTACGTTCTACACAATCTAAAAAACTACTGAATGTTATTTTATGAAACTTTCCAGTTATGTACCTTATATAGCAGAATAGGACAGGCTATAATTTATGTCAAATTCCATCCCTTTGAGGTACGAAAAGTGGGGTGAAAAATTTGTAAGCTATAAATTGCATCTCTACGCGGACGAAGTCGCGGGCAACAGCTAGTATTATAAACGTGAAAGTATGTATGTACGTTCCACTTAATCTCAAAAACTACTGTACGATTTTTTATGAAACTTTCCAGTTATGTACCTTATATATCAGAATAGGTCATAGGCTATAATGTATGTCAAGTTTCATCCCTTTTAGGGACGCAAAAGATGATGAAAATTTGCATGGAAAGTAAATTTTCTTTTTACAGAACTTGATATCTTGGTAATATGCTTCACATTTAAATAAGTAAACTATCGAGTTTTGGGGAAAGGCATAAGCGCGATACACGTATCTAAGGCGGACGAAGTCGCGGGCGGCCGCTAGTACTATTATAAAGTTGTAAACATGAAATGTCTGTACATTGAAGATATAAAAAAATATATTGTAACGCACTATTTGGAGGTGACTGAATCGAAACTTATATATTTTTTGTATCTTTGTGTTGTGGCTTCATCACGCCAAATCAGCTAAACGGATCTCAACTATTTTTGGTACACGGATAGCTGGGTATCCGTGAACCTGTAGTAGACAGATGGTTATCGGATAACGACTACGACTACGCTAAAGATAAAATCGAGGGGTTATGACTTTTTCACCTCCACGAACTAAGTTCAAACTGCTAAACCGATTATCTTGACCCAGAGCAAAGAACACTTTCGATGAACTCACCTTTCACGCACAAAAATCTTAGTCAAAATCCAAGCACTGCGATGCCACAGACAGACACATATATACTGTGAGGGTGTAGCTCCATCAAATTTGAGGTGTAGGGCTTCAGGAAACAGTAAAAAATGACTTAAGGTCGGTGAGATTCAATTTCCTATTCTAATACAAAATGATAGGTGAGACGGATGATGTTTGTCAATAATCTATACTATTATAAAGTGGTAAAAATGAAATGTCTGTACATTGAAGATATTTTCAAACAAATGATTGTAACGGACTCTCGGGTGAACGGAGATTGTAACGTGGAGGTCACTGAAACGAAAAAAAATTATTTTGCATTTTTTGTATGTTTGTAAGTGTCGTTGTGGCTTCATCACGCAAAATCGGCTAAACGGATGTCAACTATTTTTAGTACGCGGGTAGCTGTATGTTTTCAGATGGTTATATAATATTTTTTACCCGACTTCACTGTCGAATAAAAGAGGGTTATGATTTTTTCTCCTACACGAACAAAGTTGCCTTCTAGTTTAAAATATATTTTTTAACAGCCTGCCTAACCCGTCTCGTAATTGCCAGGTTTATAACCTTCATAATTATTGATACATATCAGTAATTGTGGAGAAAGTTTCCAAAATTCCTAAAAAGGTCTTTAAAAGTCATATAAACATGTAAGTTAACATAAGACATTTTTTAAGTATTTTGGAAAGTTTCCGCAATTTGCACATGAGAATTCAGTATTCACAATACACACATCGAACCTACACAGGTCTAACGCTTAACTGAGTCTGGTCTAGAGGTATTGGAGCGGTGCGGGAGGGGTGAACAGTGACGTGACATGAAGTGTTCTAACTGTCTAGCTATACAAGCCTGACCCCCGACTGAAGTTACGCGTCGTTTGATGTACGCTAAACACACCCCTCCCGTAAGGGTATGGGAGCGGATACCTCAGGAACAGATTCAGGTTATGCTTTGGGCATAAAACACCCCCTTTTTTTCGTCAGGGTTAAAAATAAGTGTAAATAAAGAATTTCGCGTTAGATTGTATTTTAGACACGGCGTATCTAAGCAACCGAATACAAGGCAAAATAATGAAGCGAGTTAAAACAAAATTCTCGGAAGCATAAAACCATTTTGGTCCAGTGTTTTCGTGAGTTTATACAATGACACCAATGTATTGGAAATTTTATCAAGTCCTCGTCCGCGCCGCCGCTGCACGACTGTTATTTAAAAATGGGCTATTTTCGTTCAACCAGGTTTACACAATGTTAACAAAATTGTTTGCAGCATTGGTTTTCGACAATGTTGACGTTCCATTGAGTAGTAGATAGATTTTCAGCTTTTTTCAGGGATGTTTTCATCGTATTTTCTATGGCACATTGTTTTGTGTATGCTTTACGTAGACTTTGTACAGTGTAACTATTAACTCAATATGAATTATTTATAATGACATATTACCAGTTTTAATGCGATCCAAATAAAATTATTTGGATTGTTTCCCGCAGCTTCAACCACGTGGTGTGGATATTTTGCGTACCTATCGTTCGGAATAAAAAATATCTAATATTAATTTCCTGTGCTTTGGAATAAAAATGATCTTATATCATTTTTCTACTCGTCGACTTTAATCCCTCAATAAGAACTTCATAGACTAAACTTTAATAGCATACTTTCCAATGTCGGATACTCTATGGCACTTCCAACTGAACTGATATATTCATAAGCCAACACTTTATTTCATAAGCCAACACTTTGAATGCACTATAATGATTTCAAAAATAGAACTTTGGTTGCGAAAAATAACATTTCTTTGTTTAAGGAGACTCGTTTTAATGCAAATACATAAAAAAAAATATCTCTCCTTTTAAGAAAATTAAATTTTAATGGGTAAATAGCTTTTCCATCCCTAGGGTGGAAAGTATTTTATTGTTACGATTAATAGCCACAGAGTCGAAGATAATTGAGGTACTGGGAATGGTGATGATGATGATGATGATGATGATGATGATGGTGATGGTGATGGTGAGGGTGATGGTGATGGTGATGATGATGGTGATGGTGATGGTGAGGGTGATGGCGATGACGATGGCGATAGCGATGGCGATGGCGATGGTGATGGTGATGGTGATGGTGATGGTGATTGTGATGGTGATGGTGATGGTGATGGTGATGGTGATGATGACGATGATGATGATGGTGATGATGATGATGATGATACCTACTCGTAGAAAAAGTATTGTATACAATAGTTATATACTTAGCTTTTTAAGTCTCGTACCTTACTTAGACCACTCAGCCGGTACTCGGCTGAAAAAGCATACATTATATAACAATTGCATAAAATACTATTTCCAGCCCATATATATCTTTGTAAGGGAGAACAAACCAACAATTCTATACTATTATAATGTTGTAAAACTAAAATATTTGCCATAGAAGATATTTAAAAAAAAAAGAGTGAAACGGCCTATACTCGCGGTCAATTAATACGCGTCAATGGCAAAATCCTCTATACATTGCAAATTAGTAATGGTACATACATGAAACTAACTCTGTATCTGTTTCTTTTTTAAAAAAGCTCGAACTTGGTAATAAATTCAAATCACGCTTGTTTTACTTTTGCTTGATTTCTTACTTTTGCTTTTTTCATTCTGTCAAATCAAATTGATAAATAAAAGACATTCATTGGAGTCTTTCATGGTCATTATTGAATTACTATCCTGTCGCTGACACGAAATGAATGCACACGCATCGTAACTATGCTAGAAGAAGGCAGAACTCAGAGAAGTAGAGCGAGAGACAGGCCACTTTCTGCGGGGCAGCGAGTCGTCAAACGATTCCGAGAAACTCGGGCAGAACATTAGAAGACCAGGAACCGGCAGACCGAGATGTACAACGCCTCGAGAGGATCGATTTATTGTTACAACTATGCTCCTAAATAGACAGTTAAAGTCACAAATCAGCACGAAGCGAACGGACTAAGGCGTCGGCTCATGAAGCTAATATGTACCCACATAGACCCACAAATGGCCCAACACTTGTAAAAGGAAACATCCAACAGCAAGATTACGCTACGCCCGTGAACATGCACAATAGGAAACGAAAAATGGGTAAGAGTAATCTTTTCTGACATATCCAGATTTATGCTATATGCACATGATGGGTGGGAAGAGTTTACTGACGGCCAGGGGGACGTATTATTCCAGCTTATTTTGAGAAAAAAGTATCGTTCGGCAATGGATTTGTTATGGTATGGGCTGGCATCTCTTCAGAGAGTCGCGCGGAGTTAGTGCTGATAGAAAATGGTATGTAAAAACTGTGCTACTCTACATAGAAGAGATCCTTAATGAGCATGTCGGTCTATACTTAAATAATATGGATAAAAATTCCATATTCATGCATGCCAACACCGGCCACAAACAGCTCAGTTTGTATATGAGTATTTTCAGGACGTTGCTATCATTGCATGTACTAGCTCTCGAGAGTTTAAATCCAATTGAGCACGCTTTGGACGAGCTTGCGAGGTGTTTAAGAAATCGGTACCCCGCCCCAGCTACACTTAGAGACCTGAAACATGCGTTAGTGGAAGAATAGACCAATTTCCCGCAACATCGCATAATAAACTCAATAAACAGCATGCCCAGTCGTTTGATAGCTGTAAGAAAAGCCCGTGGACGCAATACGAAGTATTAATTTGGCTTTGAAGTTCGTTTTTGTGTGGTTGTGATATACCGTCTTTTAGTTTTTCATCATTAAAATTGTTGATATTTTGTTTCTTATGTAATTGTAATAAATTAATATACGAATAACGTTTCCAACGTTTGCTGTTGTTTTATTAAGTATCAAAACTATCAAATTATCCACATTATACAGTTTTATTCATGCCGCTAGCTTTATTATTTTAGGAGATACCTACTCGTATTATTAGTTTTCGTACCAACCCGTATTCTTAGTCCGCGAGTGTATTTGAAAGGTTACCGAATCGAAATATATTTCGCATTTATATAAGGTTAAGAATTGCCGAAATCCCTAAACTATACGGTGACAATGATATATTTCGATAGTATCGAAAAAGTCATTTTATAGGGTGAGAGTACCGGTAATTGAACAAATTTATTAAGACATTCTTATTACATTGCTTTGACATTGTTATAAGCTTGTGTCAACAGCGAGTGTAACTAGTCTGCACTAATTTCCCACTAACTCCGAGTTTGATCTCCTAACCTTGACTTGCAAGTGACTTATAAGCTCACACTAAGTATTATTGAGTTTACGTCTTGTTCCGCTGAGGGCAGATATTTAATAACAAACTCAAAACGGCCATTAAATCATTCTAATTGTTAAAGTTGCCGCGTAACCGTTAAGGCATGATAATTACTGACTTTTTTACGGTAACCGAAGATCCATAATGCTGGAATTCAACCTATTTCACCCTAACGAGGCCGACCTCTTGACCCAAATGGCTGACGGCTTATATCTCAATTTCTCGAGAATAGTTAAAATTTCGCCATTAATCTTCTTCACAGGCTGATAAATCTCAATAGGATTCTTTGAATTGATTTGCGTAGTTTTTGGACTGCGTAATAATAAAACTAGCTTTAATTCTGACCGTGGCTTTTCTCCCTTTACATAAGGAAATTCTATGCAACACTTAACTTTCTAAGTCCAAACTGTTAGGCAGTGTGAGTTAGTCAGTCAGTCAGGACTTCCTTTCTATTTATATACATTAGAGGTTGACTATGCAACCACAACTATCATGCATCACAAACAAACTATAATATAGACATATAGTAAATTATACTAAAATAATGATGAATCTTTATTGTTAATTTTAAAAATTAATTTCTATTGTATATATTTTTTTTAGTGTAATGACTTTTTAAGTATTTTTTTTGTGATTGATCTTTATGATTAAGTAGATTGAGTTATTGATGTTTATTATTGTGTTGTGTTGCGTTGAGTATATTTATAATGTATAATTTTATTGAAATAATGTATATTTTTAAAAATAATTTAATTAATTTATAATATATAATTTTATTGAAAAATTAAAATAATGTCATAAAGTAATTTTTAATAATTTATTTTTGTGATTTAATTACATTTAACATGAATTTTATTTAGGGCTTCTTGTCTATTGTTTCGTACTTTGGACACATCGATGGCAAAAAGCGGAACTGCTATAAACGCCAAAATGCAAACTTTACACCAGAGCCAAAAAACTTTTCGATTTTGAGAAAAAAATCATAACTTCTTTATTAATGAACAAAAATACTTGTAATTTGGATCTAACTTATAACTTATAAATTTCTATCAACTGCCATATTCAAAGTTTGACATAAGTGAATAGTTTAGGGTATAGTGGCGTTTACGACGATGGCACTCCTTTTTTCGTAACGCGGAAACGCTGTGCGTGCAAAAGGTACATGTACTGAAATGGTAAGACGAGTCCACATTTCATAAAGCATAAATGCCGTAACCAGTTGTATATTTATTTCAAATATTAAATAATTTTGACTTACATGCCAATACATTCGTTATTCGACTTACTGAATTGTATTAAGTGCCAACCGCTAAAAACAAATTGTGAAATTATGACGTAAGTATTAATCAGCTTTTATTAACACATTTTTTAAAAATGTTATCAAAGTTTAAGCCTAGTTTCATACTCAATCAAAAGCTTAATAGGAACAATTACCGCAATAAAACATGCATAATTATCAAGTCTCCTAATGTCATAATCTCTTTATGAAAACCATACAAATAGTTACTTAAAAACCAAATTTCAAATGGTTTTCAAAAACATGAAAACTTCAAACGGCTAGAGAGAAACTTAAACGATTTTACAACCTTGTATTGACTAAAGTCTTTCCACAAAACTAAACTAACTATTTAAGCTTATAAAGTTTTTTTTTTATACAGAGTGGAACACGAAAGACATATCAGCAAACAGGGATTGTATTCTAACGGAGATTAGGAATTGTACAGACTGACTGCTTTATTTTTTACCAATAAACTATGTTAACTATAATAATTAAACGTAATAGGCCCTTGAATTATGAAAATTATATCAACTCTAATTCTATTTCCTTTCTGCCATATGAAACGACAATTATGTATAATTATGTATAATTGGCATTTCATATGGCAGAAATGAAAACGATTCTTTTTTATGTTTTTTTTTTTATTTAGTCAAAGTATGTACCATGGCTATCTATGCACTTTTGCCATCTCGAAGATAGTTCATTGATTCCTTTACTAAAAAGAATGTGTGAGCGAGAATCAATAAAATCTTTGAAGGCCTTTTGGACAGCCTAGTAAGAATTGAATTTTTTCCTTGCATGAAGTTGTCCGAATTCCGAAAAAAATGGTAATCAGTTGGAGCAAGGTCCGGGGAGTATGGTGAGTGTCGAAGACATTCCAGTCGCAGCTCCCTTAGTTTTGCGGTCGTCAAACGTGCCGTATGTGGTCGAGCGTTGTCCTGAAGCAGCAGTGGGCTAGATCGATTGACCCATTTTTCAAGTTTTTTCACTTTTCCAATTTGTTTCAAGTGAATCAAAATGGTTTTATCACTGACACCGAAGCCTGCCGCTAACTCTGACGTGGTTTGCGATGGATCTGCTTCCACAATTGCTTTTAATTCTTCGTTGTCAACTTGTGTCTCCCTCCGGCCATCCACGGGGCTTGTTCTGTAGATCAAAATTTACAGAACGGAAACGTTGGAACCAATAACGTACCGTATTTTCTTTTGCAGTAGCTTCCTCATACGCATTGTTAATCCTACGAGCCGTTCCTGCAGCACTGATGCCGAGATGAAACTCATATTCGTAAATATAGCGATATTTTAAGTTCTCCATATTGTGAACAGAACGATGTGAAAAAAAAAACAAATGACGCGATAACAAATAAATTTCGAAATTCGAACACAAAAATACATGGTCTTAAATTTGAAATAAATTTGAATATGGAATTCCTAGCCGAACGCCACATATTTTGAACGATATTTGCCAGTTCGCCAAACGCCAATTTCATAATTAATATATCTCATCATATTTTCTTAATAATAATTAGACATTAATTATTGCACTCCTAAATAAAATATTTACTTTATAAATATTCAACCACTTCACTCACAAAATGCACATATCAGTATCGTTCCGGCAATTGCCAACCGACTGGTTCGCAGGCCGTAGGCACCAACTACTCTGCCGCGAGCGCAGATTTTAATGCCGGTATTGCCGAGCTGCTCTTACTTCCCGCCGTTTTTCAAATATCGTAACTGCGACTAGATGATGTATTATTTTCGAAGTAAACGTAGTATGTGTCAATGATAGATAATTTATTTTACTATAATTGCAGTAATACTGATGAGTAATTTTTTCACTACATGCATAAATGATGTATACGCCACAGGACAAAATTTCGGCAGCGCTGTAAACGCCACACTCGTTGGGTCATGAAAGACTGAAACAGGTGTTTTAAAATTTGCTACTATTTGGGCGTTTACAGCAATTAGAAGGGGGCATGGTCAAAAAAATACATTCGTTTTGCGATGGTGTCTAGTTTTTCTAAACGTCTTAGAGCCATGGGACCCAGACAATTCGACGCAGAAATATTCGCTGATTCCAAATATGCAAAAAAAAGCCAAGTGGCGGTTACAGCAGTTCCGCTTTTTGCCATCGGTACACAATGTTTCAGATTCATTGCATCATAGCATTTAATATTTGTACGCCATATTGTGGTCAAACAAGAAATGGACTATATATTTATTATAAGATCTTATTGTACACTTGTTTACACAAACAAATAATTGAATTGAATTGAATTGAAACACGATACATAAAACAAGTGAAAATTCTCGATTCACTTTTTGACAAGTATTTGAGAGTGAGGGTTGCCTTATTCAAAATATCTTTTTCACCTCAGCATCTCAAACATGCAGCTTTTGCCAGCTAACAGGGTGCAAATTTGATGCGAGCGAGCGTGAGGCATAGTAACTTTTTAAAGCCGATGTTCCATGTAAAATCACCCCTGGCTGAAAATGTAGGTTCACCACGCCAAAATGGCTTAACGGAATTTAATAGTACATTACTGCAGACGCCGGGAAAGAAGAGCTTGCCGGGTGAGTAGGTATAGACGGCCGACTGTAGGGAGGCCGGATAGTGATACAAAGCCGGCAAGCACTTTTCACGGCCAGAGGCATGTATAGTGCTTTTCTAAAAAACATATGCAATGAAATAACAAAATACACCACTCAAAAAATTACACGACTAAAGTTTTTGAAATTTTCCCTTCAATCCCTCCATAATGTTTTTTTTTACGGAAGTCACCGTATTTCGCGTGTGTAGTGTTCGAGTAGACTCTATTAGGCCCGTTATACACAACCTTTATAATAAGAATCTTAATTTCTATAATAAATAAAATAAATGCAGAGGATTTTAAATATTGTCTATGGTCTCTGGCGACTTACATATAGACAATATTTTAAATTTATTCATCAATATATGAACCATACAGATTTGTGTTCTTAATAGCAGTTCGTGTGTAATAGGCATTAACGCGGATATTTTTCGTCCAATACCCATTCAGCCACTAGAAAAATATATATATATATAATTCAGCTGTTTAGCCCGTGCATGACACAGACGCCATGTTTACATTAAAATTTTTAAAAAAATACTGCACGCCCGAAATGGAATACTTTGAAGCCTGTTTTAACGCACGTAATGACGACATTTCATTGCACGTTTGAGAAAATATTTTTGGTATACGGGTAGCTGGGCGTCCACAAATGGTTATATAATACTTTTTACTCGACTACGCTGAAGAAAAAACAGAGGGTCATGATATTTTTTTCTTCCGCTGACGAAGTTGGAGGCACTTTCTAGTTTAATTATAAATAATGAAATTTCTGTACATTGAAGATGAGAGAATTGAGTAGCCCCGTTACAATCTAACACTCCCCTTTTCACCCCCTTAAGAGATAACTTACGGGATATAAACTGTCCTTTGTCCTTTCCAGGGTTTCAAAATATATCCATACCAAATTTCACCTAAATCAATTCTGTGATTCCAGTGTAAAAAGATAGCATACACTTACTTTCGAAGTTATAATATTAAGTCTGTATATAGGCATAATAATATTAGTATATACGTATGTCTTCATGTATAATATTATTTATTTAAACTTTATTGCTCAAAACAAAAGTAAGTACAAATGGCGTACTTAATGCCAAAAGTCATTCTCTACCGACTGGTAGAGAATGACTTTTGAATATATGAAATGGTGCAGTGGAAAAAAACATTCTGTACGGAGAGTGTTAGGACACACAAGCTGTCTGTCTTGTGTTTTGGTTGGGGCAATGAAGAGATACCGTGTACTCGCTATGCTGTATATTCGGAAAGTGGTCAATACTTAAATCTATGTAGTTCTGGACAATTTATTACAGCGCCCCCTATGAGATACACCGTGACACATGATGCTTACATAATATTTGTGTGTAATGCGAAAATAAACTAAACCTTTGGCCGCACATTTGCTCTGATTACTGGTTTAAGTGTCAGTATTTTTATTAATGAATGTTACCCTAATATTACTGGTTGCACGAGTTCTCATTCATATTTTTATGAAATCATGTTTAATTATTTAAATAATCAAATGTCAGATTTTGGTCTTGAATGAAAAATCACAATATATACTCGTAATATCTACTCAGACTTTAAGAGTCAAATGGTAAAAGACAGAAGTTTTAAAAAGACATTCTGATACCGACGTACCACATTGAAGGTACTTCAATGTGCAAACACTAGATTCACAAGACTCTTGTTCCAGAACAGTCTACAATACAGACTTGTATGAAGAAAACTTCTGTTATAGAGCAAAGGAGATTTCAAAATGCTTTTTCAATTTTTATAACAATCCAACGAATTAAAATTTGGCGAAACTTTTATTCAAAGAATCTGTAGGTATAAGGAATTTCGAAATAAATGTGTTTAAATTCTTAATGCACCTGGGTTAGTTCACCCAGATAAATTAAATACACTTTTAGTTGCTATAATTCAACTAAAAAAAGTCGACTTAATCCACCTACGGGTGAATTAAGAACACTAATCGTTGACTTTATGTACTCGGCGCGGCGTGCATAATTTTCGTGTTTTTTGCTCACCCAAAGGTGAATTAAGTAACTATAAACTTGCTGTAAACTTTATGCACTGGGCCCACTCGATGTCACCCAAGGGTGCATTAGATAAGCTTTTCATGTGATTTGTTCACCTATAGTGCATTACTTTTAATTGATTTATCTTAATAAAATAAAACCATATTGAGTTGTCTTAATACCGTCATTATTTCGAAAAAAAAAAACGTATTTAATTTTGGTCAAACGAAAAACGTAGTAATTCTAAATGAAGCTACTATGTTATTACTAGACAAGGACCATTAAAGCAAGAGTTCAATTATAATTGAACAAAAAACTGTATAACAGTAACAATTCGTTCATAAACAGCTACAATAAACACTGTCGTGCTTCAATAGTTAGGCACTGTCGCTGTTATGCTAACAAAGTAGAATAGTTACAACTAATGCTTCTTATAGATGGAATTGTAAATATCGGGGAACGGTTTTTTGTATGGCGATTGACTCATACTTTATTCTTCCATGTATTTACCTGTAAGGTCTCTGTTTTGTGCTATGCATAAAGAGTGATTATATTATGTTGAAAAAAAAAACTTTTCGTTTACCCAGTTTAACATTTATTTTCGTTTCCTATTTAAATTTACTCTTTAACAATCCACTAATTAGTATCACAACCTGCCGCTCTGATTGTCATGGCAGCAATTTCTCAACGCAGAGAGGCGTCGGCTTAAACACGACAAACTCGGCAATTTGCTTACATTAGCTAAATAACTGTTTTATTGTTCTTGGATGTTTGCTTTCAACGATGTTGTTTATTTCTTGAGTATCATCATCGTTATAGTGTATGTTTGGGTTTGTTTAATGTTAGGCTGAAGATTTAATTGCAAGCTTATGTTTTTAATGGCAACGGTTTCAAAAACTAAGACTTTAGACTTCTAACAAACGATTTTTTGTCCTTGTAAGTCGTCAAATCATGTTGTTGTAGGTTGTTGCTTATATATTTTTCATCATAATTATCAACCAAAAAATGGCCACTGCTGGACAAAGCCTATGCCTGATGGGGCTGACGAGCTCTTGAAGTGCGACCACGGTACAAAAAAACGAGGAAGTTCTCATTTCATCACTGCAATACATATTTATAACATGTTTTTTATTGTTATACTCATAATTGAAATTAGTGATTATCGGCAGTCAATTTTTTTCTCTTGTTTTATTTGTATCGCTTTCATCGGGTTCTCTTTAGATGCACATCCGCATAACGTCACATAAAGATTTGGTGGGCGGTGTAATAATTTCTCCTGGCAACATTCCCCGTGGCATGGCGTCACACGGCGCCTGCTCCGAGGAAGTGCCGCGACGTGTCTCTGAAACCGAGCGCCAGATATCTCCCGCTTAACCGTTATTCAAGCTTATAACGGGACTGCTATTTCCAGGCCACTGACTTAAAAAAGGAAGATGTTCCAATTCATCGGTATCTTGGTTTTTTACTCATAAGGAAAACAATTAATAACATTCGTTACTAAGCATACGGTTTAGGTTTCTCTCTGCTCGTTACTTCATTGCTGAAGACCTTATTATTACCAGTCTTATTTTAGTGTCTCCATCCGCTTTAAGTCGCATAAAGTATCATACATCACATAAAGTTAGGTGGGCTGTGTAAATATTTTTTCCTGGCAATATTCCCCGCGGCACGGTGGCGTCACAAGATACCCCAACGAGGAAGCGCCGCGACTTGTGCTTGGAACCAGTTGCCGAATATCTCCCCCTAAACCATCGCTATTTCCGGGATACAACTATGTCTAAACAGTTTTTGTTTTTAACTTAATAACGTGTTGTAAATTAATGAACACCGGTTGCACGCACGAAAAAGTGTCACGAGCCGCTCGTTACTTTACAATTCCTACAATGAGCTGAGCGTTCGGCTTCCTTCCTTTTTGAATTAATTGATTCTATTAGGAATGGCGATTGTAATTGCGATTGGTGAGTAGGTTGGTAGGTAGAGTAGGTAGGTGGGTAGGTAGGTGGATAGGTAGGTAGGTGGGTAGGTAGATAGGTGGGTAGGTGGGTAGATGGGTAGGTAGGGGGGGTAAGTGGGTAGGTGGGAAGGTAGGTAGGTAGTTAGGTGGGTAGGTAGGGGGGGTAAGTGGGTAGGTAGGTAGGTGGGTAGGTGGGTAGGTAGTAGGTAGGTTACACGAAAAAGCATGACTCATTGCCACGTTCCGCTGTCACGTTTCGCGTGCAAGCGAGAGCGTGGAAAAAAACGATAGAGAGGCGCGATCGGCCAAAGCATTCGGCTTCTCTTCCACGTTATCACGTAAAATTATCGTCCGTAAACCGACCTTACAGACAACTATTTTAGTCTCTCTCCAGTTGTTACTACAGATTGTTATCTGAGGAGTCTTATTCTGTTAGACGCTATTAGTGCCACGTCACATAAAGTTTTGGTGGGCTGTGTAAATAATTTCTCCTGGCAACATTACCCGCGGCACGGCGTCACACGGCGCCCCCGCCGAGGAAGCGCCATGACGTGTGCCCGGAACCGGGCGCCGGATATCTCCCGCTTAACCGTCGCTATTTCCGGGCTACCGCCATTTTACTCATAGAAATATTCGTTACTGCGCATAAAGTATTTTGATAGTATAAACCGAGAGTGGGAACAGAAATATATAAACCCCGCATGAGGTCTAAAATTATATCCTGATCCATCGTATAGAAGTATAAATTCAACTTTGATTTTAGTAAAATGATATCCGTACTGAAAAAGTCCACTTGTTGACCGCCACGTGGTCATGGCAGTCACCATCGGTCCGATTATTTCTACCTTCATTAAATAATTTATTTTAATATACTAGTGAAGACCGGTTAATTTTGGCAGCATCTTTAGATAAGTTGGTTGCACTCGTTAGTAATGGGTTACGAAGCTGGTGATCCTGAGTTTGAATTCCAACAAGGGTGACTATTTTTGTGACGTGCTCGAATGTTTGTTCTTGGGTAAAGTGTCTGCATTATAAAAAACGTAACACGTTTGAATTACCATACTATTTGTACATGAGAAATAATGTCGAATATTTAACATTGACAGTCCTAATTAGATTCGTTCAGTGGCCCTAAAATCTGTTAAAAATAAGTTCAAGTTAAGTTGTATATTTAATTTAGTTTCGAATAAGCTAAATATTATATCAAAATACTGAAATTTGTCCAAGTTTAACTTTTAACTTCGTTCAAACTTAATATCTGGCAAGTCAAATAAGTACAGGTAAGTTTACAGGTTTAAGAGCAATTTATTTGTATTTATAAGTATATAAATACATAATGTCTAGTAACATACTATTCGTACAAGTTGAATAACAATACACGCAAAACCAACGTTTTGCGTGTATCCGTATTATTAATCACAAGTATCCGCTGAAATCTGTAAAATAATGCGTAAAGTTAATAACTTCAACGTTCAATTGTGTCTTTGAAGATTTAATATGTTTTCCCAGAATGTCTTGAGTGGTCTTGAAGTTTACAAGCGCTCTCGAAAATTTGTTAGTTATTAACGTTTTCACGACAAACTCCAATTTACATAATTATCCTGTGTAGATCGTCCGGCACCGCTCAAAGACCTTTGAGTAAGCTATCAGCACAGCGGGTGAAGATTTGATTAAGTAGAAGTAAACAAGGTTTGATTCTCTTGTAAGTTTACGTAGATAGAATAATGGTATCATTTTAGTTAAGATATCTCTCAGTGGCACTGTCACTCTTAAACGAGCTGGCTATCCAAAGCCTGAGGTTGACGTATTTCATGACTCACCTGGCTCGTTTGGCCGAGCTGTAGGTATATTTTTAAGTAATTATATAATGAGTAAATAGTAATAAGGATATTCATTTGTATGAGTATGTCTTTTGTCAGTTAATGATAATAAATATGTATATGTGTAGCGTATTAAGCGCTTTGGTGTATAACTGTAAGCTTGTGTGTGTAATTTATTAAACAATAAACAATATCTTGATCGTAACCTTATTGCGGAGAGTCGCAACTACTTGAGGTCTTCATTTTAACTATCTACCAAAGCCGATCAGTCTTCTGCCATCCGAATAGCCGCCTGCATATTTGACTAGCGCGCTTCCTCCTCTGCATCGGTCAATCGGGTCAGCGATCTTCCTCAACCCCTTTTCCCGCTACGTAGGGCTTCCAACTTTCTTGTATGAGAAATAAAGTATTGTAAGGTCAGAAATAGTTCTCTGACCTTACAATACTTTATTTCTTTATTTTGGAAAAGTAAACAGTATTTTATTTATTTGGTGTTTTAAAAACATACTATTTAAGCTATTCGCACAAGCATTATTCTGAAGTTTCAATACGAGCGGTCCACAAAAACCATATTTCGTATTTTTTTTATCAATAATGTAAATTCTCTGCCACAGTGACATGTTGTACGGTAGACCATCAATATCTATTCTTTAATTACTGATTATTAATACATTATGCGTTTCCTTAATTATTTTACTGTTTTACAATAAGTGACAAATTTGTACGTTACGTCTTACGTCCTTTTGTTGAGAAGTGCAGTTTTTCGGCATTAACTCTAACACGGCATAACCGATCATATTCAAAATAATTTTCGTTGATAGTATTTATCTTTGTTACGTTTGTAATCTTTTCATATTTTCGGCCTATACAACAAGCCACCTACACTCTAAATTTCATTAATATACATCTTGTAGATTTTGAGTAAATGCCTGTGACATATGGACGGACAGGCGGATATACCGGAACGTATATAAGGGTGCCGTTTTTGCCATTTTGGCTACGGAGCCCTAAAAACATAAACCGTATTTTTCCGTTATCGGAGTCAAATAAAAAGAACCCTGGATACTGATCAGAGTTATAATCTACCTCTAAATAACTTTATAAAAAAATAATCTAGAAGTTTCTGCGTAGTGAGTGTTCCGACACAGACATTTTACAATTTCATTATGTGTATAACAGAATTATTGAATATTGAATTATATGAAAATGTATAATATACCTAGAGTAACACATTAGCTTTAAGTTGCCAAAAATCCTCTACAGCACCGCCCTAAAATTGCCAAATTAAATATATATTATAGTCCACAAAAGATACATGGTAAAAATTTCACTTTATGCAGTGTTTAGTTTTATGCGCTATTCAACTTATTCAGGTAACCTTCAGTTGTGGCCACTGTTGTGCTGGCAATCTAACGGCATCTTAATTAGAAAGAAACTAGCTTCCATTCGGTATTATACCGGCCCGTTAGCGCGAGTAGAGATGAAAGTGAGATACATTGCTGGTTTTAAATACGCGAAGGACTGCATCACTTTTAGAATAACGTCAATTTTCCTCTGTTTTGTTTCGACTCCCGCCAAAGTTAGTGTTAACAATTAAGTGATCGAAAAAACAGATGCTCTTAGATCGCATAAAATTCAAGAGTTTGCGACAAAATAGCCCTGTTAATCCCAGTTTAGTGGCATGTCTGTTACTACCGGCTATTTTCCAGTGCCTCTGTGTTATTCCATGTGTAAACTTGCACATTTCATAAAAAAAACAGATAGATGCAGACATTTGCAATGGGATTTCAACCTAAAATGAATAAGGAACTGCGTCGTCATTGGTTTTCATCAACCATTTTGTACGAGTCATGATGATATCGCGCTATTTGGATAACGACAGTTTGAAATTGGGTTGTAAAAAGTTTTCAGACCTTTTATCCGTTGTTAACTTAATTATCGTATCTGATATTGTAGCGGGTCCTTTGTTAAAACGTATTATTGGATTCGTGGAAAGTCTCCTTTGACACAAGTTTATTTATACGTTGAATGAAATATAAATAAAATAATTAAGGTCAACTGTGCCAATTGCGTCCATAGGGAAAATGCGTCTTTTGATGACGTCTTAGAACCGGACCACTTTACATCGACCCTCGCTCTCTTTGCATTAGTAACGGTGCCAATTATTAAGCGGGGAAGTTGAGGATTTAATAGGAAATTAATTGCAGTAAAATGTTAAAAATTACCCCTTATTTATTAGGGGTGTCATTGGTGCACCAATTTAAGGTCGCTCCACGAGCTATGGAGATGCTATGTTTGGAGTTTATCTGATGAATTATTGTCGGATGACGATAACTTTTGCTCTCTGTTAGATAATAGAGAGTCAAAGTTATCGATATAGCCCAACGGGTTAGCATACTGAAGTGGTATTGGGCCGGTAACATCTGTCGCAGAGTCGACTACCGTAGGAGTATTCCATGTTCTCGGTGGAGACCGCGTCTTGGCAAACGTAGTGTAGAGGGCTCCCGCCAGCTAGAATGAGCGAAGACACACAAAAAGTGCAATTGCTCACAATTAAAAACTCTACCATGGTTATTACTTCAACAGAAGCCGTTGAGGCTGCAGCCGATTTTTTTTTTACTTGATAATCTACAAAAAATACATAATAGGAAGTAGCTCAAGGTGACTTGTTTTTGACATAGTTAGTTGAGTAATATTAAATTGTTAGTGCAATTTGACTGAATAAGGCTATCTGAAGCTTTATAATGAAAAATAATGGATGTTTGTATGTTCATGTTTAATACGTTTAACTGTCAAATTCTTAATCATTTTACTATTTATACGTTATATAACAATAAAAGGTTTAATATAAATAAATCGGTATTTATTTGTTAATTCGATTTAAGAGTATATATATTACTCGTACAGTCACAGTGGCTTGCAAAGGTTGGAAACAAAAAGCTTAAGACTGTTCAGTGGCATACCATAGAAGAGGCTTGTAAGTCTAAGTAGTAGTGGACTAACATAGGCTGATGATGATGACAATGACCCCTTCCTCACCCGCGGCACGATAGCTATATGCCGGATGTCCGGTTCCACCATAGATCAGTGCGTAAAGCACTTCTTTCCCTGAATGTCCATAAGTCGAGTGGGCCCGATGGAATTCCCCCTATCGTGTTGAAGACGTGCGCTTCAGAGTTTTCGGCTCTCTTATTCTTCTGGCGTAGTTCCGATCTCATGGAAGTCAAATTTGGTGCACCCGATCCCTAAAAAAAGTGTCCGGTCAAACCATAGGCCGATAGCTATAACCTCCCTGTTCTTGAAGATTATGGAGTCCATTATTAACAGCCAGCTCCTTCGGTACCTAGAGGACCACCAATTGCTTAGTGACCGACAATATGGTTTCCGTAGAGGTCGCTCAGCTGGTGACCTTCTAGTTTACCCGACACATCGTTGGACACAGGCGATCGAGACTAAAGGTGAAGCATTGGCGGTTAGCTTGGACATGGCGAAGGCTTTTGATCGGGTTTTGCACGAAGCACTTCTTTCGAAGCTTGCATCTTATGGGCTTCCCGAGAAATTATGCGAATGGGTCAGTAGCTTTCTAGCAGACAGATGCATAAAGGTCGTAGTTGACGGTGCGTGATCTGAATCCATGTCTGTGAATGCTGGTGTCCCTCAAGGCTGTGTGTTATCGCCCACGCTGTTCTTTCTGCATATCAACGATATGTAGCAAATGTGTGGCATTCACTATTATGCGGATGATAGCACGGATGATGCCTCCTACTCTGGCCGTGCCAATATTTCTCGGGGTAACGTCATCGAGGGCTGTGACATACATGTGTCTGAAGTTGAAACTTCCCTAAAAGAAGTTTCAGAATGGGGTCGACTTAATTTAGTCCGTACAGTCGGCCAAGAAAGTGGTCTACCACTTTTGACAAAAGTTTCTGCGAGATGTAACGATCGCTAAGGTTGACTTTTCTAACAGAGTTTAACACATGCACAATTATGTTATGACGTTTTGTCTGTTATCTGAGATGCCTGACATTTGACGTCATTGGGTGACTTAGTTTGACCTCTATTATTAAATGCGATAATCTATTTTACTCAACTAAAACTATGTCGATCTTCTTGAAGAGAAACTTATTACTTACTACTGAAAAACAAAGTCTCACTGTCAAGTATTTCCGTCAATGAAATATTAATACCAATCTGTTACTATTTCTTTATTTATATTGTTCTAATAAATTGCTTGATTTGAAATCTGAATCATTTGTGTGAATATAATTTGGTTGTAGCGGGCCACTATATAGGAATACTTAACTCGCGAATTGGCTCAAAAGTCCGATAGTTGTATTTACTATAAGATGAAAATTGCATCAGTTTGAGTATAACCAAAGTCACTTTGAAACCCATAGTAACTTTGGCTGTTTTCGAATTGACCGAATCAATCGAGACAGTGCTTAGACAAGAAGGTTAGATATATGCGATAATTCAAACTTGACACTTGGCATGACGTTATATCATTAAATGACAAAGATAGCAGTAGTCACTGACACAATCTTATTGCCAGAGAAAATTGACCTTGTTGTTTCATGACGTTCAAACGAATCTCAACCGTAGGGTGGTAGACCACATTTTTGGCTGACTGTACAAAGACACAGGTTTGCGCTTTCACCGCTAAAAAGTCTGCGTTTGTTGCATCACCTCGTTTTGAGAATACTCCCCTAACTGCCACAGCCAGTATCGGAATCCTTGGCGTCGATATATCGAGTGAAGTCCAGTTCCGCGGCCATCTAGAGTGTAAGGCCAAATTAGCCTCTAAGAAGCTCGGCGTGCTCAACAGGTCAAGACAGTATTTCACTCCGACCCACCTCCTACAGCTTTACAAGGCGCAGGTCCGCCCACACTTGGAATACTGTTGTCATCTGTGGGCTGGGGCTCCCAAGTACCAGCTTCTCCCTTTAGACCGTATTCAACGGAGAGCGACTCGTATCGTCGGTTTCCAGCGTATTTCAGATCAGCTTGACTCCTTGGCTCTGCGTAGAGATGTAGCCTTGCTCTGCATATTCTATCGCATGTATAACGGGGAGTGCTCCGAGGAATTGTTCGGGTTGATCCCAGCTGCATCTTTCCGCTATCGTTCTACGCGACAACATTTCCACCCTCACCACTTAGATGGTTGGCAGTCCATAACTGTGCATTTTTCTAGAAATTTCCTGCCTCGCACGACTGAACTGTGGAATAAATTGCCGCCTGCAGTATTTCCGGACCGAGGCGACCTTCAAGCCGTCAAGAAAAGAGCGTACTCCCACCTGAAAGGCCGGCAACGCACTTATGACTCCTCCGGTGATGCAAGTGTCTATGGGCGACGGTGATCGCTTACCATCAGGTGACCCGTCTGCTCGTTTGCCTCCTAAGTTATAAAATATATATATGTATATATAAAGCGATATTATAAATACGAATCTGTTTCTATGCATTGTTGGTCTGTCATTATTTTACGTGACAAAAGAGCTACAAAGCGAACATTTGGCACAGAAATAACATAAAATATGTTGGCGTAGAAATAACTGAAAATGACATTGGCTACTTTATGACTTAGGTTCGTAGGGACCAATTTCATAAATACAAAGTAAACAAAACATAATTGCAGCATGCCTCAGTAACCATAATGGCTTTTTTGAACAATGACCTGGTGAGCAAAATGTTTTGGTGGCACGATCGTCAATTATAACAGTTGCGTAATGATTAATTGATTTATGGCCAGATTTTATTACATAATGGTTGTAAATTATGATACATTTTACCTCGAGAGAGATTAAAACGTCTAGGCAGCAAAATATAGTGGTAGCATAACGACTAAGTTATTATAACTGATAATGAATTTAATTTGTATCTAAGAGCAGCTGCAAAAACAAATAAAAATTCATCATCGTCATTTTGATATCAGTACGTCCTGCTACTTAGTTGATTTGCTATTAGGATATTGCATAGGTATCGCATGTTAGATTTCACCATGTGACACAAAATGTAACCCTCCGAGGCTACTCTCAATCACCATCAACTTTTAGTATGAGACCAATTTTAAAATCGTAAATAAATCAAGTTTTACATACAAAATCCGAAAATTTTACTATAAAATAGAATAAAAAAACAAATTTTGATGTTGGTATCATACTAAAGTTTTATCGTCACGTCAATTTTGTATCAAGTGACGTCTTAGATGGTTCCCCTTGTTTACGCATTTTTTTTGTCCGCATCTAGATTTGGCCGAATTCATAATTTGGCATAATGCATTTTTTTCTGATCACGTAAAATTTTCTAGATTTTTATAAAACAAACCTAACCTAACCTAATGTATACAACTGGATAATGCCTTAAAAACTGCTGAAATATGTACAGTTTTTGAAAAACTGCATTATGCCCAAAAATTAATTCGGCCGAATGATGATTCGGACAATCGAGATTATGCCACATAAGTGGATCCCGTCTTAGATACGCCTTGTATAATTTAAATATAAAAATATGTGTATAATGTAAATAGTTACAGTATTTTGTAAAATTTGAGCCAACATCCCATTTTCCTAGCACTGTTAAACTTTAGAAAGTCACTCCGTTTCCTGCTTACCCCTAATACGTGTGAAGAGATGAAGAGCGTGCCGAGATTTACGAGCAATTTTAGACCCTACGGTGCAAGCTTTATTATCATGGTGTAGTCGATTATCGTTTGCCCGTTTAAGTTTGTGCTTTACTGCAAATTGGATGCAATCGCACGTCTGATGCATAAAACGCAAGTGAATGGTGTCCTTTACGTGGCAATGTCGCATTATTTTTGAATTAAGTTAGATCAGCTAAAGGTTCTCACACTTTTGTGACGATGGAACCTATTGGAATCAGTATACATTTTATGGAGCCACAAAAAACAAAAGTTAGTTTTATTATCTACATTGTTATAAGGTTTTAAAAATGTTAAAACAGTTTTAAAACTAAGCGGTATATTAGGGTTTGATAGAGTTCTAAGTTTAGATAATAAACTAGGTAGGTATAAATTAGTTTTAAGTTACAGGGCACCACCGAAAATCAGCGTCACGGCTTGCCGTGGCATAAAGCTGAGTGGTGACCCCTTTCAGCGTCGTCGGCGTTGAATAAATATGTTTTCTTTCTTTCAAGATATTTTCAAAATAATATTGTAACGGACTATTTGGAGGTCACCGAATCAAGAACATTTTTTTTTTGCTTTTGTTATGTTTGTATGCGTCGTTGTTTGGCTTCATCACGCCAAATCGGCTCAACTATTTTTGATACACGGGTAGCTGGGTATTCACTGATAGTTATAGGATACGTTTTACCCGATGAAAGCTGTCGAAAAAAAGGGAATTATGACTTATTCCCCTCCGCGAACGAAGTTGCGGGCACCGTCTCGTAGATAAGTTTTATCCAGTAGATTTCGAGTTTATCACTGTGAGACAAATACGGTTGGGGACTATCTATACTATGTCAAAACAATGTTGCAAATAGTTAAAATAAAATGATTGTACATTGATAAATTTACGAATGGAGTCATTTAGGATATTAAAAAAAACATAGGTGAAACTGGATGTAGGAAGATCACAGAGCCGAAAAGTATTTTTTCTACTCGGGTGTAATCTGTGGATTTAGAACTCCGCGAATAATTCCATAAGAGCATACTTTTTAGATTGAACCATAATTCCGTTCTGTAGGGTTTATATTATATGCCACTGAATTACTTATTCATATAATGAATTTCAAAAAAAGAACCCAGTTAGAAAGGACTAGATTTCAGAATGGCAAAGTACACAAAAAGTCTAACCCATCTGAGGTCTTAGTTGTAAAATACCCAAGCGTGTAAAATGTCATACATAATATTAAAATGAGAATTGTCGAAAAATTGCGCTTTTCAGCAAAAGTACGTAAGTGCCATGAAGATACGCTATTTTCCTGGTGCACTTTTTCACATCGTATTTTTGTAATGTAATGCAATGGCTTCTAAACGCTGCACTGAACATGGTCCGACTAGTTCTTGGCCGGTTTTGTTACATCTGTTGTGCATTTCTTTGTATTAACTGCTAGCACCAATTTGTACCTAGTACCGCCCTATTGTTTAACGCGTTTGACGCTCGGAATCAAAATCAAAGAGGGTTTTCTAAAATGGAAATATCACCAGTTGGCGCCACCATGACGTAGTGTCTAACTGACAAGATGTGTCAACATCCACCAATCACAGCACAAGATTTTGACACTTCTTGTCAATTAGACCTTACCATTTTAGAAAACCCTCAGTGTCATAATTTTGTATGGGCTATGAGAGTTGGTTCGGATACCAATTGTCAAAATTTCGTTAGGAATTAACCCCCCCAATACAGTTTAAATTATATGTCTGCCACTTTGTCGTACATGTTGTGAATATCTATTTGCAAATAATACTCGCAGTTTTTGGAAACATTTCGTGCAGCTCTCGTTTGTTCACAGTTTTGCTCAACTGCGTTTTGCTTTAGTATTTCGCTGAACAGGGCTTCATTTATCGTTGTATTGTGTCTAAACGTGACTTTACAACAAACAGTTTAGCTAACCTAACTTCGTTATACAAGGTAGATAGATGGCTTGTCAAACTTTCTGCAACACTTAAATTCGAAGCACACTAAACAAAATTAATAAAGTAGGGAAACGGCTGGCATATTGACATACAATTAATAAGTGAATCGATAAAGAAAGCCCAACAAATGTAGAAACAAAACCCGTCAAGTGCGAGTCTGACTCGCGCACCGAGGGTTCCGTAAAAACTTTTACTTATTCCTACATAACTAGCCGCTTGAGTTAAGTTTGCCTCTAGTATCTATGGTGTCTCATACAAATGAGGGGCCAACTTAATGAAACCGGATTATCCAAAGAAGATTTTTGGTGATTAAAAAAAAAGTAAGACAGATATACATATATTGTTATAATATTCGTGTAATATTCGTATTAAATTACATAATACCAAAAAAATCCATATTTTTCGTTTGGTAAACTTCAGAGATAAGGGGGGGGGGGTTATTTTTTTCATATTTGCCTTAATGAATCAAAATAAAAAAAATATCCGAAAATGTACAGATTAAGCCCTTTCATATGATACCCTACTTAACCCAGGAGCTATACTTTGATTTTTTGCCCCCTCCCCTCGTATTAGTCGTTCGTTTTCTTAAAAAATAAAATATTTTAAAATGTTTCTTTTGTAATACATGTGAGCTGACCATGTTTACAAATATTCAAAATTTCAAATAGATAGCATAAGTAGTTTTTGAGATATGGCGATCTAATAGTCGCACAGACAGACAGACAGACAGACAAAGTCGCACCATAAGGGCTCTTTTTTACCATTTTTGGTACGGAACCCTAAAAAGTTGAAATATTGTATCCTAGAAGGCGCCCGCAGATTCGTTTGCGGAGGAGAAAACTCATAACTCCTCTTTTTTTCTTGAGCATAGTCGGGTAAAAAGTATCCTATAACCATCTGGAGATACCCAGGTACTCGTGTACCAAAATTTATTGAAATCTGTTTAGCCGATTAAGCGTGATGAATTTATTTTTACAACTGTATAGTAGTATAGATGACTGAAGCGATTTTCTAAAACATTGAATGAAGTCATCCTTCAAACACAAAAATACTGAATTGGTCCGGTCGTACAAACTATACGATGCTTCAGGCAGACACACAGATACGTGTTTCAAACTGATAACACTCCTCATTTTTCGACGGGAACTTTAAAAAACCAGCCAAACCTGACTCGCGCACGAAGGGTTCCGTACGCAGAAAACGCTGAAAAATCATGTTCATTGTATGTGGAATACCTTTAATTTATTAAAGTATTTATTGTCATAGCAGCTACAGTATATATCTCTTCTTCTTAGTCGGTCTTAGTCGGTCCCTCACTGCTGAGGATCATGACTCCACCAATTAATATTTTTGATGGCAGCTCTCCACTTCTCCCTTTCGGTTGCTTTGTGGAGCGCACTAAGTATCGTATCCAGTTGGTCAGATATCTGATCGTACCATCGTATTGGAATCGTACACTAATATACACATTCTGTATAAAAATAAGCGACAGACTGACAGATAAGCTTGGTTTGCTAATAACGTTCCGTTGTCATCCTTTGGGTACGGAACATTAAAAAACGAAGTATTATATTGATGTTATAGCACTCGTACATTGAACTTCAGTCCAGTATATGAGTATGTGTAGCTAGTGATACCAAACGATATCTGGTTGGCTTCTGGATTTTTCTCGAGCCAATTTCTAAGACATTAACTATTTACAGGTAAATACCAACGAAATCTCAACTATTCTGAAACAATTCAGCTGAGAATCCGATTCAATCCCGCAAACGACCTTCTGGCCACGTTTAGTTCGCAACTTTTGCTGCCAAGCGTCTCCGCGAACCGTGAAAAGCTATTTACTAACGAATCGTACCGCAAACAGACAATTTGCGGACTCGCGCGAAATTTGATCTGGGCCTGAATTCGGTGTGACATTGCGATAAATGCAATTTTCCAATATATTGACCATATCAGGGACATATCCATCGGCTATATCAGGGACAATTGGATTTGTCCCTCACCCGTATCATGGATTTAGATGCACATTACGAAATCTCCCATAGTATAGCAATGTATATTTATATATATATATATCAATTATAATGGTCTTTTAATATCCAAAGTAGTTTGGACACATGAAAACGATGTGCTCGTTAAAAATGCTTATTGACGTATTATTTGAGTTTAACGTATATATGTAACATAAAAACGGCCTACCATAACAAAAGGCCTCGCGAAAATTACAATTTAGAAGTCAAGCATCACTAATAATAATTTAAAAAAAAGAACCGACGAAGAAGAACCGAATTAAAAATAATCTGAAAAGCCATAAATAATCTTTTATGTTCGGTACGGATCACAATTGAATCACCTTTTGAAGTCGGTGTCAAACCATTCATTTATTACTATTAAGAACCGCGGCGGCGAGCCTTCGGTTATTATCTACCTACATATATATTTAGTAATGTAGTAATAAGAGTTTTATAGTTGAATTAAGAACTTTATTTACTTCAGGTTTGGCACCGACTTCTAAAGGTGATTCAAATGTGATCCATACCGTACGTAAAAGATTATTTATGGCTTTTCAGTTTATTTTGAAGTCGGTTCTTTTTTTAATAATAAAAAATATTTTTGTTTTTTAGTGATGGATTTTAGTAGTGATATAAAGTATTTTTTAGAGCCCAGAATGGGAAGATTGAGGTGGCACTTTGCACGCATCACGAGTCTTTGGAAGTAAGAAATGTAAAAGTTGGTTGTTTCATATTCATTTGTGCCTTCCATCAGCAGCTCAGTTTGTTTGTCTGGTGGTGACAACCAGGCGAAAAAAGAATAACTGAAAATCAGAATAGAAACTTGTTAGTACCTATAATATTTGAGGGTTTCTCTCGATTTCCCTGGTATTCCATCATCAGGTTCTGGCTTGGTGATAAGGATACTATCTCAGGGACACACTATAAACAATATGAGTAACAGTTTTAACGTATCTACCTATAATAGATGATTTTTTTAAGAATTATCCTCTAACTCTTAACCATTAAGGAGTTTTACCTTCCGTCATCAGCTCAGCATGATGAGATGATGACTACCATATGCAAATACTTAAATATCTTAAGAAAATATATGAAAAACGTTATAAATGCCCATAATTATAGTATTTCCCTGGGATTCCATCATCAGATACCAACTTGGTGGCAATGGGACCACCTCAAGAGTATATCCTTTCAAATAAAAAATAATTTTTAAAATCAGTCCACAATTGGAGGATTAATCGGTAAACATACATAAAAAATAAAATTAAAAAAATAATACAACCTGTCGAACATAGAACCTCCTTATTTTTTGGAAGTCGGTTAAAAATAACTCATACTCCAAAAATATCTATAAGTATACGAGGGATTTGCGTAATAAATATAATAAGTGAAATTACGGCTACTTTGAATACAGCAAGCACGTAGCGAAAGTAGGTATTTCAACATTTCAACCCCTAAACCAAAGATTTTCACATTCGTCGCATGCCTTATATATTATCAATAGAAGTCTACCAAATGAGCAAGCCACTCTGTGTTTTCCGATTCGTGGTCAGTTGCTTACTCTGAAAGCTATGGCGGTAAACTTGGGTTTTTTTACGGGTATCTTCATTTCTGATTCGATCACGTAAAGAAACTCTCCGTAAAGATGGCATATGCTGCTTGGACTTGTCTTATTGTCTTTGTCTTTTGCCTCATGGAATTCGGACGCTGGTCTGGTCCACTCGGTGCTATCTAGGAGCTGTGCTTATTGGATCGCTCGGATACTATCGTTTCTTTTGAATTCTTGTGACTAGGAATACTAGCTATTATGACAGAGCGAGTGATCGTCGAAAATGGTTGTCGTTTCAATGGAGTGTTCGCAAGCTGGTGTTATTGTTATTGTGAATCCGTTTAAATGGACTTTGTGAAAATCGTAAGAAAACTAGTGTTTCATTAAATATATAGTTGTTCCTTTCCCGAGGATTTATTTTTATCTGTATCTTTGCAATCAATAAGCATGCAGCGTTAGTTTCTGAGGATTAGGAGGTAACAGACATAGACTGATACTGTCAAGGAAAAATATGTACTTTTGAAAATAATATCATCGTATACTGAGAATGACTGGTGATAGCAATCATTAACATCTATTGATATAACTTTTGACGTGAAACATCTTCCAGTTCAGTAATTTCGGGTCACTTAGAAGGCTTTCGTTTGCTCAAAACTCGTTAGCACGTGTCAGGCGAAAGCTATCGCGTTGGTACAAAGTAGTAGCACACTTAGTGCGCTAGTTAAAATTATATCAAAATAATAATTAATTAGTACCCATAAAGTACTAATTTTGTACATAAGACACCTTAACCGTAGATTAATTGAACATAGAACATACCTACGTCTTTATACAATAACGGAATTTTGTACAATAGAAATTTTAATTTTAGATTTTTTGTCTTTAGCAATTTTATGCGTAGGAATTTTGATTTTAGAAATTACGCTATACGGATCCGTCAGGAACATTACAGCGGAAAAAGGCTTAAAAAATCGGCCAAGTCCGCGTTGGACTCGCACACCGAGGGTTCTGTACGAATTTTCACTTACCCCAACTGTATTACCCGGTACCGGTTGGGTTAAGTTTGCACCTGATATCTATAGCATCGCATACAAATGAGGTGCAAACTTAACGCAAACGGGTTTTTCAAATAGGTTTTCTGCGAAAAAAAATAGCTAGTTAGAGACATGGCTATAATTTTCGTTTAATTACTTTGTCATTATTATCATCCATCAGCCTAGGTAAGTTCATTTATAAGACCCACTGGTGGGTATAAGTCCCTCTCATGGATTAGAGAGAATCTTAAAAATATTTCATAATTTCAATTCTCGATCCCGCATCTTAGTCAAGTTACCTAAAGAATATGGCCGCTGAACTTCTGACGTGTCTTCCATCTTTAGCCATTGTCCAAAATATTTCATTCCCCCGAGTGTCGGCCCGCGGTGCTGAGCAGACATTGATACATCTCTTGTTGCAAGTTGGCCACGTTGCCAGAAAACCTATAGTTCACTGTCAGTGTTGTATTATTGTTTTGAAGATGGTTTAGTAGTAAGTATAGAAAGTATTTGCAGACTACAAAATCACTAAGGACTGATTGTTTCAAATAAAGTACGTTAAATTCTGGAGTACTGTAACGATCAAATGTGCACGACATTATTTTTTTTTCATATAATCATATTTTTCCACCCCTTCTTAATCTCATAAAACAGATTTGAACATCAAACTATAGTTACTAGATAAAAATACCTAATTCTTATAGGTATACTACCTAAACTACAAAAGTAAACAAATCGTTAAATCATAAATGCCTACATACCTATTTTTAAATGTCCAATATGTCCACATAGTCTAACATGTGACAGAAGTACCACTTTTACAGGTAGTCTAATTTGTCAAGGATTTTTAGTATAAATAGGGAACATTTGAGGAGTTGGGAATCACTTTTTACTTGATCGTCGAACGAGTAACATAGTCTCTGGCATTTTGAGGTAGTAAACAATTATAAGGGGAATTTCTGTCGGATTTATGTTTCATTATTAAATTAATTTTGTTTGGGGATTTTTGTGTTTTAAGCTAGAAAGCAAATTTTATGCCAGAATGATGTTTTGGTACATGGTTATCAAATAAAATGTTCTTATCTGTAACAGTGATAAACGAGGACATTTTAGACTCGCAGTAATTTATCCAGATTAGGCAGTCTGGACACTAGCCATTTATAAGTGCAGTGATTTGCCTACAAGATTCATTGATCAGGTTGGAGGAAGAGGGGACCTTACGGAGGACATGTGGGATTTCCACACCCTTGGATACCAGCTATGGTTTTTGAATCTTGGTCTCCCGTTAAATTTATGTATATATAACCATAATACTACACGGATAGGGCCAATGTCTTACTTGAACGCACCTTGGAGTTTCATTATCCGCGTCAGGGGGAGACAATTACACGAGTATTAGACACAAATATCGACTTACTCATCGAACGCATTTAGAAGCTTAATTAGGGTCCCATACACCACTTTACACGATTAAATGTAAATGTGAGGAATTTCCTCTAGTATTGCTCACAGTAGAATAGGCTATTTTGGGGTAGAGATAGGCACACACATTACTTATTTTGGGAATAAGGGTTTTCATTAAACTTATTACTTAACCTCCGAATATTCGGTCATTTTCATTAACCAAACCTAATACTTTATTTTAAACATTGATCTAATATCATTTATGTAATTGTATTCTCACTGTGTTTAATTTAAAACCGTTTAAAATTATTCTTCACAAAAATATTAAAGACATGAATCTACTGTTAAAATATAGTCTGTGACAAGTTACTAAATACAAACTTACACCATCTTTTGGTAGTTTTATCAAATCAAAATCAAGATTAAAAGTAGGAGATTAAATTCATATTATTATCAAAATCTTTAGACTTATATAAATAGAAATGTACCTGATAGACAGAATCTTATAATTCTTTAGTCGAATAATATAAGATTGGAAAATAAGAAATTTGGTAGAAAAATACGCTGTTCAAAGACATCACTCACAGAATTAGTAGATTTTGGGAGTTTTCATTTTTTAACAAAGAAAGTCATGATTACATGCTTTTTGGTAAATTAATGTATTTTTGAGATAATGTGCGATTCGATGAAGGAATCTGTTTTAAAAGTAGTGTGATTATTTGTCTAAGAAAGGGCAAATACTCATTCCATTGATATTGTGGATCAGACGATGTTTCGCTAAGAATGGCCGGGATATGAATCGTCAAACAAAGAGTCTTGACGAATCCTGTATAACATCTTGTTTGATTGACATTCATAAGGAAATAATGTACAAAAGGTTTTGGAGATTCCTTGTCGAAGCGTACAGAGGAAAATAACAAGTAATCAGTGCACATGTGTTCATGAGAAGGAATGTCATTTATTTATCGTCTACGAATGGCGTATGATTTTCAAATACGAAAGGATAAGTAGTTTTCAGGGTTTGTTAAGGAATAAAAGTGTTCACTTAATCCATAAATAAGAGAGGAATGTCGTGATTAGAAATACGAAGTTGTGTTACATTGATTAATGTTTTATTGTGCAATTTGGTAATGGAACCTGTTTTGCAATAGAGATGAGGTTAGTCTAAAGGAATGGACGAAATCTCAAGTTATAAATGTATTATTGAACATCCCTAACATTTTGCTAAGAATGGCCTAAGATCTATCTTCTAGAAGAGAACTAGATGGGATCTTTGAACGGTGTCTAGTGTGATCAATAATCATGGTTAATTAAAGTAACTACGAAAGGTCTCCTTGTCAAAGAGTGCAGTGAAATAATAAGAACATGTTTTAACATCAATTATATGAGAAACATAATAATTGCAGATAAAAATATATAATTTATTGAAGTATTTATCAGAACTCAAATCGTTCACTCTATCCTTTATACAAGAAGGATTTATATTGATAATCGAAGGAAATCAATATTAGCATACCCGTGAGAAGTGTGTATGTGTACAGACCAGTAAAAATATAGTTATATGTTTATAGAACATAGCAGTGAACATATAATTCATTTAAGGAAATAATATTTATCGTCTATGTATGGCGCATGATTTCAGATATGAAATAATAAGTTTTCTAGGTATATAAAAGAATAGAAGAGTTCACTTAATCCATAAATGAGAGGATTTGTGTTGATTTTAACGTAGAGAACGTTTTCTTTCAAAATATCAAAGAAATTGAGAAAATGGCAAATTCAAGAAACAATTCTTGAAAACAGGTGCCATAAAACCTGTAAAAAGATCTGACTTGGTGTTCATTCGGTATCCGGGGAATATGACTTTTTTATGGCTTGTAAAATTAAGAAGTAACATAGAAATCGAATCCAGGATAGGATTTTAAACAATATTTTGATTCCAAGTATGGAAATCTCTTGTATCCGATAAGCATGAAGGAAGCCTATTCTGTACACGAACACTCTTAGTCCGGTAGCTGCTATTAACTATAACAAAGTTATACTGTTTGGGAAAATAAGGAGATGATTCTAGCGGTTCAATATTATCTCATGAAGTGACAAAGTTAGTCAACCATTTTTCATATATTAAAATTTAGTTTACAACTCCCTCTAACAATCATTTGACACTAAAATCTATCTATTATGGCATAGAAGATACTCATAGAAGTTATCCTAGCATAACTAGAGCTTAAGTTCAACGAAATAAGAGTATCGAGCCAGCACGCAGTTGATATTTTGAATCTGTACCGATCTCCAGAATTGTATTCGAGCTGACTACTTCTAATTATCTCTTGATATTTCATAATGAATCATATATGTTAGTGTTATAGTTTCCACAATAGTTTGATATTTCAGAATAAAGAGTAACTTTGCTAATTAATTTCTTCCATCATCTCCTTATAAATCTTAAGTGTTACTTTTTTAACCAGATCTTTTTAGGGTTAATAATCCTTATTGTTGACTTTCTCATTGATGGAGGGAGCTCTTTACTATTCTACTGAATGAATTCTCTAATCAATGGATAAAAAGACTAGTTATACAAAAATTGCATAAAAAATAATAGGATAGAGTAGTTAGATCTCAAAATCATATAAATAATTGTAACTGTCAGGTATATTATAATTTAACGAACAAAGTATGCAATTAGAGTATGATTTAGGACAGGAAAGTAGGATAAAGATAAGTCAGGATATAAGAGTAGTATTTATTAACATCAGTAAAAGATAGGTTTATTTTAATTAAAAATATACTGAGCGATCATGATGGTTCTTCCATAAAAGAACTTCAGGTTACTATGCAACGTAGAGTCCTACTAAACTAGACGAATCACAACGGGTTTTCTGATCACATTTATGGCCAATATTATTATAATAGCGTAATTCAAATTCAGATGCACATTATTAAGGTAGAAAACAGTACAAGATAGTTGGTGTAGTAATAAGATTTAGACTGTGTTCATGTAGGTGTATTCGAGGTAGTGGAGTGTGGTATTAGGAGTCTCATTAGGCATTACAGTTGATTCCGCACACAGGATTAATAGGGCACATTAGAAGTTACATTTGGTTTCGAGACCAATAAGCTTCTTTAGGATTTCGTTAGGGTCAGTACATTTGGTCCCGTGACCATGGATAGTTTAATGGAGGTTTTCTGTTAGGGTTCTTTTAGCATTTTGTTAAGTTCGTTACATTTGGGTCCGTGACTAAGGATCTTCGTAGAGTTCGTTACATTTGGTCCCGTGACCATGGATAGTATAATTAGGATTTTCATTGAATTAGTTACATTTGGAGCCGTGACCGTGGATTCTGCTAAATATAGCTGATAGTTGCATTTGGCATGCCGTTACCAGAATTTCTTATCTTGTCTTGGTTTATTATTAGCTGTTATTAAACTCAGGTTTAATGATCATCTATGTCTTGTACTGTAAGGTAAATTTCTTAATTTTATTTGGTTCTTATTTCTTGTTAGAAAGGTTTCTTGTGACAGCGTTTCATATTCTCAGTTTTCGTTTTCTTATGTGCATTTGGACTGTGAATTACGTTGCGAAGCCCTCTTTGGGTTACATTTGTTGCTTGTGAAAATGGAGATGGGGATCCATTGTGTCGCAAAAGTATTTTTAAAAAACACTTTAAACATATGTTGTGTTTTCGGCATCTCTGCACTAATTTTTCAATTACAGTCACATTTTTACAGTAGTACTGCACTTTTAGTAGTTCATTTCGTCCAGACAGTAATAATTACCTGAAACAAAAGAATACAATTAGTTTTTCAATGATTTTTATCTTAAATCAATATTCTGTCTTGTATTGATCGACATGACATGACAGGCATGACAGGTATTGACAAAAATAATTATATAGATATAGTTCATGAATAGAGTAAATACCGTTTAAGCTACAGTTTTTGTTGTCAAATTATCTTGTAGATTTTAAAATTTAATATACTTAAGTAGTCAATAGATAATGAGTCTGTCTTACTTTCATAATATAATTTAATAAATTTTAATAATTAACGATTAGTAATTATTAAACAATGTGGTACTTACCGATTTTATAGATTTTGATAGTCAACGATACGTATAGACGAGTCTTAAAAATAAAATAAAATAAAAGGTTGTTATTGATTTTACAACAAATAAAAGAGAAATATATTTAGACATACATGTAACATTATTTAGAAATAGAAACGATATATTTATTTAGTTTATAAATTTTCAACGAGTTATTAGTAATTCATGTTTGACGTTTGAAGACAGTTAAGCAGTGATGGAACGCAACCTAGGAAGTTGACATTTGTTTTGGGAGAACTCATGATTTTTTTTGATCGGTCGATATGTGCTTTATTTTTAGAAATAATGATAACGAATGATACAAAATACTAGTTATAATAGGTATACGATTAAAAATCAGAATATTAACGAATTTATAGGGTACGATAATTCTTAGATTGAGTGTTCACAAAGGATTGTTTAGCATAAAGGTTAGAATAATCAGTCGTGATAATGGAGTCAAATCAGTGTTTGGATATAACAGAACTTATAGAAGAAATTATAATGGTATTTAAGGACTCAAAGACTGGGGGGGCGCAGTAATCAACATCATCATCATATCAACAAAATTTCACTGCACAGTTCGTAGACACGTGTACAGATATTGTGTACATTTCAAAGAATAAATCTAGGTTTCTGTAAGAAATAGTATTTGTGACAAGCTCTTATTACTGGTTGTGCTTTTCATTTAAGATCTGTTAGTGCACATTGAGACAGTTCTATAGAGCCCAAGGTCGGTGGGATTGCATTGTTTTGTTACAGGGTTCCTTTAACCATCTTCTAATTCCATCATCAGATCAGCTCAATGGTATCATGGCATTGTATAGTATCTTAAGTCACATGGGTATGCTGAGTTTTGGTTTAGTTGAGGCCGGACAGAGAGTCTTGTGAAATTTGCCCGAATAAAGATACTTACAAGCATTACACGATAAATAATGGCTTGTTAAAAAGGATTTTAATCAATATAGTATTATGAAACCAGGATATTTTATTTAATAAAGAAATAACAGAGTGTATTACTAATTTCATATCTCGGGGGGCGTTCATTTCAATTATTTATTGTAGAAGTATGACATTAAGTTATGACAAATAATATTCAATAATATATTTTTCAGTAATAGATACATTAGGAGACAGTTTTGAGCATTAGGGATTCACATTTGTTTTATTGATTTATTGAGATCATTTTATAAAATAAATAACGGAATGATGTAAGATACTAGTTATAATAAGTGTAAATTGACAAAGCCATACATCTATGTTTGTTATACATGCTGAAAACATAGGAATTCGTAGTTTGAGTGCTTATTGTATAGAATTGTTTTGCATAGTGGATTGGAAGAATGTATTGCCTAGTGATGAAAACAGATTCTGTGTTAGAATTTAATAGTTTTAAAGACTTAAACACTTGGGGGGCGGACATTCTGTCTTGAGCAAAAATATTTCATAAGTGTGCTTGGGTCAATGATGTGTGGTACAAGTATTCAGTGAAGAATTGCAAAGAAGACAAAGAATGAATTCAAATAGAATCTTAATCAATATTGCATTATAACAACAGGACGTTAGTTAAGAAATAGTAGAGAGCATTAGCAGTTTCATTGTTCCGGGGGCGGTCATCTTCAGATCTTATAAAAATAACCCAAGAGAATGTAATTTTTATACAGATATATTAACAAATAGTTTTAAGTAGCATATTTTATAGCAGGTAATACAGTATAAGACAGTAATACACTCAAATATAGTTTTTTAAATTTTTAATTGAGCTAGTCGGACCAGTCTGAGACAAAGAGACATTTTGTAAGTATGTATGTAAAACCACTTTGTTGTACATAAAAACAATAAAACAAAGACTGCAAAGTAATAAATATGTACAAAGGCGAACTTATCATCTGTAGGGATTTCTTCCAGTTAACCTTAGTTTGTAGACATTATATGTATGTTAGGACATTTATTATTATAAGATTATTTATAATTGATTCTTCTTCAATCATTTGCTTATTATTACTTGAGTAATTTAGATAGATGGGTCAGTTTCAATGGGCAGTAAGTGAGTTTGTGTGCAACGGTGAGGTGGTAATTTTGCCAATCTGAAAAATAAAATATTTAAAAAGCCGTAGAATGTAATAACATCATCATCATATAAGATTGGATGATCTTGCAGTATATTCGTCTGAGTTGTATCAGTGATAACATAATAATGAAGAACTGTATGTATGCCTGTGTATACAACAACAGCAGAAAGAGCTGCACCACCATTAAAAAGGTTATGAAATTTGTTTTCTTTTAGAATGCATAGTTGTATGAATAGAATAATATTTATATTGCCATAAGTAATGACACAGTAGTTTGTGAAATATCATAATAAAAAAAAGTAACTTTTAATGTAGTGATAGCTAGGTTATGCTGATCAGTAGTTTAGTGCTTATGTCTTGCACGGTTATTGTAAGAAGATTTAGAAAAAATTATCTTACCTGATTTATAAATTATGTGTTTTGTATACAACTAGTAGTAGTGGAGTAGATTTAGCGCTTCAGTGATTTGTAGGTTCAGGTGATTTCAAAGTAGTGCTATGATTCAATTGCATCCATTTTCAGTTATATGACTCATTTTGTACTTAATGTGATCCTTGTAGCATAGAGATTAGTGGTTTGCTTTGATCTGGAATGAAAACATAAGTCATAATTTGCAGATTTCACGTACATTGTATAAAATGCATGCAGAGCATAAAAACATAGAAAATATTTACCTTCTATTATTGTAGATTCATAATTATAATAATTGTTTTGATTAATGTACAATTTCTTTGATATTTTACCATTCATTATAATTTCAAATTCCTATATGGAATATTTTTAGTCACTTTCACTCTATTCACATATAATTTAGACAGGTAGCAAGTTATTGTCAGTTTGTAAATAAATTTAAATAAAATAGAAAAAAAAAAACATTACGTAATATCATAAAAAAATACTTACACATTCGCTATTGGAAAACAAATTAAATTTTTCAACTGTTAACTTAGTGATGACATCTAGTGACGGGAGGCGGAATTACGTTGATGAAGGGCATATGACACTTTTGAAGCAAAAATTAGCGATAAGAGTTCAAAGTTATGCTATTTGACGATAGATAACTCTTAATGTATCGATTGAAAGAAGTCTTCGAAACGGAAAATGTGACAAACAGGTTTAAAACGTAGAAATTAAATGAGAATATTTAATAATCAAATAACCAAAGTATAATTTTAAACAAAGTTATATGTAAAAGTTTTTAGTAAATTAGTTTTTTTTGTAACGCGACATCTACGATCTGGGAGACTACTTATGTCGATTATGGTACTTAACTTATGATGAGACATCTGGTGGGCAATAGTTATACTATTTATAAGTCAAAGGACCATAGAAGATTTCAGATTTTGCTTTACAAAAACGGAAAAAGGTGGCGATAGTAGTTATGATTTGTTTAAATATTAAAAGTTTGCGTTGTTTCTTTTAGTTAAATGTCACGTGTTGGTGTGGTTGTAGTTAAATTATTTGAATCGATTTGTAATAAAAATGAGGAAACTAAACTTAATAAGATTAACTTGAATAAGTGTTGATTAAAATTAAAAGTTAACATTGATAATTCGAACTTTTTGATAGTGTAATTTATATAGGGTGTCAAATAAATAAGTGATAATTTGAAGTATATAAGGTGGTCTAAGATGCGATTTGTGTGAGGTGGATTGATTTTCTTTATTTTATAAAACTATAAAAAGGGGAAGTTGGGGTAAAATATAAAAAAATATATATTTTATAATGACGAAATAATAAGGATATTGATTGCAAATTGGATAGTGACCATCTTAAAGGGCCGTTACGAAATAATGAATGCTGAAGCATGGAACATGTATGAAACAGGAATGAAATTATTATAAGGGATGTATGATTGTGTGAATAGTAAGAAAGGGACGTATGAGATGATTTGAGTAAGAGTAAATTAGGGTTCTTTGAGTTGGGCATTGTCTGAATGTAGTCAAACTAAGTTCGAAGGTATTCGGATCCGCCAATGGGGGGTTTATTAATCTTTGAAGATACATTGGGGGTAATCTTTAAAGGTTTCAATTATTTCTTACATTCTTAGAAGTTAGGATTAGTAAATCGATGTTTCGATTTTGACCCATGTCATAGGGTAGTTTGTGAGAAATAATACTCTACAGGTATTCAAGACTAACGACAAAAAAGTATACACACCCATGTTAACGAATGGTTTAGGCCAAATATCATGATTTAATTAAGATAAAATTTATGTATTGATTTGTCCAAGAAGGAAAACCAAATAATTAATACATTATAAAGTAATTAAGATATTACATCCTAAATTTATTTGCGTATGAGCAAAGTTAATATGATCGTTTTAATATAAAATCTTACAAGTAAGTCTATAGTCATACAAAAAAAAGAAGCATTGGCAGAATGTAAGGAAACAACAATCTAACTCTACAATTATTGATATGCATGATATATGATATGGTTCATGTCAATAACTATTAAGAACAGGTATAATATAAGGTCTTATATTCGATATGTTACATTGTGTCAATTATTCTTCATTACACACACAGTTGTATGTTTGTAGATCTGAAATTGGCCAATCTATTCTTGACGTGAGACATGCACCAGATGACGAAAGTTTCAAGTGAGATGGAGAAGGATTTGGAGTCGGAATTAGTTATTGAGGAGTGAACGCTTAGTATTTATGCCAAAGGATTTTGCTATGTTGTTTGGGGAGAGTTTTGTCAATTCGTCGAAAAGTTCGAACAACGTGAGCTTGCATTCGCCGACTGTACAATGTAGTCAATGAATGAGGTGTCTAGGCAAAAGTCGAATCATTAGGATTTGTTTAATTCACAACTAAGCACTTCTTACAACTTAGTAAGTCTTGAAAAACGGTAGTCATGACTCAATGATGATATTTTATGGTCTGATTCCTGATTTTATACACGGGTGACTTTCTGAGTTCTGGTTTAAAAACACACACATATAGGATTCGAATATTGACGAATTTAGGAAATCTTGAAAATTATTGGGTATGTAAAAATATTAAATAATAAAAAAAAAATCTTTTCTTTCATTTATTGGGAATGCAAAGTTTTACGCTATGTTGACGATGTCAATCCACTTCAAACTTTTGCATTGGGGCGAATTGTAACGATCAAATGTGCACGACATTATTTTTTTTTCATATAATCATATTTTTCCACCCCTTCTTAATCTCATAAAACAGATTTGAACATCAAACTATAGTTACTAGATAAAAATACCTAATTCTTATAGGTATACTACCTAAACTACAAAAGTAAACAAATCGTTAAATCATAAATGCCTACATACCTATTTTTAAATGTCCAATATGTCCACATAGTCTAACATGTGACAGAAGTACCACTTTTACAGGTAGTCTAATTTGTCAAGGATTTTTAGTATAAATAGGGAACATTTGAGGAGTTGGGAATCACTTTTTACTTGATCGTCGAACGAGTAACATAGTCTCTGGCATTTTGAGGTAGTAAACAATTATAAGGGGAATTTCTGTCGGATTTATGTTTCATTATTAAATTAATTTTGTTTGGGGATTTTTGTGTTTTAAGCTAGAAAGCAAATTTTATGCCAGAATGATGTTTTGGTACATGGTTATCAAATAAAATGTTCTTATCTGTAACAGTGATAAACGAGGACATTTTAGACTCGCAGTAATTTATCCAGATTAGGCAGTCTGGACACTAGCCATTTATAAGTGCAGTGATTTGCCTACAAGATTCATTGATCAGGTTGGAGGAAGAGGGGACCTTACGGAGGACATGTGGGATTTCCACACCCTTGGATACCAGCTATGGTTTTTGAATCTTGGTCTCCCGTTAAATTTATGTATATATAACCATAATACTACACGGATAGGGCCAATGTCTTACTTGAACGCACCTTGGAGTTTCATTATCCGCGTCAGGGGGAGACAATTACACGAGTATTAGACACAAATATCGACTTACTCATCGAACGCATTTAGAAGCTTAATTAGGGTCCCATACACCACTTTACACGATTAAATGTAAATGTGAGGAATTTCCTCTAGTATTGCTCACAGTAGAATAGGCTATTTTGGGGTAGAGATAGGCACACACATTACTTATTTTGGGAATAAGGGTTTTCATTAAACTTATTACTTAACCTCCGAATATTCGGTCATTTTCATTAACCAAACCTAATACTTTATTTTAAACATTGATCTAATATCATTTATGTAATTGTATTCTCACTGTGTTTAATTTAAAACCGTTTAAAATTATTCTTCACAAAAATATTAAAGACATGAATCTACTGTTAAAATATAGTCTGTGACAAGTTACTAAATACAAACTTACACCATCTTTTGGTAGTTTTATCAAATCAAAATCAAGATTAAAAGTAGGAGATTAAATTCATATTATTATCAAAATCTTTAGACTTATATAAATAGAAATGTACCTGATAGACAGAATCTTATAATTCTTTAGTCGAATAATATAAGATTGGAAAATAAGAAATTTGGTAGAAAAATACGCTGTTCAAAGACATCACTCACAGAATTAGTAGATTTTGGGAGTTTTCATTTTTTAACAAAGAAAGTCATGATTACATGCTTTTTGGTAAATTAATGTATTTTTGAGATAATGTGCGATTCGATGAAGGAATCTGTTTTAAAAGTAGTGTGATTATTTGTCTAAGAAAGGGCAAATACTCATTCCATTGATATTGTGGATCAGACGATGTTTCGCTAAGAATGGCCGGGATATGAATCGTCAAACAAAGAGTCTTGACGAATCCTGTATAACATCTTGTTTGATTGACATTCATAAGGAAATAATGTACAAAAGGTTTTGGAGATTCCTTGTCGAAGCGTACAGAGGAAAATAACAAGTAATCAGTGCACATGTGTTCATGAGAAGGAATGTCATTTATTTATCGTCTACGAATGGCGTATGATTTTCAAATACGAAAGGATAAGTAGTTTTCAGGGTTTGTTAAGGAATAAAAGTGTTCACTTAATCCATAAATAAGAGAGGAATGTCGTGATTAGAAATACGAAGTTGTGTTACATTGATTAATGTTTTATTGTGCAATTTGGTAATGGAACCTGTTTTGCAATAGAGATGAGGTTAGTCTAAAGGAATGGACGAAATCTCAAGTTATAAATGTATTATTGAACATCCCTAACATTTTGCTAAGAATGGCCTAAGATCTATCTTCTAGAAGAGAACTAGATGGGATCTTTGAACGGTGTCTAGTGTGATCAATAATCATGGTTAATTAAAGTAACTACGAAAGGTCTCCTTGTCAAAGAGTGCAGTGAAATAATAAGAACATGTTTTAACATCAATTATATGAGAAACATAATAATTGCAGATAAAAATATATAATTTATTGAAGTATTTATCAGAACTCAAATCGTTCACTCTATCCTTTATACAAGAAGGATTTATATTGATAATCGAAGGAAATCAATATTAGCATACCCGTGAGAAGTGTGTATGTGTACAGACCAGTAAAAATATAGTTATATGTTTATAGAACATAGCAGTGAACATATAATTCATTTAAGGAAATAATATTTATCGTCTATGTATGGCGCATGATTTCAGATATGAAATAATAAGTTTTCTAGGTATATAAAAGAATAGAAGAGTTCACTTAATCCATAAATGAGAGGATTTGTGTTGATTTTAACGTAGAGAACGTTTTCTTTCAAAATATCAAAGAAATTGAGAAAATGGCAAATTCAAGAAACAATTCTTGAAAACAGGTGCCATAAAACCTGTAAAAAGATCTGACTTGGTGTTCATTCGGTATCCGGGGAATATGACTTTTTTTATGGCTTGTAAAATTAAGAAGTAACATAGAAATCGAATCCAGGATAGGATTTTAAACAATATTTTGATTCCAAGTATGGAAATCTCTTGTATCCGATAAGCATGAAGGAAGCCTATTCTGTACACGAACACTCTTAGTCCGGTAGCTGCTATTAACTATAACAAAGTTATACTGTTTGGGAAAATAAGGAGATGATTCTAGCGGTTCAATATTATCTCATGAAGTGACAAAGTTAGTCAACCATTTTTCATATATTAAAATTTAGTTTACAACTCCCTCTAACAATCATTTGACACTAAAATCTATCTATTATGGCATAGAAGATACTCATAGAAGTTATCCTAGCATAACTAGAGCTTAAGTTCAACGAAATAAGAGTATCGAGCCAGCACGCAGTTGATATTTTGAATCTGTACCGATCTCCAGAATTGTATTCGAGCTGACTACTTCTAATTATCTCTTGATATTTCATAATGAATCATATATGTTAGTGTTCTAGTTTCCACAATAGTTTGATATTTCAGAATAAAGAGTAACTTTGCTAATTAAATTCTTCCATCATCTCCTTATAAATCTTAAGTGTTACTTTTTTAACCAGATCTTTTTAGGGTTAATAATCCTTATTGTTGACTTTCTCATTGATGGAGGGAGCTCTTTACTATTCTACTGAATGAATTCTCTAATCAATGGATAAAAAGACTAGTTATACAAAAATTGCATAAAAAATAATAGGATAGAGTAGTTAGATCTCAAAATCATATAAATAATTGTAACTGTCAGGTATATTATAATTTAACGAACAAAGTATGCAATTAGAGTATGATTTAGGACAGGAAAGTAGGATAAAGATAAGTCAGGATATAAGAGTAGTATTTATTAACATCAGTAAAAGATAGGTTTATTTTAATTAAAAATATACTGAGCGATCATGATGGTTCTTCCATAAAAGAACTTCAGGTTACTATGCAACGTAGAGTCCTACTAAACTAGACGAATCACAACGGGTTTTCTGATCACATTTATGGCCAATATTATTATAATAGCGTAATTCAAATTCAGATGCACATTATTAAGGTAGAAAACAGTACAAGATAGTTGGTGTAGTAATAAGATTTAGACTGTGTTCATGTAGGTGTATTCGAGGTAGTGGAGTGTGGTATTAGGAGTCTCATTAGGCATTACAGTTGATTCCGCACACAGGATTAATAGGGCACATTAGAAGTTACATTTGGTTTCGAGACCAATAAGCTTCTTTAGGATTTCGTTAGGGTCAGTACATTTGGTCCCGTGACCATGGATAGTTTAATGGAGGTTTTCTGTTAGGGTTCTTTTAGCATTTTGTTAAGTTCGTTACATTTGGGTCCGTGACTAAGGATCTTCGTAGAGTTCGTTACATTTGGTCCCGTGACCATGGATAGTATAATTAGGATTTTCATTGAATTAGTTACATTTGGAGCCGTGACCGTGGATTCTGCTAAATATAGCTGATAGTTGCATTTGGCATGCCGTTACCAGAATTTCTTATCTTGTCTTGGTTTATTATTAGCTGTTATTAAACTCAGGTTTAATGATCATCTATGTCTTGTACTGTAAGGTAAATTTCTTAATTTTATTTGGTTCTTATTTCTTGTTAGAAAGGTTTCTTGTGACAGCGTTTCATATTCTCAGTTTTCGTTTTCTTATGTGCATTTGGACTGTGAATTACGTTGCGAAGCCCTCTTTGGGTTACATTTGTTGCTTGTGAAAATGGAGATGGGGATCCATTGTGTCGCAAAAGTATTTTTAAAAAACACTTTAAACATATGTTGTGTTTTCGGCATCTCTGCACTAATTTTTCAATTACAGTCACATTTTTACAGTAGTACTGCACTTTTAGTAGTTCATTTCGTCCAGACAGTAATAATTACCTGAAACAAAAGAATACAATTAGTTTTTCAATGATTTTTATCTTAAATCAATATTCTGTCTTGTATTGATCGACATGACATGACAGGCATGACAGGTATTGACAAAAATAATTATATAGATATAGTTCATGAATAGAGTAAATACCGTTTAAGCTACAGTTTTTGTTGTCAAATTATCTTGTAGATTTTAAAATTTAATATACTTAAGTAGTCAATAGATAATGAGTCTGTCTTACTTTCATAATATAATTTAATAAATTTTAATAATTAACGATTAGTAATTATTAAACAATGTGGTACTTACCGATTTTATAGATTTTGATAGTCAACGATACGTATAGACGAGTCTTAAAAATAAAATAAAATAAAAGGTTGTTATTGATTTTACAACAAATAAAAGAGAAATATATTTAGACATACATGTAACATTATTTAGAAATAGAAACGATATATTTATTTAGTTTATAAATTTTCAACGAGTTATTAGTAATTCATGTTTGACGTTTGAAGACAGTTAAGCAGTGATGGAACGCAACCTAGGAAGTTGACATTTGTTTTGGGAGAACTCATGATTTTTTTTGATCGGTCGATATGTGCTTTATTTTTAGAAATAATGATAACGAATGATACAAAATACTAGTTATAATAGGTATACGATTAAAAATCAGAATATTAACGAATTTATAGGGTACGATAATTCTTAGATTGAGTGTTCACAAAGGATTGTTTAGCATAAAGGTTAGAATAATCAGTCGTGATAATGGAGTCAAATCAGTGTTTGGATATAACAGAACTTATAGAAGAAATTATAATGGTATTTAAGGACTCAAAGACTGGGGGGGGCGCAGTAATCAACATCATCATCATATCAACAAAATTTCACTGCACAGTTCGTAGACACGTGTACAGATATTGTGTACATTTCAAAGAATAAATCTAGGTTTCTGTAAGAAATAGTATTTGTGACAAGCTCTTATTACTGGTTGTGCTTTTCATTTAAGATCTGTTAGTGCACATTGAGACAGTTCTATAGAGCCCAAGGTCGGTGGGATTGCGTTGTTTTGTTACAGGGTTCCTTTAACCATCTTCTAATTCCATCATCAGATCAGCTCAATGGTATCATGGCATTGTATAGTATCTTAAGTCACATGGGTATGCTGAGTTTTGGTTTAGTTGAGGCCGGACAGAGAGTCTTGTGAAATTTGCCCGAATAAAGATACTTACAAGCATTACACGATAAATAATGGCTTGTTAAAAAGGATTTTAATCAATATAGTATTATGAAACCAGGATATTTTATTTAATAAAGAAATAACAGAGTGTATTACTAATTTCATATCTCGGGGGGCGTTCATTTCAATTATTTATTGTAGAAGTATGACATTAAGTTATGACAAATAATATTCAATAATATATTTTTCAGTAATAGATACATTAGGAGACAGTTTTGAGCATTAGGGATTCACATTTGTTTTATTGATTTATTGAGATCATTTTATAAAATAAATAACGGAATGATGTAAGATACTAGTTATAATAAGTGTAAATTGACAAAGCCATACATCTATGTTTGTTATACATGCTGAAAACATAGGAATTCGTAGTTTGAGTGCTTATTGTATAGAATTGTTTTGCATAGTGGATTGGAAGAATGTATTGCCTAGTGATGAAAACAGATTCTGTGTTAGAATTTAATAGTTTTAAAGACTTAAACACTTGGGGGGCGGACATTCTGTCTTGAGCAAAAATATTTCATAAGTGTGCTTGGGTCAATGATGTGTGGTACAAGTATTCAGTGAAGAATTGCAAAGAAGACAAAGAATGAATTCAAATAGAATCTTAATCAATATTGCATTATAACAACAGGACGTTAGTTAAGAAATAGTAGAGAGCATTAGCAGTTTCATTGTTCCGGGGGCGGTCATCTTCAGATCTTATAAAAATAACCCAAGAGAATGTAATTTTTATACAGATATATTAACAAATAGTTTTAAGTAGCATATTTTATAGCAGGTAATACAGTATAAGACAGTAATACACTCAAATATAGTTTTTTAAATTTTTAATTGAGCTAGTCGGACCAGTCTGAGACAAAGAGACATTTTGTAAGTATGTATGTAAAACCACTTTGTTGTACATAAAAACAATAAAACAAAGACTGCAAAGTAATAAATATGTACAAAGGCGAACTTATCATCTGTAGGGATTTCTTCCAGTTAACCTTAGTTTGTAGACATTATATGTATGTTAGGACATTTATTATTATAAGATTATTTATAATTGATTCTTCTTCAATCATTTGCTTATTATTACTTGAGTAATTTAGATAGATGGGTCAGTTTCAATGGGCAGTAAGTGAGTTTGTGTGCAACGGTGAGGTGGTAATTTTGCCAATCTGAAAAATAAAATATTTAAAAAGCCGTAGAATGTAATAACATCATCATCATATAAGATTGGATGATCTTGCAGTATATTCGTCTGAGTTGTATCAGTGATAACATAATAATGAAGAACTGTATGTATGCCTGTGTATACAACAACAGCAGAAAGAGCTGCACCACCATTAAAAAGGTTATGAAATTTGTTTTCTTTTAGAATGCATAGTTGTATGAATAGAATAATATTTATATTGCCATAAGTAATGACACAGTAGTTTGTGAAATATCATAATAAAAAAAAGTAACTTTTAATGTAGTGATAGCTAGGTTATGCTGATCAGTAGTTTAGTGCTTATGTCTTGCACGGTTATTGTAAGAAGATTTAGAAAAAATTATCTTACCTGATTTATAAATTATGTGTTTTGTATACAACTAGTAGTAGTGGAGTAGATTTAGCGCTTCAGTGATTTGTAGGTTCAGGTGATTTCAAAGTAGTGCTATGATTCAATTGCATCCATTTTCAGTTATATGACTCATTTTGTACTTAATGTGATCCTTGTAGCATAGAGATTAGTGGTTTGCTTTGATCTGGAATGAAAACATAAGTCATAATTTGCAGATTTCACGTACATTGTATAAAATGCATGCAGAGCATAAAAACATAGAAAATATTTACCTTCTATTATTGTAGATTCATAATTATAATAATTGTTTTGATTAATGTACAATTTCTTTGATATTTTACCATTCATTATAATTTCAAATTCCTATATGGAATATTTTTAGTCACTTTCACTCTATTCACATATAATTTAGACAGGTAGCAAGTTATTGTCAGTTTGTAAATAAATTTAAATAAAATAGAAAAAAAAAAACATTACGTAATATCATAAAAAAATACTTACACATTCGCTATTGGAAAACAAATTAAATTTTTCAACTGTTAACTTAGTGATGACATCTAGTGACGGGAGGCGGAATTACGTTGATGAAGGGCATATGACACTTTTGAAGCAAAAATTAGCGATAAGAGTTCAAAGTTATGCTATTTGACGATAGATAACTCTTAATGTATCGATTGAAAGAAGTCTTCGAAACGGAAAATGTGACAAACAGGTTTAAAACGTAGAAATTAAATGAGAATATTTAATAATCAAATAACCAAAGTATAATTTTAAACAAAGTTATATGTAAAAGTTTTTAGTAAATTAGTTTTTTTTGTAACGCGACATCTACGATCTGGGAGACTACTTATGTCGATTATGGTACTTAACTTATGATGAGACATCTGGTGGGCAATAGTTATACTATTTATAAGTCAAAGGACCATAGAAGATTTCAGATTTTGCTTTACAAAAACGGAAAAAGGTGGCGATAGTAGTTATGATTTGTTTAAATATTAAAAGTTTGCGTTGTTTCTTTTAGTTAAATGTCACGTGTTGGTGTGGTTGTAGTTAAATTATTTGAATCGATTTGTAATAAAAATGAGGAAACTAAACTTAATAAGATTAACTTGAATAAGTGTTGATTAAAATTAAAAGTTAACATTGATAATTCGAACTTTTTGATAGTGTAATTTATATAGGGTGTCAAATAAATAAGTGATAATTTGAAGTATATAAGGTGGTCTAAGATGCGATTTGTGTGAGGTGGATTGATTTTCTTTATTTTATAAAACTATAAAAAGGGGAAGTTGGGGTAAAATATAAAAAAATATATATTTTATAATGACGAAATAATAAGGATATTGATTGCAAATTGGATAGTGACCATCTTAAAGGGCCGTTGCGAAATAATGAATGCTGAAGCATGGAACATGTATGAAACAGGAATGAAATTATTATAAGGGATGTATGATTGTGTGAATAGTAAGAAAGGGACGTATGAGATGATTTGAGTAAGAGTAAATTAGGGTTCTTTGAGTTGGGCATTGTCTGAATGTAGTCAAACTAAGTTCGAAGGTATTCGGATCCGCCAATGGGGGGTTTATTAATCTTTGAAGATACATTGGGGGTAATCTTTAAAGGTTTCAATTATTTCTTACATTCTTAGAAGTTAGGATTAGTAAATCGATGTTTCGATTTTGACCCATGTCATAGGGTAGTTTGTGAGAAATAATACTCTACAGGTATTCAAGACTAACGACAAAAAAGTATACACACCCATGTTAACGAATGGTTTAGGCCAAATATCATGATTTAATTAAGATAAAATTTATGTATTGATTTGTCCAAGAAGGAAAACCAAATAATTAATACATTATAAAGTAATTAAGATATTACATCCTAAATTTATTTGCGTATGAGCAAAGTTAATATGATCGTTTTAATATAAAATCTTACAAGTAAGTCTATAGTCATACAAAAAAAAGAAGCATTGGCAGAATGTAAGGAAACAACAATCTAACTCTACAATTATTGATATGCATGATATATGATATGGTTCATGTCAATAACTATTAAGAACAGGTATAATATAAGGTCTTATATTCGATATGTTACATTGTGTCAATTATTCTTCATTACACACACAGTTGTATGTTTGTAGATCTGAAATTGGCCAATCTATTCTTGACGTGAGACATGCACCAGATGACGAAAGTTTCAAGTGAGATGGAGAAGGATTTGGAGTCGGAATTAGTTATTGAGGAGTGAACGCTTAGTATTTATGCCAAAGGATTTTGCTATGTTGTTTGGGGAGAGTTTTGTCAATTCGTCGAAAAGTTCGAACAACGTGAGCTTGCATTCGCCGACTGTACAATGTAGTCAATGAATGAGGTGTCTAGGCAAAAGTCGAATCATTAGGATTTGTTTAATTCACAACTAAGCACTTCTTACAACTTAGTAAGTCTTGAAAAACGGTAGTCATGACTCAATGATGATATTTTATGGTCTGATTCCTGATTTTATACACGGGTGACTTTCTGAGTTCTGGTTTAAAAACACACACATATAGGATTCGAATATTGACGAATTTAGGAAATCTTGAAAATTATTGGGTATGTAAAAATATTAAATAATAAAAAAAAAATCTTTTCTTTCATTTATTGGGAATGCAAAGTTTTACGCTATGTTGACGATGTCAATCCACTTCAAACTTTTGCATTGGGGCGAATTGTAACGATCAAATGTGCACGACATTATTTTTTTTTTCATATAATCATATTTTTCCACCCCTTCTTAATCTCATAAAACAGATTTGAACATCAAACTATAGTTACTAGATAAAAATACCTAATTCTTATAGGTATACTACCTAAACTACAAAAGTAAACAAATCGTTAAATCATAAATGCCTACATACCTATTTTTAAATGTCCAATATGTCCACATAGTCTAACATGTGACAGAAGTACCACTTTTACAGGTAGTCTAATTTGTCAAGGATTTTTAGTATAAATAGGGAACATTTGAGGAGTTGGGAATCACTTTTTACTTGATCGTCGAACGAGTAACATAGTCTCTGGCATTTTGAGGTAGTAAAACAATTATAAGGGGAATTTCTGTCGGATTTATGTTTCATTATTAAATTAATTTTGTTTGGGGATTTTTGTGTTTTAAGCTAGAAAGCAAATTTTATGCCAGAATGATGTTTTGGTACATGGTTATCAAATAAAATGTTCTTATCTGTAACAGTGATAAACGAGGACATTTTAGACTCGCAGTAATTTATCCAGATTAGGCAGTCTGGACACTAGCCATTTATAAGTGCAGTGATTTGCCTACAAGATTCATTGATCAGGTTGGAGGAAGAGGGGACCTTACGGAGGACATGTGGGATTTCCACACCCTTGGATACCAGCTATGGTTTTTTGAATCTTGGTCTCCCCGTTAAATTTATGTATATATAACCATAATACTACACGGATAGGGCCAATGTCTTACTTGAACGCACCTTGGAGTTTCATTATCCGCGTCAGGGGGAGACAATTACACGAGTATTAGACACAAATATCGACTTACTCATCGAACGCATTTAGAAGCTTAATTAGGGTCCCATACACCACTTTACACGATTAAATGTAAATGTGAGGAATTTCCTCTAGTATTGCTCACAGTAGAATAGGCTATTTTGAGGTAGAGATAGGCACACACATTACTTATTTTGGGAATAAGGGTTTTCATTAAACTTATTACTTAACCTCCGAATATTCGGTCATTTTCATTAACCAAACCTAATACTTTATTTTAAACATTGATCTAATATCATTTATGTAATTGTATTCTCACTGTGTTTAATTTAAAACCGTTTAAAATTATTCTTCACAAAAATATTAAAGACATGAATCTACTGTTAAAATATAGTCTGTGACAAGTTACTAAATACAAACTTACACCATCTTTTGGTAGTTTTATCAAATCAAAATCAAGATTAAAAGTAGGAGATTAAATTCATATTATTATCAAAATCTTTAGACTTATATAAATAGAAATGTACCTGATAGACAGAATCTTATAATTCTTTAGTCGAATAATATAAGATTGGAAAATAAGAAATTTGGTAGAAAAATACGCTGTTCAAAGACATCACTCACAGAATTAGTAGATTTTGGGAGTTTTCATTTTTTAACAAAGAAAGTCATGATTACATGCTTTTTGGTAAATTAATGTATTTTTGAGATAATGTGCGATTCGATGAAGGAATCTGTTTTAAAAGTAGTGTGATTATTTGTCTAAGAAAGGGCAAATACTCATTCCATTGATATTGTGGATCAGACGATGTTTCGCTAAGAATGGCCGGGATATGAATCGTCAAACAAAGAGTCTTGACGAATCCTGTATAACATCTTGTTTGATTGACATTCATAAGGAAATAATGTACAAAAGGTTTTGGAGATTCCTTGTCGAAGCGTACAGAGGAAAATAACAAGTAATCAGTGCACATGTGTTCATGAGAAGGAATGTCATTTATTTATCGTCTACGAATGGCGTATGATTTTCAAATACGAAAGGATAAGTAGTTTTCAGGGTTTGTTAAGGAATAAAAGTGTTCACTTAATCCATAAATAAGAGAGGAATGTCGTGATTAGAAATACGAAGTTGTGTTACATTGATTAATGTTTTATTGTGCAATTTGGTAATGGAACCTGTTTTGCAATAGAGATGAGGTTAGTCTAAAGGAATGGACGAAATCTCAAGTTATAAATGTATTATTGAACATCCCTAACATTTTGCTAAGAATGGCCTAAGATCTATCTTCTAGAAGAGAACTAGATGGGATCTTTGAACGGTGTCTAGTGTGATCAATAATCATGGTTAATTAAAGTAACTACGAAAGGTCTCCTTGTCAAAGAGTGCAGTGAAATAATAAGAACATGTTTTAACATCAATTATATGAGAAACATAATAATTGCAGATAAAAATATATAATTTATTGAAGTATTTATCAGAACTCAAATCGTTCACTCTATCCTTTATACAAGAAGGATTTATATTGATAATCGAAGGAAATCAATATTAGCATACCCGTGAGAAGTGTGTATGTGTACAGACCAGTAAAAATATAGTTATATGTTTATAGAACATAGCAGTGAACATATAATTCATTTAAGGAAATAATATTTATCGTCTATGTATGGCGCATGATTTCAGATATGAAATAATAAGTTTTCTAGGTATATAAAAGAATAGAAGAGTTCACTTAATCCATAAATGAGAGGATTTGTGTTGATTTTAACGTAGAGAACGTTTTCTTTCAAAATATCAAAGAAATTGAGAAAATGGCAAATTCAAGAAACAATTCTTGAAAACAGGTGCCATAAAACCTGTAAAAAGATCTGACTTGGTGTTCATTCGGTATCCGGGGAATATGACTTTTTTTATGGCTTGTAAAATTAAGAAGTAACATAGAAATCGAATCCAGGATAGGATTTTAAACAATATTTTGATTCCAAGTATGGAAATCTCTTGTATCCGATAAGCATGAAGGAAGCCTATTCTGTACACGAACACTCTTAGTCCGGTAGCTGCTATTAACTATAACAAAGTTATACTGTTTGGGAAAATAAGGAGATGATTCTAGCGGTTCAATATTATCTCATGAAGTGACAAAGTTAGTCAACCATTTTTCATATATTAAAATTTAGTTTACAACTCCCTCTAACAATCATTTGACACTAAAATCTATCTATTATGGCATAGAAGATACTCATAGAAGTTATCCTAGCATAACTAGAGCTTAAGTTCAACGAAATAAGAGTATCGAGCCAGCACGCAGTTGATATTTTGAATCTGTACCGATCTCCAGAATTGTATTCGAGCTGACTACTTCTAATTATCTCTTGATATTTCATAATGAATCATATATGTTAGTGTTCTAGTTTCCACAATAGTTTGATATTTCAGAATAAAGAGTAACTTTGCTAATTAAATTCTTCCATCATCTCCTTATAAATCTTAAGTGTTACTTTTTTAACCAGATCTTTTTAGGGTTAATAATCCTTATTGTTGACTTTCTCATTGATGGAGGGAGCTCTTTACTATTCTACTGAATGAATTCTCTAATCAATGGATAAAAAGACTAGTTATACAAAAATTGCATAAAAAATAATAGGATAGAGTAGTTAGATCTCAAAATCATATAAATAATTGTAACTGTCAGGTATATTATAATTTAACGAACAAAGTATGCAATTAGAGTATGATTTAGGACAGGAAAGTAGGATAAAGATAAGTCAGGATATAAGAGTAGTATTTATTAACATCAGTAAAAGATAGGTTTATTTTAATTAAAAATATACTGAGCGATCATGATGTTCTTCCATAAAAGAACTTCAGGTTACTATGCAACGTAGAGTCCTACTAAACTAGACGAATCACAACGGGTTTTCTGATCACATTTTATGGCCAATATTATTATAATAGCGTAATTCAAATTCAGATGCACATTATTAAGGTAGAAAACAGTACAAGATAGTTGGTGTAGTAATAAGATTTAGACTGTGTTCATGTAGGTGTATTCGAGGTAGTGGAGTGTGGTATTAGGAGTCTCATTAGGCATTACAGTTGATTCCGCACACAGGATTAATAGGGCACATTAGAAGTTACATTTGGTTTCGAGACCAATAAGCTTCTTTAGGATTTCGTTAGGGTCAGTACATTTGGTCCCGTGACCATGGATAGTTTAATGGAGGTTTTCTGTTAGGGTTCTTTTAGCATTTTGTTAAGTTCGTTACATTTGGGTCCGTGACTAAGGATCTTCGTAGAGTTCGTTACATTTGGTCCCGTGACCATGGATAGTATAATTAGGATTTTCATTGAATTAGTTACAGTACGGTGAATAGTACTAGCAGGTTTGATAACAGCTGTCAATACCATAAATAACGGTAACTGTTTTTTTTTTTATATTAAATCTATGCAACTCTTAAACCATTTAACCCCTGGAAATGACATACGGGCGCATTCCTCTCTGCCAAAGTACATAACACAAGTCAGATCAGTTTATAAGATAAATTATCAGTGTTTGTGTTTTTGTTTGTAGGTGTTTTTTTTTTATTTGATTGTATGCGTTTGTAGAAATAAAAAAAAATCCTTAGTGTGCTGTACGTATACTTCGCCTCCCGTTATAAGTGTATGAAAAATTTGATCAGAAATGTAATACTGCTTGCTATCGCCAGTGATGCTTTAAGATGCAACCAGTTGCCTAAATACTTAAGACGGAAGGAAGGGCTGTGTCATGGTTTTCGACTAATTACAACCAGGGTTTTTCTTCTTAACATCTTGCATGACTAATCGTGTAAGTTACAATCAAAGCTTTAGTTAATTTAGACGGATACTAAACATACAATTAATGGGGAATGAATGAAAATTTTCAAAAATCTTGAAATAATGTTTATAGGTAGGAATAAGCCTCTTTATTGTCAGAAAAAAGCAGATTTTTCTGTGGCTTAAAAAAAAAACCTGTATTTTTTTCTTACAGTAAGGAGGCTTATGTCCTACCTATAAACAATATTTCAAGATTTTTGAAAATTTTCATCGATTCCCCATTGATGACGAGTATCTCACAATTCACAATTAGCAATGTTTACACAATTGTGAGTTCTGTATGCAGATGTGGTAACATAACAATGCATTGAGCGCCAATACATAGATACAGGAACCGCCGCTTAATGGACGCCATGTTCCGGGTTTAGTTTCCTTGTTCTACACATACCATTCCAGGCTATGGCCTGTACATGTAGAAGCTATATCTACATACTCTTAGTAATATTATTTATTAGATATATAATTACTAAGTAATATCTTAGACCAACAACAAGTTATCGGTGAATATACGACACGTCTACAAAAAACTGACAAAGAGCATGTCGTACCATGCTCAGTGTCGGGTTCCGCAGCCGTTCATACAAAAAAATGCACTACTTACAGATGAAAAAGCATGAAATGCACTAACAAAGGAGCGTATTTTCACGGCATTTACATTCTTTTGCTGAGAACCGCAGCTTTTCGGCAATAACTTAAAAACGGTATATTCTATCATGTAAAATATTATTATATTAAAATATTAACTTAATGATTTTTTTAAGAAGTATTTAAAAAAAAAAACTGTTGAAATATGTGCCACATATTGATATTTGGTGTTTTTTTTTCAGTGTTGGTTATATGTATGGAGTGCCCCCCTTCTATGTTTAATCATCAATCAATTCAATATACATCATGTAGTTGTAGTCTAAGTGTAAAATCCCTGTAACATACCGACGGACGGACGGAAGGACATGACGAAACTATAATAAGGGTTCCGTTTTTGCCAATTTGACAAAAATAAGTATTTTGCATTTTGGTCACGAAAAACTGCTTATTTTAGTTTTATTGAATTATAAGTATCATGAAAGAGAACTATAACTGTGATTCTAGATTTTAAAGCCATTTTTTTTTCATTTAATTATTCAACTACAGTAGCCTGTAAAATTTCACACGGTGCAGCTGAATGACAAATGGGGATGATGAACCCTATTTGTCATACAGCTGCACCAATTCTTTTAAGCCACTAAAACTGTCTATCTCTCGATAAAATTACCTGAAATCGATCGAAATGAAACTGAAATCTAATAATTTATAATACTCATATAATACTCTGTGACATATAAATAACATATAATACTCTGTGTTTGATGGGGGTTGACAAGAGAAAGTGATCGTAAAAATCACACCCAATATCGCGTGTTTGATAAGCAATCACACACACAGATATAAATAAATCATTGCCCAATGCTTATTTTTTTTCTTGGTCTAAACTATACTCTTGGCATGATTTTTACGCGGTTTCATTCGTATCGCATGTACCTAATTGGCTTATTTTTCGGGACTCGTGCATTTTTCGGAATAAAAAGGATATACTTACGAGTATGTCCATACCACTCTATTTTATTTCAATGACAAAAATGGTTTATGTTTTTGATTTGTGAAAGAAAAACGAAATCAAACTTAACTTCAACAAACGAATAATTAAAGTTAAATAAAAGCCTTTAATCAAATTATACTTATTTGGTAACATCGATTGTTTCACTTATAACATTTTTAATGCTATAGGTAACAATCGTTGTTAAAATGATTTGTGTGCTAAATGTGCACATTCAAATTATATAATGGTACTAATAATTGTGTGTTGTTGTTGTTATAAAATTGTTTTATATAATGATAATATTTTTAAAGCATTACGACATTTGAAAATACGTAAGAAAGTAAAAAAAACGTAACGACACATTGTCTACATACGTTGATTAAATGTCAGATACGGGGAATACCATTGTCGAACGTAACTGATCGATTTGTCAAAATTTACTGCCACGGAAAATAAACACTTCCTCGAAAAGCATCTGCATTATTCACTGCGAGCGATCGGACTTCAATGACGTTGTTCAACCGCGGACGACAAATTAGAGAGTCGAAAAGTGGCGGGTGTCGACAGCACGCCCGGCCCGACATGCGAAGCGCCACGCTACGCCACGCTACGCCACGCTACGCCATGCCACGCCTCGCCGCGACTGTCACAATTCAATTTGTGGCGTTTGCCACGTCACAATAGGAAATGAAATATCACTAGGTTGCAGCGTGTCAAATACCATTGGGAAGCCGGATTTGGTTTGATTTTTCTTCGAGAGTCCAGTAGAATAGCGTGCACTAAGGCTTGAAAATACGCTAGCTCGTGCGAATCAAGTTCTATACACATACATATAACCATGCTTTTAGCTAGCCATTGCTGAATTAGTCATTATTAGAATTATGTGTATTTAAATAAGGTTGTAATGAAAATAGGTCTTAATCAGCTACGCTTAAGATTGTTCAGCATAGTAATATAAAATGAAAAATTAACAGACTTCACTGAATTGGTTCTTAGGTGGCTAATGCATCTTTTTTGTGTAAGGTTTCGCAATATTTAACTATACTAAAGTTTGGCAATATTTGTAGGCATCATTAATTTGTCTCGAAAATAAAATGTGTGTGACAACCTTTTATAGTCGACTGTACTTTTATTTAAGCCAACAGACTCATCGAGACGATTCGAAAGAAGCCAAAATTGCGTTATTAACACGCTTTTATTAGGTCGACCAGTATGTAACTATGTAATGGAATCTAAGGTAACTAATTTAACTATCTTCCATTCTTGGAAGCGTCATAAAAATTAGCAGCTGTATGTAGTTCTGATGACAATACAAGAATATAATATAAGAATATGTCGAACTGATCTGATGATGGAGTCGGAAGATATGAACAGGAACTTCATGATAGAACATCGTATCATAGCTGTGTTTGGATTGGTTAGAAAAGTTTTGTAAAGCGTGTTTTTCTAGTGTTTTTTAAACTATTAATTTATTTTATTAAAGAGTTTATATGACCACCGGAAACCGGAAGGTTCCAGCAGCAGATCACAGAACCTACATTAGTATTCTGAAAAGTGGGTCAGACTTGCAAGGTTCCCCGGACAAACATACATACAAATATTGCAAGTTAAATAAAAGCTTCTTAAAATCGATGTATTTATATTCTACGATAGCATCAAAATATGCATTCGCACCCTCAGACGTAATTATCCCGGTCGATCTCTTCAACGTTCTTCTTGAACGCTCACTCTCTTCTATGTTATAGTATGGATAGCCTCCCAGAATGTATTACAGCACGCATGTGTTGACTAATGGCTGCATCCGGCCGCAATGCGTCTGATTGGGGCATACATCCGACAACACCTATCCAGGCAACAGAGTCATTGACTATTATAGTAGATTGTTTGACAAAGGGCTAAAAGAAGCCATCATGACACGAAGTGATTATTTGGACGAGCTCACGAAGTGAGCGAGTGGCTTTTAGCCACATTTTAAACACTCTGCTTTTCACTTCGACCGTGAGAAAATAAAAAAGACTTAACATTAAAATTGTGTATTTCATGAAAAAAAAAGTACAGTTTGAGCAATTCTATCAGAAAGTTTGGCCAATCTGATCAGGTTGGTTTGTTTATTTTTAATTATTCATAAAGAGTATGTAGCTGACCGCAAGGTTTTTTTTCAGTGTCATAGAAATGTGTATGGGATTATATGGCTTTCTTTTAAACCCTAAATGGGCTAAATGTACTATTTTAGTCTCGCTTCGCGAAGCTAATATGACGTACTTTTTGAGCAGGAGAAGTGAAAAAGCATTTTTACTATACGAGGGCTGATCCAAAAGTAACGATAACATTGATAGCGGAATATTTATTATATCGGATTAAAATATATGGATGTTGTTTTACTGGCCGTAAAAGCATCTCAGTAAATGAAAAAATATTATCTGTCAGAACGTTGCAATTGTCTCATTTGATGTGTCTTTCATACTGATTATCATATCATTACTTTTCGGGCGCCCCTCGGTATTCACGAGTATGTAAACATTGTAAACTCTTAATTGTATTTAAAAACAATATAACAAACATGCAAAAAAATTGAGAAGTGTACATAATTTATCTCTGTCGGGAATCTTTATCAATTAACGGGTTAATGGGTATTTATTGTATGTCCACTGCAAGTAGGCCTTCCTTAAAGAGCGCCACCATGATCGGTCCTGCGCCACCCGCACCCAGTGGACTCCAGCGACTTCATCAGATCATCAGTCCTTTTGGGGGCCTACCCAGGCTGCGTCTTCCGGTGCGTGTTACGTGATCACCAGCCACCACTCAAGAACTCGTTGGCCTAGCGGTTGTCAGTTCTACCAGCAGTGTGTCCTGGCCATTGCCAATTAAGTTTTGCTATCCTTCGGGCTATGTCAGGTACCCTGGTTCTTCTACGGATCTCTTCATTTCTGATTCGACATTGCAAAGGAACACCAGGCATAGTCTTCTCAATTGCTCTATGTCTGAGTTTAAGCTTTTTTATAAGAACCATCGTTCCAGTGCCGTAAGTCATCACTGGTCAAATACTTTTGATTTAAGATACTGGAGGATATGAGACGAAAAGATATTGCACAGCGTCCCAAACGCTGCCCAGCCAAGCCAGATTCGACGATTGACCTTCTTTCTCAAAGTTGGACCTACGTAACTGGACGTCCACAACTTAGTGTTTAACCACGTCCAATACCAACACGGGAAATAAACATGTTTTCTCATATTGAAATAAAACAATTTAACGGATTATATCGCGTATTTTATCTCATTTTAGTTCCCGACGTTTCGGAAGCTTTTCAGCTTTCCATGGGGTCACGGGTGGACTATTATGAGATAATATACGCGATATAATCCGTTAAATTGTTTTATTTCAATGAGTAATAATCGCGGAAACAGAAGAATATATTATGTTTTCTCATATTAATATTTTCTTCTGTTTCCGCGATTATTACTCATTGAAATAAAACAATTTAACGGATTATATCGCGTATATTATCTCATTTTAGTTCCCGACGTTTCGGAAGCTTTCCAGCTTTCCATGGTCACGGGAGGACTGAGAAAAGATGTATTTTCCTCTGTCAAAGTTACAATTTGTGCAAACTACCCATTTTTTTTGAAAAAACACAAATAAAGGTGTACATACATGCCAGATGGGCCTAAGCTGTAAAGACAGTTACACATGTACCAGAAGGGCTTAATTATTTTATTCTAATAATTTACCAAGCAGCATTTCACAAATGAGGCGTACTGAGGAGAAAAGAAACGCTGCAAAGAAAAACTCCCAGGCTACCTCATTACTAATTATAATATTTAAAAAACAGAGACTATTAAACTACTTTTAAACAGATAAGATATTTTACACCGTTCGGAAATTAAGGTTTTGCAGTCCTGTGTCTCGCTTGTTCCTTGATGAGATGTATTACAGGATCCCAAGCTGGTAGTAGTGACAATCCATCTTCTCTATTGAAATTAGGATGCTTTTTAATCTCAATAGCCTCGCGTAGCATCCTGGGAAAATATCTTTTTTCTTTGGCAAGGATAGAAGGTTTATCAAACTTAATTGAGTGGTTTGGTTTGTCAATGACATATTCACAGACTGCAGACCTATTACACCGACGGTGCTTGACATCTGCTATGTGCTCCTTCACCCGGAACTAAAATGAGATAATATACGCGATATAATCCGTTAAATTGTTTTTTTTTCTTTCTCATATTGTTCATTCTTAGACTGACCGTCTCGGAGGCTCTACCGAGATCTCCAAGCATCGTATTTAAGTTCTCCACGGTCTCAACAATGACTACTATACCGTCAGCAATTCGTAAGTGAATGGTGTACTCACCGTTGATGTTGACGTCTAGCCCTACCCAGTCCAGAGTCTTGAAAACGATATTCACTTTATCATTGGATATTTGTAGTTTCGTTAATAACACTTCATATTTCATTAATAAAACTTTTGGTTTGACTTAGATAATGCGAAGGCCACCCGGAGTAGTGGCACTTATGGGGCCAAATGCGTCTATTAAAGCTTCCATAAAATCCGAACACTTTGAAACTACCCGTACCTAAAATTTTGCACTATTAGTATATAAAAAGAGAGCAAGGTTATTGGTAAAATGTTGCGTGTTTATGATATCATCAAAAGACACATTTTCGCCCGCGGCCGCAATTATCCGCAGTAAGATGTATCATAACACACATCTGTTGACTTACATGGCTGATTAATGGCTGCATACGGCCGCAACGTGTCTGATCGCACGCATCCTCAACCTCCAAACAGACAACTAAGTACAATGACCAACATCAGGTATACTATGAATTTACTTGTTCTCAATTTAATCACCATCATCATTATCATCAGATATCATCTCATCTGTCTTCATTATTATCAGTAGACACACGCCACGCTGGTTTTCGTGCTTGGTATACCAAGAAAAATACTCGTATATAGAAGTTTTGTAACTCCATTTTACATGTATCAAGATTCCCAAGCATCCCGGTGATGATTTTGTAAATCGTAACAGAATGTACCACTACGGATACATGCTCCTTTACGCGAGCTGTGTACAACTGCTGATTATTTGCAACGTCCGGCTGCAACAGAACAATCATAATGTAGTACTTTAACCGTGTTAGAGTTATCAGACGAAAAACCAGTAAAATTGTCTGTCTAAGGGAATTTTGATTTTAAGGCGGACCTGGTACTTTTGACGACACGTTTGGCTAGGTTGGCTGTTTACGGTCCCGGGATTCTAATCCCAACCAAGGAAGTGTTTGTGTGATGAGCACGGAAGTTTGGATCTTAGATGCTTTCTATGTATAATTCTATGTATAAAAGTATTATATTTATCTATATAAGGTACATTTATCATCGCCTGGTACATCATTCGCTTAGTTTGGGACAGGGGTCCATGTGTTGGCACCTCCAATCTTAATTCATAGCAATTGTAATAGAGTCACCTAATGGTTTTTGAGCTACATGCCCACTTAGCCAGCCCATTGCAACTGCAACTTGCAAATTTCATTAGTATCGATTTAACAATATTTTCTGGCATATATGCATCCTGTTCCATCAGTTCTTCAAGCTATATATATTTGTACATTATATTGCGACCTCAAATGGCAACTTCAGTTACTGGCGATAGGTCTTCTGTGTTGCAGCCGCAGCCCGCGTCTGATTGCAGCAAACATTAATTGTCACTAATGGATGACTCGCGAATTCTGTTATGACGATATTGATCTCGGCGATTGTAGACCCGGTTTTCTGTAGGATTTTTGTGATATAACCGGAGATATTTCCCTTTGATCGATGATGTTTGAGTATTCGTTGCGTCGAATACTGACTACCACGGGATAATTTATCTCTGTGTCTTTGTGTAAAGTTACAATACAAAACTCTTTATTGCATACCAAAAGAAAATAACTTGAGACACCTAAATCTAAAACAGTATGATAAACAACAGGTGGATCGCTGAGAAGCGATCTCTTCCAGACAACCTTAAGGTAGTAGGGATGGCGCAAAGTAAACAACCGAATTAGTAAGTTACTGGTGCATAAGCGACATAATTTCCCTCTCTGCCTCTATAGAAATGGATTTTTTCTAAGCCTGGATTCAATCAAACTGAATGGCTTATTTATTTAGTTACAAAATGACATAGAAATTTCACATTAATTCTAGGAACAAACCTTATTTTATGTTGGTCAAAACGAACCTTAGTCGTACACTCCTGTTGGAGTGGTCGTGCAAGTTGGTTGCGATTTTTGCGAGACTTTTTCCGTATTCGTTTATTTGCGAGTTTTATTCACATAAAATTCGTGAATTGAAAAGCAATTAATTGTTGTGCATTGTTTAATTAATTATACATATTTTGTACCTACAGAGTTTTTCAACCTCAAGCAACTATTATAGTGTATAAATATTATACCTGTGACAGACTAATCGAATTTTAAATATTGGACGTTTATTATGTCCTTGAGTTGTTTATATTTTTGGTGCACTGATGCACTAATCATTCCTATAAATCGATATAAAACGAAACAGTCCTACCTGACTGACTTATCAACGCAGAGCCTAAAGCACTGAATCTAGAAGCTTGTTTTTTTTACCATAGACTATATTGATGACTAAGCAAGGAATAAGAAAGGATTTTTCGAATCTCATTCTTCTTTATATATCGCTAGGTGAGTACGGACTATACATATTGCAAATAAATGTGCACTATTCCGTACAACGTACGACAGATATCTTTTCATCATCAATGAGTTGTGTGCATACTTTATTTAAGTAGGGCTCTTTTGCATTGGAGTTTTCGACATAAAGGGCAATTCTTCTTTTTAGGTCGTGACGTTGAATCCATTTTATTTCTTCATTCCATTCATGACGGCGAAGGCTTTGTAGGTCCAGTTCATTACCTGCAAATATAAAAAAATGGTTTAAAGTTCCTATTACATTTTATCTAATACTAGAAGGCAAATTTGTCCGCAGAGGAAAAAGCCAAAAGAACTCTATTTTTGCTTCAGCTCAGTCGAGTAAAAAGTATTCTATAACAATTTGTGTCTACATTGACAATAATGAAGTATTATTATTGTCAATGTAGATGTAAGGTAATTTTGCATTTAGCCTATAGAATATCAGCACGAAAAGCAGAAAAAGAAAAGCGCTATCTTTTTGCTGCAATAATCGTGTTTTCATTCTTCCTTTCCTTGTTTATCTAACACACGGAAACCGGCGGCAAAAGCACATTTGAGCTGAACCCTACACTAATAACTCTTCTGCTACTCACATGATGATAGACAACGAACAGCATTGAAGATTTGAGCATTACATGTTGGAACAGAGTGTTTTGAAGCTTTTTAGGCAACATAAATGGCCTTGAAGAAGGTATTTTTTGGAAAATCAACTCCTAAGAAAGAAAAACATGTTTGAAAAAAACCACTCTGACAAAGCCGCGCTACGGATTATAGTTCTATAATAAAGAAAATAATTAAACGACAATGAAATAATGCTCCTGTCGGTTTCCACGGTTATCAATGTTATCATACATTTTAATTAAATATTTTATATGTTAATTAGTTTTAGTTTAAGATTTTTTTAACCCTTTACACAAAGAAGAAGATGTTATTTAGATTGGTTCTAAATACATTGTAGCAAGTTAACCCTACACCTGATGTAAGCTTGAACCTAGGTACACTCAGGTTAGGTATGCTCTTCAGGTTAGGTAGGATCTTCTCGAACCCTTAGCCTTATTAAAGTCTAAATATGCCCAACGTACCATGTAATACTCCCCTTACATATTAATATGAGCGTACACAACCTAATACTGACACCTAAATCCATGCACAATGAAATCATTCCACAGACTGAGCACAATGAGAAATCGATACGGGATGAGACTTTGCAGATTATTATCTCATTAAAAAGAATTGAAAAGTTTTGTATTAATTACTTAGAAGGCTCTGTTGGAAGTTGCTGAAATACTTCAAAATTCCAATTACTAATTCCTTGCTCTGGATGAGGCGAGACTTTCATTACTTTTATTACATTGTCATAAATGTAAAGTAGGTTGGATATTGGAGAACTTCTTGGACTAGTGTACTTGTAAAAGCAAAGGCAATGGAAGGCAATTTGACGACCGGCTTAGCTCAGTGGGAGTAACACTGCCTGCGCAGCTGAAGGTCCTGGGTTCAAATACCGGTAAGGGCAAAAACTGGTGTGATGAGCATAAATACTTGTTTCTGAGTCTTGGATGTTTTCTAGATATATGTATACATATAAGTAAATTTATATTTTAAATATATCGTCGCCTAGTACTCATTACAAAAGCCTCATTGACCTTACTAAGGGACTAGTTCGATTTATGTAAAAAATATCCTGTAATAATTATAATTATTATTTATTATTAATGCATAAAGTATAGGGTGCGAGTATATATGTACTAGAAGGCGTCCGCAACTTCGTTCGTGGTCGAGCGAAAGTCAAAACCCCTCTTATTTCTACAGTGTAGATCATCTTTGCATGGCTACCCGTGTAGGTACCACAAAAAGTTAAAATCTGTTTAGCCGTTTTGGCGTGACGAACCCACAACGACACATACAAAGAAGAAGATTTTACTTCTTTGTATGCTTGTATCTGTCGTTATGGCTTACACGGGTAGCTGGGCATCTACAGATGGTTTCAGGATACTTTTGACTGGACTATGCTGAAGAAAAAAAGGGTTATGTTTTTTTTTTTCCATTACTATAATATTCGCGTGCCTTTACTGACTGAGATCTACTCTAGGGCCCAATCCTATTTAAAATGATCATGGATTTTAAACTTTTTTGCACAAAACAAATTGCCTCAAGTCCAGTCGAGTGACATTGAGTCGAGAGTCGATTAAAAAACCTTTTATCGGAAAATCCGCTGTACTCGGTTAAAAATTGTCTTCATACAACTGCATTATTTTTATTATTTAGAATTTTATTGTTAATCCATACTTTAGCAACGAGCCCCTCGGGTGTTCAATATTTCATGCAAAACACTGTCCAATATTTGTATTTTAATGTTGACATTTATTTACTTTACGTTGTTTTTCTTAGTTATATTTTTGATTTCATATTGTAATGGAGATTTTTGATTTTATTTTTACCTGTTTTATGACGATCATGATGTTAAAACTTGTAATTTTGACTAAGGCTATACTTACTGTTATTTTCTCATGAAATAAATTAACCTGATCCAACTCAAAGCGAAGTGCAAAGACTAAATACCAAAATATTTCTTTATATGCTTTGCTCTTTTCATATTAATTTGTTTTTCACAAGATAGGATAGGACTGACTGTTTTTTAAATCGAAAGGCAGAGATTTCTACTAGCGAATATTCAGGGATAGAAAGGAATTCGTATAAAATGTGGAGTTCGCGAACCGAAAAAGAAGATTTAGTGGCTTTAGCAGAAAAATTTACCTCTTTGATGTTTTAGCGGATATATATTAACCTCTTTGTTTTGACTTCCGGTTTGAATCAGTCGTGCCTGCCTGCGAAAACTGTCGGTTCTGGGTTAAAATCTCGGTAAGGACAAATATTTGTGCATGATAATGGGTGAAAAGAAAAAATGGGATAATCGACAGCTTGGTGGCGTTTAGTAATCTATACCCGTTTACCTCATTTTGTAAGGTGTATAATTCAATGTCTCGAAAATGTCGCTTACCCCATATCTCCTAAAAAGCATCAGAATGTTACAAGCAACTTAATTAACAGGTAAGTATTAACAGGATCGAAGTTAATTAATAACGACCAAGAACAATAGCCAAATTAATAAAGCTATTGATTTGACCGGTCTTTACTGATAAATAATAATGCACTAAGATGCAACAATCTTTAAGTAGCCCACCATTTAGCTGCTTCGCACCAAGGTTGACCCACGTTTTGTTCACAAATTTCATCAACAAAAGTTTTATAGAATGCTTTATTTTATACAATTTTCATTTCATCGACAACTTTTTCCTCTGAAACCAAACTTTTTTTCATGATTTTTGAAAAGATCATCATGTAGAAGCCGTTAGGTTAGGTTTGTTTTATAATAATCCTAAATTATTAACGGTTTCAGAGAAAAACGGTTGCGACGAAATTATATGTCGACAAAATGAAATATTCGATGAAACGTTTTTCGATAAAACAAGTAATGTAGAACGGTACATGTACACAGTACCAGTGGAGTGGCGTCCATATAAGCCGATTCCCACCGAGTTGTCCAAGGAAAGCCTCATAACCACCCTTTTCTTTAATTAAGATTAAATGAATACGCTTCAGCTTCCCTTTTAATTTTCCTGACGCCACGCGTCTGCACGGTAAAATAAGTTTTTCTTTTATGCAATAAAGATTGAATAAAATAAATAAACGTCCGTTTACCTTTCTCCATTTTATAAATAAAGGCTCGAAGTGTGTTTTATTTGTGACGTCAACGGACAGATTTAATAATTCACGGGTAATATGATTAATCGGGTCATGCGGCGTATTTGATAATAATACAGACCATCAGTTAGTATACGGGCTACTCAAGTTGCCCGTATACTGACTGATGCCCGTATTCACAAGCTACGCGTCACTAAATAGGTTATAATAAAAATAGTAGCTGCAGAGGCGGTCGTAAAATTAAAAATCGATATTTAATCTGGGTTTTGGCTCCGCATACACGTTTGTACCTTCTGAGGTCGACAGCTCTGGCCCGATGGGTCACAGCGCCTACAACTTAGGGTCTATTCAGACGTACCACGACCACACCCACAACCCTAACCACAACACAACGACAACCACGTGGTGACATAAATAGTTTTCTTTTTTCACACAGACCACATTTAGCCGTCAAACGCAACCATGTGGTTGGTCTCACCACATCAAAGCAACTGCAAGAAGCTGCAGCAAATCTATTACAACCATAAACCATTACATTAACACACGTAACCAGAGCGTCACTTGCTTTTTGCCGCTGCGTTGTCGTGTGGTTGTGGTCCGTGTGAATACGCCCATATACAAACAACTTTCGAAGACACTAAAGAGGCTTTCCAAGAGACCAAGGCAGGATACCAAACATCTGGCAGCTGTCTCGCACAACGTATTCGCATTGCTATACAGAAATCAAATGCTCCACAACTCTAAGTGGCTGTGGTGGCATTTCCGATGTTGGGTCTGCGCTCCCTCCACTGAATCCGATTACCAGTAAGGAGGTTCATATACGCACAAAGACACTGCCTATGCTGAAGAACCATGGCTCCATACAGGCACAGAGAAACTGCCGACCCTGTAGCCCTGAACTGATCGCCAATGGATCCATAGAGGCACAGAGAAACTGCTAACCCTGAAGCCCTGAATGACGATGGCTCCATATTGGCACAGAAAAACTGCCTACCACGGTTAAAAGCCGTATGCACGCCACTACCTAGCCAGACCTACATAGTTCAAAGCCAGGTTATAAAACAAACAGATATTCGGGAATGAGCGGAAAGAGCGCGACGTTTTAGATTAGTTCATTTTTGATATCTTCTTCTGTTTCCGCGATTATTACTCATTTAAATAAAACAATTTAACGGATTGTATCGCATATATTATCTAATTTGAGTTCCCGTCGTTTCGGAAGCCTTTCAGCTTTCCATGGTCACGGGTTGACTTAGAAAAATATATATTTTCCTCTGCAAACTTACAATTTGTGCATAGTACCCACTTTGAAAAAAAACAGTGTTTCTTTTCTCCTCAGTACGCCTCATTTGTGAAATGCTACTTGGTAAAATATTAAAATAAAATATTTAAGCCCTCGGGCACATGTGTAGCTGTCTTTACAGATTAGGCCCATCTGACATGTATCACCTTTATTTGTTTTTTCAAAGTGGGTGGTTTGCACAAATTATAACTTTGACAGAGGAAAATATATCTTTTTTCAGTTAACCATTGACCATGGAAAGTTGAAAAGCTTCCGAAACGTCGGGAACTCAAATGAGATAATAAACGCGATATAATCCGTTAAATTGTTTTAGTTCATGTTTTGTACTTTAATATTTGGTATCGTATAGGTACCTATCTATTTAGTTATAATAATGTAGTCAAAATTACCTTCGTAAATGTCGGTAGTGACACAGGCACGAGATTGTAGGCAGTTATCTGCAGTGGCCTTTGAGCTCTTGCTATGACGACGACCAAGTTTTTCTTCAGTTGCTGTGGCATTTTCAGCCATGGGCTTCCATAGGCAATCGTTGCTAAGTCTGTGCTCTGCAAAGTATTTCAGAATTATTAAGGTTCGATCTCACCAATGTCGTTATAAGTCTTATTTTTGTATGTCGCACCCGCTCACGAGACAATGGTGTCCTGGACCTTTGGGACGCGTGTGTGAAGCCGAAGCCAACGCGTAGATGCCCTTTCGACAATTTAATTAAATGTAAGGGGTACACCGCGCAGGTTCTGTTCCTGCTCGTATCATGGGGCGTGCACAGAGACAGAACTCGCTCGAGCGAGTGCTGCGGGGAGGAGCAAGCAATAATTGACAATCGTACAACCGGCTCCGCAGTCCAATACGTTTCTTTTCACGCTTTTTTAGTCACACCAATTGGTACATTTATTACAGTTAATATTGGCTTAACGAGAACTAAGAATCATATATCACATAAATGCTCGTATAAACTATATTGAATACTAGCTTCTGCCTGCGACTTCATCCGCCTTAAATTCCTTTATCGTGGATAAAAGTATTTTTCCGGGATAAAAAGTAGCCTGTGCCCGGGACTCAAAGTATTTCCGTATCAAATGTAATCTAAATTGGTTCAGCGGTTTAAGCGTGAAGAGGTAACAGACAAACAGACACACTTTCGCATTTATAATATTATTATGGAAGTATGGATGGGTAGTTGCTATTGTAAATCTAACTTAATTATATAAATTATAACACTATGTATTAACAAATACATCGTATACACACACATAAGCATATTCTATACAGAATATGCATTACGTGAATTCCAGCCAACGTAAATTCATGCAGATTCTCGATAAATAAAATAAAAATAGAATATATGACATTGTCATGAAAGCTTGAAAGGAAAACATGAAAATGCTTTTCATAATAAGTAAAGTTATTTTACATCTGGCTATTATTACTTATTTTATTATAGCGATTTAAGCAAATTTGATAGCTATGGTTTAGTGCTGATATGATGCTAACTCAATCAAAGGTACCAATATAAAAAGCATAACGCTATAAAGCCATTTTTAAGGTCTATGCACAAGGCATTTTTTAAACATATTTTTCATTCCATAGAGCTTCATACTGACTCGCGTGCGCGTGCGTTTGGCAACTTTCTATTGATACTAACTCGCGGTGTACGAAATTTAATTTAATAAATTATATTTATAAGCAATTAAAGCCCGTCAATAAAAGAATATCGTGTAAGTTTAAATTTACCTTCACATGAACTGAGTTTCCATAATAGCAATCAGTAAATAGAATCAAGATGAAAATTTGCATATACGCCAGCACCCAGAATACACCGACCAAGTCCTCGGATGGAGATTCAATCTGAAATATTTAGAGAGAGAGAGATATTACGTAAAAGACTGTCATTCTCATTGAAATAGTTTTATATCTTTGTGACATAGTTTCACTGGTATTTTTATCTCCTCTGAACAGAATGCTTCTTCTGGGTTCGGTCGTCCCATCAGAGGATTCATCAGTGTTTACCTGCAGGTATATAATAATAATTTTGAAAATAAAATGCAATAATACTTACCGAAAAGAATTGCACGCCAGTGGTACAGATAACACCCGAAATCAGTATTAAATTTAACGCGAACTGGCCTCCGAACGTTGCTTCGACAGTGTCTAGAAAGCTAAACAACAAATTATTTGGTTTAAGTAAGTATTAAATAAACAAAAAAGATATTAATCGGTTGACATGAAATAAAATGGCAGTCTAGTAAAAGAAACCGGCCTTCAGTATATGGGGGCCATGCTTGTACTATTATCTATTCTTTGGCTATGCTCACTTTCCTGGCGTCTTAATGGTAGGTAGTCGCTACTACAGAACCTTTCTACACAAACGGCAATCGATTCTCAATATTTCAATTCCTAAGTGCTTTGGGCCACCCTCATACGTACAGTTTCTTGTTCTCAACGTCTTTTACTACTCAAAAATTTTTTGGAAGAGATCACTGTTTAGCGATAAGACCACCTTGTTTTCTACTCCGTTTTATAAGGTGTGCAATAAAGAGTTAAGTATTGTATTGGTTATACGAGTAATTGTACCCTGCGCATTGCCACATAAGTTTGACAACTTTCTGAGCTATTATGCAGTCATACATTATTATCAAAGGTTGTCTTGAAGAGACAGATGTTTAGCGATAAGACCGCCTGTTGTTTACTTCTATTTGAATGTATTGTTTTCTGTACTCTGTTTTTGTGAGATGTGCAGTAAAGAGTTATTGTATTGTATTATCATCTCCTTTTCGTTTTTATCTTTCTATTAGAGCAGATATATATATAAATAATAATAAACTAATTTATACTGTGACATTGCTCACTGCTACGAGTACCTATAGCGCGCTTAGCACGGTGGTCACTGCATCACTAATGTGTCGAGTCTAAACAAAAGTGCGCGACCAACATACGAAGCAAGTTTGAGAGTGCGCGGTGCAATGTACGAATGAGAAGCAAAAGCGCGCACTCGCATGTGTATGTTGGCAATATAATTATTATTAATGATCAAGAGTGGTGGCCAAAATAATAAATATTTACCGTGAAAGATCGTTATTAATAACTATATCAAAGGTGCCCGGAAAAAATAGTTCTAAGTTTTAAAGGTCGAAAAAGATATTTTTTTGTGTTTGTTTGAGGTTGCATCACGCCTCAACGACTAATCTGATTTCAACTTTTTTTTGTAGCTGATTAGCCAGCCAGCTGGTAGCTGGGTATTTACAAATAGTTATAGGATACTTTTACCTGACTATGCTAAACTAAAAAGAGGTATCTGACTTTTTTATTTTCCGCGAACAAAGAGCACTTTCATTTTTCATTTAATGTTTTTATGATTTATAATTATAATTTGTACCTCGAAAGGCAAAACATGGGTGACTTTACAATAATACAACACAATAACTCTTTATTGCACATCTCACAAAACAGAGTACAGAAAACAATACATTTAAGGAGAGGCTCTTCCAGACAACCTTTGGGTAGTGGGAGACGTTGAGAAAAACATACTTTACGTATAAGTACCTCCTTCCTTAGTAGTAGTCCTTTTGTATTAATAATTTTCAACATTTTGCGGGCAGTGTGCAGGCAATAGCAGTAACTGGCAGCAACCAATAGGGAATATGCATGATTTTTTATTTTTGCTCTATTAAAAGCTCATTCATGTAACAAACACTAAACAAAAATAATTTTTCGAATAACTATAAAAATAACCAAGATATGGGGTGCACGAAAGGAGCCTCCCCGCACGACGCATTTTGAAGCTTTTCAACGTGAACACGATCACCACAGCGTCTGGCGCACCCTGGGCAACGTTCGGTACTAGTATCGAACGGCTAATCCTTTCAACACGATGGTTCCACCAAGTAATACATGCGATCACCAACGGCACTTCTCAGAGCCAGCTCTGACAGTCATCTCTGTGAACATAGAGGGCTTCTCACAGGACAAAGCGCAAATCCTTTCGGAACTGTGCCGCGAGACGCAATGCCACATTTTATGCGTCCAAGAAACCCATCGTGACGCCGGCCAAACCCGGCCGCAGATACATGGACTGACTTTGATAGCAGAAATACCACACCCAAAGCACGGCAGCGCCATCTTTGCCAAGCCGGATCTACTTATATCGTGTTCTTCTTCCGAATACCGAAACACAATGGAGCTCATAACTGTGGACATTGGCACATGCACAATAACATCCGTGTACAAACCGCCCGCACAACCATTCCAGCCCTGGGTTCCAGGTGACGCGACCGACGGCCGCACCAAAATAGTAGTAGGCGACTTTAACAGCCACAACACCACGTGGGGCTACCGTGAAACCAACTGCGACGGTGAGGCGGTTGAAACCTGGGCAGAGGCCAACGGTCTCCTACACAACCCCAAGCTGCCGGGGTCCTTCAATAGCGGTCGATGGCGGCGCAGCTATAACCCCGACCTTATTTTTGTAAGCGAAAATGTCAGCTCCCAGTGCTCTAAGGTCGTCTGCACGCCCATTCCTAGGACACAACACAGACCTATAATGTGCCGGGTGCAGGCTGTTGTGCAACCAATCCTAGTCCCCTTCCGGCGTCGTTTCAATTTCGCGAAAGCTCGGTGGGTTGAATATTCCGATGGCATTGATGAGAAGTTGCAGTCTTTGCAACCCGTGGCCTCCAATTACGACTCTTTCATCGAGATTGTGAGAACCGTGTCACGCCGGACGATACCTAGAGGCTGCCGCTCAAACTACATCCCGGGCCTTAATCCAGAGACGTCAAAGCTGCTGCGGACCTACGAAGCTCAGTTCACGAACGACCCCTTCTCTGAAGAAACCATACTTACAGGAACAAAACTGATGGATGAACTTGCCAAGTCTCGTAGGGCAAAGTGGGAAGACACTGTTGCAAATATCAACATGACACATAACAGCAAAAAGGCCTGGTCCACTCTCCACAAGCTCACCGGCGATGCGCCCACAGCCATGCACCCGGGTCAAACTACGGCCAATCAGATTGCGAGCCAGCTGCTGCTTAACGGCAAGCCACCTCACCGTTTTCCCAGTTTCCTACCAACCCCGGAAGTTCAGGAAAACAACAGCGGATTGAGTGGGCCTTTCTCAATACACGAACTTGTTACCGCGATAAAAAATCTGAAAAATGGGAAGGCGGCTGGGGTGGATGATCTCACGGTGGAACAAATAAAACACCTGGGACCAGTGGCGACATCTTGGTTACTATCCTTCTACAACAACTGTTTAGTGACGCTCAATATACCAAGGGTATGGCGGAAATCGAAGATAGTTGCGTTGCTAAAGCCTGGGAAATCACCCGATGACGCTAAAAGCTACCGTCCCATCTCCTTACTATGCCACACCTACAAATTGTTCGAGCGTCTCTTTCTGAATCGGCTGACATGCGCGGTGGACTCCAAACTTATCCCCGAACAGGCTGGTTTCCGTCCCGGAAAGTCGTGTACAAGCCAGACACTAAAGCTGACACAACACATTGAGGATGGTTTCGAGCTCGGCATGGTCACTGGCGTGGCTTTTGTCGACCTATCGGCAGCCTACGATACTGTCAACATTAGAACCCTACTATCTAAAGTTGCAAATGTCACGCGAGACATGGGTTTCGTTCGAATTCTCGGTGAACTGCTTCGTACCCGTCGCTTTCAGGTCCATCTCAACCAGGAAAAAAGTCGGTGGCGATGTCAAAAAAACGGTCTTCCCCAAGGCAGTGTGCTGGCTCCAACCCTCTTCAACATATATACTAACGACCAGCCCAACCCGCCAGGGACTCAGCGGTTCCTCTACGCAGACGACCTGGCTCTCACTGCCCAATGCCGCTCTTTTGAGGAAGCTGAGGAGACCCTGTCTGGGGCACTGGAGCATCTCGGATACTATTATAAGGCCAACTGTCTTCGACCAAATCCGAGCAAGGCACAGACCTGTGCATTCCACCTGCGCAACCGTCAAGCGAACAGACCTCTGAACGTGAAGTGGGATGGAACGACTATAGAGCACTGCGCACATCCACGGTACCTGGGAATCACGCTGGATAGAGCACTTACCTTCAAAACACACTGCGCCAACACAAGCTTGAAGGTCAACGCGTGGAACAACTTGCTGCGACGACTAACGTCTACAAGTTGGGGAGCAGCCCCGCACACTTTACGCACCACCGGTCTGGCACTGTGTTTTTCTGCTGGAGAATTCGCCTGTCCAGAATGGCACCGTTCCTCGCACGCTAGCCTGGTAACCGCAGCACTAAACGATACCTGTCGCACTATCACCGGATGCCTCAAGCCAACCCCGCTCACCAAGCTGTACCCACTCGCGGGTATCGCGCCTCCAAATATCCGTAGAGAGGTCTCCTGCGCTGTTGAAAAACTTAACCAGGAGACCGATCCGCGCCACCCACTGCATGGCCACAAACTGCCGCCTGCCCGACTCAAGAGCCGTAAGAGCTTCATGCGAAGCACCAGGCCCCTGCAGGGCGACCCACACAATGCGCGTCGCCTGCTGTGGCGGAGCCAGCTTCCCCCACCTGACGCATACGTGCCAGCCTTGGAGCAACTGCCGCCCGGTCAAAACGAACCATGGTCAACCTGGAGGTCACTAAACAGGCTCAGAACTCAAGTTGGCCGCTGCAAGGTAAACATGGCCAGATGGGGTCTGCTCCGGGACAACTTAACCCAATGTGTGTGCAACACAGCACCACAATCCATGGCGCACCTGCTGGAGTGTCCGGCGTGCCCGTACTCCTGTTCGGAACTGGACCTGAGAGACGCGACGGCCAGGGCTGTCAATACCGCTGCCCACTGGGCATCCGTTATTTGAGGAACCTCGACACGAAAGAAGAAGAAGAACCAAGATATAAACCATCAAACATTTCATTCTATCTCTTTCTAGCAAAACAGAATTTAATATGGAGTTTATATGGCCGGCGTAGACTATGACGTAACAGTATACATGTCGGACCTCTCTGTCAAATCGCCGTCTAATTAGCAGTTTAAAATGCCTAATATCATGCGTATTTTTTGGCCAATTAAAATTTTAATTTCACTGTTTGAAATCCTTTTTACGGTATTTTCATATTTTGTTAAGAGAAGCAATAAAAAAAAATCATGCGTGTACCCTGTAGTGTAT